>OW818029.2:54602615-55852615 GCA_942486065.2 Calliphora vomitoria | reverse complement strand
AAAATAGTAATTTGTAATGAAAACCTTAATGTTTTCAATAAATATCATTAATTTTAATTTAATTTTTTAATCGTTTGAAATGTGTTTTTATTTATTCCTGTTATTGATTATAAAGACATCACATTTCAATTCCATGCAAACTAATATTTTCTTAATTTAATGCGGGTGTTTTTATATTATTTAGTTTTATACATTTTACTCATCTAACAATTTCAATAGAAATTCATTATTTGCCATTTGGCAGAGTATCAAATGGCCTAAAATCATACATTTAGTTATTTTTAAAATAACAAATATATAGATAATAGATGAATATACGTCCAATGGAGGAAATGTTTTTGAAAAAAATGATGATTATTATTTCAATTTATTATTATTATTATTGGTTGGTTTATGGTGTTGTTGCAGGCGGTAATAGCATCATCGCATACGAATATTATGTTTCAGCCAGATAAACGATTTAAATTTATTTGTTTAGTTAGATTTGTTAATTTTTTGCATTAAATAAAATCAATTATAATGTTTAGAAATAAATACTTAATATAATACATGATGTATCAATAAAAGTAGATGAGTGTGAAATGCCTCAGCAGCCATTTACTTAACGAATAAAAGAAATGTCTATGGGTTTGTGCTGATTTGTGTAAGTTTACGTACCTCATAATCGGTTCCTTCCTGAATATATTTAATGATATTTTTAATTGCGACCACATTAGTAAAATGCTTATACAGAATATTAAAGACATACTGGAGTATATAAAACAGCATTTTTTAGGCTAAATACGAAATTTGGACACTTTTTTATGTCGGAATAAACTCTGTATAATATGTTTGTACATTTATAAAAATTCTTTTTGTATGTGATTTTTTGACTAAAACTCTATGAAATTCAAAGTTTCTGTAAAGTTTAACTTTAAAGTCACTTGTTTTTGGATTCTTACAAAATATTGATTTGAAATTTTGTTCGTATGATCTGTAAGAGCATTTCCGAAACAATGGAGTTAATTTTAGTGGAAGTTGGATTAAAAAGTAAATCCCTCAAATCCAAACAGACAAACAAAAAATCCTAATTTTTGCATTTTTAGCAATTTTGCACAGAAATTCCATATTTGGTCAGGGGCTAGTAAATGAGGATAAGTTCCAAAACATTTAAATACTATACAGTCTCACCTTTATTAAAACAAAGGTAAAATTAAACACAAAATTAAAACACTTAGTTAAAATTATAAACTAAACTCTGCATACAGTTTGCTTTTTCTTCTTTAACATTTTGAGACATGTAGCATTGTCAAAGTTTACACGGATGATAAGCGTAGAAGGTTTTTTAAGTTGCTTTGCCAACTGACGTTTTGAAAATCATGGTAAAGAAAACTGTTTCCCGTTTTAGAATCTCAGTTTAGGGATTTTCGAACACTTAGTCTAAATTTAAAATTTCATAAAAAAATTGGTTAAATTCTAAAGGTCCTTGGGAACCCCCATTAGTATATTTTAGATTTATTCTGTTTAAGAGTTAACGTTGTTGTGATATCTTTCCAAAAAAAAAAAAATAATAATAAATATTGTATAAAAACATTACAACTTCATTAAGAAACTTTCTGCAAAATTCAAAATCTGTCAATTCAATCGTCTGTCTCTGTCTGTCTGTCTGTCTCTGTCTGTCTGTCTGTCTGTCTGTCTGTCTGTCTGTCTGTCTGTCTGTCTGTCTGTCTGTCTGTCTGTCTGTCTGTCTGTCTGTCTGTCTGTCTGTCTGTCTGTCTGTCTGTCTGTCTGTCTGTCTGTCTGTCTGTCTGTCTGTCTGTCTGTCTGTCTGTCTGTCTGTCTGTCTGTCTGTCTGTCTGTCTGTCTGTCTGTCTGTCTGTCTGTCTGTCTGTCTGTCTGTCTGTCTGTCTGTCTGTCTGTCTGTCTGTCTGACTGTCTGCCCGTCTGTCTGTCTGTTGAAATCAACTTTCCAAAGCCCCCAAACAACTTACATACACGATTCATACATCAATATCTCCGGAATTCTTCCGGCTCGGTTGCAATTTAAAATCGAGAAAATCGGTTCACAAATGGCTGAGGAACAACCTCGATTTTTTACCTATTTTTGACCTATGTCTGGATTACTAAGTCATTAATATAGACAATATGGATACCTACGACGTATGTAATACCATTGTAAGTTTTACCTACAATGGGTCAAAATCGGAACAAATATTTTTTAACCCGAAGTTTTTTTTTTCACCAAAAGTTTTTTTCGCTAAATATTAAAAAAAAAAATTTTAAATTTTAAAAAAAATATATTTTTTTAAATTTAAAAAACAATTCTAAAAAATTAAAAAAAATGAAAAAAAAAAAATTTGTTTACCTAAAAATATTTAAATTTTTTATTTTGAAGTATAAGTTGGTGAAGGTTATATAAGATTCGGCATAGCCGAATATAGCTCTCTTACTTGTTTTATTTATGGTTTAACTAACTTGAATGAAATCGCTCAATTTTGAATGAAGCATATCAGTGGTGCCCTAATTTGAGACCTCACAGTGCTGTTCCTAAGGGCTCCGTCGTCAAAGTCAAATAGTTAAGTTTTTTATTATTAATTTAAAAAAAAGAGTTTTTCTCATCAGTAAATCTATAATTTTATAGCCTTCACCATGAGTGATATATAGATATTTTGTAACGTTATAGATACAGTCATTGCAATCTGTCCATATCGTCATATAAAATCAAAAAAGCCGTAAGTTACATTTTACAAATTTTACAGGAGAAGCAAAAAACATCCTAAAATTAAAAATAAATAAAATAAATTTTCAAAATTGTTTTCAGGTTAAGGTTGTCTTTTATCATAAAATTAATATTTAAAGAAACATTTTCATTTCTTCTATTATGTATGGAGATATGAAATTTACGCCTTTGAGGGTTAATTTTGTGTGAAACCGAAAAGGGCGTAAGTCGTATTAAAAATATGTTTATAGGCATTTTGAGGAAATGTTTTCTTATTTTTCGACATCGTTTGGCTTTTTCTTCTTTCATGTGGTCAATTTCTGACCTATGACTGCTATATTCATACCGAGTTATGTTTTCTGCTTCGTATGATACACAACTATCACACATATCATTCGTTGGTTTAAATAATAATATTTTGTTCTTTTATTGCTGAAATTTCATGGTGAATATTTTCAGCAAAGTGGGAGCAATAACGCAATGAGCTACTTGCACAATATTTAGACTGACATATTAACAACATTTTTCGAAGTTTTTTTTTTCCGACACAACTCCATACATACAGACCTCCATAAGTACATTTTGCGAGTCATTCGGTAACTGTCAGTCAAATGTTTTTTAATAAACTTTTTTTATTCACTGACTTTTTTAAATTAGCTTCACTATTAAATTTTAATTAAATTACTTTAATCGCGATTTTTTCTCTATTTAACATTAATAAACAGCTTCCTTCAAGAAAGATATTTTATTAGAAAGACAAAAAATGAATAACTAAATGTTTTTAAAGGAGTAAGTTATTTTTTCGATTTATGAATTTGTTGTGCTTGCACTTAGGGCTTTTAGAATTTTGATAATAAAATCGTCCTTTTTAGTTGTAGGAGTGTAAAATTTTGCAGGAACATGTAATCAATCTAAAAGCCAATTTTGATTTTTTGTAACTTACGGCTTGAATGTTGATATGTATGTTGATATAAACTTTCCGTGGCTCCTAAATAACTTACATACATAATAAGCACAACACTACGACTAACTTGATTTTACACCTATGTATTTTTTATCTATATCTGGATTACTAAGTCAATAACATAAACAATGATCGACATTTTAAAGACCATTGCAACGACGCACAGTGGCGCCATTTGAGGTTTTTTCATTGCAAAAATCATAACTTTTGAACCAAATGAAATAACCAAAACGGCATAAGACAGCACAAATCAGAGTATTGATATGTTCACAAGAGTTGATCAGCTTTACTTTAGCTACGACTTTGCTAAATATTGTTAGTGAAAAAGTAGGAGAACTTAGAAGTTATTATAAAAAAAGTGAAAACAAAATTTATATATTTTTAAAACAAGTGCACGAAAAGAAAAAGCTATTTTTTGGAAAAAAAAAAATATTAACAAAATTTGTTTGGCGGACTATTAGCTATATTTCTGCCATATAAAGTTAAGCGGTGTCACCAAGTCTGAATTAGCTGTTGGCCAAAAACTGATGACACAATGTTTTGAGGGCCCACTGATTTTTAGAATCTTTCAGTTTTACTACCCTTTGGTAATAGAGTCGAACGTATTCTGTCATGATCGTGTGTTTTTCCAAAAGTCTTCATTTGTTGCATAGTGTAGATAATTGATCAACCTATGAAATTAATGTTTGAAAAGGGTTTTACGCCTCTTAGTTGGGTAAGCAAAGTTGAAATTTGTGGAAAAATCAATTTTATGGGAAGTAAAATAAAATATTTTTATACCCTTCACCTTCGTGAGAAGGGTATATATAAGTTTGTCATTCCGTTTGTAATTTCCACAATATAATTTTCTGACCCTATGAAGTATATATATTCTGGATCCTTATAGATAGCGGTGTCGATTAAGCCATGTCCGTCTGTCTGTCTGTTGAAATTAATTTTCTGAAGACCCCAGATATCTTCGGGATACAAATCTTCAATATTTCTGTCAGACATGCTTTCGAGAAGTTTCCTATTTAAAATCAGCAAAATCCGTCTATAAATAACGGAGATATGAGCAAAATCCGAGACAACCTCTATTTTTGGCCTATTTTTGATCTATATCTTGATTACTAAGTCATAAATATAGACAATATGGATATCTAATGATAGATATTTCAAAGTTAATTGCAACGATGTATATAAGGCTATAGTAAGTTGGACCTACAATGGGTCAAAATCGGGGAAAAAAATTTTTAATCCGAATTTTTTTCACAAAAAACATTTCTTTGTCATACATTTTTTGCGCTAATAAATTAAAGAAAATATATTTTTAAATTAAAAAAAATGTTTTTTTTAAAAAATTGGAAAAAACTTTTAAAAAACAATTTCGAAAAAAAAAAAATTAAAATTAAAAAAAAAAATTTTTTTAATTTTATTTTAAAGTATAATTTGGTGAATGGTATATAAAATTCGGCACAGCCAAATATAGCTCTCTTAATTGTTTTCTTTTTTTTTTAATTTTTCATGTTTTATGTTTCGTTTTTTTTTTTACAGTTATTTCAGAAAAGATTTATTTTTTTTTTTTAAATTTATTTTTAAATTTTATGTAAAATACTGCTCACAATCCGTAAAAGAATGTATATCTAAATTGCCCAAAAATGCATGCAACATATTTCTGGAACCATGTCTTTTTTAAAAATTTGACCTCTAGCGAAAAATTGGGCAAAGACGTGCAGCCGGAAATTTCTGCATTAGGTAAAGGAATAATCAGAGAACTTATTTTGAAAATATGACAAATATAGAAATTTACATTTTTTTTTTTTTTTTTTATTTTCCAACAAAATTGAGAAATTTAAAAAAAAATATATCGATTTTCCTGGACAAATTCAGAGCAAACAGTACAATTTTATATTCTTTATTATTTTCTTAATAAATAGATCTATGAATAGAAATAAACATGATGACGATTCGTTACCTAGTTTTCGAAAGCGGACAAAATTACCTAAAAATGGTCTTTTTTTTTTTTGTTTTTTTGAACACTGAAAATCAGTCATCTGATGAAATTTTTGCTTTTTGAGTACTCACTTGTTTTACAGGCGCCACTGTGCGACGTATATAATGTCATAGAAATTCGGATCGACATGTCGTGCTAATGGTTTGAAAACGGGAAAACTATTGTTTTAGCCGAAGTTTTACTAACAATTGCTTTCACCAAAACATTTTTCAGCTAAAATTTTTCTTTTGTTATAAACTATACTTTGGGGAAGGTTATATAAGATTCGACACAGCTGATAGTAATGTCGACTTTTGATAAGTAGCAGAAGTCTAAAAATCGACTATTCAAACATTTAAAAATGTCGAAAGTTCGAAAAGCTAATTGAATACAGCACTAAAACCTGACTCACTAATAATACTCGCAGGGAAATTAACATGCATCATTGCTTGAATAAATTATGAAGAACATTTAAGGCAACCGCTACACAAAACGAAATAAGGGTAAATATGATTATTAAAAAACCGAATACTGGAAATACGTATTCAATGGAAAAACAAATGTGTAATCAAACTTACAGTAATACACTGAAATGCAAACAATGTTATCAATAAATATTTAAATAATTATAACACAACAAAACTTCATACAGAAAAATTTTTTTCCAAAAACACAGCAAAATCGCATCAGAAAACCATGAATAAGACACATTAAACAGAATGTAACATACAATTTAAAAAAAAAAAAATTAAGTTACACATAAAACTGAGAAAACCGTAAAACGCTTTTGAAATATATTATTAAACTAAAATTAAGCCTGTGGTTAAATAACTAGTGACGTCTGTAATCGTACAAAATATTGTTTGTATTAAATTTATATTATTTTCTTATTTGGGTTTTGGTGCAAAAGTGCAAATTAAAATATTAAAACAAAGATGATCTTGATACGAACGGGTGCCATTTCATGGACAGATAAAGACAGCAAATAAACGTTTTTGTTAATTTGTTTTACTGCTTATGATAAAAATATATTTTCAACTAAATACGACAATTGCCAGTTTGAGAGTACAGCTGGATTGTAAATGTTTTATTGCCAGATGAATGGACAGACCTAGAGACGCAATTTTGAAGGTCAATTTTGTTTATTTTAATATTTAGCAAACAATTCTACCAGGTGAATAAAAAAAATTTAATAAACAAAATAAATAATACTCTAAAAATAAAAGTAAAGTTATGTTATAAGTCGACTTTAGGATACTTTTTTAAGCTATTGGGTGTATGACTTCAAAATTCTATATTTTTTTAAATTTTTAGCTTTTATTTTGAAACATATGTACAATATAAATGTATTCAAAGTATTGGCTATTGTTAGCTATGACCTTTTCCCATCTTTCTGGCAACATATGGACTCCGAGCCGAAAGAACTGCTCATCTTTTGAGGCCAAGAACGAATCAAGCCAAGATCTGAAACGTAACCCAGAGAGAGCGTTCTGCATCAATCAAAACAAATAGTAGTGGGTCTGGGCAAAGTCTGGACTATAAGGCGGGTGTAGCCAAACTTCCCAACCACTTCTTTCTAAATTGTTTTCATCAGTGATTTTCAACATCACGATAGAATATTACGGTTTCAATTCTTGCCGCATATTATAGGCGTTTTTCGGCCAATGCACGCTTAAAATGTATCAGTTGCGTTCGCTACAGGTTCCATGTGATGGTCTGGACCTTTTGCTCCCACCAAATACAGAGCATTACCTTAGCTCCATGGATATTTGTTGTCGATTCGGCTGGTTATACGGGCTTCACATACAATCTCTTACAATTCGGATTAACGTAATGGATCCATTTTTCATCGCACGTAATGATTCGGTGCAAAAATGATTTTCTCTTATAGCTTTCAAGCAGCATTTCGGACATGCAAAATCGTCTTACAAGGTCTCTCGGCTTCAATTCTTTTGGTACCCAATTGCCATGTTTTTGGATGAATCCTGCTGCTCGAAAACGTTTTAAAATTGCAGCTTGAGTAGCTCCCAATCAGTTTGACAACAATTTCGTGAAGTAATTATTGGTCTTCAAACTTGTTTGCATGGCCTGGACGATCTTTGTCTTCCGTGTCAAAATCTCCACTTCTGAACCGAACAAACCAAATCTCGCACACTGAAACCGATGGAACACATTCATCATAAGCTTCGGTGAGCAATCATTGTGCTTCAAGGGAAGTTTTTGTTCAAATTAAAGAAGTAAAGCCAAACTTTCCGCATATAATGGTACAAAACTCAGCATTTTCGAAGCAAATGACATACATTAATGTAAGTTATCTAAAACAAAAGCCGGCGTCAAAAGATGCGTCATCTATTGTAAATTCCAGGCCAGCCAAAAAAGCTTGAAGACCAAGAATTGGATGCATTACTCCATAAAGATTGTTGTCAAACTCAACAAGAGCTTGCAAAATCATTAAGAGCTACTCAAGCAGCAACTTCAAAATGTTTGCGAGCAAAGCAAGGAAATTGGGTACCATACGAATTGAAGCCGATAGACTTTGAAAGATGATTTTGCATGTCCGAAATGATGTTTGAATGCTATAAAAGAAAATAGTTTTTACACTGAATCATTACTTACGATGAAAAATGTATCCATTACAATAACCCGAAGCGTGAGAGATCGTACGTGAAGCCCGTCCAACCAGCCGAATCCACAGCAAAACCAAATATCTATGACGTTAAGGTAATGCTCAGAATTGTGTGGGAGCAAAAGGGTCTTATCTATTATGAGCCGCTGAAATCTGGTTACACTATCATACGAAACCTGTACTGATTCCTTTGTTTGAGTATTGAATGAAAAATGACCTGAATATGCAGCCAGACATAAAATCGTAATATTCCACCATGGCAACACTGCAGACCGTGCTTCGTCCGACTGCTATTTGTTTCGATCGATACAGAACGCTCTCTCTGGGATACACTTCACTTTGGAACTCAGGACCCGATATTGTCTTGATTCGTTCCTTCTTGGCCTCAAATGATGAGCAGTTCGTTTGGCTCGGAATCCTTATGTTGCCAGAAAGATGAAAAAAGTTCATTGCTAACAATGGCCAATACTTGGAATACATTTATATTGTACATATGTTTCAAAATAAAACCTAAAAATATAAAAAAACAAGTAAGAGTGCTATATTCGGCTATGCCGAATCTTAAATACCCTTCACCTTTGTTGTGGATGCATTATTATTTTTTATAATCTCACGAAGGTGAAGGCTATAAAAACAACAACGCCAAATGAAAAGAAACACAAAAAAAAAAAATACGCAAAGCAATGAAACCAACACACATCCAAACATACGTTTTGTTGATTTTTTGTCAAAGCATGCAATAAATTGTCTTTTTTGATGAAATTTTCAGAGGTTCTTGCGGATTTTTGCTCATATCGCCGTTATTTATGGACTGATTTTAAATAGGAAACTTCTCGAAAGCATGTCTGACAGAATAATTGAAGATTTGGATCTCGAAGATATCTGGGGTCTTCAGAAAATTGATTTCGACAGATAGACAGACTGTCAGACAGACGGACATGGCTTAATCGACTTCACTATATATAAGGATCCAGAATATATATACTTTATAGGGTCGGAAAATTATATTATAGTGTTTTTGAGTCCATATCGAAAATGGGAACAAGAACAACCATTTTTAAGATTCCTTAATTTTAGTTCATTTCAAATGTGTACAAATATCGGATACAATGACTTTACAATTTCAGTATAAGAGGGAAACAATATTTACATATCATTACGTTCGGAATGTTTAATGCAAGAGCAAAGTAGATAGGGAATGTAGTTTTGTACGATCTAGTAATATTATTATCACCTTCCAAAGCTTTAACAGACAAACTACACAACAAACCTCAAATACTTCAAAATGTTAATAGTGAAACATTTCAAAATATTTATTGCATTTTTCACCTAAAGGAAGACTGAATGAATACTTTTGATGTTTTTCTTTTTGATATTAACGCAAAAAATAATGTTTTAAAAAAAACGGAAAAATGTTTATTTGTTTTATCTTGGCGATAAATGGACAATTGTTTTAGTGTTGAACGGCACTTGTGGGACACAATCACTCGTCTTCACAGGTCAGCAAAAAAAAAAAAAAAACAAAAAAAAAAAAGAGGAGATGAAACAAAAAATTAATAACCAACGCAAGATTAATAACATTTAGACATACGCATGTTGAACATGCATTTTCAATAAATGTTTATTTGCCGAACAAGGGTGTTCCATCTTAACAGAAAATAACAATTTAATATCAGCGGTATTCACAATCTTGTGTATTTGTATTGTAAATTTATACAATGGTGTATTTCTGTATATTTTGTTAGTGTAAAGTAAAAAATGCAATGCATATACAATGATTCAGCACCATTTGCACAAGATTGTGAACTCCGCTATTGTGTTTAAATACTATAGCAATTCAATACTTCAATTACTCAATTACTTTTTTAATAAAAATTGTTTTCGTGGAAACCCTTTTTCAACTGCTTAAGAACAATGTTTAGCGATCATCTTAAAGGATCCCCCTTTTTTATTTTTTTTTTTTATTTTTTATTTTAGCATTTTTATCAGTAACATCGTTATTATTGCATTTACTTCGTATTTTTTATCTTTCTCTTTTTTGCTGCTTGCACTATGTTGCATTACTGTTGCTAATGTGCGGCATGTTTATATGTTGTAAGTTTTTAAGTGCTTATGTAGTGGAATATATATATCTATATGTGTATGAGTGAGTGTAGTTATTACAATTTACGCATAATTCTTATTATTTATGCGCATTTTACAATAAAATAAATCAAGAAGTTTCGACGTCACTACACATATCGACAACGCGTCATCAGCAACATGTGTGGTATTTTGTCTTCATTCTTTATTTAGCTGTTGCTATGTCCCTCTGCATAGAGTAGTGCCTTGTTGTATTTAGTTCCTCTTTGAATAATTCGTTATAACCCGCTTGTTTCTCGATCAGCTTAAAATCGTATATGGTTAATGCCGTCGTTTGTATGCCCTACATACTGCCACAGTTTCTTAAGTCTCTAAACATACTTGTAAATCAGTGGTCGGCATAAAGAAAGCATGGACTTGGGATTATAATAACCTGTTGTGCACTCTCTTTATCTGTTGTAATTATTCTTATTTCTTATAATTTGAATAAGTCGTGTTGTGTTCCTGGTGGCTATGAGTGCCGACCACTGTTGTAAACTGATACATTTAGAATCATTCCTTTAATAGGAGTTCTCAACCAGTTATTGATGCAATAAATCACAGGAGGTAGCTAGATATTTGATTATCAAATTCTTAAGTAAAATGTAAAACTCATAATAGTTCCCTAGCTGTCGGTTAAGGGGTTAAATTGGCTTTATCGAACCTGTTTTTTTAAAAAGGGAAATTTTCGTTTAACCGACAAATCGGTATTTTAAAAAGTCGGTTTTTTATATAAACTCTAACTAAATTAAATCTTAAGTTCACAGACAATAGCTAAGATAATTTATAATAATTCAATTTAGAAATCTTTTCTGTGATGGAAAAAATAATCCAGTCAGAGGATGTTCAATGAGCATTTTTGATTTTTAATAGTTGAATGCAGCTCAATGCAGGTCATTTTATCCAATAAACTTTATTAGCTTTCTCACTATATAAAGTCTTTAGCGGACGTTCAACAACACGTGGAAATTATAAAATTGTTTTATCCAAAAGGGTGTTCTGTTCGGGCAACGTTCCGTGCAATGAAACCTTTTTCTCATCGTACATTTGGGACATGAAATCCAAGAGCGTCCAATGGCTCCAGAAAAAGTAACTCTTTGGTGTGGATTTTGAGCTGGCTTCGTCATCGGTCCATATTTCTTTGAGAATGATGTTGGACAGGCCATCGCCATTAACAGTGAGCACTGTCGATTACCAACCTTTTTTGGCCAGAATTGGATGATATTGACACCATCGACATGTGGTTTCAACAGGACGGCATTCTGTACGAGCGATTTGAGGGCATGGTCATTTCACGTGGAGGTGATGTAAACTGGTTCCCGAGATCGTGCAATTTGACCCCGTTAGACTTTTTCTCGTAAAGGTTTCTTAAGGCCTATGCGAATAAGCCACAAACCACAGCAGCTGTCAAAGCCAACATAATCCATGCCATCGGTCAAATTCAGCCTTATTTATAAGCCAGAGTCTTGGAAAATGGTATATTTCTGATGTGCGTCACTTAGCAAAGCTGCAGCGGACATTTGCAGGATTGTATATTCCATATGGAATAGAATATACTCGTATTTACTCTTTTAAAATATTGTGTGTGTAATTTAAAAATGCAACAGATAGCGTATCTTTTAAACGCTGTTTTTATTTCTGATATTTAGTCTGTGTGGTTCAGAAGTGATGACTTGTAGGGGTGATACGTGTGGTGATACGGAAGCCAAGAATTGGAGGTATTTCTTCATGAAGACCGTTGCCAAACTCAACACAATCTTGCAAAATCATTCAAAACCTTTGCGAGCAGCAGGATTCATTCAGAATCGAAGGAAATTGGCTATAATACGACTTGAAGCCGAGAGACCTTGAAAGACGATTTTTCATGTCCTATATGATGTTTGAACGCTAAAACAAACAGTCATTTTTGGAAAGAATCATTGTTTGCGATGAAGAATGGATCCATTAGGATAACCCGAAGCGTAAGAGATCGTATGCGAAGCCCGGCCAACCAGCCGAATCGACACCAAAGCCAAATATTAAGGTAATTCTGTGTATTTGGTTTAACCAAAACGGCCCTATCTATCAGGAGCTTCTGAAATCTGCCAGACCATCACAGAGAAACTGTACCGGACGCAAATTATTCGTTTGAAGCGAGTATATGCCGAAGAACGCCCAGAATATGCGCCAGACATGAAACCGTAAAATTCAATCATGTCAACGCATGACTTTATGCAATAACTGTTAAAAACTATTTAGAAAGAAGTGGTTGGGAAGTTTCGCCTCAGCCGCCTTATAGTCCAGGCCTTGCCCCGTCCGACTACTATTTGTTTCGATCGATGCAGAATGCTCTCTTTGGGATACGCTTAACTTTGGAACAGAGTGTCCGAAATTTACTTAAGTCGTTCTTGGCCTCAAAAGATAAGCAGTACTTTTGGCGCAGAATCCATATGTCATAGCTAACAATAGCCAATACATGATTTGAATAAATTTATTTTGTGCAAATGTTTCAATTTATGGTTTTATTCTGAAATCAAAGATATGCCTTATAATGTATGCAAAAATGGCATATTATTTAGGTGCAAAATAATAAAATTCTTATTAAAAATCGTCGAAATATTCTCACACAAATATAAAAATCATGTCTTCCCTGGGGAAGAAACTTCCGGTTGAGATTTTTGGCCGAGTTAGCTTGGGACAGTTCCGGAGCAAATATCTAATTAACACTTGGACCAGGTCTGTAATTTGACATATGACAGTAGATCACTGTAAAGTCGTGTTAGTTCGTCTGTTTTTACTATATCACATGCAACAGTTTAATCTAAACGACCCACCAACAACTTTTAACAGTACCTGTTTTACATTATTGCCGTTGTACTCGTAGTTGTCTTTTATTACTAAATATTTTGTTAAAACACTATTGTTTTATTAATGTGGCTTGTTGTTGACGGTTGATGATGTTGGCTGACTGGATGGCTGGTTGGCTGCCTAAATGGCTGGTTGTTGCTTGGGTTGGTTATTGGTGGGTTTTTGTTTTGTTTTATTTTTTATTTTTTTTTTCTTTGAGCGTATGGTGTGATTGGTTTCACGTCTTCAGTTATTTTTGAAGTCCTGCTGGCTGTATGTGAGTCCAATTTGCAATTTATTTTTTCATTGTTGCAGTCGGTCCTCTTTAAGCTTAAGAATTCATTTTACCTGTTTGTATTTGAGCGGCTTTATTCATGCGGTAGTTGGGTTTTAAGAACAAACGAACGCATTCTGTGTTGGTTGGTGATGATTTTTATAATTATTATTCTTATTCTGCGCTCATGTAGGCCGCTTTTAGTTTTCTTTTGTTTGTTCCTTCCCAGTCATGATGTATGAGTTTTGGTGGAAAAGAAAAAATTCATATAATTAAATGGGAAATATTGATATACATATTTCTGTACTTATATACCGTGCTTTTATTTTGTCATAATTATATGTGATTTTAAGAAGAAACTGAAGAAAAAGTTACCTTGATTTTAATTTCGCATTTTTATAATAAGGTTTCATAAATTGTAAGAATTTCTTAAGTATATTAATGAGAATACCATTTATGTTTCACCGTTAATTGTGATACTTTAACAGTAATGTTTTTAATGTTGGGTGAGTGTAAGGAACCTCTTGATTTTATAAAATAATGGTATTTTTGAGTAGGCTAAACCCATCTTCACACAACTTTGTTTTCTGGGATAACGCGATCTTGGTCTACACTGATGGTTCTAAGACGAAAACGAGATTTAATTCGGGTATTTTCTGTGATGAACTTGGCCTGTAAAATTTTGGATTCCTAGACAGCATTGCTGCAATCTAGGATCTCTCCATTTCATCGTGTTAAGGTCGAAATGTCTAGTCAAGTATTTATTATCTGGTCCAACCTATACATGACCATGAAGAATTACTATGGGTCCTAGAAAGGGCAGATGAGTGCGCAATAAACACATTGTCCTTGGATGAAACTGTAACCCATAGGGGCATTCTTAGCCTTCTTGTGGTGGTATCGTATATGATTGATTGAAAGATGTTGCTACTATTGAATATCAGATCTCATGCGACACAAAAAATTTATTAAACTCTATTAGACTTTTAACAGGTATTTTTACTGCAAAATACCCGGATGACAGAGTTAGAGTAGAGTTAGAGTAAAGTTAGAGTAGAGTTAGAGTAGAGTTAGAGTAGAGTTAGAGTAGAGTTAGAGTAGAGTTAGAGTTAGAGTAGAGTTAGAGTAGAGTTAGAGTAGAGTTAGAGTAGAGTTAGAGTAGAGTTAGAGTAGAGTTAGAGTAGAGTTAGAGTAGAGTTAGAGTAGAGTTAGAGTAGAGTTAGAGTAGAGTTAGAGTAGAGTTAGAGTAGAGTTAGAGTTAGAGTTAGAGTAGAGTTAGAGTTAGAGTTAGAGTAGAGTTAGAGTAGAGTTAGAGTAGAGTTAGAGTAGAGTTAGAGTAGAGTTAGAGTAGAGTTAGAGTAGAGTTAGAGTAGAGTTAGAGTAGAGTTAGAGTAGAGTTAGAGTAGAGTTAGAGTAGAGTTAGAGTAGAGTTAGAGTAGAGTTAGAGTAGAGTTAGAGTAGAGTTAGAGTAGAGTTAGAGTAGAGTTAGAGTAGAGTTAGAGTAGAGTTAGAGTAGAGTTAGAGTAGAGTTAGAGTAGAGTTAGAGTAGAGTTAGAGTAGAGTTAGAGTAGAGTTAGAGTAGAGTTAGAGTAGAGTTAGAGTAGAGTTAGAGTAGAGTTAGAGTAGAGTTAGAGTAGAGTTAGAGTAGAGTTAGAGTAGAGTTAGAGTAGAGTTAGAGTAGAGTAGAGTTAGAGTAGAGTTAGTGTAGAGTTAGAGTAGAGTTAGAGTAGAGTTAGATTAGAGTTAGAGTAGAGTATAGTTAGGAGCTCGGCAGGCATGTTTGGAATCAGTTCGAGTATCTTGACGTGTTTCCACAAATCAGACGACTGCGTAAAAATGGGTGTGGTAAATTTTTATTCCTAAAAACTTAAATCGGTTCATCCGTTCTCCGATTTTAGATAAATTTAAAAAATGGGCGTAAAAGTGGGCGGGTTAAATTTCCTTTTCCGTAAAACCTTAAGTTGGGTTATGGCGAATATTTAAAAAAAAATTAGCTAAATCTGTGCAGCCGTTCTCAAGTGATGTGATTACCAACGAAAGACATTTGATTTTTATTTATATAGATGATAGATTATATAATAATAAATATACACTTATACAAAACTGACATGTTTTCTTATGACAGAAAATCCTTTGTTTCATATTTTTGTATAAATTCAACATTAATGTTCATTTTGAAAATGAGGAAAAGCGTTAAAAATTATTGTTTCTGTCTAATGTTATTGAAATTTTAAATTGTTATACAAATTATTTCGAAAACAAATAAAAGCAATAACTTCCGCTTATATCATATAAAACATACAGTATAATAGATTCTAATATTAAAAGCACCAATTTGTTATCGATTTTTAACAGAAGTCATATTAAAAGAAATTCTAATTTGAATACTATGATCTTTTATATATATACTCGTGAATTAAATGAAATATTAAAGAAAAGATCTAAAAATAAATTCTAAACATTTAAGAAACTAACAAAGAAATGACACTAATCTGAAACTATAAAACACAGTAAATGAAACTATAGAGTTCATTTTTCAAGGCTAAAGCATCTTCCCCAGTTTTATTAGCTTCTTTTTACTCTTAAAAGTAGTTTTAGTAATAATAATAATATTGAAAACTAGAATCTTAATCAAAAACTCAATACAGAAAAAAATATAAAGAATTGAATGGGGTAGTTAACAAGTTTAATGGCAAGTTTTTTTTTTCTGTTGGTTTGTTTTGTGCCTCAAAACAGGTAAGACCACACACTACTAACACCGTTATTCTTTTAAAGCACCATGTGTTGTGTTGGGTCGCTGTGTTTTCTTTTGTTAACTGAAAACATTAATTTGGTAGTTTGTTTTTATCTCAATATTAATTTAATGATATTTATGCGATTTTTTGTTTAATTTTCAAGATAAATTTATAAATGTTTGAGTGTATGAGAGTGGACAGGTCTCTACACTTATTGTCACCTGATTAAGTTGTCAATTGAATGATTTTTGGGCAGTTAATCTTTGATACTTAACATTTAACAAGTTTGTTTTATTCTTTTTTAATTCTATACGTTTTTTCTTTTAAATGTATGTATTTCAGTTTCTTAATTATTTAATTCGTTCATTCGCTATTGAGTGAAATGTGTAGTGAGTTAAACTTCGTAGATTTAGCAGGTTTTTAGAGTTGCTGTTTTATTTAGATTCTTAGTAATCCGATCCTCACTCTGCATATTATGAACAGCAGTATAAAAATACCCTAATATAAAGGTAGTTTGTTCTCTTCTTCAAGGTTCGGGGGAGTACCTTAAAGAAGAGAATTTAATTGTTTTACGGGCTATATGTCATGTCTTATTAAAACCTCGTGTGTTCTACTGCAATATCATCCAATTTAGGCAGATCGAGCATCAGTAACAGTCACTGCAGTCAATGCAAACACTTTGTTCTATCTTGTAATGCTCCATTTTTACTAACCCTAAACTGACACCTATCAAAGAGTTTTTTTGGTTTCCCACACTGAGCTGTACAACTGGCAGCAAATGAAACAATTTTGGGAAACTATTGAAGCACTGATTTTCCTCAAAAAGACCAACGATGTCAAATAACATGAGGTTGGTGGCCAGTTAACATCACCCCCACGTGTGAAGACCATGCCCTCCAATCGCTCGTGCAACATGTCCACATGTCCAATGTGGCATGAGATATGAGGCACGTAGCGTCTTCCTGTTGAAACCACATATCGTTGGTGTCTATATTATACAATTCAGGACAATATAAGTTGGTAATCATCGACTTGCCAATAACGGTGATGGCCTGGCCAACGTCATTATCAAAGTTATATGGACCGCCCAAAATCCACACCAAATACTCACTCTGTACGCTTTAGGATCTCATGTGAATTGGTATTGTCATCCAGAAATGGGACTCATGGCTGAAGTTGATTTTTTGATGAAAATTAGGGGAACGTTGCCCGAACAGAACACTAATTTTGATAAAACCATTTTAACATTTGCGCGTCTTGTTGAACACCATATCCCTGCATGGAGATTTGGCAAAACAAACTGAATAAATTACAGCCAATTTAACAACTACCTAGTTGGGAACATCTGCAACTTTTTCATATCGACTTCATCTATTTAATTGTATCATCTTAAGTCATCTAAATATTTCTTAATTTCTAGCGTAATTAATACTCTCTGCTTTTGATATTCATTAAAAATACACATAAATCATTTGTTTATGAATTTTTAATACAATTTAAATTTCTATTTATTTCTTGTTTCTCGTGTGTGAAATTTATTTCTAATCATTTAAATTTCGATTATAGCCAACACTAAAATAATAACGAAAAAAAAAAAAAAAATCAAAACACTGGCGCGTGTAAACAGACTGTCAGTCATAGAGTATAAAAGAGGGGAGGGCCAGACAAATCACATACATAGAAATGTTTTGATCATACAAATTCTCATTATGGTGTCGTTAACAATGATTCATTCAATATTGAACTATTTTTTTTTTTTTTTTTTGGAAGCAAACAAAGCGGTGAAGTTTTTAACCTGATACACGTGTACTAACACGAAGTTTATGGTAAACATAAGACAACAAGCATTTTATATACGTACATACATATTTTATATACAAAAATTTTCCACGACGGCATTTCTATATTTTTATTATACCCAAAATAAAAAAGCACATCCAAATATTTGTCGCAGATCCACATTAGTATATATATATATATATATATTCTGGGTCCTCATAAGATTATAAGATGATATAGCTATGTCCGCTCTTCTGTCTGTCTGTTGAAAGCACAATAGGGCTTCAGCTAGTTGCTGAAATTTTCCACAAATACACTCTGTTGAGAAGGTTTGTTTGGTATTGAAAATGGGCAATATCGGTCCATGATTTCACCTAGCGCCTATACAAATTTCCCTCCGGAATACAAATGCTTGCATATTCTTTCATCAACCAAAAAAAAAAAAAACAAGTAATAGAGCTATAAATATTTTGTTTCAATTTAAAAATTTTTTTTTTTCAATTTTTTTTTCGAATTTTTTTTTTTCAAATTTTTTTTTCGAATTTTTTTTTAAGTTTTTTCCAATATTTTTTTTTTTTAATTTTTCTTTAATCTTACATTTTTTTTTAATTTATTAGTGAAACAAATTTATGACAAAAAAATGTTTTTCCCTATTTCGACCCATTGTAGGTCCAACTTACTATATAGCCTTATATACATCGTTGCATTGAACTTTGAAATATCTATTAGATATCAATATTGTCTACACTTATGACTTGTAATCGAGATATAGATCAAAAATAAGCCAACAATAGAGGTTGTCCCGGTTTTTTCCTTCTATCGCAGCCAATTGTGGGCCAATTGTCTCGATTTTAAATAGCAGCCGAGCCGGAAGAATTCCCGATATATTGATGTATCAATTATGTGTGTAAGTTATTTGGGGGCTATGGAAAGTTGATTTCAACATACAGACGGACAGACGGACGTGGCTATATCGACTTCGCTATCTATAACGATCCAGAATATATATACTTTGTGGGGTCGCAAATGAAAAATGTAGATTTTACAAACGGAATGACAAACTTAAATATACACAGAGAAATCAGATTCGTGATTGCAACCGAATTTGTTGCCAATCGAATGATTCGGTTGCACACGTAGAATTTTTAGGTTCTATCAAAAGAAAGTCAGTTGATAAAGAAGAATTTCGGTGATAACTTCTGTTATCACTTTTAAAATTTTGTAGCCACAACTGTAAAATTCGGTCACTAATGTAGAATCATTCGATTGGAAACAAATTCGGTTGCCTTGCCACTCATGGTGAATGGTTTATTAAAAAAAGAGTTGACAGTATTTTGCTTTAGCAAACTTTAAACTACCGTAATTCAGCCTAATTTCCAACCGATTTTTGCAAATATTTTTCTATTTAAGAGGTTAAAATCATATCTTTCAAACTAAAGAAACAGTTTTGAAACTAGTCTCAAAATAACATATTTATGATGTTTTTAATTTGTAACTTTAATAACACAGTTATTTCACTTAAACGAAGTGATCGAGAAAAACTATTATAAATTGTTTATCCACTGAAATTTTAAAGTCGATTTAAAAGGAAATGATCCGATCAAGGACAAGTAAGAGTGTTTATGTGGGTATTTTTTAATTTATTGACAATGAAATATTTTTCTGATAGAGGGTTTATATGAGGGGTAGGGTAAATTATGGACCGATCCACACAAAAGTTCTTAAAAAGACTTACGTTCATATAAAATTGTGTATGTTCAATTTCATCATGCTATTAATTATTATAAGACAATTATGAATGTTCAAGTAGATACAAATATTGCCCGATTTTCGCCGTACAATTTCGGAGTAACTACTTAGAACTAATTTGTTCCGAGTAATATCAGGATTGCCGCATAATCAACATATTAATGACTGCTCAAACTGTATTCCGGGGGACATTTGTATGCTGACTAGGTGAAATCATAAACCGATATTGCCCATTTTCAATACCAAATAAACCTTAACAGGGAGTATTTGTAGAAAATTTCAGCCAGTGAACTCCTTTCGTTTGGGCTCTATCGTGTTTTCAACAGACAGACAGTCGGACGGAAATAGCTAAAAGGGAGTTTTTTAGAGACTTAAAACATATTTTTAAAATAAAACACAACAAATGTCCTAGTTTTTTCATGACATTGAATGTTTACAAATAATTTCGCGACTGCGCCATGTATATGTTTGTGACAACCATTTATACGATGAATTATTTTATCATAATATGTTGTTCTCAGATAAGCCGAGAGCAACATAATATGGTAAGGCCTTCATCATATAAATGTTTGTTACAAACATATACTTTGTTTACTGTAACCATATATATTCATGTGAATCATAAATTAACCATATTATTGTTACCACAATCATATAAATAGTAACTGTGACTATAATATTGTTAAAAATGTTGAAATGGTTACAGTAACATGCACAACTATATTTTTTTTCTGCGTGTAGTCTTATTTCGTCAATAGTGCGTCGAATGTTGGCTTCTAAATGATTAGTCGTTGTTGGTTTATCAGCATATATCAGATATTTGACGTACCCCGACAAAATGTGTCAAATCACACGTATGAGGTGGCCAATTCCCAGGTCTTTTTCTTGAGATAAATCGGACACCAAGCATCAACAAAGTGATAGTTTCTTGCGCAGTATGGCATGTTGCGCCGTTTTGTTGGAACCATTTCTCCTCCAAATGTTTTGCAATGACATGAGAAATAAAAAAAATCACGAATCCTTGCCAGTAGCGTTCACCATTTATGGTAACGTTGCCACCGGTTTCGGATTTAAAGACAAATGGGCCGATGACGACTTCGGCATGTAAACCGCACCAAATGGTGATATTTATGGGATGTAATGGAGTCTCATGAGGATTATGATATCTCCAAAATCGTTAAGCCAGAAATCTGGTTCAACTTCCAGTTAATTCTTAGCCAATTGATGGTCAGCTGGCTTTAATACTTGCGCCAGTTGGATTTAATATGTATGTAGGCCCAGATCTTTCCTCAAAATTGTCGAAGTGGAGGATGGATGGGCAGATACCCATATTTTTTTATGGTTGCTATAAAATCTGACTACGCAGTGTTATAGGGTATGATAGTGAATTAGGCTACTCTGAGAAAGTTTCCTATAAAATAGCCATGTCAGCTTTAAACTTTATGAAAATTTTATATCAGAACAAAAATGCTTGTTGGGAGTTTCGTCTAATTAAAGAAATATAATATTTGGTACACTGGCTACTATTATTTATATATTATAGAATTTAATATGGAAATATAAACAAATGCCCAAAAAACAACAGCAAACAAAACAGATCTATCCAGTAAATAATCAAAAACTTAATAATTTATTCAAAACTTTGTTGGTAGCTTATAACCGTTTTTCCTACGTCCGTCCGTTCTCCTCACTGTCCGTCAATTCCCCTGTCTGATTGCTTGTTTGTTCTGTTTAAAAATCTAATCGTGTTTGTACAGTAATAAATTAACAAACAATTTCCAAAACTACATTTTAATTTCATTAAATAGGGAACAACATTTAAGTTGTTTGTTCGTTCTTCGAGAGCGAGCAACAAGCAGCATTAAAGATAAAATGTGTGTTAAAACGTTTGGCATAAAAAAGACAATACTAGACGTTTTTAAATTGGTTGATGATTTATTTATCTATTGTGTTTTTTTGTTTTTTATTACAATGCTTTCATATGTTTTCTTTAAGTTTTTGATAAAGACTATAATATGAAAAAATTGTATATAAAGTAACTAAACTGATTGGTTGTGGTGGTTTTTATTAGTTTTTTTATCTTTTTTATGTGATGGTTGGTTACAAAGAGGTGTGAATGCTGATTGTTACAAAGACTCCTCTCATTCATTAATGAAATTTCTTGTTGTTTAGCTTTGTCTTTGTGTTTGTTTGAGGGAAAAATTATAAATTTTAAGTCAGTTTCTTAACGAGGTAAGCCTTCCCTCTTATGTAACCAAAATTGTTGCTGATTTTCGATGTAGTCTGTACTGTTCCTTAATAAAACAGAATAACTGCTGAGAGCTTAAAAGCTGCACATTGTTTTCCTGCCTAAATCGGATAATGTTTAGATGGACGACATGTAGTTTTAATTAGACGGTGCCGTTTCTATAACCACGAGAAGTTTTATTAAAATCAGACTATTCGGATAGAAGTTACAATTTATTTCCACTTCTTTTTTTATTTCCCTCACTGTGAAATTTTTAATGTGACACTTGATGCCATGTTAAACAAAACTACCCCAGCAGTTAAGCAAGTACTCAATTTATCCCTTATAGACAGTAATCGTCACAAATATCTTATCAATTGGCTTACTCCAATTTATATACTTTGGTCATTTGACCCGTATGTGCTCTTTGTAGTGCAGAGATTAGACAATTGGTTACTTTATACATCCCAGGTAATCTAGCGTGAAGACAATTGTCACTTAAGTGTCTCTAAGGAATCTGGAGTGTAGTCACTTTAAACGTGTTGCGTGATAATTCGTTCAAACTGGTTTTATACAAATTGTGTTGATATAATTCTCATACAGTTAATTTTTATTTTTGCTTAAGTATACTGATATCCTATCTAACATAGCATGAAGTCAATAGTCACTTTAGTGTCTCTTAGTAACCTATAGTGAAGTCACTTTAAACGTTTATTTTGTACTGCACTTTAGAAAGTAGTTATTTTACCCACCAGAAGCAATCCATTGGAGAGCTGTCGAAGAAAGGTTTGTTTACAAGCTATCGCTTATTGGACTGCCTATTATATGTCTTTTCAGCTGACTTATGTAGCTTATCAAGTTAACACTTAGGTAGCTAGCAATGTAACTGACGCTATTTAACCCGTATGTGAATCCAATGCGTTGACTACTTTGATCCAGCTATTAGACAGTCTCATTGTAGTCAAAAAGGGTCTTAGGACATGCATGCGTTAAAATAACTAGTCACGTAGCTATTGAAGTAACTATAAATGATGGGTAAAATCACTAGTTCGGGACTGTCTCCTAGAACTGCTGGGACATTTATAGGCCATTACATATCACATATACTTTATAGATTCTACTAATATACTTATATTAAATTTAAATATAATTTTAGCAGCGCCATTTAATTTAAAGATATACGTTTTAAAAATAATAATAATAATAATAATAATCAACAAAGTGTAGCGTTTTAATAATTAATTAATTAATTAATTACTCTACTTAAGATACACTTATGATTTTATTATAACAATTACAATATTTGAATAGATTCATTAATGTTATCTATATCTATATAAATATATAAATGTCTTTGTAAGTTTGTTTGCTTATTTGTTTGTTTATTTGTTTGTTTGTTTGTTTGAGCATCACGCCTAAACGGCTATACCGATTTTATTGAAATTTGGAACGTAGATAGATCCTTACTTGGAAGCGTCAATAGGCTATAAATTTTTTCAATACTAGGACCAGAAAGGAATAAAAAGGGGGAAAAACGGGTAAAATTGGTACCCTTAGTTTTTAAACAATAATTACTAAACGGCTGAACCGATTTTTACATCGACAGGGGTAGCGAAGCGCACCGGGTCAAGCTAGTTAATAATAAATCTCATTAATATATTTGTATATTACTCATACCCATAATACTATAATTGTCTATTACAGTTACAGTTATTGTTTCACAAAAATTCTCAATATTTTGAAAATGTTTAATGTGAGCAGGCAGTTTTAAATTTTAAAACTCAACAGCCAGAATGTTCTGTGAAGTTCGTCGTCATAACTTGAAAACCTCTCTGCTACGCCAATGCCGCCCGTAGCAGCCTGTCCCACTGTGTATTTGCCCCATAAGGTGGCTTTAGACAATAAGACTTTACCTACGACTGTACGAAGAGAAAATAAAATGAAAATCGGGCAAGATATCGGCTGAGATATAAGGAAAAAACCGGGGCAACCTCGATTTTTGGCCTATTTTTGATCTATATATGGATTACTAAGTCATTAATATAGACAATATGGATATCTAATGATAGATATTTCAAAGTCCATTGCAACGGTTTATATAAGGCTATAGTGATTTGGACCTACAATTATTTTTTAATCCGAATATTTTTTTTACCAAAAACATTTTTTTTTATAATTTTTTTTTTTTTTTCACTAAAAATTTTTTTTAAAAAAAATTATAAAAAAAGAAATTGTAAACAAATTTAAAAAAAAACACAATTTTGAAAAAAAAATTTTTTTCAAATTTTGAAAAACAATTTTGAAAAAAAAAAATTATAATTTTGTTACCTAAAAATATTTAAAATTTTTATTTTAAAGTATAATTTGGTGAAGGGTATATAAGATTCTGCACAGCCGAATATAGCTCTCTTACTTGTTTTTAATTTCAACCGACACGGTGGTTAGTAAACTAACCACCCTAATTAACAATTAAACTTGGAATGCTGTAGTTTTTTTATGTTTTGATTTATGTTTTCTTTCTTTTTATAATAAACGCTGAAAGAGTTAAAAAATATTTGATAAACTTGTTACATCTTGCAAGAATCTAGGGCAGAAACTAAATGATTATTAAAGCGTTTAACTTTGTTAATAATATTGTTGTATTGTTTACTAATATTGTTTTACTAGGCCTACATAGTAATAAGTAAGTGATAGATTAAATATATTTATGCTTACCTAACACATTTCTACATACGAATATATTACATATGTTAAGTTATACCAGTATAAATGTAGCTAATGTCGGCAATTGTCATAAACAAGGTGACAGTATGATTTATGAAACATTTCCAAGTTAATGATTTCAAACACACAGCACTGAAAAAATGTATTTAATTTAGTTTTTTTTCTGTTAAAACATATTAATCATTTGCATTTACATTTACATATTTGTGGTTTCAGTTAAAATTAACAAAATAAAAAAGAAAAATTACAAAATGCAAAACAAATAACTTAGATGTTCTTATTGAATGAAGTCAAGTAATAGAGTTCATATAAAAAGTAACTAAACCATGTCAAACTCACTTAAAGCAAGATTGTCAAAATTCTGATAAAATAATTTTCAAAACTATATTTTTGTTTTTAGGGCGGTCTTGTATAAAGTGCTCTCACTTTTTCTCTTACTTAAGTGTATTAAAAAAATAGTTTCTGAACTTTTTGATTAATTCAAACAACTATTTCCTTTTGTCATTCTAGGTATTTAAACTCAATGACGAAGTAGTTTTCTTTCTGCTTTGGTTAAACAAATTGGGAAATATCTTTTAAAATACCCTTAAGTTTTAAGAACATAATATTTTTCTTAAGGTTAAATAGTGTTTTTTTTTTAAACATTTTTTTTTATTTATTGCAAAATGATAGACAGTTAAACAGCCATATGCTTCGGGCTTGAAATTAATAGCCTGGCAATTATCAAAAATAATTTTTGATTAATGATTTAAATAAAATTGAATGTCGTAGTATTGAAATGGAAAAATTGAAAGATGAAGTAATTTAAAAATAATTTATACTTAACTTTGCTACTATAAAATTCAGGCAATTATTTTTGAGTTATTACGACATAAACGAAGATACTTGAATGATATTGCAACATTCCGCTGGCTTCACCCATTTTATGCTGAGACTCAGTGCAGGATGATGATTTCTGGGTACGCCAATAAACAAAATTATGGAATTTGGGGTGATACCAATTCACATGAGATCAAGAACTATATTACACTGATATGGCTATATTTCCACTTTGACAAATAATTGAATATGAATTTATTTCACTCCCTCGGTGGTAATAAAGTCATATGGTCATATTTCTCAATACAATGTGTGTAAGGCCATACGGCCTTATTTCACGGCGCCCTCTCAGATACAGTATCTCGAAAACTAGGATCGTCATTATTTTTGATTCTATTGATAGATCTATTTTTTAACAATAGATCCAGGTGAATCGATATTTACTAACTATCCATATTTATCATATTTCCAAAATAACTTCTTTGATTATTCCTTTACTTAAAATTTTAGGTAAAATTTTGTTACAAAAAAAAAAAAAAAAAAAAAAATAGAAAATGTTTTTTTTTTTTTTAAATTTTATTCAATTCGATATAAATAGATTCAAATTATAATTTTATGGCGATTTTTTTAGGACGAAAACATAAATATTATATATTTTTTTGACAATTTCTTACGATGGGGTTACTATTTTGACTGCACAAAATCTGAGTATTTTTCACAAATACCATTAGAAGTGATTGAATGGTGAATATTTCTTATAGAAAATTTTACTTATAGAAGAAAGAGAGATTAATTAGCGATTTTATATTATATTTAATTAAAATTACTATGGAAATAAAAATATTACCCATGTTAATTGCTTTAAGGTTCTGTGTTTCTATTATTTTGACCGGCACTGTATACCCTTCACCAAATTATATTTTAAAATAAAAATTTTTAATATTTTTAGGTAAACAAAATTTAATTTTTTTTTCCAAAATTGTTTTTAAAAATTTAAAAATTTTTTAAAAAATTTTTTCAAATTTTTTTTTTAATTTTTTAATTTTTTTTTTAAATTTATTAATGAAAAAAACTTTTGTTGGTAAAACAAAAAATTCGGGTTAAAAAATATTTTTCCCGATTTTGAGCCATTGTAGGTCCAAATTACTATAGCCTTATATACATCGTTGCAATGGACTTTGAAATATCTACATATCCATATTGTCTATATTAATGAGTGATCCAGATATAGATCAAAATAAGCCAAAAATCGAGGTTGTCCCGGTCATCAATGTCAACGGCAAGCACTATAGGTCAATTATTATCTACTTATTTTGGCCTGAATTGAATGATATGGACACCAAAGACCTTTGGCAGCTCATGCCACATTGAACATTGTGCACGAGCAATTTGAGGGCATGGTCATCGCACTTGAAGATGATGTGAACTGGCCAACGTGATCATGCAATTTGACCTCTTCATACTTTTTGTTGTGGGTTTTTCTTAAGCTACAGGTCAATGCGAATAAGTCACAAACCACAGCGGCCAACATAACCATGTTATACTAAGGTCATCAGGCTGAATGATTTAAAATTTCGCATCTGCGCAACCCAGCAAAGACGCGATGATATCTCACACACACTTTGTTTTATTTAAATTTAAAGAGCTTTCTTCTTAAGGAAAGAAGAAAGGACTAAGATCCTAAAATTCTTAACACACGTTTTTTACTAAACTTTTAACCCAAGTATTATTTGATTTTTTCTTGATCGAGTTACCTTTGTAAAGCTTGTCAGTTATTATGTTTAATGTCAATTATGTTCATTTGTTGTTAATCTAATTAAAATGAGTAACGAGAAAAAAGTGCGTAATAAAATTATTAAATATTTTCAACAAAACCCAACTTGGCCAAACAATCAAAGGTCTGCCGTCAAACTGTTTTCAATGTTATTAAACAGTACCGGGAGAACTTGCACGTTGATAGAAAACTTGGTTCAAGTAAAAGGAATGGTCCTCATGATGTTTCTAAAGCCAACAAATAGAAAGCATTTTCAAAAGAGCTCCCAACACCTCCGGTAGGAAAGCAGCCCGGTTATGTCAGTACTCGGACTATTTGGAACGAAAAAGCATACAATGCTCAAAAAGTTCCTGACAGAAACTCTGCTAAAAATTTAGAGGCCAAAGACAGAGCACGGAAATTGAAATCAAATTTTATACAAAAAATATACCTGCTGCATAATGAATGACGAAACGTATGCTGTGGCAGATTTTTCGCAACTTCCTGGTCAAAATTTTTATGTTGCTGATGCTCGAGGGAATGTTGAAGAAAAGTTTAGGACCCAAAAGCAGACAAAATTTCCCAAAAAGTTCTTGGTATGGCAAGCAATATGCAGTTGCGGCAAAAGAAGCCAAACATTTGTTACAAATGGCTCTATAAATACCGAAATTTACATCAAGGAATGTTTACAAAAAAAAGGATGTTTCCATTCATAAGACTTCTTAATGTGTCCACTTATTTTTGGTCTAATTTGGCATCCGTCACTGTGGTAAAAAGGTCTTGAGTGGTTCAAGAGCAATAATGTGGTATTTGTACCAAGAGAGGCAATTCCTCAAACTGCCTGCAGCTGAGTCCAGTGGAGAAATATTAGACTCTTGTTAAAAGAGAATTGAAGAGCACAAAAAATGTATCCAAAAGTGTGGTAGATTTTAAACGGAGATGAACAACCTGTTCGAATAAGTGACATAAAGCACTAAAAAAACCATAATGGAAGGGTTTTCGAAAAAGGTTCAAAATTTCATCATTAGTAATTAGAACTATAAAAATATATTTTTGTTTTTTTTTTGGTAAATTGTAACAATAATTTCAATCAAATAAAAAAGATTCAGAACTGTAAGTTTAGTGGTTTAATTTTTATTAACTTATATGTATGTTAAGAATTTTTCGATCTCAGTCCTTATTTGGGGCCAATAAACTTCCGCATAGGACACGTACATATTAAAATAACTAGTTATAGCTAGTTACATAGGTATGTAGCTAGTGAACTTACCAGTTTGGTAGCTGGTAAGGTAACTGACTATATGTAACAGCTTTGCGAATCCCAGGCATTAGCTACTTTGGACCAGCTATCAGACAGTCTCTTTGTAATCTATTAACGCACATATTCAAATAAATATTCACGTTGCTAGTTATGTCACTAAGGGTGACCCTAAATGATAGGTATAATCACTAGTTCGAGACAGTCACCCGGAACTGCTGGACATTAATGTACAACTACTTAAGTTTGTGTAGACTCCAGTTCTTCCGAAATCTATGTACAATTTTTGGAATATTTTACAGATTCTCTTGTTACAATAAACAAATAGAAAAAAAAACATAAATTGAGGCAATTCTTTGTAAGTTGTAATAAAATAAGTTATTAAAACCTTTCCAAAAACTGCAATTAAATATTCAAATCCAATATAAATTTGTCTATTTCCAAACAATATATTAAATTAAAAATTCCTCAATTAACAATGAAACAAACCACTTGTCACTTTATCATTTTCCCATAAACTTTCTATCTAAAATCAAAACAAAACATCCTTGTTTTTTTGTTTGTCGCGCAAAAAAAAAAACATTTTATAATTGATTAGTTTTTACAGTTTCGTTTTCTCAACGAACATCAATTTTAACACTTTACAATCAGCTCAAGTTGATACTGTGAATCAATAACAAACATAATTGAAATGACAAATAAATTACAGCACATTTCATAATAAAAAAAGAAAAAGTAATATTAAATTTTATTTTATCACAATTTCAGACACATAAAATCACTAAACAAAAACTTGATGATCATTGATTTGAATTATTTCCGGTGCGTTAGAAGTTGGAGTGTGAGTATTATTTTTTTACTTTTTTTTAATTTATTAATAAATTATTGCTGGTTCGTCATTATCAGCAACTCAATCAACATCATTATTAACATTTAGACAAATTACGGTAATAGTTTTTTTTTTTTATATTATTAATTTCTTTAAAGTTGCATTTGATTTGTTAGTTGTTGTTAAATTTCATTTGAATTTAATTAATTGATGCTTCTATAGTATGAATAAATAATTTTGTTATTTTTTTTTTTTTTTTTTTTTTGTGAGATTTTGACAGCGTACAGTTTTGTTTTGTTAATTTTCATTTATGAATAAATCTATGCTTAAGCGATTATATGTTGTACACTCGAAAATTTTACATAGATATTTTTAGAGCCACCATCAGAAAATATGGTGGGGTATACTGAGTTTGTCATTCCGTTTGCAACACATCGAAATATTCATCGCAGTGCCACAAAAGTATATAAGGACTGAGATCGAAAAATTCTTAACATACATATATGTTAATAAATGTTTTTTTTTTTTTTATTTGATTGAAATTATTTTTACAATTTACAAAAAAAAAAAATTTTTATAGTTCTCATCGATAGTGATGAATTTATGAACATTTTCCGGAAACCCTTCCATAATGGTTTTTATAGTGCTTTATGTCACTTTGTTCGAACAGGTAGTCCATCTCCGTTTAAAATCTACCACATATTTGGACACTCTTTTTGTGCTCTTCAATTCACTTTTAACAATATCCCAATATCTCTTCACTGGCCGTAGCTCCAGGCAGTTTGGAGAATTTGCCTCTCTTGATAAAAATAACACATTTTTGTTCTTGTACAACTCAAGTCCTTCCTTACCAGAGTGACAGGATGCCAACTCAGGCCAAAAATAAGTGGACACATTAAGAAGTCTTATGAATGGAATCATCCTCTTTTGTAAACATTCCTTGATGTAAATTTCGGTATTTATACAGCCCTTTGTATCAAATGTTCGGCTTTTTTACCGCAACTACATATTGCTTGCCATACCAAAAACCATACGTACATTTCGTTATCCATTATGCAGCAGGTATATTTATACCCTTCACCTTTGTGAGAAGGGTATATATAAATTTGTCATTCCGTTTGTAATTTCTACAATATAATTTTTCGACCCTATTCAATTTTCTGAAGACCCCAGATATTTTCGGGATCCAAATCTTCAATAATTCTGTCAGACATGCTTTCGAGAAGTTTCCTATTAAAATCAGCAAAATCCGTCCATAAATAACGGAGATATGAGCAAAAATCCGAGACAACATCTATATTTTTTGATCTAAATCTCGATTACTAAGTCATAAATATAAACAATATGGATATCTAATGATAGATATTTCAAAGTCCATTGCAACGATGTATATAAGGCAATACAAAGTTGGACCCACAATGGGTCAAAATCGGGAAAATATTTTTTAACCCGAATTTTTTTTTTCACAAAAAACATTCTTTTGTCATAAATTTTTTTCACTAATAAATTAAAAAAAAATAAATTTTAAAAATTGGAAAAAATTTTTAAAAAACAATTTTGAAAAAAAATTTGAAAAAATTAAAAAAAACATTTTTTTTTTAATTTAATTTTAAAGTATAATTTGGTGAAGGGTATATAAGATTCGGCACAGCCGAATATAGCTCTCTTACTTGTTTTTGTATAAAATTTGACTTCAATTTCCGTGTACTGTTTTTGTCCTCTACATTTTTAGTAGAGTTCCTGTCAGGAACTTTTTGAGCCTTGTATGTTTTTCAACTTTTCGTACCAAATAGTCCAAGTACTCTTGTGAAAATGCTTTCTATTTATTAGCTTTAGAAATATCATGTGAACCATTCCTTCTACCTGAACCAGGTTTTCTATCAACGTGCAAGTTCGGTTTAATAACATTGGAATCAGTTTGATGGCAGACCTTTGATTGTTTGGCCAACTTTTTGTGGGACCTAGTTGGGTTTTGTTGAAAATATTTAATAATTATAGTACGCACTTTTTTCTCGTTACTCATTTTAATCATATTAACAACAAATGAACATAATTGACATTAAACATAATAACTGATATGTTTTACAAAGGTAACTTGATCAAAAAAAAATAATACTTGGGTTAAAAGTTTTAATGAAAAACGTGTGTTAAGAATTTTACGATGTCACTCCTTATATTTTTTCTTCTTTCAGTTTTGTTAATTAATTTGAAAAAGTTGACTTCAGACTTTTTGTCGATCTCAGTCCTTATATTCTGGGTTATATTCCGCAATACTGTTTGAGCAGTCATATATATGTTGATTATGCGGCAATCCTAATAAAATTTTGCACAAATAAGTTCTAAGTAGTCTGATATTATTGTGTAAATTATGGCGAAAATCGGGCAGTCGTTTCCATACAAGGTTCCTCACAGGAAATGACTTGAACATTCACAATTGGCTTATAATAAAGTAGACATAAATCTTTCTACCAACTTTTGTGAGGATCGGTCCATAATTGTCTCTAACCCCCATATAACTCCTATATCATAAAACTATCTATGTATACCCACTCTTACTTAAACTCTTTGATTGGTATTTTCTGATGCTAAACGTTTTGCAATACTTTTACATTTTCAAATATTTGGCAAAATAAACGTGAGCAGTTTCCTTTAAACAAACATTTATTCAATTAACAAGGCTTAACTTTGGAAAAATTCACATAAGATGGTTCTTATTACCAACTGTCGCAAATGTCATAAAATGTTGAAGAAAATTTTGCCGAAAATTATCATTTTCGCAGTGGATATTTTTTTAACAGACTCATACATCTAAGTCAACGAGCTGTTCTTGAAAATTATTCACAATAGTATACAGTATCAATCACAATATAATAGTAATAGAGACTTTATTCAATATTACTCACAATAGTAGTTTGTATGTGCTTACAAAAGTCAAGTGAGGTCAAATAAACTCTTACAAATTCTATTATAGCGAATTATAAAGTTTTCACAAATTACATATTAATCATACATTGTTATTACTTACAAGGTATTTTAAATAAAGTGTTAAACTACCCTGACACTAGAGTCGAACAGTAGAGCCTATAAAACTTTTCATTACAAAACAATCAATTTGTGATCCCACCCATTCTCAAACAATTTCCTTAACTAATGATTCCTCATCATTGATTTATGTAGTTATTTCATTTTGTAAATTAACAGTAGTAATCAGTGTTTATTGTACGACATAAAATTTTAATACTTATTTCCCCAATGAAAGAAATTAAAACCGGCATATTAAATATTGAATTTTAACTAAGTAATATTCTGCGTCAGCACATAAAAAAATTTAGTTATAAACAAATGTGACACACCTTTTTAGCGATAATTAAATAAATCAAGCCTCAAATAATAATAAATGACGAAAAGAAAAGTAAATAAACAATGATAATAAACAAATGAACAATGTAAAAATTGTGTAAATTTTTATGGGAAAAAGTTCTAAGTACCCTACGTGTGCTAGTAAAATAAGGCATAGAATTTGCAGTTCAAAATCATATACATATCAAAGCTAAAAACCTGCCTTGAAATTACACAGCAACATACTTTTCACTGACTACTACATAACATATGCATAACTGACATTTTTTCATTCTGCTAGGTTCATTGATTAATAAAACTCAAAAACATATGGCTTCAGTTTTCATTGCCGAAATTATATTTAGGACAAGCTTAACACATATTTTACGAATTTTAGGTCTTTTAACTTTTTTAAGTAAATTTTTTTTAAATAAAGTACCAAACTGTTTAGCCGTCATACTCGATTTCCGAACAGTAGCCTGTTTATTATGCAGTGACTGATATGTAAATAAATGTGCCCTGATTGACTCATTAATTTCGTATTACTCATATTTATCCGTATTGATTCCATTTTCCCCCTTTGAAGTAAAGAAAAGTTGTGTAGGTAAATGTTTATGCTGCAATAGTAAATATGTTAATAAGAAAAGTACCAAAAAAGTACTATATTTACTAGGGTATTCAATTAATCGGGTCTCTAGTTTAATCGGTTAATCGAACAAGTAATTAATCGGGGTTTAAATTTAATCGGTTAATTTTGAATTATTCGATTAACCGAATAATTTCTATTTTAATCTATATATATAAAAATGGATGTTTGTATGTATGTGGGTATGTATGTATGTTCCGAATGAACTCAAAAACGGCTGAACCGATTTTGATGAAATTTTCAGGGAATCTTCAGAATAGCCCAGCGGGTAACACTGTAGAGTCAGATTTTTAATTATCGGTCTGTGGGTGGAGGGGCGTGGCAAAATTAAATTTTTACATTTTACCGCTAATGCCATCTATATATATAAAAAACGGGTGTACCGATTTTAATGAAATTTTCAGGGAATCTTCAGAATAGCCCAGCGGGTAATACTGTAAAGTCAGATTTTTGATATTCGTCTGTGGGCGGAGGGGTGTGTAAAAATCTAATTTTTACATTATACCGTTAATGCCATATATATATAAAAACAGGTTTGTGTATGTACGTTCCGCATGGACTCAAAAACCGCTTGACCGATTTTGATAAACATTTTTACGGAATCTTCAGAAAAGCCTTCGGTCTATGGACGGAATGGCGTGGCAGAATCAAATTTGTATACTATGCCGCTAATGACATAAAAAAAAGATTATTGTATAATTGTTGATCGACCTTTTCTTCAATTCTCACAGATAGTTTATTTAGTTTCCTATATACAGGCTTACAAAGTCAGTGATTGTTGCAAAAAAAATTTGGAAAAAAAAATTTTTTCAAAAAAAATAAATTTTGTCGAACAAAAAATTTTTTTTCAATTGAAGAAATACATAAATCCTTTTTTTATTCCCAACGTTCAAACAATGACAATTTTCATTTCGTTTCTTAACATCATTCTAAAAATTTTAATTCAAAGTGGTGTACTCTGAAGCGTATTATTTGGTGTAAGCGAAGAAAGGAATACATTTCAATACATATCCGGTACTATAAAAGTTCTTTTATATTATCAATCGATGATAAACAATTTTGTTTACTCTTGCATATTAGGTGCATGAATAAGAAATTTCCATATGAAATCTATGAAATAAAATAATATTTTGAATAACTCTCCGCATTCTACTTTTAATAAAAAATAACGGTTTTATTCAAATAAAATACTCATATTTATCTACGTCTAGAGCCGCAGAAACGGGAAGAGAACGAGAATCACGGCTTCAGCAAATGCGTCGCATTGCATCTTCATCGAGTGCTGCAGAGACACCTCAACAGCATATCGAAAGACTAGAAGCCAATCGCTCCTGAATGGCTCGATCAAGAGAAAGAATCAATTTAGAGTTGCCGGCATTTTATTACAATAAGTATGATGACTACAGGAATCACAAGGACGTACTGATTGCCGCAATGGACAAACATTGCTTACATTTCCGCGTTTTGAAGTTCCCTAAGGAATCCCCGGGATTCCGCCTAAGCTGCTTTTAAGTTACATTTCCGTCGCCAATCCTATTTCCAAGCATTTCCTTCAAAATATCAAAAAGTTCAACTCATGATTTCAAATGACGTCGCCTTCATGCCCACCTTTAAAGTTCAAGGCCAAATGTACCGCAGAATTGGATCATTGCTCCCGCTTCCCAATGATGATGCGAAGTTCCTTCAAATTTATTTCACTGAAAATTAAGCTACAGAAACATTCTCAAAACAATTGTTGGACATCGGAAATGGAAAAATTTCAATTGATTTCGCCACAAATGAGATTTCGTTGTTGACGAGGTATTCCCAAGTCTTACAACCAACTACAAAAATTCAGATTGGCTGTGGGAACATGCAATTTTGGCACCAACAAATTATGATGTTAACAAGCTCAATAAACAAATACAATTGAAACTGCCTGGCGAAACAATAAAATGCAAATCGATTGACACAGTAATGAACGAAGAACAAGCCGTCGATTATCCTACTGAATTTTTGAATTCATTGGAACCAGCCGGACAGCCACCACATGTATTAAAGAAGATTGGATCACCGACTTTGTCCGACACTGTATATTAAAATCGAGATCGAGATGCAATATAAAACAGATGTTTTCTAAGGGCCAGCATCGCGGACCGGGTTCAGCTAGTTGATTAATAAAACTCAGAAACATATGGCTAGAGTTTTCATTGCCGAAATTATATTCATGGCAAGCTTTACGAATCTAAGATCTTTAAACTTGTTTAAGGAAATTTATTTTTAAATAAAGTATCCAACTGTATACCCGTCATACTCGATTTCCGAACAGTAGCCTGTTTATTATTCAGTGACTGATATGTAAATAAATGTGCCCTGATTGACTCACTAATTTCGTATTACTCATATTTATCCGTATTGATTCCAATAGTTAGTTAACCCGATTTGTTTTTATCAAAAACATTTTTGAAAAAAATCTAAAAAAATTATTACTTTTAAAATTTTGAAAAACAATTTTGAAAAAAAAAAATTAAATTTTGAAAAACAATTTTGAAAAAAAAAAATAAATAATTTTGTTTACTTAAAAATATTTAAAATTTTTATTTTAAAGTATAATTTGGAGAATGGTATATACGATTCGGCACTGCCGATATAGCTCTTTTACTTGTTATACCCTACACCACCATAGTGGGGAGGGTATAATGGATTTGTGCAGATGTTTGTAACGCCCAAAAATATTAGTCTAACACCCACCTTAAAGTATACCGATCGCCTTAGAATCACTTTCTGAGTCGATTAAACGATGTCCGTCCGTCCGTCCGTCCGTCCGTCCGTCCGTCTGGCTGGCTGGTTGGCTGGCTGTCCATGTAAAGCTTGTGCGCAGAGTACAGGTCGCAATTTTAAAGATATTTCAATAAAATTTGGTACGTATCATTCTTTCTGCCCAAGGACGATCCCTATTAAAACTGGCTGAAATCGGTCCATTATTTGGCCTAGCCCCCATACAAATGTCCTCCCAAAAGTGGATTTTATCCGTCACAAATGTTTAATTTATATAGGTATCTACACAAGTTTTTGTCCAAATAAGTTTTATATATAGGGAATTCATTTCACCAAATTTTATTATGATCGGTCCATAATTAGTCATAGCTCCCATATAAGGCCTGCATCCGATAATCACTTTAACGAGCATAAATCTCCTACAAATGTTGGTATACACATAAAATTCAACATAAATAACATTCATATAAACATTAATCACGTGACCAAACTTCGTGGCGATCGGTCCATTATTTGACCTAGCCCCCATACAAATGTCCTCCCGAAAATGGATTTTATCCGTCACAAATGTTTAATTTATATAGGTATCTACACAAGTTTTTGTCCAAATAAGTTTTATATATAGGGAATTCATGTCACCAAATTTTATTATGATCGGTCCATAATTAGTCATAGCTCCCATATAAGGCCTGCTTCCGATAATCACTTTAACGAGCATAAATCTCCTACAAATGTTGGTATACACATAAAATTCAACATAATTAACTTTCATATAAACATTAATCATGTGACCAAATTTCGTGGCGATAGGTCCATAATTTGTCATAGCTCCCATATAAGACCCACTTCCGAAAATCGCTCACGAACATAAATTATTGAAATTTTGAAAGAAAAATGTTTTTGCTCATTTACTTAGTGTAGGGTATTATCTGGTCGGGCTTGACCGACCATACTTTCTTACTTGTTTTTAATATAATTTGGAATATTCTCACTGAAGAAAAAGGAGGCGTGATGAAAAGAAAATTTGAATGTATGTTTACTTAATACAACTTGACATTTTAAAGCGGATACTAAATTTGTTATTTCATTTGTAACGCAGTGTAATTGGTGCACATTAATTGAAACAGTATTAGATAGATTAAAAATGGCATCAATATATTAAGATTGTCAAAAAAACTCTACGAAAATGTAAAACAAAAACAAATTAAGTTTCCGTAGAATACTATTATGGAGTTATTTTAAATAATACTAAAAGCTTGTAAAACACGGTGGCTTGAAAACAGAGCAAAATTTTGGTTGTCAGTTAAATGGTTTTAAAGTAAATTTAATCTTAGCTTTTAAAATTGGTTTTTCTTTATTTGGAAATAAAGGGTATTTCATAAAGCTCTTTCTATCTTAAAATTTAAATAAAACGGCCAGTTCACATCACCTTCAAATCTCTCATTGTGGCATGAGCTGTATGGCACGTAGAGCCGTCCTGTTGGTATTCATATCATCCATTTTTGGCTAAAATAAGTCGGAAATCGTCGACCTATAGCGCTCGCCGTTGGGGGTGATGGCCTGGTCTAAAATATTCTCGAAGAAATATGAACCGATGACATCGCCAGCCCAAAATCCCCTCCAAACTTTTTCGGGATGCATTGTACGATCTTAGATCGTATCGTCCCAAATTTTACAATTTGTCACTACCGTGACAATAACTTTAAGCGGGTTATTGACACTGTATACTGAATCGACATATTTGCTTTCGAACCCTTAATTTATGAATAAAATGTGAAAACGCCAATAACACAAAACTTTCAAATTAGTTTAATAAATAATAAAAATCAAGACGGCTTTAGGCATGTTACTTTAATCTATTGTTTATATTTATCTACTTTAGTCATGAGTGATTAAGTAGTTGGCTAAATAAATATTTTGAATTATCAAAAACAAGTAATTTCTATTTAAATTCCTAAAATTAAAATGAAATTTCATACAATCATAAAGAAACGTCATTATTTATGACACTATTTCTAACTTAAAACACGTCAATTGAAGTACCGCTATAATTTGCAATAACCGTCAAATAACTTAAATAAATATTTTGATGAATTTTATTTTTAACTAACAAAAAAAAAAAAAAAAAAAAAACAATAAAACTTAACACCAATTTATTGTATTATTTGTTTGTATATAATAAAAAAGAAACAAAAAAAATATCACCCACGTTTTGAAATTTTAAAATTAATAGGCACTATGTTTTATTTCCATGCTTTCAAATTATCATTAATCATTTAAATTTATTGATACCTTTTATAATTTTATAGGTAACTCAAAAGGTTAGTTCTTTTTTTAAAGACAAAATCAAAAATTCAAGTTCATTTCCGCTTGTGTTGAAATAAAGAGTCTTATTTTATAAGAAACATGTTAAACTAATATAAAATTATTAAATAAATAAAAATCTGATATTTTTGCAATTGTCACATGAACCATTTACAACAGCTTCATTATCTAGATTTAATTTAATTGTGTTAATAAGCTCACAATGTTCAAGGTTTTTTTGTATTAAAAAAAAATTATGATACAAATTTTAACCTTTTTTTTTGTTGTCAAAAATGGCAAAAATTAGCTAAATTATGGTTGAATTGTTTATTGACTTAAAAAAGTATAATTATATACAACAAAATAAAGGCAACAAATTTAATTCATTAAGGTAATTTTAATAAATTTTTTTATTTAAAAATTTTTTTCTAAAGATGGTGTTCACAGTCAAGGTATTTGAAATTAATCGATACAGATGTTAAAATAATTTATTTATTTATTTTATCCACCCAGCAGTTCTTGGTGACTGCACCGAACTAGTGATATTAGCACTTAGGGTGTTTACTAGTTACCGAAGTAGTTAGGTGTCTAGTTATTTTAAAACGTGCTAAGTCCTAAGCAGGGGATCAATTGATGATTTTTGATTACAATGAGACTGTTTGATAGCTGGCCCAAAGCGGTGAATGCATTGGATTCACATACCGCACAGTGGGGCAGAATCAAACATTTTTGAAAATAAATCTGTCATTTGTAAACAGCTGGTCCGATCGAGATAAAATTTGACACTGGAGTAGCCAAGGAGTACTCGAGTCTAAGTTATTAAAATGGACCCTACAAATACTCCAGGCGCAGCGTTATGGGGCTCAAAATAGAGTACTTTTGACATGTAAAATTTTTTGTTTCCCATCCGAATTCAAAGATTTTTATATTTTTTGGAAACGTTCGACTAGATCTTGACAAAACATGCTAGCGTGTGCTATTTATCTCTTATAATTTCCGAGTTAAAGGCATTTAAAAATTTAAAAATTTTGCCATACCTCGATCCGCTTTTTTTAAAATATAGGGCCTACTTTTGAACCGAATGAACTAAAATTTTTTCCGTTAGTTAGACAACTAAATTACCAGTAATATGCAAAAGATTTCAGAGCAATATCAATTACGGATTCGAAAATAAACGATTTTCGATTTAAAATTTCAAAAAAATAATAGATTTGTGTTGTTTTTCGGGCGAAAAGGTGACTTAAATCTTTTTTTATTTAAAAAAAACTTTATTTAAAGACATATAACAATTTTATGTTTTTCTATAAGATATCTTTACGGAGAACATTTTGGTATAAAAAACATGTCATAGTTTTCGAATATGTCGTCCTTACGTCCTTCGGAATTTGACCTATTTTTTATCAAAATTTCAACTTTGGGCCACATGTTCTAAAATCTCAAAACTGGGATCAGAAAACGGAAAGCAGCTTTGAAAACCTTCGTGTGTTCCCCATTTATCCCTAAAGTATTTTCCTAGCCCGGAAGGAAATGTGGACCCTATGGGAATAATTGTAAAAATTACCATTTTTGATATTTTCGCTCCAATTTTTAGGAATTGCTGGATTCCCTTTGACCTTTTGACTATTTTTTTACACTTTGTTATTCAGAATGAAAAATTTAAAAAACTTTGAAAATTTCATTGAGTTTTGATGATAAATAAAGATTTTATTACATATTACATATGTATTGAGCTTCTAAAACTAAGATTTGTAACAAAATTTTGATATGATTGCAAATATTAGAAACAATTTGATCCAGATTTTTCCGAACTATTTTTTTTTTTTTTTTGTTTATATAGGTTAATTTTTGGTCGGATTTATTTCCAAAAAATTTTGATTTTGCCCCACTGTGTACCGGTTACATAGAGTTAGTTACTTTACTAGCCACCTAACTGCTTACTTTATTAGCTACAAAACTAGTTATTTTAACATGTACAGGTGCTAAGCGGAAGCTAATTGACTTCAAATAGTAAACAAACCATCTTCCGCCTACTCTCCAATAGAATACTTCTGGTGGGTAAAATAACTATTTTCTAAAGTGCAATACAAAATAAACGTTTAAAGTGACTACACTCACGATTACTTAGAACCACTTAAGGGACAATTGACTTCATTCTAGGTTACTTACCGTAATAGTATATTGTTGTTAATAATTCCCAATTAGTTTATGTGAATTTTAATATAAGTCATCTAAGAAAAATATAAACAAAGCAAGCAGGAATCTAATTCCAGATCTACTTATACTTTGCTCCCGGATAACAAAGCATAATAAGACGAGGCCACAATTCTTATTTCGTATTAATACCATAGTTAGCTGAGCGAGAGCTGAAGCATTTTTCTTGTCGGAGTGTACTCATTAGCTAGTCATAGCCTAAGTATAAGTTATAGTTAGCCGACGAGAGTTGAAGAAATTATCTCCTCGGTTTGTATCCATAAGCTATATTTACCCATAATTAGTCGTTAGTCGATCGAGAGCCGAAACATTTATCTCTTAGGATTATACCAACGAATACGTCTTCTTGGATTGCATATGTTGAATTTACGTTATTATAATCAGTCGTTAGCTGACCGAGATCCGAAGCGTTTATCTCATCGAATCTTCTATTAGAAGCTGTCCCAATTTATACACATATCCCAAAGATACAAGACAGCTCTGTGGTAGATTTCAAAGGAAGCAGACCTTTGAAAAACCTGTACAGACTAAGCATACTCAGAATGGAAACCGAAACTGCATCACCAACAACTGCAAAAAGAAAACAAACTGTATGAGAATTATATCAACACAATTTATATAAAATCAGTTTGAACGAAAAAAGTACAGTACAAAATAAACGTTTAAAGTGAGTACCACATAATAAAATATACATAGAAGCGTTACTGAGAGACAAAAAACCTAAGTTTCGCAACAACAAAATAATGTAATTTGTTGTTGTGTCAGTCATAAAATTTCGGAGAAGTTATTGTTTTTACTCTCAGCTTACTCTCAGTTGATCCTCTTGTTGTAACCTATGGTGAGTACACTCTAGATAACTTAGAGACACCTAAGTGTCAATTGTCTTCACGCTAGATTACATGGGATGTATAAAGTAACCAATTGACTGCTATATGTACTACAAAGAGCACATACATGTCAAATGACCAAAAATATATAAATTGTGATAATTACTATCTATAAGGGATACATAGACTGCTTGCTTAACTGCTGGGTAATCTTTATTTAATTTTATTGTGTGTGTGAGTATATTTTATGTTTCATTCTTGCCATTTTTGGTAAATTGTTCAATGAAAGTTAACAACTTTTGTATAGTTTAATATTTTACGATTTTTTTTTTTTTTTTGTTGGCATGATTAATAAAATGCAGCACGTGTTGCTAAATTATTGATTAGATTTCTTGCTTTGGTTTTTTTAAATCTTTGTGTGGTTAGCTTAATAATTTATCTTTGTTTTATTAGAAGATAGAAGATATATTGAGTATACAGGAACGGTTAAAAAAAAAAAAAAAATATTAAAAAAAATTAAGCCACACGAATTTGCTCGAAATAGTTATACAAAAACAAATGAGTAAAGAAACAAACATGATATTGTTAATCAAAATAAATATAAAAAAAAATTGGAGTGTTTCATTCGATTATGCCGAACCTTGTATACCCTACAGCTGTAATATAAATAGTAAAAATCTTTAATTTCGAATAAATTTCTAAAAACAAGACATTTATGCCGATATTTGGTATCAAAGTTCATGAAAGCATAACAGATACATTGATATATCTTACCTGTTTCTATATAATTGAGCGCTATGGAAAGTGTTTTGAATATACTGCATATATTGATAAATCGTCTATCCTAGGTGTAAGGGTCCATAGTTTTAATGTATTATGTAATCATAAATGAGTATAGTGAAAATTACAAATGAAATGATAAACTCAGTTATAAACTTGCCACTGTCAGAGAAAAAATATAGTTGTACACGTTTACCATAACCATTTCTACATTTTAAAAAGTTTTTTTTAGCAATATTATGCTCACTGTGATTATGTATATGATATGTTTATGTTACCATTCACATCATAGTAGCAATCATATATATGATTGTGCAATAATAAATATATGTTTATAGCAATCATGCTCATGATGACAAAGAGCACATTATATCATAATATGTTGTTCTCAGAGTATGATAAACATAATCCCAGAACAACACAATATGTTGATGTATTACATCATAAACATGGTTGCCACAAACATGTTCATAATTGTAGCAATCATATATATGATTGCTATAATGATGTGAATGGTAAATTAAACATATTATCATATAAATAATTACAGTGACCATAATATTATTAAAAAACTTTTAAAAATTTTGAAATGGTTATGGTAGACATGTACAACTATATTTAATCTCTAAGTGCACTGATGTTTAAGCTTATCAAAATAATTTATAAAGATGGACTATATTCCAAATACTTTTTCTTAGAAAACACAAGTTTCCAGGAGAACAAAAAACTGTTTATTTCGTAAATTTATAATAAATATTGAATTCTTTATTCTACCATTTGTTTTTAAGGCTGCTACTAAATTCTACTTACAATCTAAAGTTTCCAGTTCGGTTTTAATCGAAACCGCGGTTTTTCAAGGCCTAAAACCGAAACCGACAATTATTTTTCGGTTTTTACTTTTAATCTATTTTCAGTAGAAAAACTCAAAATTTAGAAATAAGAAACAAAATTTTTCATTAAATGATTCATCCAATATCTCTAAAAACAGATCGGTAAAAATATCTTAAGATTTCTTTAAATTTTTTAAATTGTATTACAATAATTGCTTCAGATGATGTACCAGACAACATTTTTGTAACAAAGTCGTAGTTATTTTCAAATATCCGATAATTAATACTAATTCAGGAAAACACGTCTCTAGTTTCATGTTTATTGATTCATTGTAATGTGAATTCTAGCTCATTTTAAACGTATTATTAGAATAAACAGTACCATAAAGACCCACATTTTGTATTCATACACAGTATCATGGCTGTTTTCATATTTCTGTGTCCATTATTATAGAAAATACAAAACAAAGGTACAACTATAATCACCTTTTGTGAATTCTAACTCATTCAAAATCATTTGTGCCTCATTTTCAATTTTAAGGTTTATTATTATAAAATATTCAAAAAGTACCTTTACAATAAAGAATTAGTAACATTAATTAACCTTCTGAATTCGCGTTTCTAGGTCCATCGTTATAAAATATTCAAAAAGTACTATTAGTTGGAAAAAGTACCTACAAGTCCCTTTTTTATATTCTATCTCAGTCAGGATCATGTGTGTTTAATTTCTGCTTATAATTGAATATAATAAAAAGTACCATTAGAAGAAAAAGTATTATAGAAAATTCAAAAAGTGCTATTAGAAAAACAAAAATATACTCCTTAGTTTATTTTAGTTCTCCATTTTTGGAATCATAATACAATTGAGCACCATATTCCATATATTAAGAATACTGGAAAAAAGGTTTGAAACTTGACTTTTTTCCATACAAAATTTGTTTAACATTTGTCGTTTTGTTTTATAAAATGAGGGCCTAATAAATATAGCGTTTTATATTGTAAGAATTAAGTGTTAATATGGATTTAATTTGTCAATTCTAGTATGTTTTATTAATTGTATGTAATGGTTATAAGAAATCATAAGGTATTCAAAACCGGTTTGGTTTTGGACTTTGAATAAAAATAAAGGATCTTTCAATAGGCACTTTCGAAATTTGGCAGTTGATAGCTTACGGTTTACTGAACCATAATAATTTTTTTAAACAACTAATGCATGATAAACAGGCAGACATATATTAAACACAATTGGTCAATTCACAATATATCACAATGGTTTTTATTGCTTTTCGAGCAAAAAATGTGCTAAAACAATACTACTATCCGCCGAGTCGTGATATATTAGGACATTATGACAATATGACTGATAAAAGACCTTGTAAATTGACCAAATGATTTAAACTTTCAAATAACCATTAAATGTTAGGTTTCTATACGTGAACTCATAGTATGTAAAATATACTAACAATAAATGTTTACTTCTCACCATTTGTAGAACTTTTATAAACTTCACCTTCGTGAAAAGGGTATATATAAGTTTATCATTCCGTTTGTAATTTCCACAATATAATTTTCCCACCCTATAAAGTATATATATTCTGGATCCTTATAGATAGCGGAGTCGATTAAGCCATGTGCGTTTGTCTGTCTGTCCGTCTGTCTGTCGAAATCAATTTTCTGAAGATCCCAGATATCTTCGGGATCCAAATCTTCAATAATTCTATCAGACATGCTTTCGAGAAGTTTCCTATTTAAAATCAGCAAAATCCGTCCATAAATAACGGAGATATGAGAAAAAATCCGAGACAACCTCTATTTTTGATCTATATCTCGATTACTAAGTCATAAATATAGACAATATGGATATTTCAAAGTCCATTGCAACGATGTATATAAGGCTATAGTAAGTTGGACCTACAATGGGTCAAAATCGGGAAAAATATTTTTTAATCCGAAAAAAAAATTTAAATAAAAAAAAATTTTTTAAACAAATTAGAAAAAATTTTTAAAAAACAATTTGAAAAAAAAAAAAATTTAAAATTGTTTAAAAAAATTAATTTTTTTTTTTGGTGAAGGGTATCTAAGATGCGGCACAGCCGAATATAGCTCTCTTACTTGTTATTATTGGTGTTTGTCTAAGCTAAGTATGATATTTGTCTGTAAGTCTTGTTCGCTCTATAAGCTACGTACACACGGTTGTCAGATTGTACAATATTGTCAGAAAAATGTTCAGAAAATGTCTAACAACCGTGTGAACTTACAATTTTTGTCTTACAACGTTGTCAGAAAAAGTATTGTCAGTACATCAGTACATTGTCAGACATCTGACAATCGTGTACGTTGCCATTGCCAGATCATTGTAATATCATTGTCAGAAACTTTTTATTGTCATGTGTGTTAAGTTTATGCATCTGACAATGGCATCTTTGTCAGATAAATTATTTCTATTGGCAAGACTGTATTTAAAATAAACAAAAGTGAAGCAACCGTGTGAACTGACAATTTTTATTGGCAGATAAATTTATTGTTTGACAATTGTCTGAAAATGAAATTGTAAGGTTTTCTTACAATCGTCTAAACTGACAATTTACCTTTTGCTAATAATATTCCATTGGCAGTACATTGAGAGCACATTGCTAGATCTGACCGTGTGTACGTGACTATAGTTTTATTTGTAAAATATCTTTAGCTTTCCTAAAGCGAAAAACAATAAATTTAATTGAATTTATCAATAATATTTAAATTGGGAATTTAGCACAAATTGCTTACGTTTCTGAACGTTTCGTTTTATAAAATGATTGCGTTTGATCAGAATATGATTTCATTTGGTTAATAAGTATTATTACTTTGGTTTATAATGTGATATATTTATTGTCCCCGTGTGTACACATAAATAAGATGATGCTAAAAGTGAACATCAATTGAAAACAAATGTCTTTAGAATAACGGTACATATGGACACACCACTTTTTCTCTTACCTTATATATCAGACTGTAAACAATAGTTTTTTTTTATAATAAATTTAACGTAATTATTCAATTTAAGTATGTCACACAAATCAAATATCTCTACAAAAAATGTTCTGGGACAATTCGGGTTAATTAATATTATAACATGGTTATTTCTAATAATAGAATTTTATTATTTTGTACACATATGTTAAATGATGCAGAGAATCGCACAAAAAAGGAATTTCGAATTTCTTGATGATAAGTTATTTTTTATTTTAGGTGACGTTATATACTTACCACTTATGGTGAAGGGTATACAAATATGCAGGGACTCTCATGTAGCAATTCTGTTTTGTTGGAATAAATTTAAGAGAAAAGTGAAAAAAGTTACGGGAAAAAAATCATTCACGATATATCATGATTGGCAAAAGTTTGTCATTCCGTTTGTAATTTCTACATTTTTCATTTCATATAAATATATTCTGGATCGTTAGAGTCTGTATGTTGAAATCAGCTTTCCGTTGCTCCCAAATAACTTACGTACATGATTCGTACATCAATATATCTGCTATAGACCCGGTTCGGTTGCTATTAAAAATCTAGAATAGCGGTCCACAAATGGCTGAGATATAAGTAAAAAACCAGGACAACCTCTATTTTTGAGTTATTTTTGATCTACATATATCTGGATTATTATAGACAATATGGATATCTAATATTTCAAAAACCTTTGCAACAATGAATATAACGCTATAGTAAGTCGAACCTACAATGAGTCAAAATCGGGAAAAAATTTTTAACCCGAATTTTTTTGAGCAAAAACTTTTTTTTAAAATTTTTCATTGATAAATTAAAAAAAAAAACAAAAATTTAAAATTGAAAAAAAAAAAAAATTTAAAAAAATGAATTCCTATTATAAATTTTTTGCTAAAAAATTCCAAAAAAATATTTAATATTATTAAAAGAATTTTTTTTATATTTTGTTTACCTAGAAATATTTACACATATAATCTTTACTTATCATTTACTCACCACACATGTATGCCAAACTGTTGTTATTTAAAAACACATTAAACGTGTACATATGGTTAATTTCTATAAAAACAAACACAAGAGCATGGGAAACTTTTGTTTTTTGCATTAATTCTCAAACAAAATAATCATATCATAACAATTTATTTTTATTGTGCTAAAAATAGATGTTTTGCTTTCAAAATATTTTTCGAATTACTGTTTTAAAAAACCATTAGTAGTTAAGTATTCTCCACGACAATTTGTCAATTCTACAATTGAGTTTTTAAACTTGAATTTTTGTGGGTTATTGTTGGCAACAATGAAGTATTAAAACCTTAAGATCCGTTCTTGAATATACGCGATTTTTAGTCTTATATTTTTTGGCAAATTTTCTGGTATTGTTTATCAATATCGCGCGTAAGTTATTAAAATTCATTAAGTGTATTGATTTTATTATTTTTTGGAATCTACGCAATTCATGTTTTATTCTGAGAACAAATGAGCTGTTTTAAGAACACTAAACGCGTGCCTTTTTTAATGGTATTTGGTGGAACAAACTGCGTATCTTGTATGTGTAGTAAACCATGTAACAGCATTTTCAAAACAATAAGAAAGCTGTACAAATGTTGCAGTAAAACTATTTTTTAAACAATCAACATTTGTTACACAGTACTGCAATTTTTCAGTCATCCTAGGATGCTGACATTTGGTATTATTTAACGACTGGCTTCCTGGCCTTTATAATAAAGGTTGTCTCAAATGCATAAACGCAAGATTTGAATTTGAAAGAAAAAAACTTTTTAACAGAGTATTGTCCATTGATGATCTTCTTCTCCATACTAACAAAGTTCAATTGATGCTAGAACTGAACAAGTGACCATGTACAACCAAGAGAGTTTGATGAATGGATTATTGAACATTTTCCCGAGTAATATCATCCTTAAATGTTAATCGTCATAATTGAAATATTCGGGGTTAAGAGAACCCTCATGTGATTGTAGAAAAACAAATTCATTCACAACGTGTCACAGTTTGATGCCGATTTTGGGCTGGAACATCCTGAGAAAAAATGCAGTTGTACATGATCGCAGCACACAGCCGTTTAGAATCTTCTTACTCTGAAAATAATTCTGTAGCTCGTAAATAATTGGTGATATCTTTATAAAATTTCACATAGTCAGTGCTGAGTTCTGTGTTGTTTTGTATTTACATGTGTTCGTAAGCACAAATCTTTGACAGACGAATTTGCATGGCAAGATGCTTGAATACTATAAAAGAAAATCATTTTTCTACCGAATCATTGCTTGCGATGAAAAATATATCCATTAGGATAACCTGAAGAGTAGGTGATCTTATGCGAAAGCCGGCAAACCAGCCGAATCGACACCAAAGCCAAATATCCATGGCGCTAAGGTAATGCTCTGTATTAAATCCTATCTATTGTGAGCTGCTGACATCTGGACAGACCATCACAGGAAACAAGTACCGAATTCAACTGTTTCGTTTTAATCGAGCATTGGCCGAAAAACACCCAAAATATGTGGCCAGACATAAAACAGTAATATTTCATCATGACATGTTACCTGTTAAATACTATTTAGAAAGAAGTACTTAGTTCGGAAGTGTTGCCTCTCCCGCCTTATAGACCAGACCTTTTCCCATCCGACTGCTATTTGTTTCGATCGATACAGAAGGCTTTCTCTGGTATACGCTTCACTTCGGAATAGATTATCAGATATTGGCTTGATTCGTTCTTGGCTTCAATGGATGAGCAGTTCTTTTGGCTCGGAATTCATATTTTGTCAGAAAGATGGGGAAAAGTCATAGCTAACAATGGCCAATACTTTGAATAAAATTTTCAAAATAAATGCTAATGTCATACCGCCAATACTTTTTTCAAACGTAATTTGAAAAGATGTTAACATTTTCTACACTATTCTAAAGAATATAATTTAAATACATGTTTATTTAAAGAATTTATACAAAAAATGCTTATATTAGTTTAAAAAATACAAACATTTTTTTAAAGCTTTAACTAGATATTTTTGTGGATAAGGATTTCTAATTTTGGGGATATAAAATATATTTTTGGAGATAAGTCACGAAAACGATCTGAGAACCCTGATCTCTGAACCAGTAGCAGTAACTGATCGAACAATCCAAGGATACCTCACCCAGATAAGCTATAATGTTAAAATGATTATAGGACACCCAATGCGGCAACCATAATATGTTGCAGTTACGACTAACATGCATTTACCAATCTTTGTTGTAATTAAGTATATCGAGCCCTAACCGCAAAATTAACGTAAGCGACATATTTTTGGAAATTGACTTTTTAATAAAAATCGATCGAAAAGTGTCGTGCCCATCAACACCCGAAATAATAAAATTAAGGTGTTTCTATATACAGAGATAAAGCAAATTCAATTATATCGTAAGCGACACTCACCTTTTTGCTTTACCGCAAAAATAACGTAAGCGACATAAAAGCAAAAAGAGGCAGTAAATGAAAGTAAGAGTAGCCGAAGAACTAGAGAGAAAATCAAAAGAAATTGAATTAACATTAACAGGAAAATATATGCAAATTTAAGTCCCATTTATTGGACAAATATCAAATCAAGCATATTTTTTTTTCTACGGTCCGTGGACCTCCTCCGCTATACAATACAGAATTAAAAATTTCCTCAAAAATAGTATTCCACAAAAATTTCATAACGAATATATTGGCCTAAAACATTCCCAAAATATTAAAAAAGACGCCTTTAACGAAACAGATGAAGAAGATGTGCCTTAATTTCCTAAGCACCTAATATATTAGGTTGAATCTTTTTTATGATTTTTAAAAAATTAAAATTAAGACAATATTTTTTCTTTGTAAGCATGTATCGTTGCTATTTCAAATCGATACAATCGGACCACAAATGGCTGAGATATAAGGGAAAAACCAGGCCAACCTCGATTTTTGGCCTATTTTGGGTCTATATCTGGATTAGTAAGTCATTAATATAGACAATATGGATATCTAATGATAGATATTTCAAAGTCCGTTGCAACGATGTATATAAGGCTATAATAATTTGGACCTATAATGGGTCAAAATCGGGAAAAATATGTTTTAACCCAATTTTTTTTTTTTTAACAAAAAAAAATTATTTTTTTTCACTAATAAATTTAAAAAAATTTTTTTTTAAAAATTAAAAAAAAATTTCAAAAAAATTAAAAAAAAATTGAAAAAAAAAATTTTTTAAAATTTTGAAAAACAGTTTAAAACTGTTTTTTTTTTAATTTTGAAAAAAAAAAATTAATTTTGTTTACCTAAAAATATTTAAAATTTTTATTTTTAAGTATAATTTGGTGAAGATAATAAGATTCGGCACAGCCGAATATAGCTCTCTTACTTGTTTTTTACTAAAAAAAATTTTTATCATAAATTAAGAAGTTAAAAAAAAATTTTTCAAAACAATTTTGAAAAAAAATTAATTTTTAAATTTTGAAAAACAAATTTGAAAAAAAATTTGTTTTTTTAAAATTTGAAAAACAATTTTTATTGTAAAGAATAATTTGGTGAATGGTATATAAGATTCAGCACAGCCGAATACAGCTCTCTTACTTGATTTAAAATGATTAGGATACCAATACCAAGTGTATGTTTGTGGTAATCATGTCCGTGATGAATCATTACATGATAATATATATAAGTCTTCATCACCAAAATAATTGACACAAACTTATACTTAATTATTCATAACTTTATCATATTATGGTTGCCGCATTGAATATGTCCTTTAATCATGCTTGTTCAATTTAACTGAATCGTTCATTCAACGGTTTTGTAGTAGACACATATTTCTTTCAGTATTCATAAAGGGCTTCACAAGCACATTCATTTTGTGGTCTTCACTAAACCACATGCTTCAATTCACTCGCCAATGCTGTAAAATTCCTTCGTATCCCAGCCGTTAAGCAAGTAGTCAATGTATCCCTTATATACAGTAATCGTCGCAAATGTCGTATCACTTGGCTGACTCCAATTTATATATTTTGGTCATTTGACACGTATGTGCTCTTTGTGGTGCAAATAGAAGACAATTGGTTACTTTATACATCCCAGATAATCTTGCGTGAAGACAATTGTCACTTAAGTGTCTCTAAGTAATCTGTAGTGTAGTCACTGTAAACGTTTTGTGAGTAATTCTTTCAAACTGGTTTTATTCAAATTGTGTTGATATAATTCTCATACAGTTAATTTTTATTTTTGCTTAAGTATACTGATATCCCATGTAACATAGCATGAAGTCAATAGTCACTTTAGTGTCTCTTAATAACGTATAGTGAAGTTATTTTAAACATTTATTTTGTACTGCACTTTAGAAAGTAGTTTTTTTACTCACCAGAAGCAATCCATTGAAGAGTTGTCGAAGAAAGGTTTGTTTACAAGCTATCGACTGTCTATGATGTCTTTTTAGCTAACTTTTTGAGGTTAATTAGCATCCGTGCATGTTTAAGTAACTATTTATGTAGCTGATCAAGTTATCAGTTAGGTAACTGACGTTATTTAACAAGTATGTGAATCCAATGCGTTGACTACTTTGCACTAGCTATTAGACAGTCTCATTGTAGTCAAAGCAGGGGGTCATGCTTACGATATGCACGTGTTAAAATAACTAGTCACGTAGCTATTGAAGTAACTAGTTCCCACCCTAAATGATGGGTAAAATCACTAATTCGGGACTGTCTCCTAGAACTGCTGGGATGTACTTTATATCATATACACATTGAAAGGTGAATGTTGTGCGCAACTAAAATAAAACGTATGCTATTCACAAAACGAAATGGTCATTATACAACATACTAAACAAATGAGCTAAAAGAGCGACCTAGTTCATTTGAGTGGGCTGAGCTGAAAAGAACGGTCACTTCGCTGAGCTAAGTGAGTGAGATATCCTTGGAACATAGTTCATCGAAAACGACATGATAACAGAGTTCTTGATGCTTAACTTTGTTTTTATTAATACAGGTATTACTCTAAAATTTATATTAAGTATAATGGCATTATTATAGGACAAAACGTGTGCTTTATTATGTTCTGATTAGCACCAAAAGATACTTGGTGCTGAACAAATAAAATAATTCCTACAACTTGGCAAATTTTTGAACAAAACTACAATTTTATGTGCTTAATGTATTAATAAATTTAATAATACCTTAAAATTATTCCATAAAAGTTCATTAGAAATCCATTAATTTGTTTAACTTGCTTTTAAAAACATAACAAAACATCAACATTAATATTTATAGTGCAACATTCGAACATAAAAAAATAATTCCAACAGGATTATTAATAAACATACTAAAAATAGAAATTAATTAATTGTATTATTTTCATTGTTTTTCTATAACTAAGCAAATTTGTCAACCAGCACAAAAGAAACAAAATATTTATGACACAAACTTCTTTGTTTTACGATATTCGATCGATCGTTTGATCGGTCGGTGGTCTACAATAATTGAAATTGAAATCTTATTTTGTCTATTAACTTTTTTATTAATATGCCATAAATTTTATTTAAACTGCCACATAAAACAAAAGAACCAAAGTAAAAACATCAATTTAGAACCTGCACTACAAGCTTAAAAACACAAAACTTAGGACAAAAATACTTTTTCAATTAAAACCAAAACAAAACAAACAAAGAAACTTTCGAAATTAAATACAACCAAAATTAACATAAAACTCTTTTAAATTATGTTAATGGTTAATAATAAAAAAAATAAATAATATTTTATTCATAACAAACAGAGAGGAGAATCAATAATAAAAACACTCCCCGGGTTAATGAAGCAACATGAAAATAAAAGAAATGAAATTAAATGAAATGAATACAAAGGGAACCAGCAAGAACCTGTCACCTGAACAAATCAGCAAATCCTAAAATAAATCCACAAAAAAAAAAAAAGTTAAAAGACACCATTAAACGTTTAAATAGACAAAGACTGTCAGAAATCAACTAGAATACGAAAAAAAAAAAAACGGCGAAGAAGCTGAAGTTTTAGAAATTAACATATTTGACAATGATAACAATATGAGCACAACAATAGAATTTTAAATGAATTTTGTGTATTTTTTTTCTTTTTTTTTTGTTGGCAAATTGCAAACTAACTAAAACCTGTTTCAAAATTTCAGGTGATTTTTATTTTTGTTTTTTTTTTTTTTAACTCTAACGATTCCCGTGCCAAAAAAAAAAAAAACAAAACTGACAGCAAACATAAACTTTTGTTTAATGGTTATTTAAATAAAATATAAAACATTTAAATATATTTTCGATTTGTTGATTAATAAACCAGCTTGAAAGTGATACCAGAACTCTAACATAATTTCCATACAGTCTGGACCTGTGACTTTTTCTAACAGCAGCTTGTAGCAAATACACACAATAACCCCCTCTAAATAGAATAATAGAAAACAAGAAAAGAACGACAACTCATATAAAAGATAATTTATGACATTTGGTGACTTGTTGTCTATGATTTCACCAAAATCTTAAAACTACTCCTAAGAAAATATCAAGATTCTATGAGACTGGTTTTAGAACAATTACGTTTTAAACTTTGTCACATATGAAAGCCTCTATAACAAACAAATTAACAATCATTAACAATTTAAATCAAGCAAAAAATCATCAACAGTTTTTGTTTGTTTTTATTTTTATTTTTTTCTATATTTTGGGTCGTTGAACAATTTATCCAGAAATTTATATAAACATACATACATACATTCATACTTATTTACTTCAAAGTTTAAACAACATTCAACCAAACGCAACTATAGATCACTTTTTTATATCAAAGGATTTCGTGTTGACAGCCATTTATTGTATTATTTCTTGTTTTAAGTAAGTAAGTAATTCATTTATTGTGACAGCCACAGTGGCAAGTTGAAGGCCAATATACACCGTATTTGCTACAGATCTAATAATTTAAAATTTTAATTTATCAACACACGAGTTTCATTTCGATATTAAGCAAAATGTATCGATGTTAATTAAAAGCTTATAAATAAGAATTTGCTGCTAATTATGTATTAAATTATAAAGAATTATGATTATTGGCTTTAAACGGGAACAAAAAAAAATAAAAAATAAAAAAAATTTATTGAAACAAATAAATTTTTAAGTGAGAGTATTTATGTATAAAAGTTTGTAAAGTAATTCACAGGTCTGGGGTAATTGTATTGCAGTAATACGTATATTCTTACTTGAATTTAACCAAAAGTAATATATATTTACCAAGAATCTAATGGCGTCTTGTTTTCTGGGAACAAGTTTTTTCAAAATTCACCCAATGTGTGTTGTTGGCATTTACCTTTGATCTCATTAACACCGTAAAACGAAAACCAATAAATAAATAAATAAATTACTCCATTTAGTGGGTCAATTCAGATCACTGAAGCGAGAAACTACCGCACCACGAAAAGTCTCATGCAGTTGAAACCACATGACGTTCACATCAAGATCATCCAACTTAGGAAGAAGTATATCATAACAGTCACAGCTTGTTCAGCTTTATTTTCGAAGAAGTAAAATCCACATCAAGTTGTTGATGCATTTGTTTATCGATAAGCACATCTGGTTTGACGATATATAAAGCATTATTACAAAGTGTGCTGAATCTTGTAAGGACTGAGATTGAAAAATTTTTAACATACATATATGATAATAAAAATGAAACCACTAAAATTTTTGTTTGATTGAAATTATTGTTCCAATTTACAAAAAAAAATATTTTTATAGTTCTAATCACTAATGATGAAATTTTGAACCTTTTTCGAAAACCCTTCCATTATGGTTTTTATAGTGATTTCTGTCACTTTGTTCGAACAGGTTGTCCCTCTCCGTTTAAAATCTACCACACTTTTGGACACCTTTTTTGAGCTCTTCAATTCTCTTTTAACAAGAGTTCAATATCTATCCATTAGACTCAGCTCCAGGCAGTTTGGAGGAATTGCCTCTCTTGGTACAAATACCACATTATCGTTTTTGTACCACTCAAGACCTTTCTTACCATAGTGACAGATGCCAAATCAGGCCAAAAATAAGTGGACACATTAAGAAGTCGATCCTTTTTTGTAAACATTCCTTGATGTAAATTTCGGTATTTATAGAGCCGTTTGTAACAAATGTTTGGCTTTTTTGCCGCAACTACATATTGCTTGCCATACCAAGAACTTTATGGGAAATTTTGTCTGCTTTTGGGTCATAAAGTTTTCTTCAACATTCCCTCGAGCATCTGCAACATAAAAAAATGACCCAGAAGTTGCGAAAAATTTTCCTTACGTACATTTCGTCATCCATTATGCAGCAGCTATATTTTTTGTATAAAATTTGACTTCAATTTCTGTGCTCTGTCTTTGGCCTCTAAATTTTTATTTTGAGCCTTGTATGCTTTTAAGCCTTCATTGGCTTTAACTTTTCGTACCAAATAGTCCTAGCACTGAGCTAACCGGGCTGCTTTCCTACCGGAGGTGTTGGGAGCTCTATTGAAAATGCTTTCTATTTGTTGGCTTTAGAAACATCATGTGGACCATTCCTTCTACCTGAACTAGGTTTTCTATCAACGGACAAGTTCTCCCGGTACTGTTTAATATCATTGGAAACAGTTTGACGGCAGATCTTTGAATACTTGCCCAACTTTTTGTAGGACCAGGTTGGGTTTTGTTGAAAATATTTAATAATTTTAGTACGATTTTTTTTCTGGCTTCTCATCTTAATCAGATTGCTTTACAAAGGTAACTTGATAAAAAAAATATATATCAAATAATACTTGCGTTAAAAGTTTTAATGAAAAACGTGTGTTAAGAATTTTACGAATTTAGCTTATACCCACCATCAATATGTGACAATAAAATATATTTCGGATATAGGGGTTGTATGAGGAGTAGAATCAATTATGGACCGATCTTCATGTCATTATGGGAACCAGGGGCGGATGTTGCCCGATTTCTGTCATACTTTACAGTATAATTTCAATATAGAGAGTATCAGCCAGCTAGCTCCTTTCGTTTGAACTCTATCGTTTTTTTTAACAGATAGACGGACGGACATAGCTAGATCGTCTTTGTCATTCCGTTTGTAATTTCCACAATATAATTTTCCGACCCTATAAAGTATATATACTCTGGATCCTTATAGATAGCGGTGTCGATTAAGCCATGTTCATCTGTCGGTCTGTTGAAATCAATTTTCTGAAGACCCCAAATATCTTCGGGATACAAATCTTCAATAATTCTGTCAGACATGCTTTCGAGAAGTTTCCTATTTAAAATCAGCAAAGTCCGTCCCTAAATAACGGAGATATGAGCAAAAATCCGAGACAACCTCTGAAAATTACATAAAAAAAAGAAAATTTATTGCAAGCTTTGGCAAAAAAGCAACAAAACGTTTGTTTGGATATTGCTTTGCGTATTTTGTTTTGATTTTTTTTCGCCATAATTTACAGTATAATTTCACAGTATGTACTTAGAACTTGTATACGCAAAATTTTATCAGGATTGTCGCATAATCAGCATCATTATAACTGATCATGAGTATTCCGGTCTGACATTTAAAGGGGTTCTAGGTGAAATCATGGATCGATATTGCCCATTTCACAATCCTTATCAACAGTTTGGGCCCTATCGTGTTTTCAACAGACGGATTGGTGGACATAGCAAGATTGCCTTAGAATCTTACGAGGAACCAGAGTGCATAAGGAGTGAGATCGAAAGTTTCCCTAAAACGTTTGCCCAAGTATTGTTCAATTTTTTTTTTTTATCAAGTTACCTTTGTAAAGCATATCAGTTATTATGTTTAATGTTAATTATGTGCATTTGTTATTAATCTGATTAAAATAAGTGACCAGAAAAAAGTGCTTAATAAAATTATTAAATATTTTCAACAAAACCCAACTTGTTCCTACAAAAAGTTGGCCAAGCATTCAAAGGTCTGCCGTCAAACTGATTCCAATGCTATTAAGCAGTATCGGGAGAACTTGTCCGTTGATAGAAACCCTAGTTCAGGTAGAAGGAATGGTCCACATGATGTTTCTAAAGCCAACAAAATAGAAAGCATTTTCAAAAGAGCTCCCAACACATCCGGTAGGAAAGCAGCTCGGTTAGCTAAGTGCTCGGAATATTTGGTACAAAAAGTTAAAGCTAATGCAGGTTTAAAAACATACAAGGCTCCAAAAGTTCCTGACAGGAACGCTGCTAAAACTTTAGATGCCAAAAACAGAGCACGGAAATTGAAGTCAAGTTTTATAAAAAAAATATACCTGCTGCATAATGGATGACGAAACGTAAGATCTTGCTAATTTTTCGCAGCTTTCGGGTTAATATTTGTATGTTGCTGATGCTCGAGGGAATGTTGTAGAAAAGCATAGGACCCAAAAACAGAAAATTTTCAAAATAGTTCATGGTATGGCAAGCAATATGCAGTTGCGGCAAAAGAGGCCAAGCATTTGTTACAAAGGGCTCTACAAATACTGAAATTTACATCAAGAAATGTTTACAAAAGAGGATGCATCCATTCATAATGTATCCACATATTTTTGGCCAGATTTGGCATCTGTCACTATGGTAAGAAAGGTCGTCTTGAGTGGTGCAAGAACAATGATGTGGTATTTGTACCAAGAGATGCAAATTCTCCAAACTGCTGGAGCTAAGGCCAGTGGATAGATATTGGGCTCTTGTTAAAAGAGAATTGAAGAGCACAAAAAAGATGTCCAAAAGTGTGGTAGATTTTAAACGGAGATGGACTACCTGTTCGAACAAAGTGACATAAATCACTATAAAAACCATTATGGAAGGGATGCCGGAAAAGGTTTATAAATTCATCACTATTGATTAGAACTATAAATAAAATACAAACGGAATGGCAAAATCAATGTACCCCCCATCTTTTTTTATGGTATATAACAAAATATACAATGAGAGCAACAGAATTACATTATGTAACAAAGTTTAATGAAAATAATGTGCTGATTATGCAGAAATACGCTGCTAAAGAGTAAAATATGCACTAACAAATAGATTCCAAAAAAAGTAACAGAGCTATATTCGGCTGTGCCGAATCTTATATACCCTTCACCAAAATTATTCTTAAAAAAAAAGGTTAAATATTTTGCAGGTAAACAAAATTTAAAAAATTTTTTTTTTTTTTAATTGTTAGTGAAATTTTTATTTTTTAACTAAAAAACAAACACTTTAATTTAATTAAAAAAATTTCATGAAAAGGATATGGTCATGTAAGCGTGGTGGTCATTTGGCTGATGTTGTTTTTCATTATTAACGGCATACCTTCCTCTTTATTATGAAATAAACATCCGCTCATTTATCTTAAAAAATTCCATTTTTCTTTGAATACTAAAAGAACACCTTTTGTAGGAAAACCCTGTACAACAAAAATATGTTTGTTGGTGAAAAAAAATTCGGAGTGAAACCTATGTTTCACGATTTTGACCAATTGTAGGTCCGACTTACGTTGGCCTTGTATAAGCCGTTACAAAGGTTTTTGAAATATCTATTATTGTATATCCATATTGTCTATATTAATAACTCAGTAATCCAGATATTGATAAAAAATAAACCAAAAATCGAGGTTGTCCTGGTATTTTCCTTATATCTCAGCCATTTGTGGGCCGATTTTCTGGATTTCAAATAGCAACCGAATTGGAAGAATTCCCGATTTATTGAAAATGTAGAAATTGCAAACGTAATGACAAACTTATATATACTAGGGTATTCAATCGATTAACCGTTAATCGGTTAACCTATTAATTTTGGTCGGTTAACTGTTCGAATAATTTAAAATTGCCAATTTTCAATTTTATTTCTTAACTCATGAACATTAACTTCTAGCAATAGTTTTCCACACAGATTATTACAGATATGAAACAAATGACAGTTCTCAAAAAAGTAATATCGAAACTTTGAAAAGTGGTTTTCAGAGTGAAAGAAAAAATACAATTTTCAATAGGCAACAAGTGTGATATATATTTGTCCCTCTTTTTAAACCACAACCATTTTGACATTTTCTTTTGTTTGTTTTCTATTGCCATATTACTGGAACCAGACGATTCATATCTGTGTAATTAGTGGTTTTCTAGAAGTATAGCACAAAAATTGAAAGTAAGGAATTTGTAAATGAACCTTTTTCTAGAATGTACTATGATTAACTTTGTCCTAATGACAACTAAAGACATAACTGAAACGAGACTTTTATCGGAAACTACTAAAAGTATTCCCAATCTAAAAACTCCAAAAAGTATCCAATGCACAGTGGATAATATAAGGTGTATGCATCTCATAATTGATTTTTGCAAATGTTTGAAATTAACCACAAAACAAATTCTATCGTGAAGCTAAGATGTCAAGCAATAATTATTTGCAGAAATTATAGTTATTATGTCGAAAATGGCGACAGAACACACTACTTTCTACTTTAAAGGAGTTAAAATTATACCATATTCAAGGGCGTAGTTTTAATATTTATAATTATTTGTTTTAGGATTGTTTTACCTTGTTGGAAAGGGTATCTTGTCCAGATTCTATGTTATGAGTTTTGTGTATATTGTTAGCAGATTTGAAATTTATTCATTTAAAATATATAATGTTTTTTGGCTTACCTACGCAATTTTTACTAGGATTTTAACTGTTGGCACCGTTTGCCGCAGATCTAGTTTTAACATAGGATTAGAGTTTAACTTATTATCTAAAAGATATATCAATACTAGCTGCCATTTCATGCCTATAAACCAAAAACTATACAGAATAGACTGTTTATAATTTATTCGAACTTTTTTCGAAAAAGTTTAATAACTTTTGCAAATATAAACCGATTTTAACAAGTAATGTCTCGTTTTTTTTCGCTATAAACTTGTTTTTAAAACAATGTGCATAAAAGTATGTTTTCATACAAAAAATTCAAATAACTATTGTTGAATTTGAAAAATAACAAAAAAAAAAATGAAGAAAATACTAAACTTTTTATAAAAACTTAAATAATTTCTTGAAATATACATTTTATGAAAGATTAATTCCTTGCCTCTCCATAATTGTTTAAAATTTTTAAATCGGTCTAAAAATGTGTGAATTAGAGGTACTTAAGTACTGCGGCCTACCCAAAAAAAGTTTTTTTTTTTAAAAATTCAAAATGTTGCGGGGTTTCAAACTCGTTGAAAACGGTTTTAAACTTTAAACTTCGAAAGCATTTTTTTATGTATAATACATTTGCTACCAATGGAGTTTTATTTTAACTCTACTGTAGCTGAACATGTTTTTCAAAAAATGCAACCTTTGGGCCTTATAAATATTGGGGCTTAAAAGTCTACGAGCCGAAGGTTGTATTTTTCTAAAAAAAAAAAAACTAAGCTAAACGGCTGTTAACAAATGTCAGTTGTTAATACTATTAAAACTAATGAAAAAGTACATAAAAACACTTTTTTTACTTGTCTTAACATTTCACTTTAATACAAAAACTAAAAAAATCAAAAATGTATTTTTAACCGTTCATTACTTTTTTTATATGATTCGATTTTTATGATTAAAAAAACAAATTAAAGCTTAAAGTCCCACCTATTCAAGAAAAAAAATCTTTCAAAAATCCTCATCCATTCAAAAGTTACAGATTTTTGATCCGAAAATGACAAAAATTTTCCACTGTGCAATGGTATAATTGAGAATTTTATATGAGAAATTGGATATTCTTTACTTTTGATTTCTCAAGTTTTATTAAATCTAATGGAAAAATCGTTTAAAAGGAAAACATTTCAATTATAATCTTTTTTAAGAGAATATCTCACTAAAATCCTAAAGAAAAAAGGATCTCAGATACCATATATTTTTGTTATTACTTTTTTGTTGAATTGTTATGATTTCTTTGTTTTTTATGATTTTGTTGTTTTTATTTATAAAATGCTTAAATAAGTATACAAAATTTGTGGTTCTGTCATAGCTGCGTTGTGACCAGCGAAAATGAAACACACTTGTTAAAGTTTAATACGCAACTGACTTCTCTTCTTTTATTTTAATTCATCTTAAGCTTATTGAGTACATAGTTGTATACAAAAGTATTGAGGATTAGTTAGAATAAATAGGATTAATAGTGATGGCACTATACCTCCCTTTTTATATATAGCAATTAATTTTTAAGTTTTAATTTTTATAAGAATATAGAAATATATTAGTTTCATGTAGTTTAGTATCTTGATATACCTTCCCTTTTTATATATTAAAAATATTATATATATATATATATTTATTTATTTATTTTTTTTTTAATTACAAAATTTTTTGAAGTTATTTTAATTTTTTCTTAGTCTATTCTTATGAACAATTTTTGTTTTTTTTTTTACATTATCATAAATTGTGACATTAACACCATTTATGTTTTTAACAATGTATGGGCCATCGTATACGTTTTTATGTTTATCATATGGCTCCCTCTTTAGTAAAACATTGTCATTAACTTGAATTATCAGTGGTTTGGCAAATCGATCATATAATTTTTTGTTCCTTTCCTTATGTTTGTCAATCAAATTTTTTGCAAGTATGTTTGTCTTTTGTAATCTATATTTCACTTCTTTACTGTAATTGTCTAAATTATAGAGTGGGTCCAAATTGGTTTTTGTTTCATTAGGCATTGTGGCTTTCTTACCAAAAACTAACTCAAATGGGGTAAATTTAAAGTCAAATACTGTGCAGGGTGTAGTGTTGTAGTGATATGTGAAATATTTAAGATATGTATCCCAATCAGTCAAATTTTCGCTTATATATGCTCTAATATACTCGTTGAACACACGGTGGTTTCGTTCCACTGTGCCTACACTTTGATGATGATAGGCACTTGAAAAGTGTAAGTCTATTTTGAGAAATTTACATAATTCGGTTAATATTTCGTTTTTGAATTCGGTCCCCTGGTCTGTTTTTATAATATTCATCTTCCCATATATTAAAACAAAGTTTTCAAATATAGCACGAGCAATAGTTTGAGCTGATTTATCTGGTACTGAGATGGTAACCAAATATTTTGATAGATCGCACATTAATGTTAAGGCGTATTTATTTCCATACGTGGACTGAGGAAGTGGGCCTATTGTATCCAAGATTATCACATCAAAGGAGTTGGTTGGAGTAGGCGTCAAAACTAGTTCTTCTACATTACCTGGTCTAATTTTATTTAATGTGCATTCTCGACAATCCTTTACAAATTTTGAAATATCCTTGGTCATCTTCTTCCAATAATATTTGGTACGAAGTTTAGCATATAGTTTTTTCTGACCGCAATGTCCACCTATTATGGGATCATTGTGATGTATTTGCATCAATTTTAGTTTATCATCTTCCTCAGTTATTATTTCAATTGGTTCTGTCAGAACAATTTCAAAAGTTTTTAAAATATTATTTCCCTTATCTTTAAGGTTTTGTATTGTACAAATTGAAAAAAATGAGTCATTCTTGGACCATTCCGCTACAAGAATTTTGTGATTGTTGGCCTCCATTTGCAGCCTCGAAAGCATTTTATCTAAACAAATTGTTTCGTTAACAATCTCAAAATCTAGATATAGCACTTTTCTAAATTTTTTAAATATATTAATACGTATTTTTATAAGTTTTCCATCTATAAAAAATAATTCAGATTTAATTTTTGCAAGTTTCTTGTTAAAATTGTGTGAAAATTTGTCATATATTTTCAATTTAACGCAATTTCCTGATTGTCCCATGTCAATTTCACCTTTATCTTCCCTCCTAGACATTGCGCGAGTTGTCATTGAAAATACATTTGTAGAATCTGATTTTAAGTCATTAATTGAAATTCTGGATAAAGCATCCGCCCCCACATTTTCCTTACCTTTTATAAACTCTACAACAAAATTATATTCAGAAAGATCTAATCTTATCCTCGTCAGTTTGGAGGAAGGATCTTTCATATTAAATAGATACACTAAAGGTCGGTGATCCGATCGAACTGTAAAATGTGTGCCATAAATATATGGTCGAAAATGGGTTATGGCAAAGTAAATGGCTAAAAGCTCAAGTTCAATGATTGGTTTGTTTTGTTCTGATTGATTGAAAGATTTCGATGCAAAGCAAATTGGCAAATCGTTACCCTTGACATTCTGGCTTAATATTGCACCACAGCCAGTTTTCGATGCGTCGACAGTTATAACAAAGGGTTTCGAAAAGTCGGGATACTGCAAAATTCTTGGGGACAATAGACCGGATTTTAGTTTATTAAAAGAATTTTGACACTCTTCGTTCCATTTAAATTGTATGTTCTTTCTTGTAACAGCATTCAAAGGCGCTGCTAGCATAGCGAAGTTGGGAATAAATTTTCTATAATAATTGGCAAAAGCCACGAACCTCTTAACTGCGTCCTTATCAGTAGGAACTGGATAATTTTGTATAACATTGCTTTTAGAATCGTCCGGTAAAATACCATTTGCGGTACATTTATGGCCCAGAAATATGACCTCAGGTCGAAAGAAATTACATTTATAAGGATTTATCTTCAGATTATGCTTCCGTAAGATTTCAAAGACGTCTTTCAAATTTTGAATATGATGTTTTTTACTACATCCGATAATTATAACATCATCAATATAAAGGAATGCTTTGTTTGGTGCAAGTCCCGAAAATGCAATAGACATCATTCTCGAAAAAGAGTTTGGCGCGATGTTAAGTCCGAATGGTAGAACTTTCCATCGAAAAGCTCCTCTATCAGTACTGAAAGAAGTGATATCACGCGAATCGGGATGCAGTGGAATCTGGTGAAAGCCGGAATATAAATCTATTATTGAAAAATATTTCGCACGTCCAAGGTTGTCTAAAATGTCGTCAATCCTAGGTAGAGGAAATTTGTCCGCGATTAACTTCTTGTTGACACCTCGATAGTCTACGCACATTCTATATGATTTTTTATCATCCAGGCTCTTTTTAGGTACTAATATTATTGGACTATTATAGTTAGAGCTGCTTGGTTCAATCAAATCGTTGTATAATAAATTTGTGACTTGCCTTTTAATCTCATCTTTCTGTGTATGAGCGAGTCGGTAGTTTTTAATATAGACAGGATCATTATCAGTCAATCGTAGCTTTTGTTCATAAAAATTTGTAATCGTCATTTTGTCATCTTTTAATGCAAAAATATCTGAAAATTCCTCACAAAGTGGTAATAAATCATTCTTAACGTCATGTGGCATTTTTTCCTGAAGTATAGTTTTAAGCTTTGAAATACGTTCACAATTTGTTGTAGTCTCATTTATCGCGTAAATAAAAAAATTTCCTAAATTCTCTGTTCTAAGTTCGAAATTTTTTATGTATTTTATCTCATTTGTAGTATTAATTACACGAATTACCGGGTTTTCTGAATCAATAATACATTTGGCTGTAAATACTCCATCAGAAACCTCTTGTGAATCAATAAAAAGTGGTTCGCTAACGTTATTTAAATTGAAAATCCGGTAAACTTCACATCTGGGTGGTATAATACATGAATAGCCATTTGTTCCCTGTAGTATTGGTATTCTAAGACTATTGTCCTGTATGGAAACTGTTATTGTCATATTTTTATAGTCGATCTTACACTTATTATTTTTAAGAAAATCTTTCCCTAGTATACCGTTGGATGGAATATTAAAATCATCGTTAACTACATGAAAAATTTGACCTATAGAAAAATTTGAACCAGAAAGTTCTGCGTAAATTGTACCTAGGGATGAAATAGCAAATGTAGTTATACCAGTTATATTTATTTTGTCATTTCCATTTATTATAATATTAGGGCTTAAACATGAAACTTTAATTAATGAAATGTCGGCTTGTGAATCCACAAGAAAGGAATATGGTCTTTTACTGTTAAATAAATTTAATTGAATAAAATCAGCATAGTTAGGATTCAAAGAATATACTGAAATAAAATTGTTAGATTTATCTAATCTGAAGTTTCTTCCCCCAACAATAGTGTCTGTTGAGGGTCCTCTGCGTTTAAAGGCCTAACAGACACACTGGGGTTGTAAATCCCTTCGGAATTATTACCTCGACTACGGCCACGATAATTATTTTCAAAACTATTAAGATTTCTATTGTTGCCACTATTTGTCGATCGGAAATTGTTGCCACTATTTGTCGATCGGAAATTGTTGCCATGAAAATTACCACGATACCCTTGTCCACGATTTGCACGGTAATTATTATTACGAGTTCGGAAAAAATTATTAGATTGATTGGAATAATTTCCAAAATTCCGGTTATTGGATTGAAAAGCTAGAACTTGGTGTTCCTTATTTTCCGTTGCCTGCTCAACCACTAATTTTGCAACGACTTCTTTAGGATCTGAAAAAACAGACGATGCCAAAATTGCTTTTACTAAGTCTGACCTTGCATTCAATCGACACATGCTTATCGTTTGTTCGATAGCCATTTCATGTGCCTTTTGTTTTGTAATTCCTTCAACTACTAAAGAACGTTCTAGTGCATCCGCGAGTTCCTCTGCCTGTTTAGAAAACTCCGCGTAATTATTATCCTTGACACTTAGTGCTGTTATCTTCCCCGCAATAACTTTTGAGTTATCTGGTTTAATTCTACTTTTCAGGGCAAGTTTGATATCATTTACTGTATTAATGGTTTCCGGTAGTGCTTCCCTAGCTTTACCTTCAAGTTTCGACTTAATGAAGCATAAAAAAGTTGCCATTAAGTTTGGTTCTGTAAGAGTTTCGATTAAATTAATTTTGTCTAAGAAAGAATCCAATGCCAATGGATTCCCATCATAATTGTCCCTAAGGATAGATGCACACATACTAACATACGATTTTCTTTGATCAATTGTTGCCATTTTGAATTCAGTACTTGAACTATTTGTGTTATTGTCCTGGGGCTTAACAGTATTTAATTCAGTTGTTTCTTTAGAGTTCTCTGAATCACTTTCGTCATCAGTCATAACGTTTTTATTTACTAATTCAAATAGTTTTATTTTTTCAGGAACTTTTACGTTACAATTTAGTTTGCCAAAGCACCTTACTAAAAGCTCTCGACAATGTTTTATCTTACTAAAAACGTAATATTCCGTATCAATAGTTAAGTTTTCAGAATTTGTTTTGGTATATTTTAATATTAAATTATAGTTTTCAATTAGTAAATCAATATATTCATTAATTTTAGTCTCTTTAGTAGACACTGGTCGATTTTGAAGAATTCTTTTCTTTACATTGTTAAAATTTTTAATTAATTGATCAAATGTGTCAATATCAAATTGTGACATATGTTAAATTTAATGAATTGTATTAGTAATTTTATGATTTTCTATTTTGATATTTTCTTTTTTTTTTTTATATTTTTTTTTTAGATTCTATAAAATTAAAATTTTCTTTTTGTTTGGTAAATTATATGTAATACTTCAAAGCTCAAGCAATTAATTTTTAAGTTTTATTCGTTATAAAATTTTTCTCAGTTCATTTTGTTTGTCATCAATCTTAATGTATTATTTTAGTGTTTTTTTTTTGTAATATATACAATGTATATTAACATATACTTTTTTGTATTTCTTTTTAGCTGATTTTCCTTTTAATTTATTAGATTATTTTAATTTTCCTCTTTTCTTTTAATGTATCATCCTATTTTCTATAAATAAATTCTTAAAAAAAAATCAATGTAGTTTTGATAATAGTTTTATTTCTATCCTATATATTGTATTTTAATTTTAATATTTTTTAATAATGACATTAATTAATTCAGTTTGCTTTTTTATCCTTTACATTTATTTATATTTCCAACATATGAAGACGTAAATTTATATATGCTTATGTATATATTTTGCATTAAAAAAAAAATATTTTTGTATTGATATATACATATATGTTCATATTTTTTTTATTAATTTATAAATACTTAAATATTTTTACAAATCTATTGATTATTTATTATATGGTTTATTTACAAATATTTACATTTTTTTTTAACATAGGTATTTCTAAATTTATGTTTACTATAGTATGTAATAAAAATTTCAGCAATTACATAATGTTAAAATATTATATACTAATGTTAATAACATCAATCGTTATGTTGGGCTGCATGGTTGTCAAATGTTAACTGATCTGCACACTCTGCTGACACTGCTTATTTGTTGTTATTCTATTGCATTATTTTAGGTTGAGATAGTTTTTATAATTTTGGATGATTCAATTTGCCTTTGTTCTCTATTGTTTTTTTTTTGTTGTTATTGCTTTTTTTTTTGTAGTTGTCTTATTTTGTCTTTTCTGTATATCTTTTTTCTTTTGTGCATGTACTCTTTTGAAGTTTCATAAAGAGAAAAATTATTTTTCAATTTCACTTATTACACTTATTGACTTTGCTTTTTGTTCTTTCCAAATTTGTGTTGTATTTCCAAACGTAACGGTATTTTCCGCAATTTTTTCTCTCTCTCTTTTTTTTTAGTATATTCTTTTGTATTATTTTACTTTATGTATTTGTCGTCACTTTTTTTTATTTAATTTTTTTTTGTGTTCTATTCTTTGTCGTAGGTCAAGACTTTATAATTTAAGTATTCTTTTTATAAGTACAGTTTAACCACTAAAATAAAATGCTCATAACTTTTTTATATTAATACATAAATATGTATGTTGTTGCACATTATTATTTTTCCAACACGAGAGCCAAAATTTATTATTAATTTTTCCACTTGGCTTTTTTTTTTAAATTATAATTATATTTTTATATTTTTTATTTATAAGTAGTACAATAGTCTAGATTTTTATAATTTCCAATCATTCAAATCTTATTCATATTTATATTTTTTTTTAATTTCTATGTTTTATTCTTTAATTTTTTCAGATTCACAAAATCTTTTTACAATAATTTTCAATTTATACTGCATTTAGAGCACAAATACATGTCTCGGTCGCCATGTCATAGCTGCGTTGTGACCAGCGAAAATGAAACACACTTGTTAAAGTTTAATACGCAACTGACTTCTCTTCTTTTATTTTAATTCATCTTAAGCTTATTGAGTACATAGTTGTATACAAAAGTATTGAGGATTAGTTAGAATAAATAGGATTAATAGTGATGGCACTATAGTTCCATTTTCAATTTAAAATTAAAATAAAAATTATTCGGTTAATCGAATAATTTAAAATTAACCGATTATTAACCGATTAAATCTAAACCCCGATTAATTATTTGCTCGATTAACCGATTAAACCAGAAACCCGATTAATTGAATACCCTAATATATACCCTTGCCACTCATGGAGAAGGGTATAAAAATACACAGCATGTTTTTGGTTACCCTGATTATAAATGTTGACCATTCTGACTTGCTTAATATTAGATCAATGAAACCAAAAAAATCCACTTACCAACTGACCTTTTAATTTTCTAGTAAAACACATAAATAAATACATACATATATATTTTTAATTTAAATAAGTTTTAAATTTATTTTTTAAATAGTGAGCATTCATAATATTTATAATCTGATATTTCTTCAGTAAGTTAGATAACATATGTTTGCAAGATTAGTTTTAATACAGGTATTTAGTTTAATTAAATTTATACTTATATCACATTAATTAAAAACAGTTCTTTAACAACAATTTATGTATACATATTTCTTTAAATATTTAATTAGCTAAACTTTATTAAACAATTTTAATTTTAAAAGTTAGGAAGTACAATTTTAGCTTATTTAAACAATTTCAAAATAACCAATTGAAGTACCAGCCATTTGAATAAATGTTATGGAAGCAATGGAATGTTTATTTGATTTAATATACATATATATATAACTTTCATACAATTTCCTTTGCTTCTAGCAAATTTGTATTATGCCCCAACTTTATTTATTATTACAAATTAAAAAAAAAAAACATAGATATAAACCTACACGAGTTATTATTTATTTTGATTAAGACTCTATTTACACATCACTTGTATTTTGTCATCATCAGCATCACCATTCATTCATCAACTACATCAACATAATCATTGTCATCTTTATTATCAGTACGTTTGCAGTTGTTGTTAATGTCCAATGCCAGTATTAACAAAGACATTATTGTCTTTAACTTTTTGTTTTTAAATTATCCTACCAGTTCATTTTCATACACATATAAAAAAATATAGATTTCATTCGTGTTTTTATATTGAGTTATTATACATATATGAGTATACAGTCAACGACAAAAAACTATTTATACAAATATACTTAATTAGCAGATAAAACTTTAAAATTCATAAACACATCAGTCCAGAGCTTCTAAGTGATATGTACATTTTAAGAAAATCGCGGGACCAGTAACAATTAAAACTGGCGTCCTCGCCTTATAAACTTGAGGAGGTGGGTTTAATGAATGATATATGGAAATGTTATTATTAGTCAATTTATTCTTATATCGATTAATTTAGATAAAATGCACAATATCACATTTGGCCAATGTAGCTGGACAAAAATCAAATTTTAAAGATAAAGACTTAAAAATTGCTATACAACTAGCTTATGATCTTTATTTTATTAACATATATCACACCCATTTCTTAGATACATTAAAAGTTGAAGTTGGAAGCATATATTTTGAATATATTGTTAAGGTAGGGTCACACATGGCAAATATTTGACGAAAAAGACATAACCACTAAATAAAATATATTTGAATTCTTTTATTTATTTCAAATACGTATCTTATTGAGGATGATACTTAGTTTTATTTTATTTTATTTGATGCCGTTTGATCTTACAAAACACTCGTAAGAATAAAAAACGTCAAAAATCTGTACTAAAAAGCGCGGTTATGCTTTTTTGAGTAAATATTTCACCTTCGTAAGAAGGTGAAGTGTCCCTGTCCGTCTGTCTGTCTGTTGAAATCAATTTTCTGAAGACCCCAAATAACTTACAAACTTGATTCATACATAAATATATTGGGAATTCATCTGGCTCGGCTGTTATTTAAAATCAAGAAAATAGGCCCACTAATGGCTGAGATATAAGGAAAAAACCGGGCCAACCTCGGTCTATTTTTGATCTATATCTAGATTACTAAGACATTAATATAGACAATATGGATATCTAATGATAGATATTTCAAAGTCCATTGCTACGATCTGTATAAGACTATAGTAATTTGGACCTACAATAGGTCAAAATCGGGAAAAATATTTTTTAACCCGAATTATTTTTCACAAAAAACATTTTTTTGTCATAAATTTTTTTCACTAATAAATTAAAATTTTTTTTTTTTTAAATTAAAAAAATTTTTTAAAAAATTAAAAAATTTAAATTTTGAAAAAAAAAAATTGATTTTGTTTACCTAAAAATATTAAAAAAATTAATTTTAAAGTATAATTCTGAAGGGTATATAAGATTCGGCACAGCCGAATATAGCTCTCTTACTTGTTTTTTAAAGTCCCTATACTTTTTCTTTTATAGACAAAAATTTTCTTCCGAACTATCTATAATTTATATATGCACCTTAAAGAGAACTTAACGCATTAGCATGAGAAATAAAATAAATGCTCATTTAAATGGACATAGGCCCCAGTCCGCCCTATCCAAACTTTTTGGTTTGTGTAAAAAATTCTAAAAATGCAAACCACAGATTCTCGAAAAGTTACATATTTGTGTAGCCCTATATGTAACTGAAATAAATACAATTTATTACTATCTCACGGTAAATAACCGCACAGTGGGCACTTTTATAAAAAAACAAGTTGACAAAACAAACTGAATAAAGGACAGGCAATTAGACAGATGTAGTTTCAAAAATGTGGCCGATATCAACTGTGCTTATTGGAAGACCCTACACGTGTGGTTTTTATTAAACTTAACGACGCACAGTGGCGCCATTTGAGTTTTTTCGTTGCAAAAATCATAACTTTTGAACCAAATGAAATGATAGATAATTGATCTACTTATGAAATGAGTGTTTGAAAAGGGTTTATGTGCCTACTTATGGGTTAGTGAAGTTGAAATTTGTGGAAAAATCAATTTTATGGGAAGTAAAGTAAAATAGTTTTTACAATTTTTTCATTTTTTATGTTTCTTTTAGGATTTTAAATTATTCCAGAAAATATTTTAAAACATTTTTTGTTTTTAATTTAAAATTTTTTGTAAAATATTCCAGGTTCAAAATTTTTTTTTTATTTATTTTAAATTTCTTTTGTAAAATATTGCTCAGAATTCGTAAAAGAAGGTATATCTAATGGGTTTTCACGGTTATATGTCATAAATTGCCCAAAAATGCATGCAACACATTTTTGGAACCATGACTCTTTCCATGACTCTTTTTTAGCAAAAACTGGGGCAAGGACGGGTAGCTGGAAATGTTTGGATTAGGTAAAGGAATAATCAAAGAAGTTATTTTGAAAATATGGCAAATATAGAACTTTATAGTTTTTTTTTTTATTTTCCATCAAAGTTGAGAAATATTGAAAAAATTTATAGTTGGTAAATTTCGATTTGCCTGGACAAAGACAAAGCAATCAGTATAATTTGTTTGTGTTCTTTTCTTAATAAATAGATATATTAATATAATAAAAAAGTATTACGATCCGTTACCTACACGCAGAAAAATATAGTTGTACATGTTTACTGTAACCATTTCAACATTTTTAACAATATTATAGTTACAGTAACTATTTATATGATTGTGGCAACCATAATATGGTTAATTTATGATTCACATGATTGTACCAACCATATATATGGTTACAGTAAATAAGTATATGTTTGTGACAACCATTTTTATGATGAATAATTTTATCATAATATGTTGTTCTCAGATTATGATATTTATAAGCCGAGAGCAACATAATAAACGTAAAACCTTCATATAAATGGTTGTCACATATACTTGTTTACTGTAACCATATATATAGTTGATACAATCATGTGAATCGTAAATTAACCATATTATTATTACCACAATCATACAAATAGTTACAGTGAAAATAATATTGTTAAAAAAGAATTATAAAAATGATGAAATGGTTACAGTAAACATGCACAAATATATATTTTTTTTCTGCGTGTAGTTTTCCAGATACTGTATCTGAAAGCGGACCAAATTACCTAAAACTGGTGTGTTATTTTGAACTCTGAAAATCAGGGCTATATCTTCTGAACCAAAAATCTGATTGTAATAAGAGTAGCATATTTGAAATCGTTGGACAATTTCCTGTAAATTAAGTTTATTCAATATATTTTAGGGGCACATAGAGTTTTTGATTTTTGCAAACTTACTTGTTCTACATGCGCCACTGTGCGACGATCAAGCTATGTCTTTCGGGTTCTTGGTCTGTTGAAAGCAAAATTATTTATTGTCATGAACATTTCTATTATAAAACAAAAATCTCTTTTTAATTACTCTCAGATACTGATGATATATGTTCTTCATTAAAGAGCTAAAAATATTAACAGAAGATAAAAAATAGGAAATTTAGAATGCTTAACTTATTTCATATTTCTTGAAAAAATCATCATTCAGTGAAATATTGCTTAATTTTAGACTCTAATTTCATAAACTTTTTGTCGTTGAATGTATACTATCCAGTTTAAACTTAACAATACAATTAACAAGTAAAATATTATAATTAATTAAACAAAGAAACAAAATGAAAACAATATGTGCTTAAAGAGATAAAACAACATCACTTAAATTACGTTCAGATTGGGCAAATATTTTAAGCAAATAACAGGTGGCGCAAAAGTAATCCTCCTATCAGAAATTGCTATAAATTTTGCCGATTATTGGTCAAATAAATAGTCAGCAATATTCCGCGATCTGGAGCAGTGTAGCGTAACATTGTTTATTAACGTGTATTTCGCATGTGTTTACTATACAAATGTCAAAACTGAACTGACATTAGGGGCCAATCGCAAAATTTATAGCATTTTCTGATAGGAGGATTACTTTTGCGCCACCTTGTACATTAGCGGTATTCTGTGTTTGGTGCATTTTAGGTTGCAACTGTTTGTTATTGCAATAATGTTGCCATTGATAGTGAGCGGTAGTTTAAGCAACTTTGCAATGCTAATTAGATGCAAACAGCTAATATACAGAATTATTTAATTTACAAAAAGATGGACATATTTTAAAATGCCACAAAATAATTCAGAAGAATTTTTATTTCACTATAACACTTTTTGTTGAGTTTTTCTTTTTTTAATTTTTTATTAAGAGTTGTCGGCTCCATAGCTTGAATTTAGTTTGACAATTTTAAATTATTTTTTACAAATGTCAGCTGTTCGAGTATCAATGATGCGCAAAAGCTATGTTGTGACAATTGCAAATCTGTGTATTTTGTTGTTGGATTGCAAAGCTGCAGTATTTTGTATTTGCACTTTCGCAAGACCATATGCATCAAACACTGAACTCTGCTATTATTATATTTTTGGAAATCAATTAGTATTGCAAAAAATTATGTTAATTACATAAAATATTTACTTAATCTGCAAAAAAAGCTTAACAATAAAGATATTAAAAACAATCAGTCACATCATACATACTAAAATCATAAATTTATAGACAGTAGATACAAATAAATAACAAAAACCAAAAAAAAAAAAAAAAATTACTTATATCCACTGTATACAATTACGAGCTACATCACTTTCATATACATACATACAATAAATAAATAAATATGGTCCTTTATTTTTTGCAATCCACAATTATTTATTTAAATTTTTATACTTTGTTTGTTTTCATAATTCATAAGCACGTCAATGCTTTATTTACGTAAGTTGCTTGCAATTCGATCTGCATTTCTGAAAAGTATTCATTCGTACTCACTCCACTTGTTCCCCTTTCTGCTTTTATAGAGTTGCAATACCCAAGTTGCGGGATTTGTGTTTATGGGATTTTTATTGGCATGAGCGAATACATACATATATGACGATTTATTTACATTTTGTCTCAATTACCTGTCATCATGCAAAATTATTTTTCTTTTAACACTTGAACAATTTTTTTTCGCCAGTTACCAATAAATTATCATTGCTATTTTTATTCCATTTATGTATGTTTTCATTTTAAATTCTTTTTGCATTGAAGCTTGTGCAGTTTTAACTTTATAACAGTTTTTAGGTGAAGTTATTACTATGTAGAGAGTATTTATACTCGTAGTTTATTAATTTAACTGTTTTAAAATGTAAAAGGTACTTTATGTTTTAAGATGCAGGTATACTTTGTTTTCAATGTTAACTTTTTTGTGTAAGATAGATGTTTATAAATCAGTTTTTTTTTTTTTGTTCTTATAGTTTAACCACTTGTTAGCCATGTTTTTAAGTGTATGAATAGATACTCAGCCACTTCGGAAATGTTTGTCAGGAAAGCTGTAAAGATAGAAAATAGTTAAAAACATTTTTGAAAACAAGATTTAAATATTATAGTGAGTAAATCATAAATTATGTTATGATTTACTAAAATAAAATATAGATAACACTACTACTACACAAGATATAATTTTTGAGAAGACCTCCTCGTACAAAACAAAATTTCCGACCCTATAAAGTATATATATTCTGAATTCTTGTAGATAGTGGAGTCGATTTAGCCATGTCTGTCTGTCTGTCTGTCTGTCTGTCTGTCTGTCTGTCTGTCTGTCTGTCTGTCTGTCTGTCTGTCTGTCTGTCTGTCTGTCTGTCTGTCTGTCTGTCTGTCTGTCTGTCTGTCTGTCTGTCTGTCTGTCTGTCTGTCTGTCTGTCTGTCTGTCTGTCTGTCTGTCTGTCTGTCTGTCTGTCTGGTTGTCTGTCTGTGTGTCTGTCTGTCTGTCTGTCTGTCTGTCTGTCTGTCTGTCTGTCTGTCTGTCTGTCTGTCTGTCTGTCTGTCTGTCTGTCTGTCTGTCTGTCTGTCTGTCTGTCTGTCTGTCTGTCTGTCTGTCTGTCTGTCTGTCTGTCTGTCTGTCTGTCTGTCTGTCTGTCTGTCTGTCTGTCTGTCTGTCTGTCTGTCTGTCCGTCTTTCTATCTGTCTGTCTGTTGAAATCAATTTTCAGAAGACCCCAGATATCTTCGGGATCCAAATCCTCAATAATTCTGTCAGACATGCTTTCGAGAAGTTTCCTATTTAAAATCAACAAAATCCGTCCATAAATAACGGAGATATGAGCAAAAATCCGAGACAACCTCTATTTTTGCCTTATTTTTTTTTATCTATATCTCGATTACTAAGTCATAAATATAGACAGTATGGATATTTAATGATAGATATTTCAAAGTCCATTGCAACGATGTATATAAGGCTATACAAAGTTGGACCTACAATGGGTCAAAATCGGGAAACATAATTTTTAACCCGAATTTTTTTCACAAAAAACATTCTTTTGTCATAAATTTTTTTCACTAATAAATTAAAATTTTTTTTTTTTTTTATAAATTGTAAAAAACTTTTAAAAAACTATTTTGAAAAAAAAAAAAATTTTAAAAATTTGTTTTTAAATTTTTTGGTATTATATACGTCGTTGCAAAGGTCCTTGAAATATCTATCATTAGATATCCATATTGTCTATATTAATGAATTCGTAATCCATATATAGGTAAAAAATAGGTAAAAAATCGAGGTTGTCCTGATTTTTTCCTTATATCTATGCCATTTGTTGACCGATTTTCTCGATTTTAAATAGCAACCGAGCCGGAAGAATTCCGGAGACATTGATGTATGAATCGTGTATGTAAGTTGTTTGGGGGCTTCGAAAAGTTGATTTCAACAGACAGACAGACGGACATGGTTTAATCGACTTCGCTATCTATAAGGAGCCAGAATATATATACTTTATAGGGTCGGAAAATTATATTGTGGAGATTACAAACGGAATGACAAACTTATATATACCCTTCTCACGAAGGTGAAGGGTTTAAAAACAAGTCTTTGGTTTTTATTACATACATTCAAAATCTGGTTCTCTTGCCGTATTTTTCAGAGCTGGTAGTGGACCGATTTTTAACCTAATCCGAAACAGAATATTCTGTCCGACTTTAAAACAACATTTATGTTTATTTTTTATTTCGGTCGCGACAATTGCATTTATTTCGGTTAACCAATTTGTGTTAACCAAAAAAATCTTTTTTCAAAAAAATTTCTATTAATTTTTTTTTACAATAAATAGTTTTTTTCAAAATGGAGAAAAAGATTTTTTTCACAAAAACAAACTTTTTTTTCACAAAAATCATAATTTTTACAAAGAAGCACTTTTGCCCAAAAATAAAAGTGTTCTCTAATATATAAAAAAAAGCTATTATTACTAAAATAAGCTTTTTTCACAAACAGAATGAAATTTCTACACAAAACTAAGCATACAGTAAATAATAAAAAACAATACAGTAAATAATTATTATTTAAAACCAGTACCGTTGCACTCCCATAAACAAATCAAAAATTAACAAACAAATACCCCTTCAAACCTAACTCTTCGCTAGCATAAATTATAATTAAAACCCTTATGCGGATGTATGCATACAAAATACTTGTTAGCACCTCAAAAGGTCAATTTTAATTTTATACATAGCTATACTTTCCCATTATATTTCAGCAACTATCTCGATTAAAATCAATCATCATTTTCAATCGATTACAATTAAATGAATACTTAATTTAACAACAAGAATTACAATGCAAAAATACGAGAAATTAATTGCTCACATTTGATGTCTTGAAAAGAACAAACAATCCATACGTTTATTACTTTATATCAGTGGAATATGTTTTGAATTTTTATTATTTACATAAGTATATATCAGAGCTGTAAACGAATGATTCATATTTGATATTTAATTCACCTAAAAAATTTAAAATTTTAATTTGTTAAGTTATGAATTCATCATGAATATAGAATCCTTGAATGCAGATTGCTCAAATTAGAATTAAAATTTGAATGAATTCGTCATGAATTAAAATTATTGAACACATTGGTTTCTTCCAAAACAAGAATTGAATTAAAATTTGAATGAATTTACCGAGGATTAAAAGGAAAAGAATTTTAATTGAATTCCATTAGAATCTCTTGGGAGATTTAAAAAGTAGCTCAGAAGTATTTTGAAATCAATTGAATAGCTTTATTACAAATCGTAGTTTACTTTTTGTCATTTTAATCTGAAGTGAAAAGTAAATTGAGAAAACTGATTAGAATAAATATCAATAAAAAAAGAGTTTTTTTTTTTAAATCTTTATGAAACGATTGCATTCAATCATTTTAATTCCTGATGAATTCATTAAAATTTTAATTCAATTCATATTTTGAGCAAACTGAATGCATTTAAGAATTTTTAATTCATGATGAATTCATTCATAGTTTTATTCAATTAATATTTTATGCAAAATTAATGCATTCAAAAAATAACAATTTTTTGCATGAATGATTCAAAATTTCGGTCAGAAATTAATCATTACTTTACAGCTCTGGTACATATATTCAAAAAGTATAAATTAGATATTGGTGAATTGAAAGCGCGCGCGCGCTCACTTGTGCATTTAATAGTGCATTTATCGACGAACGAGATGAATTTGCAAACAAGATTAACACCGTAATTATTATCAACATCATAATAAACTCTAATTATTATTTGAAAAATTAATAAAACGTGTCTTGTATAAAAGTTTGCGAGAACAATTATTTATAAAGTTTTGTAATGGGCTAAGGTTGGTTATGTTAGACCCTAAATAAAATCAGAAATAGCACTACAGACAGCCAAAAAGGGCTCCTCGAGCAAAACATATTTTTTATATGATTTTGGCACATTCAACACTAATATGCTAAATATTTTAAAATCGTTCGGTTAGTTTTCAAGATATTTCTTTTTTATTTTTAATAGTCTTAGCTCAGGAACGTAGAATTTAATTTAAACAACTTCTTATGGTTTTAAAGTCCATGGAAGTTTAGCTCCTAATTAAGTACAATTTTTTAGTTAACCATTTAAGGATGTTTGCAGGATTTAGCAAATGATTGCAAACTTAAAATTTTTCAGTTAATTCTCAGTAGAAAATGTTTTTATACCCTTCACTATGAGTGGCAAAGGTATATATAAGTTTGTCATTCCGTTTGTAATTTCAACATTTTTCGTTTGCGACCCCACAAAGTATATACATATATTCTGGATCGTTATAGATAGTGAAGTCGATATAGCCATGTCCGTCTGTATGTTGAAATCAACTTTCCGTAGCCCCCAAATAACTTACAAACATAATTGATACATCAATATATCGAGAATTCTTCCGAGAAAATCGGCCCACAAATGGCTGATATATAGGCAATAAACCCGGACAACCTCGACTTTTGGCCTATTTTTTATCTATATCTGGATTACTGAGTCATTAATATAGACAATATGGATATCTAATTATAGATATTTCAATGGATCAAAATCGGGAAAAATATTTTTTACCCGAATTTTTTTTTACCCAAAAAATTTTTTTTTCGTAAATTTTTTTATTAATTAATTAAAAAAAAAATAATTTTTAATAAATAAAAAAAAACAATTTCGAAAAAATAAAATTTTAAATTTTGAAAAAAAAATATAATTTTGTTTACCTAAAAATATTCGGCACAGCCGAATGTAGCTCTATTACTTGTTTTAAGTTAACCCTCTAATGCCAATTTCTTAAAAAAAATGGCTAAAAACGTTGGTAGTAATTTTTTATGGTATATTTGGGCATCTGTGCCTGAAGGCACTCATCAATAAATCACGTCTCTATAGATTAGTTTAATATGTTTTACATAAATCTTGAAACAATATATAAAATATTAGTATACTTTTTAAGAAAAAAAATATGATCCATATTGTCGATATTAATAACTTAGTAATCGGTTTTTTCCTTATGTCTTAGCCATTTGTTGGCCGATTTTCTCGATTTATAGCAACCGAGCCGGAAGAATTCCCAATATATTGATGTATGAATCAAGTTTTTAAGTTATTTGGGGTCTTCAGAAAATTGATTTCAACTGACAGACAGACGGACATGGCTTAATCGACTCCGCTATCTATAAGGATGCAGAATATATAGACTTTATAGGATCGGAAAAATATATTGTGGAAATTACAAACGCAATGACATATATACCCTTCGTATATATGATTGATACAATCATGTGAATCGTAACTTTAACATATTATGGTTACCACAATCATGTAATTAGTTACTGTGACTATAATATTGCTAAAAAACTTTCAAAAATGTGGAAATGGTTACTGTAAACATGCACAACTATAGTTTTTCTCTGCATGTTGGCACAAAATTCGACATTCAAGAACATAGAATTTAACTGAATGTTTTAAAAAACTGTTAATGGATTTTAATCCCTAATGGAAGTTTATCCCAAAGTTGAGTAATATATGTTATATTAATATTTAAGTTTGCAGGTGTGTGTTGGGGCAATATCTTTGCGCGTGACTAACATCTGCTCTAATCCAATATACCCTCCCAACTATGGTGGTGTAGGATATAAAAACACTGTTTCTAGAGAAAACATAAAAGTGAAAATATCTCAGAGAGTATTGTATTCAGAGTGCCGTCGACTAGTGCAATTGTTTTATGATTAAGATGGAATAGGGTATAAATGCGCCAAAATTACTGTTTTGAGATCCACTGAAGCCCATAATATAAAGAAAATTATTTGCATTTAATCAATGAAAATGTGAGTCATAGCATGAAACGCTTGTAATTAAATATAACTGGCATATAAAAACCAAAATATCTAATAAATTAACTGAACAGCGTTTGAGAAACAATTATTTTACCAAATACTGGCAATCAATACTACATATTTGTAGTTTTGAATAAAAAGAACGAAATGTATGTGACCTTAAAATTGCGACGGGCACCATATATGTTTATATAGCTTAATCGTGTTTGAACTCCATAAGTGTCAGAATCTGTGTACAATACAATATGTTACAAATGTTACGAGAAACTTATTAGACCCTTTAAACTGTTTTTATGGTGGCCATAAAAACTACTCACATAAAAACTTACATATACATATGTATATTTAATTGTAGGTGCTTAAAAGTCACAAACATTTAAAATCTTAGAATACAAAATGACACTTGATAAATGAATGAATTATTATCCAAATTAATATTGCAAAGAATTAATAAAAATAAGTGGAAAAACATAAACAATTTATAACTTTAATAAAAAAAAAAAAAAAATAAAAAAAAAAAACAAATAGACAGAACAATCTACAAAGGAGCAAACAAGGCAATGTTAAATGCCACAACACATTCTAATTTATTAAACAGAAAAACTAAACACCTATTTAAATACATAATATTGTAGTAAAATTATATTTGCAGTTTTGTACAGACATTACGATGTAATAATAATAGTTCATGTTAATGATAATGTATCTACTAAATACTAGTAGTAAGTACGAGTGAGTATGTCGATTTGCGACTCATCACCAGCCATCATCATCGCATCTCCAGTCATGTTGTTTATGATTGTTTTTGTTGTTCCATGAATGTTTGTTTGTATATTTACATATGCACATGTAGTTCGAGTCGTAATAATATGTAGACACGTTGTGTGTTGTAGACTTATTTGCATACACAAATTACAATATTAATTTACACTTAAATTTACATATAAAATGAACCTTACAAGACAAGTGAAGCATCAGCAGCTACTAAAACACGAACATCAAACAGACAGACAGACAGATAGTCAACTATTGCTACTGCATTTAACTCTTTGAATTATTTTCATAACCCAGTAGTTAAGCAAGTAGTCAATGTATCCCTTATAGACAGGTAATCGTAACAAATGTCTTATCACTTGGCTGACTCCAATTTATATAAGTACATGGGCCATTTGACACGTATGTGCTCTTTGTAGGGCAGAGAGAAGACAATTGGTTACTTTATACATCCCAGGTAATCTAGCTTGAAGTCAATTGTCACTTAAGTATCTATAAGTAATCTGGAGTGTAGTCACTTTAAATGTTTTGTGAGTTATTCATTCAAACTGGTTTTATAGAAATTGTGTTGATATAATTCTCATATAGTTAATTTTTATTTTTGCTAAAGTAAACTGTCACTTTATTGTCTCTTAGTAACCTATAGTGAAGTCACACAGAAAGTAATTATTTTACCCACCAGAAGCAATCCATTGGAGAGCTGTCGAAGGTTTGTTTATTGTACTGCCTATGATATGTCTTTTTAGCTGACTATTTCAAGTCAATTAGCACCCGTACATGTTAAAATAACTAGTTATGTAGCTGATCAAGTTACCACTTAGGTAGCTAGTAAGGTAACTGGTGCTATTTTGCCAGTATGTAAATCCAATACGTTGACTACTTTGGACCAGCTAGTAGACAGTCTCATTGTAGTCAAAAAGGGTCAATAGGATCTTAGGACATGCACGTGTTAAAATAACTAGTCACGTAGCTATTGAAGTAACTAGTTCCCACCTTAAATGATGGGTAAAATCACTAGTTCGGGACTGTCTGCTAGAACTGCTGGGAATTGTTATATCGATTATTATTTTGTTTTAGTGTGTGGCTGGTCGGCTGGCGCTTACAAAAACAAAACCCGGAAACTACTATTTATAACCATGTGTGTAACGTATTCATATTTGTAAGATTCGAAACATAAAATGTACATTTCATAGGTAAAGAATTTGGAGAAATGTGAGTACTTAGTACCAGAACTTTTAGTCTTATACTAGAATGTATCGCTATCTAAGTAATTCGGAGAAACAAAGCATTATACGGTTAAGTAATTATGAAAACATTAATCGATAATATCTAAGCCAGTTTTATTTTACCACCATCAAAAAAAAGTTGGGGGGCTATATTGATTTTGTCATTCCTTTTGTAACACATCAAAATATTTGTCGCAGACCCACTTTAGTATATACATTCTGGATCCTCATAAGATTCTAAGACGATCCAGCTGTGTCTGTATGATGAAAACACGATAGGGTTGATACGGTTTGTTTGGTATTGAAAATGGGCAATATCGGTTCATGATTTCACCTAGCACCCATACAAAGGAGAATCGGTCCATAATTGGCACGGACAGCTAAAGATATTATACAAATAAATTTATAGAGCGAATGAGAATTACAGACTCTCAAAATTTACTTAGACAAACATTTAATGCAAATCTTTCATAAATTTTGGGACACCCTTTACAAGATCATTTACTAATGTTACAATAAGTTAAGCTGCCTATATGATTGTTATTGGAATTAAAAAGTGATAAAATTAACTTCTAATCGTTAAAAGGGCAGTGGCATGGACAGTGGCATTGGAAAACCTGCACGATCTATAGAAGAATTTGACATTATCTTGACTACAGCCATTGCATGAATCCAAAAAATAGTATGTCTACTCAAGTTGAGGGGTACGTGCCCGAATATTTGTTGTACAATAGATGTACATGGGTGAAAGGTTGGACAAAACTTGAAGCATACAATCTAACGAGAATGGGTGTGATTCATCTGTACATTGGGTGTGGCAATGTACAGATGGATCACTGCCTTACATTCAGAAATTCAGATTTAAAGAGTAAACATATTTTTATTTTCTGGGATAGCCAAGTGAACAATTCTGTGAGAACAAAATCATTCTTATAACGAAATACCCCATATGCATATGTATTTATTTATGTATGTATATAAGTACATAATTATATATGTATGTGTCATTGTATAATTGCACTATTACTTAACTAATGTTGTTATATCTAAAACATCTAATGATTCGTAGTATATAAATATGAGTATTTACTAAAAACAATAACAAAATATGTTAGTTAACATTAATTATGCATAATATAGATAGATAATATTATTCATGTAAACATTTATTTACTCATATACATACATATATAGGGATATAGTTAAGGAGGGATATAAGGAAAATTACATCACCAGCAACAAATGGAAAATATTTAATGTCAAAAAGAAAAAGTAAAAAATTTAAACATACAAGAACAATTACTAAAGCTGTCATCAATACATTGTATGTGATGGAAAGCAGGAACATTTTCTTAAATGTGGTAGACTTATCAATACCAAAAATATGGCACGTTAAATTGGAAACTGTTTGTTGAATGCTTTAAGATCGGTAAAGTAAAACTAAACATTTGTATGAATATTTTAATAAAAACAGTGCCGTTAATCACGAAATTTCAAAAATCGTTTGCAACGTCAATTTTACCCAATTTTATTTTCTATAGAGGTTTTATAAGGAGCTTCATATCCTTAAATTAAAAAAAACAACAAAGTGTCTGTGAGATATTATCGAAATTTTTTATTCGTAGATACGGCACTGTGTTATAATATATCAAAGTGGCATCACACATTTAACCTCATCGTAAGTATGGAATAGAAAATATGTATGGCTATCCTTTTTCTTCGAAATGAAGATAATACACCAATTTTGTGAACTTCAGTTTTGTCGAATCTGTATTATGTCTGTGGTTTGAAAGGCCTATCGATGTCATGATGTACGGAATATAACATCGTGCAAATGTCTTGGTGTGCATCCGAAATGTCATTCGACAGAAGAAAACATCACATGAAAAAGTTTAAAGGGATCAAATCGCAAAATCTAGGTGCTCAGTTTACATCACCTCCACGTTAACATCACCTCCACCTCCACGTGAGATGATCATGCCCCCAAATCGCTAGTGCAGAATGTTCAATGTGGTATGAGCTGTGTGGCACGTAGCGCCGTCGTGTGGAAACCACATGTCATTGGTGTCCATATCATATAGATCTCGCTCTCATCCAGCCTAAGCCTCATCGCTGAAGATAATTTTTTTTATGAAAAACGAATTCTCTGTTATTCGTTTTTCATAAAAAAAATACATTCATAAAAAAACATACATTTTTCGTTCAGTTTAGTATCACTGTGTAGTTATTACACATATCAATTTTTTTTTATTGGATTCATAAATGGCCAGATATGGAATTTCGTCTAACATTTACCTACTTCCATAAGTATAACAAAAAATATACATTTATTCTAGTTTCAAATGTTTAAAAATTTAGTTCGACAAATTCTAACAATCGATAAATGGTCCGCTCATATATCATATTTAGCCAAAAAATCTCGACTTAAAAAAAAACACGAGTTAGGGCCTTTCTATATTAAGGTAACGTTTTTTTTTTGTTTTCTTTTGGCGAAATCTAAGATAATAAATTAGAAAAGAATTAGGTCGATATCTCTGAAATCTTAGCCGAACCTGAGATTTGAAAATATTTACTTATATACCAGACCGATACATTATTTTATATTGGTGTGAAAACTGTAGGAATATTATATTGTTATATGTATCTTATGATGACAAAATGTGATTCTGTCAGCACTTGACAGAATGTGAAAAAATTTATGAAAAAAAAAAAATAAATAAATAATTAAAATGTTGGCTGATCAAAGCATTATGACAAAAAATTAAAAAAATGTTAGCTCCTACCATCACTATGAAGCAAAAAGGAAAAATGATGACAAAATGAAATTATATATTTCTGTATGTTGTTTATATCCATGAACTGAAATCTATAATGAATTTCATTCATTGTAACTTAAATAATAAACAAAAGTAAAATTTTCATACAAATTTATAAAATTTCAAAATAAATATAATAAATGTGGACTAAATCTAATCTATAATGATTTTCATTCATCATACCAAAAATATTAAAGAAAAGTACAATTTTCATACAAGTTTTTAAAATATAAGGAAATACATATATCATAAATTACGGAAATTTTTAAAAAAATATAAAATTTATTATTTTGAAATATTGTGCAATTTGAATAGAAAATCTATTTAGATGTTGATATTAGTTCATATTGTATGGAATTTCTTAAAAAAATTATCAAAATCGATCAATTTAATTTTTAGTTTTTCTTACTTTTGTAATTTAGGGAAATAGAAATTTTGAATTTATCAAATTTTAGAAAAATTTAAAATTTGTATTTTTCAAAAAATGGTAATAATTCGTAAGATTCATAATCAAAAAGAAAATTAAAAAAAAAATGCTTGAAACCGAAGATATAGATTTTTAAAATTTAGGAAAACAAAACTGGCGGGGAAGTTGTATGTAACTATCTCTATATACTCTTGACATAAAATGCTGAAAGTACAAATATTCATACAAAACATCAAAAATAATACACCATATAGTGTGTCAAAATAGATTTGAGAATGAAAACCGAATGCGAATGATGATTGCAAGAATGTGACAACGTGATACGTTAAATGTGTAACTGTTTGCTTGTTTTATTTTGTATTCAGTTAATTTCATTTTATATTTGGGTGGATATTTTGCTTGAAAGAGTTTTATTTTGCTTGTGTATATATTTTTTTTAGGGCTTAAGAGTGGAGGGATAGATGGATATTTGTGAAGCATGATTTTGCGTAACGATGTTCATCGAAATTCATTTTGATTGTTTTTGGTGTGTTGGATTGCTCATGGCATGATGATGTCTAAAAACAATTTTAGGAGAAGTATGGATGTTAAGGTGCCGTTACTTTGTAAGGGTACCGTCGTTCATCATAAAGGAAGGGATGGATGGCAGTGGTATCTTCATGTTTTAAATTTATTGTAATTTAATAAAATGGTTGAGCCGCGGTCCGTCGTAGGTTTTTTTTTGTTAGAATTAAACGATGAATTTTTGTATAAATGTGGTTCGTTGTTTGTAGTGTTTTTTTTTATAAAAAAACTACTTCTTATTCAATGTGCTAAATTTATTTATGATGCTTGTTCTCTAGAACAAGAATTTATTTTCTTGGGGATTTAATATTGGTTGGTATCCAATATAAATACGTATTTTTTTTTTTTTTGTAAGCCCATATTTTCATTTATTTCGATAAATGGTTCGCTCATATATCATATTTAGCCAAAAAACTTCGACTAAAAAAAAGAAAGAGCCTTTCCACATTAAGGTAACGATATATTTTGTTACAGGAAATTATTCTCCAATATCCTCTTAATTCACAGCTGGTATGCTTAATTCACAACAATTGGCATGCGAAGAGACTAGGCTTGCCCTACAATGACTTCTGTAGAAGTTCTCGAAATGAGGAGGAGGATGGGACCCTTTTTCATCTTCTTTGTCACTGTCCAGCATTAGGAGATATACGCTTATATCGTTCCCTAAATAGTCTTTCTGAGCTCTCGAACATGAGGCTATAGTGCATTAGTGCCTTTATAAGCAATAGTAATCAGACCAGACACTGGAGTCTCCAGGAACTGACCTAATAACTCTCAGTTCATTGGTGCGTAATTAAGAATCTCGTCTTCTCTCTTTTACGGACCTTCTTCCTCTTCACTTTTCAATCCGTCATTTCATTTCTATCTATCCCTCTGTTCTATCTTTCTACTTTCAGGTAACACAATGGGACCTATTACCTGTACTCACGTGAGCTGCTCTTTTCTTTCTTGTCTTCACTTTGCTTTAAAACTCCATACCTAAAGTTATGTACATAGAAATTGCTAATTTGGTCAGTTCGCCTTTAAATATACACTTACTTTAAACTCTTAAATTCAGCTTTAGCAAATTTCACTGTTTTTTCTATTTAAATATTTAGAGCTGAAGACCTTCACAAAAGCCCATTCACTAGCATTTGTTAAACATTTATTTAAAATTTATTTTTTGTTTGTTTTTTTTTTCGACCAACCACAAGGTAAGAGTTGTGGTAAATAAATGTGTTTATGGTTGCATTGTGCTCCATAAGTGGAATGCAAGGCATAAAAAGGAATAGATGCAGCCAGTTTTAATTAGCATAATAAGAAATTATGGCCCTCATAAATGATGGCAAATAAAACTTTATTAAATAGCATTTTTAAATATGAAATCTTAAAAGTATAAAAAGAAAAAATAAATACCATTGCAAATGGAAATTTATAATGCATTTCAAGTGCATTAACGTTTGAAAATATAAATTACTTTAATATTTCTAATAAAACTTAAAGTGCTTTCTTCGTAAAAACCGCAATATTATTACAAATAGAATTCACTCTAAACCTCAAAATAAAAGTTTAGATGATGTGGTTGAATAACTAAAACAGGTAATTGTTATTAAAGTGTGCTATGTCATACTTTTTTAAATTTAGAGGTAGTCTATAATATAAATTTAAATTTTTAACAAAAAAGTTAGATTATTTTTTTTGCGAGGTCCTGAAATACCCATCATGTAGATGGATTAAAACAAACCCAAAACTTAATGCAACTCTTTTTTGATTTCTTAACTTATACCACTTTCATAATAACGAACTCATGTGTACATTTAAATACACTTTATAACATTTAACCAAGATTAATTGTTGAATTACTCAATAGTTATTTCAAAAATACTCATAAACCACCAGTTTATATTGTTGTAATTAAGAAGAATTTATAATAATAGTATTAAAGATAATAATGGAAATTCCACGTGTTCAGAAAATTAATAGTTGTTAATGACAAACTCTTAAGATATTTAAGTATATTTCCACAAAATTGAATTATCGAACAAGATAAATATTTAAGAACCAAATCAAACTTGAATTATTCCTGTAGTCTTCTCTTCTAAGAAAAGCAACCATAAAATACAGCGTTAATGAAGGCTTGAGACGACGTAATGTCGGTGTTAATATTGATGACAAAAAACTATTTAAAAATTTTCATAAACAAATTTTAAATTTGTATTGAAAAACTATCATTGAATTCGATACAACCATCTTCAAGATAAATTAAGTCGTCTTCTATTCTCGAACTTCTACAGCTACCTCATCTGCAATAAGTCAATTTGATTTCGAAAATTCAAATAATAAAACTTTAAAAAAGCGAAAATATTTGACATAATTTGCTCAAAATAATTTCTTTGGATCACAGTGGAATGTTTAAAAAACCGGTTTATAAAAAACAGGTTTATATTTTCTTTCTCAGATATGTTATACTTTGCTCAAATTACTTGTAATCCAACTAGTTTAGTGTAATGCTCTTAATGAATGTATAGAAAATGTAAAAGTTGAATTTTCCAACTGAAAACGCAGCTTATTTCTCATACATAAACCATGAAAAAGTTCAATTTGATAACACACCCATCCGCTTTTCGCCATCAACACTTCCTTATCAGAGATGTGACTGTACCGAAATGAGAATTTTTCATTAATATTGACAATATGGATATCTGATGATAGATATTTCAAAGTCCATTGCAACGATGTATATAAGGCTATACAAAGTTGGACCTACAATGGGTCAAAATCGGGAAAAATATTTTTTAACCCGAATTTTTTTTTTACAAAAAAGATTCTTTTGTCATAAATGTTTTTCACTAATAAATTAAAAAAATTTTTTTTAAAAAATTGGAAAAAACTGTTTTGAAAAAAAAAAATATAATTTTACTTTAAAGTATAATTTGGTGAAGGGTGTATAAGATTCGGCACAGACGAATATAGCTCTCTTACTTGTTTTATTTTTTTTTTTTATTTAAAGTAATTTTAAATATTTTTCATAATTTCTTCAAAAGAATCTCTATTTCTGGCCTTGCTCAAAAGATTTACCACATCTCGGATACCAGTCCACATTTGTATGTTATCACGCCATGTTGTTTCTTTTCTACCTCTGTAAAGTCTTCTTTCAATGTTTCCTCGAATTATTTATTGAAGAAGTTTATATTTCGGGTTTCTCACGATATGTTTTATTGTTTATATAAGTTCTCTTTCTCGTTTTATCCTTATCAGAACCGTTGAATTAGGTATGAAGTGTGTCCGGGGAATTTTTAGGATACGGCGATAAATCCACATTTCAAAAGCATCCAGTTTCCTTACATCTACCTCTTTTATTGTCCATACCTCTGAAGCATATAGCAGAACTGACCATATATGTGTTTTAATGAAGCGCAACTTCGTCTCAATATTGATGTCATGACTGCAGAGTATATTCTGGTATTTGAAAAATGTATCTCTCGCTATTTCAATTCGGCATCGTATTTCCTTTGAATTGTCCCATTTTTTGTTAATAGTTACAAAACTTGTCTATTTTAAATTGGTTAAGCTTATTTTCTTAGCACCTAAAGATCACTGTATTTTTATACTCAGATTTTTTTTAGTATAATTTTTGTTCAGCAAAAAATTTCAATATATATAAAAATAGCTGTACCAAATTGTATGATGATTGGCCCATAATTGGTCATAGCCTCCATATAGAATCAGTATTCAAAAAAAAAAAAAAAAATATGTACTGAACCAAAATTTTACACTGATCAGTAATTTGTATCCAAGAATCATAATAAATATCGGTCCATAATTCGCCATAGCTCCCATATAAGGTCCACTCTTGATAAGAGCGTTGTTTGAATGAAATTGTACAAAAATAGTCCTCAAATACTTGGAAATCACGTTCCACTTGCGATAATAACTATAATTCTCATAAAACTATTGTAAAGATGAAATTCAATTTAAATACATAGAAATCACGTTAAAATATCATATCCTTTGCGCGAAATTATCGTATGTTACAAAAACCAAATTTTACAGGAGAGCGTTATAATTATTAAATTTCTTTGCTTTGGCTGGTACCATCAATACCACATCTTAAATCAGATACAATAACCCATTTAGTAAATTAAATTTCAAGTACGATAAAATTAACTTAGTAATATTTAAAATATATCGCGAATATCGGTATAATATTTTACTATGTGAAAATGTAAGGGGTCGATATATTTAAATTGTGTGATATATCTTATGACTATATGCTAAATTTTTAACTTGGTCTAAATATATTTGTATACCCTTGTTATACCCTTCACTATGAGTGGCAAGGGTATATAAGTTTGTCATTCCGTTTGTAATTTCTACATTTTTCATTTGCGACCTCATAAAGTATATATATCTGGATCGTTATAAATAGCGGAGTCGATAAAGCTATGTCCGTCTGTCTTATATGCTATGGTAAGTTGGACCTACAATGGGTCAAAATCGGGAAAAATATTTTTTAACCCGAATTTTTTTTTCAAAAAAAAAAAAAATTTTTTTTAAAATTAAAGAAAAATTGTTTTAAAAAAATTGGAAAAAACTTAAGCAAAAAAAAAAAAATAAAAAACAATTTCGAAAAAAAACAAACAAAAAAAAATGTTTTTAAAATTTTATTTCAAAGTATAATTTGGTGAAGGGAATATAAGATTCGGTACAGCCGAATATAGCTTCGTTACTTGTTTATACTATGTTTCTTCACTTGAGGTTAATAAGGAAAAATGTTGAGCCAAACGTGTAATGTTAACTAATTATTAAGTATATAAATGACAAACTCTTTTGAAAATGGTAAGAATCTGTATTTATTTTAATTATAAATTGCTGAAATAGATAAAAAATTTACATTTGAAATAAAATATCTTCAGCATAAACTAGTATTTCTAACAATTGCTTTATTATTTCAATTGTTATATCATAACATTTAGGTGGAGGACACGGCCGAATATTATTATATTCTTAAGGGCACCATACACTATCAAAATACTCATCAAGCACTGTGGTAGTATTAGTGAAAATGTGTTTGTATGTGTGACACCGACAACGCTTGATGGAAAATCAAAAACATTTTGATTTTTAGGACGCTTGATGTCACTTTTTGATAGTGTATGGTGTTTTCTCATCAATCACGAAGGCATTTACAAAAATATTTCAAGGCGTGAGGTTGATAAGTGTGTCGGATGAAGACAATAATTTTTTTTATTACATATTTCTTATATTATTTTTGATTTTTCTTTTACTGCCGTTATTGCAATTAAAGTTTCCGATATTAACATTTTTAAATACACTTTTAGTGAAAATAAAAATGGATTATAATTCCCGCTATTGGTGTTAACTCCACAAAATCAAAAATAAAATGTAGATTGACGAGTCATCAATCAAGTGTACATCAAAGCATCAAATTACACGTACACGAAAGTGATATCAAGCATGAAGAAATAGCTACCTAAACTATTTCGGACAAATTTAGCTAAGAAAAAGTAAGAGAACTATATTCGGCTGTGCCGAATCTTATATACCCTTCACCAAATTATACTTTAAAATAAAATTTTTTTATATTTTTAAGTAAACAAAATTAATTTTTTTTTTCAAAATTGTTTTTCAAAATTTTAAAATTTTTTTTTTTTTTTAAATTTAAAAAGTAATAATATTTTCCAAAAAATTTATTTTTTCTAAATAGTTTTTTTTTTAAATTTTTTTTAAATTTACTAGTGAATAAAAATTTTTTGGTAAAAAATATAAAAAAATCGGTTTAAAAAATAAAACTATAACATTATATACATAGATCCTTGTAATGGGCTTTGAAATATCTATCATTAGATATCCATATTTTCTTAATTAATGACTTAGTAATCCAGATATAGATAAAAAATAGGCAAAAAATCGAGGTTGCCCCGGTTTTTTCCTTATATCTCAGCCAATTGTGATCCGAATTCCTGATATATTGATGTATGAATCAAGTCTGTAAGTTATTTGGGGTCTTCAGAAAATTGATTTCAATAGACACACAGACAGACGGACATGGCTTAATCGACTCCGCTATATATAAGAATGCAGAATTCTCACGAAGGTGAAGGGTACAACAATAGGTAATAAGTTACAAGGATGAGAAAAAAAAACACCTGTTTGATCTTGTTGAAAAATTGTAGAGTTTCCAAAAAACCGATCGGTTTCGGTTTCTTTTCGGTTCTGTAATAATTTGTTAAATATTAAGTGTTATAGAAACAAATAATATAGGAAATGCTATACAAATTTAAAATTCAAACTTGAGGGGTGTCAAGAGGATAACGGAAAATTAATTTTAATGGTACTCTTTTAATATATTATTAAATTAGTTAGCTTATATACATTAAAGTTGGCTAAATATGCTTTTCGGTAAAGAAATAATCAAGTATAAGGAGTACCTTTTCGTTCTTCAAAATGGTACTTTTTGAAATTTTCTATAATATTGAACCTAGAATCAGAAAATTACTTTGATTTCAATCTTGTGTGGAAAATTGGTACTTATTCTTCTAATGGTTCTTTTTCTTATATTAAATTATTTTTCTTATATGTTGGCTGATATAATTTTGAGTGAAGAAAGTCATTAAGCCATCTATATGACATTGAGGTAACAAAAACTATTAGTATTTTATCGTTCTTCAAATGCTATTTTTTGAAATTTCTATAACAATGAACCTATAAGCAGAAAATTAAACACATATGATCCTGACCGAGTTAGAATCTAAAAAAAGGACTCACAGGTACTTTTTTCCAACTAATAATACCTTTTGACTATTTACTAATAAAAAACCTAAAAATTAAATATTAGGCACTCATGATTGAGTCAGAATTCACCAAAGGTAACTTTAGTGGTACATTTCTTTAGCATTTTCTATAATAATGGACACAGAATTATGATGTTGAGTGGCAATGCAAAATGTGGGCTTTGTGGTACTTTTTTTAATTCTAATAGTACTTTTCGTATGAGATAGAATCCACATTACAATGAATCAAAAAGCATTGATTCATTGAGATGAAAACCTCCATATTTTTAATCATGATTCTATATAAGCACCTTCCTGTAAGAAAGTTTCCTCCAATTAGGCAATCTACACATAAATTCAGCAGGTTCTAATTATCAAATAGCCATCCAGCCTATTTCTCTATTTTTTTTTTCGAAATAAAACCAATTATTTTGTACAGTATATTTTATTATATGAATTTTTATTATTTGTTTTTAGTTGATTTATCATATTTAGTTGTCTCTGATATATAATTTATTTTGTTTTATTTATTTATTTATTATTATAATAATTATAATAGTTTGAATTTGAATTCTTTGTATCATGTTTTTTTGTTTTTTTTTGTATTCATTCATTTTTTTAAGATTTAGTAGAGTTTATATTTGTTTTTTTTTAATTATTTCATAATAACTTTATTAATATAATATTTATTTTTGTTTGTTTTTTTGTTATAATTTATTTGTTTTATGTTTCAATAAAATGATCCCTACAATGTTTTTGTTTTATTTTTATAATATAAATTTTAATATAATTTTTTTTTAATGGTTTTTGTTTGCTAAAAACACATTTTAAGTGTTTTATATATATATATGTATGTATATATATTTCATTATGAATTCTATTTATTTATGTCTTTATAATAATATTATAATTTTATGTTTAAAGTTATTTTTCCTCTTGTTTTCTTTTGCTAATTAAATTTATTTATATATATATTTGTTTAATAATTATTTAACTAAAAAACAAGGATATGCTGAACACTAAAGCCATATATTTATATAAATATAAAATAATTAATATAATTTCTATATATTTTTGTATATATGTTTCTTTTTTTTTCTTTAATATAATTTTTTTTTTTTTGTTTTCATAATTAGTTTAATAGTTTTTTTAACACAAAATAGTTAAATAAATCATAGAAGTATTTGTTACTATAATTAAGGATAATAACAATATAAATACAGAGATGTGTTGCTTAGAAAAAATCCGAACGAATTAAAACGAAAACGGTTTTGAGACTTCTAAGCTTAATTAGGGAGTTATAAACAAAATTTATTATGCTGCAGCAGCTATAGTGACAAGGAGAGTGTTTTAGCTTTAAAGTAAGCAGATGAGTTGGAGGAATCGAGTTTAGAGAAAGTTTAGTTATTTATTTAAAAGAGTATTTGTTTTTTGTTGAGTAAAGTGTTTCATATCATCTCAGTACTTAGTTTTATTAATAATTTTTCTTTTTTTTTTTTATTAATTTCTTGTATAATTTATAATTATTTTAATACTTCTTTCTGTTTTGTTTGTTTGAAATCTTTTATTTGTTAGCATAAAAAATGTTCATTTCTTTTTAATATTTTTTTAATTATTTGTTTTTATTTAACACAAAAAATGTCACTACAAAAATTTTATTTTATAATTTTTATTTTATTTGCATTTTTTTAAATACTCATACTACTTAACAGATCCCTAATTTTTGTTGTATAAATTAAAAAAGAAATAATAATATTTTTTTTTTTTAAATTATAATAATAGACTTTATTAATTAAGAACACATATTTATTGATTTCATTGCACAATATTTCATAGTATGTTTTTGCGGTTGTTGTTCTTGTTGTCACATTTTGTTTTATAATAATTTGTTTTTACTTTATTGGAACATTTATTTGTATAAAGATTTGACTGGATTGATTTTAAATATTTTTGTTGAAGAAATCATATGAAAAGTTTTAGAATACTGTAGCTTTGGGAATCCAGCACAAAATTACAGCTAAGCCTCGTTAACACGAATTCTGCTTATGTGTTAACTAAAAGTTATACTGACGGTTTCATATAAAAATAATTTTAAACGACAGTATAACTATTAGCTAACACATAACCAGACTTTGTGTTAATGGGGGTAAGTGGAAAATAATTGATTGTAATTGGTAATTCACTATGTTAATAAAGCTGCCTTTACACGATCACATCTTGGGTCACACTTTTGGTAGCGTAACATATTAAAGTGTATTTTTACAGCTTTAACATAACCAGAGAGTAATACCTTATGCTTACATGAGATACGGATGGATGGCTCTCTTAATTTTTATACAAGCGGATTGGATTTTTGTTGTGTTGCTCTCCCAAAAGTGTGTCCTAAACTGTGATCGTCTAAAGCTGCTTAAGAGTTATGAGCAAAACTCTCTTCAAAGCTTTTATTTTGCATGGGATTTTAAGCCTTCAAGGCCATCTAAACTTTGACATCATTCACCTGTCACATCATTCAGTTGTCACGTCAGAATTCGTCACTGAAAGCCATGAAATCATATTGGACTGTAAGCATCTGAACTGAGTGAAAACCTCACATTTTACATGTGCGATTGCTCACACTCGACTGTGACCACTTCAAAGTAGTGTTCATTGATGTTCAATATCAATTCGAAGGAGTTTTTGCTCCGTTTCATAACCGTTGAAAAAAACATGGATCAATGACAGTCAATTATCTGTGGTGAACATACTCTAAAGAAAGTCAATGTTCAATGAAGTTTATGACGACAATTTTTAGATATGCAAGCATTGCCCCTCCACATGATAAATGGTAAACGTTCTCTGACGAATATTATTAATATCAGTTGGATAAATTCAATGTTGCGGAAATAACCGTAAAAAGAAAAGAGATTTGGGTCGAATGAAGACTTCATCACTGAGATTAACGGCTATTTTTAAGACTTTTAGAAAACCTATTATTGGGAACGAATATCAAACTAAAAGTAGACTACACAAAACTAGTTCATCTGTTTATATTGTAAGGGTACTAAAATCAATCAATTAAATGAAGAGCAGAAGAATGATATCTGAGTTTGTTAGGAAAACCCTTCGCCATATGCTGTTCATCATATACACGCAGAAAAAAATATAGTTGTGCATTGTTACTGTAACCATTTCAACATTTTTAACAATATTATAGTCACAGTAACTACATATATGATTGTGGTAACAATAATGTGGTTAATTTACGATTCATATGAATATTTCAACCATATATATGGTTACAGTAAACATGTATATGTTTGTGACAACCATTTATATGATGAATAATTTTATCATAATATGTTGTTCTCAGATTATGATATCCATAAGCCGAGAACAACATAATATGGTAAGTCCTTCATCATATAAATGGTGGTCACAAACATATACATGTTTACTGTAACCATATATATGGTTGATACAAACATGTGAATCGTAAATTAACCATATTATTGTTACCACAATCATATATATAGTTACTGTGACTATAATATTGTTAAAAATGTTGAAATGGTTACAGTAACAATGCACAAATATATTTTTTTTCTGCGTGTAGATTCTAGTAATCACTAAAGCCTGAAACGCTTATCGATTTTATTTTTTAAAATCTAGTGAACTAAAACTTGAGTAAGAATCTGCATGATCTCCGAAATGATACTCCTCAAAAAGGATGGATCAATTCGAGTTTGTGGTGACTAAAGATAATTTATCTCCGTCACTTTTCGCGATAGAAATTCAATGACTGATTCAGTGCATTCCGTGAGAAGCACAAAGTATATCACTACATTAGATTTGCAATGTAATTACTAAGACAATGATGGAAGTAGCCTTGGAATATGGTGATAATCTGATAAATAATCTCGGTTATCAGATCTATACTTATGTATGATTGCACTATCTGGAAAATATTCGATAAGACTCAGAGGTGCGCCCTACATGGCCGTAATAAGCACGCCTCAAAAAGCTTTGGATATCATTCTATACCTATTACATATTGTGGTATATATAGCTTGTGAGTCCGCTTTAGTGAAGCCAATGAGGGAAGGCTATGATAGGATTTTTCACGAAATTGTTTGCTTTAGACACAAGGATTATGAAATTATTCCCCAAAATTTAGTTCTCAGAAAAGAAACAATTGGCTTGTATCCAATAGCCTGTTTGAAGGGTATGTACACGCAGAAAAAACTATAGTTGTGCATTGTTACTGTAACCATGGTAACAATGGTTGTCACAAACATATACATGTTTACTGTAACTATATATATGGTTGATACAAACATGTGAATCGTAAATTAACCATATTATTGTTGCCACAATCATATATATAGTTACTGTGACTATAATATTGTTAAAAATGTTTAAATGGTTACAGTAACAATTCACAACTATATTTTTTTTCTGCGTGTAGTATTTACAGAGGAAGATGTGCGACTGGTATCTTCATAGAGCAGTCTTACACTCGGATGTCATAGAGATCTCCCGATTAGTGTAGCTTCTTCCACGCTAAGATCTTGACGGTCTTGAATGCCTCGGAATTGATAATGGCGAACATCCGTACAAGGAAAAGGTACCTATTTAAGACGACATGTCGTCGACTGTCGCGACAGTCTAAATTATTCATAGGCAAAAAAAGAAATTCTACTTTGTGTGCATGTATGGCTAAATAATAAAATATCCGCAACACACCTGCTTCTTTGAATGTACAGGCAAATCCTGGTATAAGGAACTATATGTTGTCAGGTCCATTCGTTAAATCGAAAAATTCATTATATCGAGATTTAGTTTTTGTAAAAGTTTTAAGCGGTGTGACATTAGGAGACAAAAATTCGTCTAAAATTTTTTCATATTTTGTAGTTTTTATTAATTGTTCTTCGGTAGGTTGACTTTAGGCATTATCAAGGATTAGTAAAGCGGATTTCGGTTCTAAAAATGATTCTATCATTAAAAATATCCATTATTTCAATGAAGATAATTTACAATATCACTTTGTTACGAAACGAGCGGCGTTTCTTTGTCTTTTAAAGAGGAAAAGATTCTTTGTTCCACATTCATAAGAGCAAACCAAAATTGTTAGTCTATCCTTCGATAACTTTCTTCCTGGAGCTCTAGTTTCTTTAGCGTGAACGTAACGTTTTATCTGGTAACATTTTCCAATAGATATTAGTTTTATTCGCATTGAGAATAACGTCAGGAGTTAGATTGTGCTCAACTATAACTGTATGCTAATTCTTTAAGAAGTCTTACACGGTTTTTTTTTTTTTTTTTGGAATACAGATATACATAACTTGCATGAAATCCACCATTATAAAGACTTTTTGTATCTCTATGGCTCCAGATACTAAAGCAATTCTATAAACTGGAATGTGTTTTTACCTCTGGTCGCGTAATCAACAATTAAAATCCTTTTCCACAAGGGCATACACATAGATGATTATTTGAGCCATTCTTATTAGATTGATATAACTGTCAATGTTAAAAATTTGTTTTATTTTTTTTCTACATTCGTTAAATCGAGTACAAAATTGTTGAAATGTTGATTATATAAGGTAGTTAATGTTAAAAATGTGGTTGTACATTATATCGGATTTTCGTTAAAGCGAGATCCGTTATATCGGGATTTGCCTGTATTTGTATTTTTTATGCTTTTGTTGTGAGTATTGTTTATGATCGTGTTGTGTACGTGTAAATTTACGAAAATCTTCGTAATCTAAACAATATGAATGAGCATCACTGGTCTAAATCCAATGAAGGCTTTGAATAGTCATGTGGTCAACTCCTATATAATACATTGGCAAAAGATGTAGGTTCTGCTGTAGATCGCTCTAAACTGGATTTGGAGGTGAGAAAAATTGAGGAATAATATCTTATTTGTCATTATTACAGCATAATATTTGAATGATATTTGAAATATTTTACTGCAGTGAATTTATTTAAGTTGTTTTAAAGATATAAGTCGCGCGCAATGTGACAATTGGACATATCACATATTAAAAAAGACAATTTGTCAATGAATTAAGGTCTAATACATAGAGTCGAGACATTCCGATTTGTCAAACAAAAATACAATAAATCATATGTCTGACACAACAACAAAATACATTGACTACCATGTATTTTGTTGTTGCAAGAGTTAGGTTTTTGACAACAGACTTAGGTTTTCGACAATAACGTCTCGTCTCTATGTTACCCTATGGTCTTATATATTTGAAAATAGATAAATCAGTAATATAACGTACCAATCAAAATAAAAAAGTTCCCTTTGTTCAGGCAATATTTTCAACTTGTGATACATTTAATAACTTATAATTGAGGCGATCAGCGCAAAAGTGGTGTAACCCACAAAATTTGTCCTTACATTACCAATATTAATAGAAAAGTGGTGTAAGCTACCTTCTGGTATTCAAAAGTAGATGGTAATGAAAAAATCGTTTTGCACAGAGCATAATAGAACAATGTTATGTAGCAAAAGTAGTGTAAGCTGAATATTTCACTAAATAGTTTGCGGTTACACCACTTTAGCACTGTTACACTCAATTATACTTTATAATACACAAAATTTTATAAAACTTTAATGGTCGATGAAAGAAACTCGACTGATGTTATTTGCTCTTATAAAATTATTGTTAGATTAAATTCAAATTTTCTACAAGGGGAGGATACGCTTATTTTGTTAGATACTGGACAATCTGAGCAGCATACCATTGTGGACAGTAGGTTAAATAAAACTAGATTCCATTAAAGACTTTAAATACTTATATTTGATATTGTGATAGTAATTAAAAGTACAGGAGCATGATGGCTTCTCCTGGAAATATTGAGATTTATAATTTTTAATAATCGTTAAAATCTCAGTATTTATACGCAGTTTATTTCCTATGACAGAATTTCAGAATCTCTTCTTATATTCAATCAATCAATCAAATCTTTATATAATATACGTTATGTATATATAAAAATGTTTCATACACAATTTAATTCAGACAAATTCAAAAAACTGTCTCAAAACTTCTTGACAGCAATGTCAAACAAACTGTTTAAAACTAGATTAAAACATAATCCAGGTTTATTTTTTGTTAGTAAATGTGTATTTAACAACATTATTGTTCTTAAATTAATTGTTTTTCACAATTATTCTTATTTTTTTTTTTCTTAATTATTTCTTTTTTCTTGGATTTGTATAGACATGTGAGTGTGTGCATTGTTAGACAATTTTGTGCAGTACATTAAAAAACATTCTAATACAAGTTCGTTTTTTTTTTTTAATTTTTTCTTTTTTTTCATTTTAAAACAAAATAGTAGGCCATTAATTGATATGTATTTGATATTTATACATCAAAACCATTATTCTTTTTTTAAATTTAATTTAAATATTTTAATTATTTTGTATTTGTTTTCAAATGCATTTTGTTTTATTATTTTAAGTGAATTTGAATTTTGGTTTTTTTTATTTTTTTTTATTTTATTTCTGGTTAGAATTCCATTTTTATTTGCTTAGTTTATGCGGTGCTTTATTGTTTTGTGTGGATTTGTTTTTTTTTATTAATATTTAAAGTTGTGTTTTTTTTATGTTTAATCTTTTGGGAAATCTCTTTTCACTATGTATTTATTTTGTGTTATTTATTTTCAATTTTACATTTAAAATTTCTTATTTGTTTTTTGTTTTTATGTTGTGTTTCCTTTATTATCAGATGTCGTAGCTGATATAAATTATTTAAAAAAAAATTTTAAATTTAATTGTTTTTTTTTTTCTTTGCTTTTTAGCTAAAAAATTTAACTAAAGTATTGTTTTTTTTCTAATAAAAATTAAAGAAAATTATATGTTTGTTTTTGTTTTTCTAAGTTTAATACTAAATTTTCTTAACTATTTACACTTAACTATACTTTATTATTTGGTTTTTTATATTAAAAAAGAATATTATCGGAAAAAAGAAAAAAATGCTTGAAAACTTAAGGAAGGCTTAGAGGGAAAATATGTTGTATTACCTTAATTATTTGAAATTTATCAGGAATCAAATTTTGGAGCATAGTTTAATAGAGAACAAAGATCTGGCGTTTTTACTAACACTCGTATCAACATTGATGACCATTTTCACACACAAATATTTAGTTTAGGTATTCACCATGTATGGTAATGCAAAGAAAAGTTAATTGGTTACTTTACACATCCCAAGTAATTAAGCGTAGAGTCAATTGTCACTTTAGTAACTCTAGGTAATCAAGTGGGTAATCAACCACAAACAATTTACTGAAGAGTTACTTAACACTTAGAGTCGCTTTGTAAACGGGAGTGTAGTTATTCTTAAATTGTGGTTTAAGGACAAACGATTTTTGTCATAGCAATTCATATATTACTGGGTCTGTAGTCAGTTCGTATGTATCTTTAATATAAATTTTCTTGAGTCTTTTGTTGCTGAGTAGCACAGGTCGTAAATTAAACTCAACAAAAAACATAGAGACTGACAATTCAATGTTTCGAATTGGTGAACAAATTCTACTCCTTGTTGGCATAACTTCAAAGGCTGATTTAGAGGCTTTGAAAGAAAATGCTTACTAATCATTAAATAGCTGACATTTTTTATAGAAAATTCATGTTATTAATCAAATAGCAAATATTTTCTATTGACAATTCATGCTATTCATACAATAGCTAAAATTTCACAAAGAAATTTATGCTATTGAACAAGTTACAAAAAAATCTCAAAAAAAATCATATCTCATTAAATAGCAAAAAAGTTCTATAGAAAATTCGTGCTATTCGTCAAATAGCAAACATTTTCTAATAAAAATTCAAGCTATTCATTAAATAGCAACAAGTTTCTAATGAAAATCATCCAATAGCAAAAATTTTCATATGAAAATTCATGCTATTCATCCAATAGCAAACATTTACTAAAGAAAATTCATGCTATTGAACAAATAACAAAACTGTTCTAAAGAAAACTACTGCTAATTATCAAATAGCTGACATTTTCTATAGAAAACTCATGCTATTCATCAAATATGTAAAATTTTCTAAAGAAAATTCCACCTATCCATAAATTAGCAACAATTTTCTAAAGAAAATTCATGCTATTCATCAAATAGCAATCATTTTCTATTGAAAATTCATGCTATTCATGCAAAAAGCTAAAATTTCACAAAAAACGTGTATGCTATTGAATAAATTACAAAAAATATGTAAAGAATATTCACGTCTCATTAAATAGCAAAAAAAATTCGAAAGAAAATTCGTGCTATTCATGAAATAGCTAACATTTTCTATAGAAAATTTATGCTATTCATCCAATAGCAAAAATTTCCCAAAGAAAATTGCTATTAAAGAGACATTTTCTAGAGAAAATTCATGCTATTCATTAAATAGCAAACATTTTCCAAAGAAAATGTATGCTACTGTTCTAAAGACAACTCCTGCTACTGATCAAATAGCTGCCATTTTCTATAGAAAATTCATGCTATTCATCAAATAGCAAAAATTGTCTAAAGAAAAAGCAAAAATTTTAAGTTTTAAATTACAGAAATATCTAAAGAAAAATCATGTCTAATTAAATAGCAAAAAAGTTCTAAAGAAAATTTGTGCTATTCGTCAAATAGCAAAAGTTTACTAAAAAAAAATTTATGCTATTCATCAAATAGTTAAAATTTTCTATTGAAAATTCATGCTATTCATCCAATAGCTAAAATGTCCTAAAGAAATTTATGCTATTGAATAACTTACAATAAAATATCTAAAGAAAATTCATGTCTCATTAAATAGCAAAAAAGTTCTTAAGAATATTCATGCTATTCGTGAAATAGCAAACATTTTCTAAATTCAAGCTATTCATTAAATTGCAACAAGTTTCTAATGAAAATTCATGCTGTCCATCTAATAGTAAAAAATTCCCAAAGAAAATTGCTATTGAAGAAATAATAAAACTTTTCTAAAGAAACCCCTGCTGTTGAACAAATAACAAAAATTATGTAAATAAACTTTTGCTATTGATTAAATAGCAGAAAGTATTGAAAGAAAACTCTTACTATATCTAATACTTATTATCTAAAACAATATTTTTGACTTCATATCCAGTAATTATATGCCCGTTTCCATCCCTATAGGTAGTTTATTCGCCCCTAAATTGTTAGGGAAATTGCTAGTTCAGGGACAGTACTACTACATATTTCTTTAAAATAGTAGTAACTGTCAAACACATGAACATTTTATTTGGCTAAAAACATCTATTTGTTTTGAGGCTGCCTCACATTTCGATTCATAATACTTTTATCTGCTATACTGCTTAGGATCATGACAAATATTCTCATTTAATTTCGTCTAATTTGGTTTTATACTGTGGGCGTAATAATGTTTTACACAGACTAAATGATAGACATACAGACGGACAAATCTCAGTTGATTTATTTTTATCGATTTATATTTTATAGGGTCTTAGAATAATATTTTTCAAAGTAGCGAAACGACACTCGTTAGTTTATATAATAATTTTAATAATCCAATTTATTCCAAATTTATAAGAATTTTTGTTTAGGAGATTTAAAGCCAAACTAGAAATATTTATGTAAAATGTTTCTAAAGAGGAAAATTATGAACTTTAAAAAAAAAAAAATAAACTCCAAAATCTGATTTTAATTTCAATACAAAATTTATCAAATAATAGAAAATTGAAAACAAATATATGAATACATATATAAATACGTATAAAAATGCTATTTGTGTTTAAGATTAGTTTTTTTTTTTTGGGGGAGGGGGGTAGAAAAAGTGTGTTCTCATATTAAGGCGAAATATTATATTGTCAATTTGAATTTTTGTTGGCTTGAGCCGAAAACCATGCAAAAATATGACAAAAAAATATTTCCATAAACAAATACAAAATGAAAGCTTTCTAAACAGAAATATATGTATGTTTAAAAGCAGGCATAAAAATTCCTTTTCTTTTCAAAATTACTTTAAAAAGGGAGGCCTTTGTCCAAAAAAAAAAAAGAACTTTCATGCACAATGGGCTTGTTAAAACAATTTAATAGACATTTTGTATAGATATTTTGTTTGGTTTAAAAAAGTTTACTAAAGTATTATTGTTTAATTTGTATTTTGTTTTTTGTTTTTAAAGACTTACTTATAATTAATTATTTTTATAATATTTTAAATTTAGGTTTGTTTTCATGTATAAAAAATATAAATAATTTATTTTTTGTTTGTTTTTTTTTCTTGTTTTCAATTAATTTTATTTAATTAGTGAATAATTATTTGTTTTTTATTTCAATGGGTCCTTATTGTTTTAAAATTGAGTTTAATTTTGTTTTTTGCTTTTTTTGTTTTTGTAATCGATTTTCAAATTTAATACTAAAAGTTTAATTGGGTTTCATAGTAATAATTTATAAAAAAACACCCGGAAAACAAAACATTTGCTAAAAGGTGTTTGGAAAATAATAGGAAATAAAGTTAAGAAAGCCTTAAAGACTGCCTTAATATAGCTTAATTATTTTATTTCATTAAATTTGTTGGTATTTAATATTTAAAGCATTTCTTTTATAATACGTTTGGATAATATTTTTCCTTTGTTTTTTTTTTACTAAAGATTACACAGGGTTTTTGGTTTTAAATAAATTTTCTATAATTTATATTTTTTTTTTAATTTAAAAGCGAACATCGCTCATTATTATTTGAATCATCTAAGATCTAATATTTAAGTTTGAAAGAAAGTACAATATTACATTTGTATATATGGTTGATATGCATTTATATATACTATATATATATATATTTATGTATATACCCACTTTCAAATAACTATAGCAGTTATTTTAATTGTGATAATATATATCATGCTTCTTTATATGCTAAATTAATCACTGACTTACTATCAGACACTAACACACATATCAATAAATATGATTTACTGTCTTCATAGTGCTGCTGTAAAAACTGTTGAAGTAGCAGAATATCACTTTTTCGTTTCGTTGATCGTATGATGATCAGTGATCAAAAAGAAGAATTTAAAGTCAAAAGGAATAAGGAAAAAGAGGAGAATAGACATTCCGAAAATGTAAAAATTAGTAGAGTTGCTAAAAAAATAGTTTTTAAATTTTTGAACAAATCAAAAATTTATGGCAAATATAAAACTGGTGGAAGAGTTTAGAGAAATTCTGATTTTTTGAACACCGATTATCACAGGTGTTATATTCAGCTCTGCCGAATCTTGTATACCCACTATCAATATGTTGTTTTGGGCTTTTATGGGGACTTGAATCAGTTATGGTCCGAACTGTACAGAATAGGGTTATATGGGGGTGGGGGCAGGCTTAATTATGGGCCGAACCTTACAAAAGGTATGTTCAATTTCATCACGATATTTTCTGAGGATTACCTTTAATGGAGACTAGGGACGAATGTTGTCCAATTTTCGCCATACTTTACAATATAATAGTACTAAGAAATAATTTGTGAAACATTTTATCAGGATTGCCACAAAATAAACATATTAATGACTCCTCAAACAGTATACCAGGGGGACTGTTCGCCAAAGGGCCGCATCTGCCAACACCGATTAACTTCAAAACAAAGCAATCGATTTTGTTACATTACCAACTGTTTAGCGATCATGTACCATTCCTCAACATAATTTTTAGTTTTTCAAAGAAAATTCAAAAATATTTTGGTGTCCGTATATTTTGTACCAACTTTCTTAATTTTTGTTATTAAAAAATTATATTACTGTAGGAACATCAATAATAATGCACAAAATGGGAAAATAATTGTTTTGATAACTAAATTGGAAGTGTGAAAAAGAATGCTATTAATGTACAGAACTTCTCCTGAGGCTCATTTGCCAGATGTCTGGTGTGGTGGTTTTGCTCGGTATTGTTCTATGATAGCCGAATCCAACTCATACTCCATGCACGTCCCGATCGGTTACAAGAATATTATATTAGAGAAAAATCATTTAATGATTCCCACAATGGACTTTCGTTTGATCTCTTTTATATATAAGTAGTTGACCGCTCCGTAGCTATTTACTAATGTTAATTCTTCAAGTTAAAAATTTAAATTTTCGGATTTTTTGAATATTTTTTCTATACAAACCATTTTGAATCGAATAAAAAACAAGTAAAAGAGCTATATTCGACTGTGCCGAATCTTATATACCCAAATTATACTTTAAAATAAAATATTTTTAGGTAAAAATTTTTTTTTCAAAATTTAAAATTTTTTTTCTCAAAATTTAAAAAAAAAAATATTTTTTTTCAAATTGTTTTAAATTTTTTTTTACATAGCTTTTTTAATTTAAAAAAAAAAAATTTTTTTTTAAATTTACTAACAAAAAAATGTATCACAAAAAAATTCGGGTTAAAAAATATTTTTCCCGATTTTGACCCATTGTAGGTCCAAATTACTATAGCATTATATAGATCGTTGCATTGGACTTTGAAATATCTATCAGTAGATATCCATATTGTCTATATGAATGACTTAGTAATCCAGATATAAATCAAAAATAATCCAAAAATCTAGGTTGGCCCGGTTTTTTCCTTATATCTCAGACAGACAGACGGACATGACTTAATCGACTACGCTATCTATAGGGATCCAGAATATATATACTTTATAGGGTCGGGAAATTATATTGTGGAAATTACAAATGGAATGACAAACTTTTAAATCAATTTAAAAATCAGCCAAGTCGTCGCTCCAGCTATTCTCACGTGATGCCATTACGTACATGGACCATTTAGTTTTTATATAAGGACTGAGATCGTAAAATTCTTAACAAACGTTTTTCATTAAAACTTTTAACCCAAGTATTATTGGATTTATTTTTTTTTTACTAAGTTACTTTTGTAAAGCATGTTGGTATTATGTTTAATGTCAATTATGTTCATTTGTTGTTAATCTGATTAAAATGAGTGACCAGAAAAAAGTGAGTACTAAAATTATTAAATATTTTCAACAAAACCCAACTTGGTCCTACAAAAAGTTGGCCAAACAATCAAAGGTCTGCCGTCAAACTGTTTCCAACGTTATTCAACAGTACCGGGAGAACTTGTCCGTTGATAGAAATCCTGATCCACTTAGAAGGAATGCTTCACATGATGTTTATTAAGCCAAACAAATGGAAAGCATTTTCAAAAGAGCTCAAAACACATCCGGTAGGAAAGCAGCCCGGTTAAGTCAGTGCTCGGACTATTTGGTACGAAAATTTAAAGCCAATGAAGGTTTAAAAGCTTACAAGGCTCAAAAAGTTCCTGACAGGAACTCTGCTAAAAGTTTAGAGGTCAAAGTCATACCACGGAAATTGAAGTCGAGTTTTATAACTTCTGCATAATGGATGACGATGTAATATTGAAGAAAAGTTTAGGACCCAAAAGCAGATAAAATTTCCCAAAAAGTTCTTGGTATGGCAAGTAATATGCAGTTGCGTCAAAAAAAGCCAAACATTTGTTACAAAGTGCTCTATAAATACCGAAATTTACATCAAGGAATGTATACAAAAAAGGATGTTTCCTTTCATAAGACTTCTTAATGTGTCCACTTATTTTTGGCCTGATTTGGCATCTGTCACTATGGTAAGCAAGGTCTTGAGTGGTACAAGAACAATAATGTGGTATTTGTACCAAGAGATGCAATTCTTCCAAACTGCCTGAAGCTGAGTCTAGTGGATAGATATTTGGTTCTTGTTAAAAGAGAATTGAAGAGCAGAAAAAAGGTGTCCAAAAGTGTGGTAGATTTTAAGCGGAGATGGACAACCTGTTCGAACAAAGTGACAGAAAGCACTATAAAAACCATAATGGAAGGGTTTTCGGAAAAATGTTCAAAATTTCATCATTATTTATTAGAACTATAAATTTTTTTTTTTTTTTTTAATTGTAACAATAATTATTACATATATGTATGTAGGTTAAAAATTTTTCGATCTCAGTCCTTATATAGATTTTTGTTTAATTATGCGGAATTAAAATTAATTTGCTTGTTTTTGTTTGTTTAAATAAAGGCAATAAAGTATTGTTAGTTATATATTTATAAATGTTTATTTTATTTTACTTCTGACAATTCTGACCCATCCCTTTGGCGTATTTACCCAATGGGTGTGGCGGTAATAATTATAATTATTTCAAAAGCGGATTAAAGTAATTAAAATTAAAGCCTACATATGTGACTATTAGAAACAAAAACAAATTTAGGAATATCTTTTATTGTTTTTAAAAGAGATTGTGGCTTCAAACCTGCAACGAAGAGAGTAAATCAAATTTACTATTTTCTGTTGTATTGTCGGACAGCAAGTCAGACAAAGCTACAACATTAGCAAGGTCTACATTAGCACAAACAAAAAAGAGCTATAGTTATTTGACAGAGAGCATATAAACTTAAACGGTGAGTGTTAAAATAAATTGAAAAGTTGGGTAAACCCTTGTTTTCCATGAAACACTGACATGTTTTGAGGGTTTCAAATAATAGCATATTTGCAGTAATAGAGTGGGAAAAAATAGAATTTTACTTTGACACTCACTGTAAAGGATTTAAATAGTTGTTATTTCTTTAAATATATTCATTATTTCTATATATTTTCTTGTCTATGCTTTAAAAACTAAATATTTCTTGTATGTAGTTTTGTATGTATGTATATAATATCAATTGTTTTGTTTTATTTGTTTAAATACCATTTAAATACTATTTTAATTAATAATAAATACATTTAACTATTTAAAAAGTGCTAAAGTACTTCTTCCTTTTTTCTTCTTTTTTAATTATTGTTATTTTTTGGTTTTAATTATTATTTATTTATTTATTAATTAATTAATTATTATTTTGTTTATTTTAATCTTTTTATACAATTACAGACATACTTATTTTTTTATTTTTGTTGTTATTATTGTGTAAGTTATTTAGTTGTTTTTTGTTTGTGTTTTTTTTTTCATTTAAAGCCAATTTAGTTTTTTTTTAACTTATTTCTATATATATATAGATATATATAGATTTTAATTAATATTTATTTATTTTGTTTTCTTTTATTAATATACTGATATGTTTTCATATAAAAAAATTAAAAAAATTCATTTATAAAATCCAATAATTGTCATTTTTGGTTATGTTGTTAAAAACACTTGTTTTTAGTATGTAATTAATAATCTTAAATGGATTAAATGGTTTTAAAAATGTCCTTGATAAAAATATTTCAAAAAAAAAAAAACAAAGTAAAATGAAAAACTATTAAGCCAAAAAAAGGAAATTTTATTAAAATTAAGCTGGTATTTATTAATAATTTGTAAATATCAGCTTTAAAAAAAAAAAATTTGATTAAAATTTAAAAAGTGAAAAAAAAAAATTTTAATGCCTTTAATTTATATGTTGTTTATGAAAAATAAATGAATTTATTGCACATGGTCCTTCAAACTGGACATGGAATAAATGGACCACTTATATAAATTCCATGAACCCTTTGCTACCCTGAAAAGTTTAGAACGGGTTTTAAAAAAAACATTTAATATGCAAGTTTTATTAGTTTATAAGGAGTGAGATCGAAAAATTCTTAACACACGTTTTTCATTTAAAATTATTTGACTTTTTTTATCAAGTTACCTTGGTAAAGCATGTCAGTTATTATGTTCAATGTCAATTATATTCATTTGTTGTTAATCTCATTAAAATGAGTCACCAGAAAAAAGTGAGTACTAAAATTATTAAATATTTTCAACAAAAACCAACTTGGTCCTGCAGAAAGTTGGCCAAACAATTAAAGATCTGCCGTCAAACTGATTCTAATGTTATTAAACAGTATCGGAAGAACTTGTCCGTTGATAGAAAACCTGGTTCATGTTAAAGGGAATGGTCCACATGATATTTATTAAGCCAATAAATAGAAAGCATTTTCACAAGAACTCCCAACATATCCGGTAGGAAAGCAGCCCGGTTAGCTCAGTACTCGGACTATTTGGTACGAAAAGTTAAAGCCAATGCAGGTTTAAAAGCATGCAAGGCTCAAAAAGTTCCTGACAGGAACTCTGCTAAAAAGTTAGAGGCCAAAGACAGAGCACGTAAATTGAAGTCAAATTTTGTACAAAAAATATACCTGCTGCATAATGAATGAAAAATATTTCGCAGCTTCCGGTTGAATATTTTTATGTTGCTCTTGGCATGGCAAGCTCTACCAAGGGCCAAGGGCTCTATAAATACCGAAATTTACATCAAGGATTGTTTACTAAAGAGGATAGTTCCATTCATAAGACTTGTTAATGTGTTGACTTATTTTTGGCCTGATTTGGCATCCTGTCACTATGGTAAGCAAGGTCTTGAGTGCTGGTACAAGAACAATAATAATGAGAGAAAAATCCTCCAAACTGCCTGGAGCTAAGGCCAGTGGTGAGATGTTGGGCTTCTGTTAAAAGAGAATTGAAGAGGTACAAAAACGGTGTCCAAAAGTGTGGTAGATTTTAAACGGAGATGGACTATATGTTCGAACATAGTGATAGAAAGCACTATAAAAACCTTAATGGAAGGATTTCCGGAAAAGGTTCGAAATTTCATCACAATTTTTTTATAAATTGTAATAGTAATTTCAATCAAATAGAAAAAAATCAAAACTGTAAGTTTAGTGGTTTCATTTTTATTAACATATATATATGTTAAGAATTTGTTGATCTCAATCCTAAGTTACTCCTTTACAAGAGTTATATTGGACCTCTCTCTCTGTAGGTATATGTCCTGGATCCTTATAGATAGAATGATATGAACGCTAAACAACAATTAGATATTTTTATCAATTCTTAAAAAAAAAAAACAATTTTAAGAAGCTACCAGCCCTAAAGATTTATATATGATTAGATATACCTAGGACTGATACTCATAATTGCCGGGAAATCTTTGAGCGGAAATTTCATATAAAATTTCCTTTATAATGTTACTCTATAGCGTCAGACATTTTTAGTAAATGGTTTTTCATTTAGTAGCAATACGATATAATTAATATACGTATATGATTATTTACAGGTTTAGAGGAATTTAATTTATTTCGATCATAATAATTTTGATAAATTTTTACTGAACGATAACGACCAAGTAGAAACAGCATGATTCCGTTTTGACAGCAACACACAAAGTTTGAGACACTATATTCTCGGGACATAATTTTAAAATAAAATAAGACGCCTTCAAGTATCCAACATGCACGCAGAAAAAAAAAATATAGTTGTGCATTTTTACTGTAACCATTTCAACATTTTTAACAATATTATAGTCACGGTAACTATTTATATGATTGTGGTAACAATAATATGATTAATTTACGATTCACATGATTGTATCAACCATATATATGGTTACAGTAAACAAGTATATGTTTGTGACAACCATTTTTATGATGAAGGACTTAGCATATTATGTTGCTCACGGCTTATGGATATCATAATCTGAGAACAACATATTATGATAAAATTATTCATCATATAGATGGTTGTCACAAACATATACCTGTTTTACTGTAACCATATATATGGTTGATACAATCATATGAATCGTAAATTAACCATATTATTGTTTGCACAATCATATAAATAATTACTGTGACTATAATATTGTTAAAAATGTTGAAATGGTTACAGTAAACATGCATAACTATATTTTTTTTCTGCTTGTAGAATGTACTATGATTAACTTTGTCCTAATGAGTCGGAGCACGACATGATAGTAGATGAAACTAAAGACATAACTGAGAAGAGTCCTTTATCAGAAACTATTAAAAGTCTTTACAATCTATAAAATTCCAAAAAAGGACTCCAATGATGATTTTATATGACAAATTGGATATTCTTTATCATGCCTTACTTTTGATTTCTCCAACATCTACAATCAGTGAGAGAGTTCTTTTCAAGTCAAGTTTTATTAAAGCTAATGAACAAAATCGTTTAAAAGGAAACATTTTAAATTATATTCTTTTCTTAAAAGATATTCCAGTAAATCTCACTCAAGGTCATAAAAAACTTACATGTGTATATAAAAAGGATCTCAAATACCATATTTTTTTTCCAATTATTTTTATTTTTTTGTTGAAATGCTTAAATAAGTACATAAAATTCATTTTATTTTCAATTTAATATTAAAATGGAAATTATTCGGTTAATCGAATAATTTAAAATTAAACGATTAATAACCGATTAAATCTAAATCCCGATTAATTATTTGCTCGATTAACCGATTAAATCAGAAATCCGATTAATTGAATACCCTAGTATTATTGCATCGTTATGACAAAATAGTTACTGCTTTTGCTCAGACAACTTTGTCTTGACAACAGACCTCATTAATTGTTATGATCAATATTTGTCAAGTATAGTCAGGGGGTAAGAGATTTGGTTTGTTAGCTGGTTTACTTTGATTTTGGGATTGAAATTTCTACATCATGTTACAGAATCTTTTAAGAAATTGTTTCATTACTGATGGTTATCCTACAGCATCAGTATACAAATTAAATTACATTAAAAGATTTTTAATAGAAAAAGAACTGAAATTAAAAATAAAATAACAATTAAACCAACTAAGGGCCATTATTACAACTTGGCTTTATGTTTCCAATAGTAAAAGTTAACTTTAAAGTTAACCTTTTACTATTACGAATTTAAAGGCAAGTTGTAATAATGACCCTAAAATTATTATAAAACTATAAATGTTTGGCATTATTAAACAGGTCGTGTGAAGTTTAAATAAACAAATTTATTCGGCATTTTAAACTTTTATCTAAAACATAAAACACAATTAAAAAGAAATTCAAAATAAGTATTTATGAAAAAACAAAAAAAGTTTATTTTGAAATTGGAAATGTTTGTGATTAATAAATGTTTGATTTATATATTTAAATAGTTGATTTAAGGTAATGCAATGCAATGCAGTGTATAATGTATTGCTAGATACTTAATTTTTATATATATATATATATATATATATATATATATTATTTTTAATATAGAAACAAACATAAAATGTTACTTAAAGCTAATTATTTATCAATATCGTTTAGAAAATTTAACCAAAAATTAATTATTAAAATTAAATAATGAAATTTAGATACATATTTACGAGTACATACTTAATTTGTGGTTTCTTTTTTTTTTTTTTTTTTTTTTTTTTTGTCTCTAAGAAAACCAACTCGTTGCTTATTTAGTTAATTTTATGTTAGTTTTTGCATTTATTATTGTAGTAATAATAATAATAATAATCATAATAATAATAATATATTGTATATTTTGTATATAAATACTTTTTAACTTTAATTGTTTTGTTTGAGTTTTTTTCTTTTTCTTTTTTTCTTTAGTACAATTTAGAAACAGTAGTAGTATAAGAATACTACTTTTATTTATTTATTTATTTATTTATTCATTTATTATACGCAACAGGGGTTTCTCAATAATTTTTTTGTTTTTACTTTTACTTTCATTTTAATATTAATTTTATTATTTATTGTATTTTTAAATGGCTTGATTTAAAAAAATTTTTCTTTTTATTTTTAGTTTTTCTCTATAAACTTTCACAAAGCGTGTACAAAAAATTCTTAATTCAGGGTTTTATTTTTAGATCAAAATTTATTGTATTCATCGTTTTGTTTAAAAAATTTATTGGATTTGTGAGTATAAAAAACCAAAAAAAGTAATCAATGATTTTTATCAAATATGTTTTTTTTTTTTTTGTTTTTTCTTTACATTTCAAAAAATTTTCCTTATTATCAAACAAATTGTCATGGTTTTTCTAGTGTCTCATTTTGGATTTGTGCCATAATTACAAAAAAAAACAAAAATATTCTTTAGCAATTTGAATTTATTATTTCAATTGTTACAATTTAAAAAACAATGTTCCTTTTGCATTTAGAGCAATTTAGCCACTAGTTTAAAAAATATGTTATTGTGGTTTGTTTTACTTTGAAGACAAGTCAGTGGTAATGAATGCATGACTGACTGACTGGCTGACTTGTCCTTAAACCGGCTTAAAAAGGGGAAGGTGTCTTTTCTTCATTTACAAAAAATGCGGCTAATTGTTAATTAACTTCTAACTCTTTTTCTATTCATTGTAGTCTTTATAATTTATTTATGTATGTAAGTGTTGGGATTTGCCTATAAAAAAAACATGCAATTTTACATTTGATTTGCAATTGAACTTCTGTTTTTTTTTATTTTTATTATTATTATTTTAAAAGTCTATCTGTTTGTGTATTTATAATTCTGTTTTGTCAGTTTATTTAAAAACTGTTTGTTGTTGAACTACAGTTTGTGCTTGTGTTTCTAACATGTTTTTCATTATATTTTTTTATTTAATTTTTTTTTTTTTGTTTGTCTAAATTATTTTTATATTTTCATGTCATCTCTCTTTATAAAGTATTTTTATTTTATTTGTTTTTTGCTTAATGTGTTGTTATTTTCGTATATTTTCAATTAAAGTGAAAACAAAGAGTATATTTTCTATATTTTATTTGTTATTTTTTTTTTTTATATTTTTTTTATTGAAAAATGCATCTGACCATTATTGTGAGCATGATGACCCATTTTATCAAACTGTTCTGCTCGCTTATGACGGACACTGCTGCAGAATCTGCATTGTTGTTTTCACATTCGGAACCTGCAAGAGATAAAAATTAGTTTGTTATTTTCTTTTTGAAATGATGATGAGTTTTGGTATTTTTTTGTTTTGGTATGGCATTGATTAAACTTAAATTTTAAATAAATATAACTAAAATTTTTAAAATAATTTTTTTACCAAACTGGTCTTTAATAATTTATAAAAATAAAACTTTTGTTACAGTTTTTACAGTTTTTACAGTTTTTTACACAGAGAAATCAGGTTCGTGTTCACAACCGAATTTGTCGGTTCCTCGTACTATCACAAAATTTGATTTCAATAACTGAATAAGGAGTGAGATCGTAAAATTCTTAACACACGTTTTTCATTAAAACTTTTAACCCAAGTTTTATAATTTATTTATTTTTTGATTAGGTTACCTTTGTAAAGCATCTCATTTATTATGTTTAATGTCAATTATATCCATTTGTTGTTAATCTGATTAAAATGAGTGACAAGAAAATAGTGCGTACTAAAATTATTAAATATTTTCAACAAAACCCAACTTGGTGCTACAAAAAGTTGGCCAAACAATCAAAAGTCTGCCGTCAAACTTATTCCAATGTTATTAAACAGTACCGGGAGAACTTGTCCGTTGATAGAAAACCTGGTTCAGGTAGAAGGAATGGTTCTCATGATGTTTCTAAAGCCAAAAAAATAGTAAGCATTTTCAAAAGAGCTCCCAACACATCCGGTAGGAAAGCAGCCCGCTTACCTCAGTGCTCGGACTATTTGGTACGAAAAGTTAAAGCTAATGCAGGTTTAAAAACATACAAGGCTCAGAAAGTTCCTGACAGGAACTCTGCCAAAAACAGAGCACGGAAATTGAAGTTAAGAATTTTTCGATCTCACTCCTTATATGGTACACATACTAGGGTATTCAATCGATAAACCGTTAATCGGTTAACCGATTAATTTTGGTCGGTTAACTGTTCGAATAACTTAAAATTTCCGATTTTCAAATAACAAATAAACCGATTAATTTGTGTCGATTAACCGATTAATCGAAATTTCAAAAATTTGATTTCTTTACTCATGAACATTCCCTTCTTTACTCATGAACATTCCCTATGATAAAATTTGTCCTAATAATAGGGAGGGCGATAATAGACGAATCTGAAGACACCACTGACACGAGGAGTCTTTTATCAGAACTTAACAAAACTATTAAAAGTATTCAAAATCTAAGAAAATCCAAAAACAATACCATTGGTATAATGGAGGATTTTATATGCTTAGGAAAAAACAAAAAAAGGACTGAGACATTTTATATTCTTTACCATCGATTTCTCCAACATCTACAATCAGTGATAGAGGTTTTTTCAAGTCAAGTTTTATTAAAACTAAAGAAAAGAATCGTTAAAAAAGAAACCATTTAAATTATATTCGTTTTGTAAAAGATTATTTTACTAAAATCCAAAAAAAAAAAAAAAAACTCTCATGTGTTTATAAGAAGGATCTCAAATACCATATTCATTTTGCTATTATTTATTTTTTTGACAAATTAATATGTTTTGTTTGTTTTTTATGTTTTTATCCTTTTTATTAATAAAATGCTTAAATAAGTACACACAATTTGTGGTTTTGTTTCCGATTTAAAATTAAAATAGAAATTATTCGGTTAATCGAATAATTTAAAATTAACCGATTATTAACCGATTAAATCTAAACCCCGATTAATTATATGCTCGATTAACCGATTAAACCAGAAACCCGATTAATTGAATACCCTAACACATACTAATCTATTGCTGAATTTATGGTTTCCTTAAATTTTTAAAAATTCTAATTCAGTGGAAAGAACTGAATCTCTCAGTAGGAATAATTAATATATTTTGTTGCCTTTATGAATTAAATGAAACGCTAAATTTTGTTTTTCACCTTTTTATTTGCAAACAAGTAAGAGACTTATATACCCTTTACCAAATTATACTTTAAAATAAAATTTTTAATTTTTTTTTTCAAAAGTTTTTTCCAATTTTTTAAAATTTTTTTTTTTTAATTTATTAGTGAAAAAAATTTATGACAAAAAAATGTTTTTTGTGAAAAAAATTCGGGTTAAAAAATAGTTTTCCCGATTTTGACCCATTGTAGGTCCATCTTTGTATAGCCTTATATACATCGTTGCAATGGACTTTGAAATATCTATCATTAGATATCCATATTGTCTATATTTATGACTTAGTAATCGAGATATAGATAAAAAAATAGGCCAAAAAGAGAGGTTGTCTCGGATTTTTGCTCATATCTCCGTTATTTATGGACGGATTTTGATGATTTTAAATAGGAAACTTTTCTAAAGCATGTCTGACAGAATTATTGAGGATTTGGATCCCGAAGATATCTGGGGTCTTCAGAAAATTGATTTCAACAGACAGACAGACAGACATGGCTAAATCGACTCCGCTATCTATAAGAATTCAGAATATATATACTTTATAGGGTCGCAAAATTATATTGTGGAAATTACAAACGGAATGACAAATTTATATATACCCTTCTCACGAAGGTGAAGGGTATAAAAATAAATATTTAGTACTAATAGTTTCTAATAAATTTAGGCGAGTAGTGATTTGAATAATCTTGAATGACGTCACTTATGTTGTCTGTTTTGAAGTTTCATGGCGAAAACTATGGCAAATCCAGAAGTATTGAGATAAATGAAAGTAATTTCTACTCGAACAATGCATATAGATTTGCTTACAGAAACCAATCCATGGATGGATTGATTAGCTCATTTTTCCCTGCAAGTGTGTACCCAATAAATATTGTAGAACTCTTACTTATTTCGGATAAAATATTTTGAGAATGTATCTATTAGACTTACTTATGGACAATTTTCATTTAAATAATTTATGTATCAATGTCAAAACAAAACATCCATGCACAATTTTTTATCGGTTGAGTGCACTGAATTTGTTTTTATTTCGATTAGTATCATGAATATTTGGCACTAAAGACTATAATACTGAATTCAATTCTATTCTCGTTGCCGAATTAATACGATACATTTTTAATACGCACAAATCGTTTGCAATAACCAATTTATGAATTGTTGCAAACTTAATTAGATTACATTTATGTTTTAACCATTTTTAATATAGAACATCTGTTGAATTTATCATCACAGTTTAAAAATAATTTAAGGCTTTAGTTTTTTTAAACAAAAATTTGTTTTAATCGAAAATGTGGCGTATCTTTTGAACCCGGTTTTTATTTTTAATAACTTATTCCCACTTAGTTATTGAACATTATAGTGTAAACAGCAAAGTTTTTTTTTTTTTTTTTTTTGCTTAAAAAATTTCGAATTTTGTGCCAACAAAGCGTCATATGCGGGAAGTTTTGCTTTACTTATTTAATTTGAAAAAAGCGCCGCTTAAACTCCAATTGCTCACCAAAGCTTATGGTGAATGTGTTCCATTGCTTTCAATATGCAAGAGATGGTTTATTAGGTTCAGAAGTAGTGATTGTGACATAGGCCGGCCAAAAATGTTTGAATCCTATTGCTCGCAAACGGTTCGAAATTGCTGCTGGAGTAGCTCCCAATGATTTAGTAATCTCTTGTTGAGTTTTACAACAATATTCATGAAATGATGCGTCCAATTATGAATATTGTTGTAAAACTCAACAAGACATTGCTAAATCATTGGGAGCTACGCAAGCAGCAATTTCAAACCATTTGCGAGCAGTAGGATTCATCCAAAAGCATGGAAATTGGGTTCCATACGAATATAAGCCGAGAGAACTTGAAAGACGATTTTGCATGTCCGAAATTAAGCTTGAACGCTATAAAAGAAAATCATGTTTGCACCGAATCATTACTTGCGATGAAAAAATTATATATTACGATAACACTAAACGTTAGAGATCGTATGTTAAGCCAAACAGCCGAATCGACAGGTCAAGGTAGAACTCTGTATTTGGTGGGAGCAAAAGTTTTCTATTTATTATGAGTTGCTGAAATCTAACCATACCATCACTTGGAACCTATATCGGACGTAACTCTTTCCTTTGAAGCGAGCATTGACCCAAATACGCTCAGAATATGCGGTCAGACATGAAAAAGTAATATTCCATCATGATAACGCTAGGCCACATGTTGTAAAACCTGTTAAAAAGTATTTAGAATGAAGTGGTTGGAAAGTTTTGCCTCACCTCCTTTATAGCCCAGACCATGCCCGGACCGAGTACTAGTTCTTCGATTGATGTAGAACTCTCTCTCTCTGGGATACGATTTACTGAATTTTTAAGTCATACACCCAATATTTTACGGACAAATACCGTACCAATGAAGAAGATGTGAAAATTATTCTATGAATTACACACAACAATATACAAATGACAATAAAATTGCGATTTATGCTGTAGCTTACTGAACGCAATAACATTAAGTACATGATCCAATGTATTGTATTGGGCTATTAATAAGTCACAAAATTTAGATCCCGATACCTTAAATAGATCGTCCAGTATTTATTAGTTTAAAAAGTAAATGTTTGGTGTGGATTTTGTGCTGGCGTCGTCATCGGTCTATTTATCTTTGAGAACGATGATTACCAACTTCTTTTAGACTGATTTCGATAATATGGACAACAACGACATGTGGTTTCAACAGGACGGGGCTAGCTGCCATACAGCTCATGCCACATAGGACATTCTGCACGAACGATTTGAGGGCATGATCATCTTACGTCGAGGTGATGCGAACTGGCCACCGGTAACGTGCGATTTGATTTTTTCATGAGCGGTTTTCTTTAGTCCCATACCTATGCGAATAAGCTACAAACTACAGCGGCCCTCAAAGCCAACATAAATCGTGTCATTCGGATGCTAAGCCGCGTTGGACATTTCATTAGGCTTTAATATGTTTATTTTTTTTTTTGTAAAGTATCACTCTTTTGATGTTTTTTTTTTTTTTTTTTTTTTTGGCAAAGAATACATCTTGTGAACAATTTTGTTTTAAAGTTGCTAAAATATTTAACAAAATTATAAGTTCTTTAGTGTATAAGAAAACAGTTCTCCTACAATATAATAAATATTGATAAAGGACTTACCATATTATGTTGCTATCGGCTTATGGATATCATAATCTGAGAACAACATATTATGATAAAATAATTCATCATATAAATGGTTGTCACAATATGGTTGATACAATCATGTGAATCGTAAATTAACCATATTATTGTTACCACAATCATATATATAGTTACTGTGACTATAATATTGTTAAAAATGTTGAAATGGTTACAGTAACCATGCACAACTATATTTTTTTTCTGCGTGAAGAGAGCTATATTCGTCTTTGCCGAATCTTATATACCCTTCACCAAATTATACTTTAAAATACAAATTTTAAATATTTTTAGGTAAACAAAATTAAATATTTTTTTTAATCTTTTTTTCTTTTTCCATTGAAATTTTTTTTTTTTTTTCAAAATTGTTTTTAAAATTTTTTTTTTAAAATTACTTTTATATTATTTTTTCAATTTTCTTTTTTAATTTATTAGTGAAATAAAATGTATGACAAAAAACTGTTTTGGTTAAAAAAAAAATCGGGTTAAAAAATATTTTACCCGATTTTGACCCATTGTAGGTCCCTTGCCATTCATGGTGAAGGGTACATATAACAAGTAAAAGTGTTATATTATAACTTTTTTATACCCACCATCAATATTTAGTTGGGGCGATCCTCACAAAATTTGGTAGAAAGATTTAGGTTTATATAAAACTAAGAACTGAGATCGAAAAATTTTTAACATACATATATGTTAATAAAAATGAAACCACTAAACTTAGAGTTTTAAATCTTTTTTTATTTGATTAAAATTATTGTTAAAATTTACAAAAAAAATTATGTGTATAGTTCTAATCACTAATGATGAAATTTTGAATCTTTTTCGAAAACCCTACCATTATGGTTTTATATTGCTTTATGTCACTTTGTTCAAACAGGTTGTCTATCTCCGTTTAAAATCTACCACACTTTTGGACACCTTTTTTGTGCTCTTCAATTCTTTATTAACAAGAGCCCAATATCTATCCACAGGACTCTGCTCCAGTCAGTTTGGAGGAATTGCTTATCTTGGTACAAATACCACATTATTGTTCTTGTACCACTCAAGGGCTTGTTTACCGTATTGACAGGATGCCAAGTCAGGCCAAAAATAAGTGGACACATTAAGAAGTCTTATGAATGGAAACATCCTTTTTTGTAAACATTCCTTGATGTAAATTTCGGTATTTATAGAGCCCCTTGCAACAAATGTTTGGCTTCTTTGTCTCAACTGCATATTGCTTGCCATACCAAGAACTTTTTGGGAAATTTTGTCTACTTTTGGGTCCTAAACTTTTCTTCAACATTCCCTCGAGCATCTGCAACATAAAAAATTGACCCAGAAGCTGCGAAAAATTTTCTATTCGTACATATCGTCATCCATTATGCAGCATGTATATTTTTTGTATAAAATTTGACTTCAATTTACGAGCTCTGTCTTTGGCCTCTAAATGTTTAGCAGAGTTCCTGTTAGGAACTTTTTAAGCCTTGTATGCTTTTAAACCTGCATTGACTTTAACTTTTCGTACCAAATAGTCTGAGTACTGACCTAACCGGGCTGCTTTCCTACCGGAGGTGTTGGGAACTCTTTTGAAAATGCTTTCTATTTTTTTGGCTTTAGAAACTTCAGTCTACCTAAACCAGGTTGTATATCAACGGACAAGTTCTCCCGGTACTGTTTCATAACATTGGAAACAGTTTGACGGCAGACCTTTGATTGTTTGGCCAACTTTTTGTGGGACCCAGTTGGGTTTTTTTGAAAATATTTAATAATTTTTGTACGCATTTGTTTCTGGTCACTCATTTTAATTAAAGATTAACAACAAATGAACATAATTGACATTAAACATAATAACTGACATGCTTTACAAAGGTAACTTGATAAAAAAAAATCAAATAATACTTGGGTTAAACGTTTTAGTGAAAAACATGTGTTAAGAATTTTACGATCTCAGTCCTTAGTTTATGTTAAATTTTTATACGAAAATTATGAATGTTCAAGTCATTTTCTGAGGGGGACCTTGTGTGGAAACTAGGGACAGATGTTGTTCGATTTTCGCCATACTTTGCAGTATAATTTCAGAATTCTTACGACTAATTTGTGCAAAATTTTATCAGGATTGCTGCATAATCAACAAATTTATGATTGCTCAAATAGTATTTTGGGGGGACATTTGTATGGGCGCTAGGTGATACCAATCAAACCTAATCAACAGAGAATACCTGTGGATAATTGCATCCATATTGCTCCTTCGTGTTTTAAACAAACAGACAGATAATCTGAAGTATCCAGATCGTCTTAGCGTATATATACTAATGTGAGTCTGCGACTAATATATTGATGTGTTACAAACCGAATGAGAAAAATCATTATACCCCCTTCCCCCATATTTTTTGATGGTGGGTATAAAAACACAATTTTTTAACAATACTTTTGTTAATATGTTAAAATTATTAATAAACTTCCGAAAAGGTAGACATAATTTCCTGTCCCATGATAAAAAAATGTGTGTACTTTTACTTTCCCACCTTTCAACTAAATATAGTAGACGCAAACACCGTTTAAACTGAAATTAAACGTAAGTGCTACAAAATATTTTAAAACTCAAAAAAAAAAAAAAAACACACAAAAACTTAATTTTTAAATAATGAAATAAAGAAACCAGAAAATAAATAAATTAAGTAATAAATTAAAAACAAAACAACACTGGTGCGAATTTTGGGTGCAGTCTGATTTATAAAATTTAGCTTACTTACCTTTAAATAAAATAAGCTAATTTCATTTTATTTCATTTCATTTCATGTCTTTCTCTTGTATTCATTTCATTCATTTAGTTTTATTTATTTTCGTCTAAGCTGACATTTATCTTATTTATCTTATTAATATTATTTATTTAAATTATTTACTGTTATTATTTATTTTATATTGTTTGAAACGTTGTTTTTATGTTTTTATTTGACTAAAATTAAAACTTGGTTTTTAACAAGTTTAAAATTTTGGATTATTTTAATTGGTTTCGTTTTTATTTTTTTTTTTGTTTTTTTATTATTATTTTCTCTGGATATTAGAATGCACACAGAAACAATTAATAATTTTTTGTTTATTAATTAAAAACAAACTGAAAAAGATGAAATTAAATAATAAAACAAAATCAAATGTTTAGTAGAATAATTTCGACAAAATTATTTTGAAATTATGAATATACATGCATATACAAGTGACAAGTTGAAGTTATTAATTTGTATTTAGACAGGACATTGCCATAATTTATGAGTATTTTTTTATTAAAACAATTAAAGCATTGTAACTAGGTATTGTTGTAGAGATTACGCCCACTGATGTTGTCTTTTGAATAAACAAATATTGATGTGTTTTTGAAATTTACATGTAATTCATTTATTTGCAATTTGTAAAAGTGTTTGTATGCCAAACAAAGTTTTTTTTTTTCCTCGAATACTGAAAGCAATGTCTGAGAAATTAATAAATTGCTAATAATTGTAGTCTGTTAGTAAAGCCCTCGCTCAAGTAAAATTTAATTTAATGTAGAAATGGGATTTGGCAATTTGGCCGTTTGTGGTCTTCTTGGCAAATCAATTCAGCTCTTTTTTCTTGAACAAAATGAAAATATTATTGGACGCATTACCTATTGGTCAATGTAACCAGTATAGTGCTACCATTTTTCCCAGCAGGCTGGTGACTTCTATTCACTGGATTCCACAGATCCTGACATCAAGAGTTATTAAGTTTGACAATTATCATGGCTTATAAGGTCATATGGTTATCGTTGGTTATCTGGAGAATCTTAATCCTCTAAGTTGTCGAATAATTATTTTTAGAGTAATTATGACCCAATAAACTCAGAACAGCCATCGGAAACTAATTTACAAATTAAGTTTAGGAACCAGGTGCAAAAAGGTGAAGAGTGCCTCAGGGCATTGTTGCCGTTTTAGATGTAAACAAAAAAAAAACATTAATTATGATACAATTTTATTGGAAAACTAATGAAAAAGATACAAAAAGTAAGAATATATGTTTTACTTTCTACGATGATACTCATAAAAACAATTTTTGGCTTTTGAGAAGCATAAATGAAGATCGCATATTGAGTAAACACATTAAGGGTCCTCATGTAAACGCTTAAATGCCTCGCAAACTGTGCAATCTGTGCATTTTTACACTCTTGCAAATGAATTGTCAACAATTGTATGGAAATTCGTTTGCACAACTCCGATAAGTTTGCACGACAATTTAGACTCGCAAACTTGAATTTATTGTGCATTTGATGAATCAGCTGCTTTTGTTTACTTTTATTTATGAAAAATAAAGATCAAATAAAATACAATTATTTTGTGCATGTGAAAATTGTGTAACTTAGGAACAGAATGATTGGATTGAATGGCATTGTGTATGGAAATATTAACCAACAGCTAGAACATAAGCAAAATCTTCCAAACTATGTTTACCATTGTTTGTTACAAAGATTCCACTTTCATTAGAAATTTTTAGAATTTAAATTTATACAATTTTTAAAGCTTTTTTTTAAACATTTGTTGAATTTACTTTTGTTTCTGTATAAAATTGCACAAAATTTAAAAGGTGGGTTTATGAAACAAGTCGCGCAAATTTGAACATTTGCACAAATGGGAAACTTAAGGGTTTAAATGAGTACCCTTATTGTGTTTCCTACTTTTTGTATTGTTTGCCTAACCAGATTGGAAAGTGGTCGATATTGTCATAACGGACATCATTAACTCGATGTTTTGCTTTTTCGCCAAATTTTGAACTGCCTGCCTGTGGATATTCTTGTGTAGTACCAACTGATCATGAGTCAAGGCGGATAATTTAATCCGTCTGCGGTCTCTATCTGCCATTCCTATCATTTTTTTTTTTTTTATATATATATAACAGAAAAGTAAAAAACTTTATAACACGTCGATAAATTAAGTCGCAACCCTCAACAGTGCCCTAAGGCACCCCTTAGTTTTTGCGTTCTCAACATACTTTTTGTTAATTGTTTACAAATTCATATACTGAAAGAAGAATATCTTTCGAATAGATCGATCGACTAAGTTAGTAAAACTTTGATTAAAAAAAAATCACACACAAAATATCACATGCTAAAATTATGACATCACTCACAAAAAAGTTGACAGAACAAAAACTAAAAGTCAGAATGCATTTCGACCTTCGAGGAAAATGTTAACAAATCCGTAACTAAAATCACCGTTAAATTTAAAAAAAATATATATACAAGGTGGCGCAAAAATAAACTTCCGATGTTTTTTGGCTGTAATTAAAAAAAAAATAATGAAAAACTTTGATTCTTCTTGTGGATTATTTTTATTTGGTCTTTTAATTTTTTTTACATCAAGTCGAGAATATGATGTCATGTAAATAGCCGCCGCCACAGTTGATTGTCAATTGAGCCCTTTTTATGGCATTTTCCATCACTTTGGCCACAACCTTCCGGCGATAGGTCCTCACATTCTTGACGGATATTGTCTTTAAGAGCTGCAAGAGTCTGAGGCTTGTTGACACAAACCCGCGACTTCAAAAAGCCCCACAAAAAGAAGTCTGGAGCGGTCAAATCAGGCGATCTTGCTGGCCAGTGCAAATCGCCAAAACGGGAGATTAGGCGCCCGGAAAATGCATCCTTCAGCATATCGGTTGTGGCACGTGCAGTGTGTGCCGTTGCACCGTCCTGTTGGAACCACATGTTTTCCAATCCCAATTCATCAAGTTGCGGCAAAAAGAACTCGTTGATCATTGCTCTGTAGCGCTCACCATTCTCAGTAACCGTTTGAAAAAAGGTCCGATGACTCCTCCAGCGAAAACAGCACACCATACAGTGACTTTGAGCAGGTGTAATGGCTCTTCGTGGGTTACACGCGGATTTTCAGTGCCCCAGAAGCGTAAATTTTGCTTATTTACGTACCCGCTAAGATGAAAATGGGCCTCTTCACTCATGATTATTTTTGATGAAAAATCATCTTCCACTTGGTGGTGATTAAGGATGGCTTGAGCGTATGTTAGACGCGATTGGCGGTCAGCAGCTAACAGCTGATGCACCGTCTGGACTTTGTACGGAAACATCTTCAAATCTTGTACCAAAATTCGCTGTAAAGACCGTCGACTGATATCCATTTGCGTGGCACGTCGTCTAGTCGATGTCGACGGCGCTTCCATGACATCCTCGGCTACAGCAGCAATATTCTCTGCAGAACGGCTACTCCGGAGTCTGCCACGCCTGGCAGTATCTCGTGTTGTGGCAGTCTCTTTGAGGCCAGTAGGCGTTGGACGGCCAGGAAATCTGCGACGAAATTCACGTTGTGCCAAAGTCACCGACCGATTATTGGTCAAATAAATAGTCAGCAATATTCCGCGTTCTGGAGCTGTGTAGCGTAACATTGTTTATTAACGTGTATTTCGCATGTGTTTACTACACAAATGTCAAAACATAACTGACATTAGGGGCCAATCGCAAAATTTATAGCATTTTCTGATAGGAGGATTACTTTTGCGCCACCTTGTATAATTCCTTTTTGAGATAATTGGTGTTTTGTAATGCATGCTTTGAGGCACTCTTGTGGGTTAGAGGGTTAATAACTTGGATTTCTTATGGATCTGGTCATGTCAGTGAATGTTAATATTTAAGCAGAGCAAGACCCAGATCTCTATCTGATGGTTAAACAAATACTGGACATGAGGTTCAGTACGGTGATTATAGCCTCTTACGTCTAACTCAATATAAGTATGATGCGTATTTATGATCTATTGTTAATGCGTTTGTTATTATACCATTCGAAATAAGTGGTGTATGTTTGCAAAAAACACAAGTAGTGGAGGTAGAAAATATAGACGTTCTCAGCTAAAATGTAAGTTTACTTCTAAGTTTATTTTATGATACTAACTGAGCTAGATCGAAGAACCAAATGGAACTTTTTAACATATTTTCTCTTTATTCCAACGAAATATAAAAACATCTGGGTCGAGTTGCTTGTCCCAAAGGCCATTCCACACTATGTACACTTAATATATTATTTACATACATAACTAATAGCTTTTTAATTATATTTACTTACTAACTCATATTTCACAAACCTTTAATTGTTCTTATCCAACCCATTGTGCAAAACATTGATTATAATAGACACATAACATTACTACAAAACCATTTAATAACATAAATTTAAATTGTCTAAAGGTGTGATGCCATTATTTAATAAATAAAAAACACTCTATAGATTATAAAGTCATAAACAAAAGTATAATTTTCAGAACTAACTAATTGTGCGATGTCCATAATTTTTGGCCTCAGGCTTTTAAAGCAGTTTAATTCATAATTAATTTAACAAAATCGTGTGTTTTATAGAATACAGAAATTATAATATCAATTAATTATAATTTTATATAAATTTGAATATGAATAGTTTTACAATCTATACTATAGTTAGACTATTTGTTTCGATAATAAAAACTGAATCTATTGAAGAAAACCAAATTTCATTTAAGGGAACCATAAAATTAAATCAGCTCATAAATCAAAAATTAACAAATAAAAGTTTGGTTTAATGGTTTTAAAAGTAACCCAGCGAAAAATGTAAATATTCAATAAGAATTTATATAGATGTTAGTAGAGCTTTTCCAAAAATGTAGATAATCAAGCCTAGTTGTTAAGGAATCTTTACTTGACTAATCAACGAATCAAATTAATCGAACTACATAGGTTATTTTAAAGCTTTGCACGATTGTTCGAATAAATAAAAAATCCGGTTTTATTTATTTAATCGAACAATCCAAAAGTTGATTCAATACTCTAATTACCAGGGCAAGTTTAAATATGCACAAAAAATTAAAAATAAACAAGCTCAAAAAAACTGGAAAATATGCAGAAAAAAATTATGGATTTTTGTATAAAAATATGAATTAAAGCTTTAAATTAATTTTATTGTAATAAAAAAATTGGGTACAAAGAACATTTCTAAGCGGGAACTAGAAAAACACTCAATCAAAAAAGTTATACATTGCGTTGTTTTTGTTTTTTCCTAGTTTTTATACCCTTCACCTTCGTGAGAAGGGTATATATAAATTTGTCATTCCGTTTGTAATTTCCACAATATAATTTTCCGACCCTATAAAGTATATATATTCTGAATCCTTATAGATAGCGGAGTCGATTTAGCCATGTCCGTCTGTCTGTCTGTTGAAATCAATTTTCTGAAGACCCCAGATATCTTCGGGATCCAAATCCCCAATAATTCTGTCAGACATGCTTTCGAAAAGTTTCCTATTTAAAATCAGCAAAATCCGTCCATAAATAACGGCGATATGAGCAAAAATCCGAGACAACCTCTATTTTTGGCCTATTTTTTATCTATATCTCGATTACTAAGTCATAAATATAGACAATATGGATATCTAATGATAGATATTTCAAAGTCCATTGCAACACAAAGTTGGACCTACAATGGGTTAAAATCGGGAAAAATATTTTTTAACCCGAATTTTTTTCACAAAAAACTTTCTTTTGTCATAAATTTTTTTCACTAATAAGTTTAAAAATTTTTTTTAAAAAAATTGGAAAAAACTATTTTGAAAAAACAAAAATTAAAAAAAAAAAAATTTAATTTTATTTTAAGGTATAATTTGGTGACGGGTATATAAGATTCGGCACAGCCGAATATAGCCCTCTTACTTGTTTTTTACTAATACATTCTCACCACTAAAGTTGTTGACAACTGAGTTAGGTTTTTGACAGGCGAGTTTCAGCTCTATGTGTATGGTTTCTATGTTTCCAAGTTTTTCCTGTTTTAAAAATTTAATTATCTTTATTTGTCACATAAAATTACAAAAAAAAAAATATATATATTTTAAGAAAATTATAAAAAAAAAATTCATAAAAAGTCATGTAAGAGTGTTATATTCGGCTTGTATAACTACAATCAATATGTGACAATAAAATGTTTAACTGATATAGAGATTATATGGGGGGTAGGGTCAATTATGATCCGATCCCCACATTTTATCATAAAAACTTATGAGGACCCAGGATATGTATACTTCTTGGTACTACTCAAAATATTTCGATATGTTACAAACGGAATGAAAAAATCAATATACATACCTCCCACATTTTTTGTATGGTGGGTATAATAACAGACAACCTAGATGGTCTTTAAGTTTCATAAGGCCCCAACATATATATATATATATATATATATATATATATATATATAAGTTTGATGTGTAGTGGTGGAAAAAAAAAAACTCTAAAGTAATATTTACATTAAAGAAATTTTATAGTCAAAGTTCGAAATATACATTTCTCTAAAAATTGTGAAATATGCAAAAGCTTACTTTTCACGCTTAAAAATCTTGTTCTGCTAATTACATGCAATAAAGGATTTCTTATGCAGAAAGAAGTTGTGAAATAATGCATTCTGAATATTGGAAGAACACCACATATGGGCAATTCCATATCATCGTACGTGACGTTTGTACGCCTATAGAGTGGAATAGATTTTACAAAAATAAGAGTATCTGAAAAAAAATTGGTCTTTATGTTCCATTTAGAGGGTACTATATTTAAAAAAAAAATAATAAGTTCTTTCGAAACATTGTTGTCCAAAATGTAGAGCGCAATATGGGTATATCGTACGTGACATTAAAACGGAAATAATTCTGAGGTACATGTAGAAATATGCGTGAATGTTTTCTTTTAATTTCTTACACTAAACCAAATATTTTATCTTTACAATCCGTCATATTTAAATAAAAACAAGTAAGAGAGCTATATTCGGCAAAGCCGAATATACTTTAAAATAAAAATTGTAAAATTAAAATTTTTTTTCAAATTTGTTTTTCAAAATTAAAAAATTTTTTTCAATTGTTTTTCAAAATTGAAATTTTTTTTTTTTATTTTCAAAATTGTTTTAATTTTTTTTTTCGAAATAGTTGTTTTTTTAATTTTTTCCAATTTTTTTTTTAATTTTCAAATTTTTTTTGTTTAAATTTAAAAATTTTTTTTTTTTAATTAATTAGTGAAAAAAAATTTTTTGTGGAAAAAAAAATTCGGGTTAGAAAATAATTTTTTCGATTTTGACCCATTGTAGGTTCAAATTACTATTATAGCCTTATATAAATAGTTGCAATGGACTTTAAAATTTCTATCATTAGATATCTATATTGTGTATATTAATGACTTAGTAATCCAGATATAGATCGAAAATAGGCCAAAAATCGAGGTTGTTCCGGCTTTTTTCTTATATCTCAGCCATTTGTTGGCCGATTTGACCGATTTTAAATAGGGACCGAGCCGGAAGAATGCCCAATATATTGATGTATCAATTATGTTTGTAAGTTATTTGGGGGTTACGGAAAGTTGATTTCAACATTCAGACGGACATTGATATATCGAATTCACTATATATAACGATCCAGAATATATATACTTTGTGGGGTCGCAAATGAAAAATGTAGAAATTACAAATGGAATGACAAACTTATATATACACTTGCCACTCATGGTGAAGGGTATAATAATCTTTGGATGATTTTATTCCGTACGTGACAGATTTTTCTTTATTGTAAAACAATAAATATACAAAATCTAAAAAAATAAATAGAAAATATATATTCGGTTTCAATAAAAAATTTGATAATAGCAAAAAAAACTATCAGAGTTAAATTCATTTCATACTACATGCTAATTGGGCGCTTAGTTTTCGCTGCAATACCAATTAAATTAAAAAAAATTAAATATAGTCAGCAATAAGCTCTAAATAGTAACAGTTTAGTATTTTCTCCTATTCAATTCATCTTGAAAAAAAGTTTCAAGGATTTTTGTTATTTCAGGCGTGGTTGTCATTCTCGTGGAATTGCCCATATGTATATATATACACTAGGGTTCATACTCGCGAATATAAATAAATAATTTTTTTTAATTTTTGTTCATTAAGAACAAAAACTGGAATTTTATGTTCTTAAAGGAATTTTTAAGGTGCCTAACATTACAACTTTTAAGGATATTCATATTAAGAGAAAAAATTTAGATTCTATACAATCTGATTTGAATTGTTTTGCTTTCGTAATGTACTAAGCATGTTTTACAGATCTAACAAATCGAAATTCTTAAATTTTTAATTTCAACAATAGAATTTATTTACTTTATACCGATTAAAACTACAAGTGTGAGAATAACGATCAAATGCCACTATTAAATAAGAAACCCTTAAAAAGGTTGGATCAACATTGTACAGCCAAATATAGTTGTTTTATACTTCTTTTAAAACGCAGGTTAAAGTCTAATTGCGTTTTATTTTTCTACACAAAATGTTGCCAACATGTTTTTTACCATTTGCCAAAGGTTACTCATACCCTCATAATGTGTAACATATTTATACAATTTTCTTTAATGTAGCTTTTAAAATTATTTGTTTTGCTGCCATTTTAATACTTTTAATCAAAAAATATTTAACACGAACGAACTTCAAAAACAATAACAAGAACAACTGTTAAAAAAGTGCTGCCTTTCTTATCCTTTGATAAAATTGAGGGTGAAATTTGTAGCATGTTTTTAGATTATTAGGTCAACATTATTTGAAAAGAACACGTTATACGCTTCAGAAAAGAACACAAAGAAAGTTAAAAGGCCCAATAAAGGCATCAGTTCAGTGTTGCTGGGTTGTTCCTGCAAACATAAGTATTTTTTTTTTTTTTTGTTTTTGCATGATTTGTTTACCCAATCAGACGTTTTGTTTTGACTAATTTCTATTGTTTAACTGTAGGGTACAATCGCACAGACAACCCATTATTATTATTAATGTTTCGATATAGACAATAAACTCTAATATTCATTTACATTAAATATTATTTCTATTTTGTGTTTTGATTGAAATGATAAAAGGTGTCGTATTGTTATTATTATTCATACATATCTACATACAACCAAATAAATCTATTACCAATTTCTTTGTCATTTATTCAGACACGTGCCACTTTGGCAAAAAAAAAAAAAAAAAAAACACTTTTGGGGTTAAAACTTTATTCACTGATTTTATCGTTGATTTTTTTTTTTCACCGACATGTGTTTACTATAAATTGTTATGACATTTTAAAATGTTTAGAAAAATTTAAAAAAAAGGAAAAAAATCTTAATAAAAGCGTGTTCAAATAATTCTTTTTAATGTTAATTTTAAGCACCATATGTCTGTATGTTAATGAGTCCGCAAGAAAAAAGAAACTGTATTATTGCTTTATTTTAAACAGTTTTGCCAAAAATAAACCACAAAAATGATTCAATAGTCAGTTGTATTATTTTAAAAACAACGCAAGAAATACAGCGACATCAACAACGACGACTAATAGTCTGGTGTACCCAGATTTAAAAAATTTTAAATTCGCACAGTGATCATAAGTCAACGGTATTGGAAAATTTCTTTAGAACGGCAAAATTTGCCAGACAAAAAACTTGCTCATGGCAACAAGTTAAAAATAATTTCTTTCCCAAAAAAAAAAAAAAAAGATGTTATATGTTAATTAGAAATATATGACAAAAAATATAGAGAGAATTTCATTAATACGAGACACTGATTAGAAAGACACATAAATTAAAGCATTTCTATTGATCTGGTTCAAATACTTATTTAATATACATCATTATGAATATATTAATGAGAGGAATGAATTTATGTATTTTTCTGCGATCTATTGATCATTCTTTTCACCGCCTATATAAACATGTTAGGATGCTATTGGAGATCGCACAATTAATTTTTTTCATAACATAAATATCTATAAGAGCAGTTAAAGCAAGTTTCCATATTATTAAACATATAATTCTTCGGCTGTTTAAAATAAACATCTGTACATCAGTGATATGATATCATTATTACTTTAGGTTTATGTATTGTACAAAAAACTATTTATCAGAAAAATGCTTTATTGCTATATTTCATACCCTGCTATGTTCTTATGCATTGCCTTAACAAATCAACAGAAAATTGAAAGCGTTGCAATGTTTGAAGAGTAAAACATGACATGGCTATCCCAGCAGTTGAGCTAGTAGTAATTGTATCCCTATAGACAGTAATTGTCACTAATGTTTGATCACTTGGTTGACTCTAATTTATATATTTGGGTCATTTGGCACGTAGCTGCTCTTTGTAGTGCAGAGACAAGCGCGTGAAGCCTATCGTCACTTAAGTGTCTTTAAGTAAACTAGATTGTAGTCAATTCAAACGTACTGCCCTGAAAATAATTATTTTACCAGAAAAAAAAAATCTATTAAAGAGTTGTTGGAGGAAGGTTTGCTTACAGGCAATCGGTTATGGAACTGTCTATGAGATGTCTTTTAAGCTGTCTATTTGAGGTCAATTAATGTTAAAGTAACTATGATCAAATAACCAGTTAGGTAGTTAGTAAGGTAACTGACTCTAAGCAACCGGTATGTGAATCCAAGGCGTTGACTACTTTGGACCAGTTGACTATCAGACAGTCTAATTGATTGGTAAAATCACTAGTTCGAGACAGTCTCCTTGAATTGCTGGAATGTTAGTTGTGCCTATTGTCGCCTTGCCTATAACTTTGTGGACAAATGCTTCTATATTTAGAAGCCCAATGTTATACATCTTCATAAGTTTTAATTGTTTAATGAAATAGTTAGTTCAAACATTTGTATACCCTTCACCATGAGTGGCAAGGGTATATATAAGTTTGTCATTCCGTTTGTAATTTCTACACTTTTCATTTGCGATCCCACAAAGTATATATTTTCTGGATCGTTATAGATAGCGATGTCGATATTGCCATGTCCGTCTGTATGTTGAAATCAACTTTCCGTAGCCCTCAAATAACTTACAAACATAATTGATACATCAATATATCGGGAATTCTTCCGGCTCGGTCGCTATTTAAAATCGAGAAAATCGGCCCACAAATGGCTGAGATATAAGGAAAAAACCGGGGCAACCTCGATTTTTGGTATATTTTTGATCTATATCTGGATTAATAAGTCATTAATATAGACAATATGGATATCTAATGATAGATATTTCAAAGTCCATTGCAACGATGTATATAAGGTTATAGTAATTTGGACCTACAATGGGTCAAAATAGGGAAAAATATTTTTTAACACAATTTTTTTTTAACAGAAAAGTTTTTCGTTATAAATTTTTTTCACTAATAAATTTAAAAAAAATTTTTGAAAACAAATTAAAAAAAAAAAATTGAAAAAAAATTTTTTTTTTTAAATTTTGAAAAGCAATTTCGAAAAAAAAATGATTTTGTTTACCTAAAAATATTTAAAAATTTTACTTTAAAGTATAATTTGGTGAAGAGTATATAAGATTCGGCACAGCCGAATATAGCTATCTTACTTGTTAACCTTGAACTAGATATGATCATGCGCAGATTTATTAATTTGTAAAAAGCTCGTGTTGAAATACAGCTTGTTCCCTCTTAACCACTGTATTTAAATTAAGAATTTTAATTTTTGGTGAATGTTTTTTTTTTTTTATAGACATTCAAGTTTTTTAATTACTCTTTTGTTTTAACTTTAGCTTAGAAACAATCACCAAATAATTGGTTATTGTTATGAGTAAGTAGGAATTTTTGTGTTAATTGATTTCAGCCATGGTCTACTCTATAGAAAGCTTAATACAGATTATTTTGTTAAGCAAATAAGTGTCAGTTCAAAATGAAAATTTAACACAAAATTGTCATTCTGAGTTAAATTCAAGTATGAATAAAAAAAGTGTCTCAAAATTTACGAAAAAATTTTAATTAAATAGAAAATACAGAGTTTTTTCTTTGGTGAATCATAAAGAACACAGGTAGAGTTATGTGTGGAGTACCACATCAGTCAAATGTCATCCACCGCTTTGCATAAATGTGGCTTAATTTCGTTGATGCATCATTGAATTTCCTCCTTCGTCACAACCAAAAAATAATCCAATAAACATAAATCCAATGGTGTTAAACACACGATCTAGTGCGTCAATTGGGATCACTGAAACGAGAGTATACACTACCAGTAATTGAATTGTTTCACGAGGTGTATGGCATGTGGCGCCGTCTTTCTAGAACCAGGGTCCAATTTAGGCAGAAAGAACTCAATCATCATATAGTAATATTGGTCACCAGTAACAGCCACTGCTTAACCAGTCTTATTTTCTAAGAAGTATATTCCTCCGGCACAAAAACGCGGTGTTCTCTTCTATAATGCTCAATTTTTACAAAACCTAAACTGTCAGCTGTCAAACTGTTTTCATTGCTTGACAACACTTTACTGTCAATGTTAAATCTGGTGATTATTTGTTAAAGTTTAAACATGTCCCAGCAGTTCTAGGAGACAGTACCGAACTAGTTACTTCAATAGCTATGTGACCATTTATTTTAACACGTACATGTCCTTGACCCTTTTTGAATTTATCGGATTCACATACTGGTTAAATAGCGTCAGTTACCTTACTAGCTACCTACCCTGTAACTTGATCAGCTACATAACTAGTTATTTTAGCATGTACGGGTGATATTTGTCCTCAAATAGTTAACTAAAAATACATATCATAGGCAGTCCAATAAACAATAGCCTGTAAAAAAACCTTCCTCTGACAACTCTCCAATGGATTGCTTCTGGTGGGTAAAACAACTACTTTCTAAAGTGCAGTACAAAATAAACGTTTAAAATGACTTCACTATAGGATACTAAGAGACACTAAAATGACTATTGACTTCATGCTATGTTACATGGGATATCAGTATACTTAAGCAAAAATAAAAATTAACTGTATGAGAATTATATCAAAACAATTTGCATAAAACCAGTTTGAACGAATTACTCACAAAACGTTTAAAGTGACTACACTCCTGTTTACTTAGAGACATTTAAGTGACAATTGTCTTCACGCTAGATTACCTGCGATGTATAAAGTAAACAATTGTCTTCTCTCTGCACTACAAGGACCACATACGTGTCAAATTACCAAAATATATAAATTAGAGTCACCCAAGTGATAAGACATTTGTGACGATTATTGTCTATAAGGGATATATTGACTACTTGCTTAACTGCTGGGGTATGATTTCAATATTATTAGCTTAGTATGCAAACAAGCTAAGTCTCTTTTCATAAATTTTACAGGAGAGACAAAATCGTTCTAATATTTTTTTCGTTTTTGGGACTTAACTCGTTTTATATTGCTTATTTTATTTTTTCTAGTGAACTGGACATAATTTTTTTTAACATATTTTCTTTGTTGTTTTCATTTTAACTCTGGTATATGATAGAAAGTCTCTATAGTCACTAAAGTTGCTCTCACACTGTAAATCGTTGCCGTCCAATTGTGAAAAACTAAAACATTATGACAATAAAATTTAGTTTTTTATACCCTTCACCATGAGTGGCGAGGGTGTATATAAGTTTGTCATTCCGTTTAAAATTTCTACATTTTTCTATATTCTGGATCGTTATAGATAGCAAAGTCGATATGGCCAAGTCCGTCTGTCCGATTGTATGTTGAAATCAACTTTCCGTAGTCCCCAAATAGCCTACATACTTGATTCATACATCAATATATCGGGAATTCTCCCGGCTCGATTGTTAATTAAAATCGAGAAAATCGACCCACAAATGGCCGAGATATAAGGAAAAAACCGGGACAACCTCGATTTTTACCTATTTTTGATCTAAATCTGGATTACTAAGTCATTAATATAGACAATATGGATATCCAATAACAGATATTTCAAAGACCTTTGCAACGGTGTATATAATGTCAAACTAAGACGGACCTACAATTGGTCAAAATCGGAAAAATTATTTTTTACCACGAATTTTTTTTTTTTCAAAATTGTTTCGCTAATAATTAAAAAAAAAAAATTAATTTTGTTTATTTAATATTTAACATTTTTATTTCAAAGTAAAATTTGGTGAAGGGTATATAATATTCGGCACAGTCGAATATAGTTCTCTTACTTGTTTTTAAGTAAGTCAGATCGGGATTTTTCTTGAAGTAGATGACTGTTTTGCGAGCTGTTGCCGTATAACAAATTATACATAAGTGAAAGTTAGAAGCTTCATTTACTGATTTTTATGGAGAAAGAAGAAACAAAATTTGTTTACCTCAAAGGAATTTCAATTTACAATCAGTGTGCTTAATTTATTTAGTGTAAAGCAATATGTATTTAAAAAGAAACCCCTAAATGTTTAAACTACATTTTTTTTGTTCTAATAGTATTAAAACAATAAAACGCAATAGTTACTTTAACCAGTTTAATATTAGTATTCAGAGTAAATTTCTAGATTAAGGTGCTTCTAAAAATATATTTTCAATGTTGCCAACTAAACTCAAAGTTCCAACCAAAGGACTAAAGGTTATTTTTTTTCCTGATTTTTCGCATATTTATTCCAAAATGGTACATATTTGTATACAATGGTTCGAAAGAATTAAATTTTAATTCCAAAATAAATTCTATTCCTTAACCATTCCATTAGTTAATACATTATGAATTAATTCCTTTGCACTTCAAATCTATTGAATTCATTGAAATTTTCTTGAAAACAACTCCATTGCAAAATAGCTTAAAAATGTATTGAATGCATACATTTTTCTTTAATTGAAATCTACTACAAAAAGTCTTAAGTCAAATTTTTCAAATTAATTAACAAAACTGTAAGAAGAAAAAGTAGGAGTGAGATCGTTAAATTCTTAACACACGTTTTTCATTAAAACTTTTAACCCAAGTATTATTTGATTTTTTTTATCAAGTTACCTTTGTAAAACATGTCAGTTATTATGATTAATGTCAATTATATTCATTTGTTGTTAATCTGATTAAAATAAGTGACCAGAAAAAAGTGCTTACTAAAATTATTAAATATTTTCAACAAAACCCAACTAGGTCCTACAAAAATTTGGCGAAGCATTCAAAAGTCTGCCGTCAAACTGTTTCCAATATTATTAAACAGTACCGGGAGAACTTGTCCGTTGATAAAAAACCTGGTTCAGATAGAAGGAATGGTCCACATGATGTTTCTAAAGCCAAACAAATAAAAAGCATTTTCACATCCGGTAGGAAAGCAGCCCGGTTAGCTCAGTGCTCGAACTATTTGGTACGAAAAGTTAAAGCTAATGCAGGTTTAAAAACTTACAACGCTCAAAAAGTTCCTGACAGTAACGCGGCCAAAAACAGAGCACGGAAATTGAAGTCAAGTTTTATAAAAAAAATATTCTTGCTGCATAATGGATGACGAAACGTATGTTCTGGCAGATTTTTCGCAACTTCCTGGTCAAAAATTGTATGTTGCTGATGCTCGAGGGAATGTGGAAAAGCAGACAAAATTTCCCAAAAGGTTCTTGGTATGGCAAGCAATATGCAGTTGCGACAAAAGAGGCCAATCATGTGTTACAACGGGCTCTATAAATACCGAAATTTACGTTAAGGAATGTTTACAAAAAAGGGTGCTTCCATTCATAAGACTTCATAATGTGTCCACTTATTTTTGGCCTGACTTGGCACCCTGTCACTGTGGTAAACAAGTCCTTGAGTGGTACAAGAACAATAATGTGGTATTTGTACCAAGAAAGGCAAATACTCCAAACTGCCCAGAGCTAAGGCCAGTTGAGAGTTATTGGGCTCTTGTTAAAAGAGAATTGAAAAGCACAAAAAAGGTGTCCAAAAGTGTGGTAGATTTTAAACGGTTCGAGCAAAGTGACAGAAATCACTATAAAAACCATAATGGAAGGGTTTCCGAAAAAGGTTAAAAATTTCATCACTAGTGATTAAAACTATAAAAATATATTTTTTTTGTAAATTGTAGTAATAATTTAGTGGTTTCGTTTTTATTAACATATATGTATGTTAAGAATTTTTCGATTTCACTCCTTTTGGAAATCTGAATGTTAAACATTTCAATAATTTCTTTAAGAACGAAAAATTTAAATTTGTATTCAGTCAATCTACACCGAGAGAACAGATTCATAATTTCAACATATAATTTTTCGGTTCCAGCAACAGAAAATCAGTTAATAAGGACGAATTTCGGTTGAAGAAACCAAACTTTTGTTACCCCTTCTAAGATTTTGTAGCCACAACTGTAAAATTCGATCATCAAGGTAGAATCATTCGATTGGCAAACAAATTCGGTTGTCACTACGAATATGTTTTAAATAAAAATGTTTCTGGTTTTGTAACACAGAGAAAATAGTTTTAGTTTTAGTAACCGAATTTATTGGTAATCAAATGATTCACTTTAAATGACCGATATTTTTTCTGTGACTGAAAAATTGTAATTGTGGTGACAAAAATTCGGTTAACTGCAATCATGCGATTGGCAACATATTATACCGCAGCTTTTAAAATATTCTCTCTAGTGATACTACCGAAATATGAAACTGGTTTCAATGGCTGTTATTGCAGCAAATATTCTCCGAAATTGTATATTCAAATGAAGTAAATGTTCCCTCTAGTTGGTATTTTTTTTATTTTTTATTTGGGATCACCTTTATAAACACACAACGAAGTACCGACATTCATACATTTATGTCGATGTATAATATTATACATAGTATATAAATTTTGTGCCATATATCGATTTCATTTTTAATCACTTCTTGCATAATATTTTTATTATTATTTCTTTTTTTTTTATAAATTTTATTTAAATTTTTTGTTATTTTAAATTTAACACTTCCGAAACTAGATAAAGCGGGATGATATTTATATTTTAATTATACATGGATATACACATGCTCTCTCATACGAGTACGAGTATATATACATACATCTACACACATGCATTTATGGCTTCATAGTGCGCTGATTTAATACCATAAAAACAATAACAACTACGACAACAGTAAAAACAGTAAAAACAAAGAAAGAAATTTTTAATTAAAACTCATATAAAATGTCAGTGTATTTTAATTTTGTTTGTTGTTGACTCTTTTAGTCTAACAATTTAATGGCTTTTGGATCGTTAAATTTAATAAAAAAAACAAATAATATTATAGAGTTTTTAAGCTTAAATTAATGTAAAGCGTTTATAAATAATCAAAAAAACAGGTCATAATTTAATGAACATAAATTTGCTAATTTGCTACTAAAGGTGAGTTGTATAAATAAAAAAATTAATAATAAAAAAAAAAGGAAATGAATTTGCATACAATTTGCTTAAATGAGCAGAAAAATGGCCAGAAGAAATCGCTTTATATACCAGCTTAAGTAGATAAACTAAATAGATGATGCAAATTTCGTACGAGTAAATCAAACAAAAATAGCCTATAGACAAAGAGCCCCTAGATACTAAAATGTTAGACAATTAATAATGCAGACATCTTGATAAACTTAACAATGGTCAGCATAGCATAAACAGGGTTAACAAAATGTCGTTTTAAAAAGCAATAAAAAATTAACGATTTCAATAGAAATATTTAGATTTATAGTGTCTGTAACATACAGTTCTCATTAACTGTTTGTTGCATCTAACAATACTCTAATTAAAACCAAACCCGTCATTCATTTGAATAAACATACATATGTATTTGAAATAGTTTCTAAAAGCTTTAAATATATTTGAAACAGATTTTTGCATAATTATAATAAAATTGTGATTTATTCATACCATTTTAAAGGACTTTATTTTTATCTTTCAAATAAAATCAAATTTAATGTTATAATTGTATGGTTTAATATCCAGCAAAAACTTCACTTACAATATTAAATGTAACTTCTTAACTACTACTTTCTTAATGCATTATTTTGTAAGCTATCATAATCAAGTGAGACGGGAGTTAAACTCACGTCTCACATTGAGTTGAAAAGCATCCAAAGTCAAGCTTAACTCAGGCAATACTGTTCGATTTTTTTATTTTTATTTTTAAGTTTATGCCTTTCTAAGTAAAAACAAGTAAGAAAGTATTTATAATACCCTACACTAAGTAAATGAGCAAAAACATTTTTCTTTAAAAATTTTAATTATTGATATTCGCGAGTGATTTTTGGAAGTGGGCCTTATATGGGAGCTATGTCAAACTATAGACCGATCACCATGAAATTTGGTCATGTGATTAATGTCTATATGAAAGTTATTTCTGTAGAACTTTATGTGTATACCAACATTTTAGAAGATTTATGCTCGTTAAAGTGTTTAACGGAAGAAGGCCTTATATGGGAGCTATGACTAATTATGGACCGATCATAATAAAATTTGTTGACATGAATTCCGTATATAAGGATTGAGATCGTAAAATTCTTAACACACGTTTTTCATTAAAACTTTTAACCCAAGTATTATTTGATTTTATTTTATTTTTTTTTTTGATCACGTTACCTTTGTAAAGCATGTCAGTTATTATGTTTAATGTCAATTATGTTCACTTGTTGCTAATCTGATTACAATGAGTGACCAGAAAAAAGTGCGTACTAAAATTATTAAATATTTTCAACAAAACCCAACCTTGTCCTACAAAAAGTTGGGCAAACAATCAAAGGTCTGCTATCAAAATGTTTCCAATGTTATTAAACAGTATCGGGAGAACTTGTCCGTTGATATAAAACCTGGTTCAGGTAGAAGGAATTGTCCACATGATGTTTCCAAAGCCAATAAAATAGAAAGCATTTTCAAAAGAGCTCCCAACACCTCCGGTAGGAAAGCAGCCCGGTGAAGTCAGTACTCGGACTATTTGGTACGAAAAGTTAAAGCCAATGAAGGTTTAAAAGCATACAAGGCTCAAAAAGATCCTGACTGGAACTCTGCTAAAAATTTAGAGGCCAAACACGGAGCACGGAAATTGAAGTCAAATTTTATAAAAAAAAAATATACCTATATTTATGTTGCAGCTGCTCGAGGGTATGTTGAAGAAAAGTTTAGGACTCAAAAGCAGACAAAATTTCCCAGAAAGTTCTTGGAATGACAAGCAATATGCAGTTGCGGCAAAAAAGCCAAACATTTGTTACAAAGGGCTCTACAGTGGTAGACATTCGTTTGTACGCAACATATTTTTTTCGTTTATTGAAGGAATAAAGAGGTTTTGTAATTATTTTTTTTTACTATTTTACTTATTTTTTTCATAGTTCAAATATAAAAATAAAAAATTAAAAAAAAAATTAATTTTTCTAATATTTTTTTATAAAATACTATAAATATGACTAGACATTCATTTGTACGCATGTTAAAAAAACTAAAAAATTCATTACAAAATTAAGAAAAAAATTAAAATTAGTATTTTGTGTGGCCACCTTTATTTAATATGACTGAATACATCCTGTTTGGCATCGACTCCACCAAATTTTGAATGGTTTGTATACGAATATCCTGCCAACATTCCTTTATGGTATATCTTAACTCATTTACAGATGTAAATTGCCTTCCTTTTTCATAAACCTTGGATGCAAGAATGCCCCATAGGTTTTCCATTGGATTGCAATCAGGACTGCAAGCCGGCCATCCCATTACCTCTATATTTTTCTCAGAAAACCAAGCTTTACTGTGCCTAGATACATGTATTGCGGCATTATCCTGCTGAAATACATAATCCTTTTCAGGATATTCATCAAACTGTGTTAACAGGACGTCTTCTAACAGTTCTGTGTACATTTCGGAATTCATTTTCGTAGATATAAAGCAAATGGGAAGCTTGAAATCGTAGGAGAAAGCTCCCCACACCATAAGACTTCCTCCACCAAAATTCCTCTTCGATCTAACAACATTGTGTTGGTTTAAATCGTGCCAATAACAGCTGTAGCAGTCAGGACCGTCCAGGTTAAACTTTTTTTCATCAGAAAAAATTATTTGTTTCCACTCCTCCTTCCAAGACATGTGGGCTTTTGCAAACTCCAGACGACGTTCCTTATGCAGTGAGGATAGGCGAGGCTTTGACTTGAGTTTTGACCATTTTATGGATGGAGTCGCATTTAAAACTCGTGCTATGGTTCGGGGAGTTACTGGTAGTTGCAGTTTTTCCTTAATTTCCCTACAGGAAAGGTGATTTTTTAAAGCTTCATGTCGTATTTTACCTCTTTGACGCAACGTTAGTTTGGTATTTCCTTTAGTTTTATATTTTATTCCATATTTCTGGCCTTTTTTAAGGTAATTCCTGATGACACCCTCGGAACGATTTATAATACGAGCAATTTCCCGGTTTGAATAACTTTTTTTTTTCAACGTATCAATTAAATTCTTTTCCGTTTCATTTAAACGTTTTGCTGAGCCCATTTCTTATAAAAATGTCAATAGAAATTAATTTTTCTGTACTAATTAAATTTAATACAATTTATTTCACCTTATTTTTGATAAAAATACCCTCGAATAAACTTTGACACTGACAATTGAATCATATTTGTTACTGCGCACAAACGATTGTCTTACTGAATTATGTTGTTTTTTTTAAAGCGACAAGTGTATTTTTTTTTAGAAACAGTTACAAGCCTAACGGTACCGATTCTGAGTTACTCTCTCTTTAGTGTTATATACACTAATTGAATTTAAAAAAAATAATTGTTGTATAAGAAATGCCAAAAGAATATTTATAAAAAAATTATATGCGTACAAACGATTGTCTATCACTGTATAAATACCGAAATTTACATCAAGGAATGTTTACAAAAAATAATGTTTCCATTCATAAGACTTCTTAATGTGTCCACTTATTTTTGAACTGATTTGGCATCCTGTTACTATGTTAAGAAAGGTCTTGAGTGGTACAAGAACAATAATATGGTATTTGTACCAAGAGAGGCAAATCCTCCAAACTACCCGGAGCTAAGCCAGTGGAGAGATATTGGGCTCTTGTTTAAAGAGAATTGAAGAGCACAAAAAAGTGGTACAAAAGTGTGGCAGATTTTAAGCGGACATGGACAACCTGTTCGAACAAAGTGACATAAAGCACTATAAAAACCGTAATGGAAGGGTTTTCGAAAAAGGTTCAAAATTTCATCATTAGTGATTAGAACTATATACTATAGTATAAGTTTGTCATTCCGATTGTAATTTCCACAATATAATTTTCCGACCCTATAAAGTATATATATTCTATATCCTTATAGATAGCGAAGTCGATTAAGCTATGTCCGTCTGTCTGTCTGTTGAAATCAAAAATCGGCCCACAAATGGCTGAGATAAAAGAAAAAAAAACGTACCAACCTCGATTTTTGGCCTATTTTTGATCTATATCTCAATTACTAATATTTCAAATTCCATTGAAACGATCTACATAAAGCTATAGTAATTTGTACCTACAATGGGTCAAAATCGGGAAAAATATTTTTTAAACCGATTTTTTTTTTTAACAAAAAAATTTTTTTGTCATACATCTTTCTTTAAAGAAAATTAAAAAAAAAATTAAAAAATGTTTGAAAAAAATTTTAAAAAAATAAATTTCGAAAAAAAAATTTTTTTTTTAAAACATAAAAAAAAAAATTTTTAAGTTTTGAAAAAAAAAATAATAATTTTGTTTACCTAAAAATATATAAATTTTTATTTTAAAGTATAATTTGGTGAAGGATATATAAGATTCGGCACAGCCGAATATAGCTCTCTTACTTGTTTTATTTGATGCTGTTTGATCTTACAAAAACTAAAAAAGAGTAAACACGTCAAACAAATTTGTGCTAAAAAAAGTGGTTACGCTTTTTTGAGCAAATATTTGTCATTTGTGAACCTACCTTAACAATTTTAGATTTGCACTAATGTATCTGGAACAAGGAATATTAAATTTGTGCATCTTGGAAAGGAAAAGAAACGCTGCTCTTTACGTAACAAAGTGTTGTTGTAAATTATCTTCATACAAATAAGGGATATTCATTCAAACAGGAATATTTTTAATGGTAAAATCATATTTAGAACCAAAATCTCTCCCAATGAAGGCTTTATTAATCCTTGATAATGCCACAAGTCAACATGGACATATTTTGAACCATTAAGTGATATAACGAATATCTTTCGTTATAGTGGGATTTTACTGTATTTTAGATTCTGTCCCACTGTATAATGTTGCATAAATTAATGTTGTCATAATTTGTAAGAAATAATACAGTTTGATGCATTTTACTTACACACGCATTATATAAAACGTTTGGAAGAAATATATATGGGGCATTTCATGTCAAGTGAACCAACGTTTGAAATCGATGTCTTCTGATTGAGATGAAATTGGATAGTAATTCAGTCACAATTTTTCAACAGGATCGGTCGAGAACATTCTGAGTTAGACATCGATTTCAAAAGTTGGTTCACTTGACATGAAATGCCCCATATAGCAAATTACTTAGTGTTGTTTTAGAAACGTACCTGATACTGTCAAGGAAGATATTTCATTTGGCATTAAGAGCCACAACTCAGTAAAACTTTGCTCCCTCTTACAAATTTACCACAACTACGCTCTTTTGTACATTTAACATTTGATTCTTCCAAAATCTCCAAACGTATTTTGATTATTGATTCGATTCTGTTTTTATTATTATTAGATTTTTTTCTTTCTTATAGAGGATATAAAAAACTAAATAAATTAACATTTATTATTATTTGTTAATTTTCATCATTTATAATACCTCGTATAAATAAGAAATTATTCATGCAAAATACATACATAAGTATGTACATATATAAAAATAATAATAATACAAATTATAAAGAAAAGAAATATAAATAAAAAATAAATTAATGAATAATACATGGTTTGGCAGACACAACGGCGCGCTTGATTTTTAAACTCAATACAGCCTGTCTCCACAGCCACCATGTACACATACACACCGTCAACCAATAAACAAACAAAAAAGCAGTAACAAATTTAAACAGTTTTTATCATTAAAATCTTTAAAGAAATAAAACGCAAAAAGTGGTTTAAAGGAAATTTTGAGAATAAGTAGTTTCAAGCGACTAGGGCAGCACGCTATGGCCAAGTGTGTGCACCTGAACTAACCTTATGTAAATGTTGATGTTAAAAATAGTTTTAGAAAAAACTATATTTTAAATTAGTGAACTTTCAAAAACTATCTTGGAGTTCATGAATATTATTGAGTCGTCTAAGAAACTTATTTTAACAAAAGACTTCAAAGGTTTATGCAACAAAATTTCCTTACAAAATTAGTTTTATAAACCTTTGATAAATTAATACATTTTATTATTAATAACACAGGTGTACAGTGATTTTGGTGATGACAAAATTTTTATGATTTTAAGTATACTCTAATTCTATTAAATATTTTACAGAAGATTTTCGACGATGACCGACCTTAAGACACTCCTTCGTGATACTTCAGCAGTAATCTGTGATCATATATTCATCCCAGTGACCTCGGTATATATCTTCCATCACTTTTAAATCTTAATGAAAAGCTTTCAAATACTGTTTCATAATTCCCAATTTTATTTGTAATGAAATCAAATATTATTTGATTATCTCTGGAAACCAAAGGCGGGTTTAAAACATTTTGTTTTCCAACCGTCATGTTTTCTTTCAGTGACTAGTCTCTTGATCCAATGGCCATGTTTTGCTCTGATGTCACGTAAACACATGAAACATTGAAAAATTGGTGTAACCACTTTGTTGACCTAATAAAAAATTAACCATTTTTAAATCAATGCATCCGAGAACTTAAGTTTTTTTTAACAAGATCTACGTTCCTTTAATTTCGTAGAATGAGCAATAGTCACAGTTGCATGCTTATTACCGATATCTAGCTTTTTTTTTTTTTGTCTTCGAAAATGGCAAATATTGTACCAACAAAGTGTTATATGCGGAAAGTTATGCTTTACTTTCGATTGCTCACCAAAGCTTAGTGGTGAATGTGTTCCATCGGTTTTGACATCATTGCGAGCTACTCAATCAGCAATTTCAAAACGTTTGCAAGCAGCAGGATTCATCCAAAAGCAGGGAAATTGGGTACAATAGGAATTCAAGCGACCTTGAAAGACGTTTTTGCATGACCGAAATGGTGTTTGAACGCTATAAAATAAAATCATGTTTACACCGAATCATTCATAAGCTGCTGAAATTTGAGACCCTGTACCGAATGCAACTGATTCTTTTGAAGACGCCCAGAATATGCTGCCAGACATGAAACCATAATATTCCATCATGACAATGCTCGGTCACATTATGCAATACCTGTTAAAAACTATTTAGAATCAAGTGGTTGGGAAATTTTGCCTCTCCCGCCTTAATACTATCGATGCTGATCTTTGCAACAGAGTAGCCGATATTGGTTTGATTCGTACTTGGCCTCACAAGATGAGCAGTGGTTTAGGCTCTGAATCCATATGTTGCCAGGAAGATTGGAAAAGGTCATAGCAAACAATGGCCAATACTTTGAATAAATTGTACAAATATTTTAAAATAAAAGCTAAAAATTTGAAAAAATACCGCATTTTTAAGTCATACACACATTAGTTGGAGAGTTCCATTTTCATTAAAAGGCCACTAATGTCATTACAAAAGACTTCTTCCATTTTCTGAGCCAAAAAAAATGGAAGAAGTTCTTTTTCGTGAGCGCAATAAAACGAGACTTTCGTACCTTGAGTTAAAATAAATATTCCCTTCTTTGATTCTAGATGCTAGCAGGGCAGATCTCTCTTTTGAAAGTTCTCTTATTAAATCACTTAGTCCCCATCCATACTGTGAAAAGGGTACTATGGTTCATGTACATGACGTTTTTGTTGAGTATCTTATCCACATTTATTCGTTCATATTCGTTCTGTACAGAAATGTCAAAAACTGAAAAGCAAAAACTTCACTGTGTGGACACGAATGCAGCTTCAAAAGAAAATTTTAAAATAAGAATTTTAAAATGTTTTGAAGTGTGGACCGGGACTTAAGGCATCTTGTGGAAAAAGTAAAGAAATTAATTGTCAATCATATCTATATCCGACAGATATGATAGATGCCGATTCATAGGATATGGTATCTTGTCTGAATACAGTAGAGGCCTTATCAGGATATGGCATTTTCCTTTTATTCATTTCATGTAATTCAACAGCACGAACATAGTAGTCATAATTGTGGTTTTTCGGTTCTGTCCAAATCATAGATACACCAAACAAAAAGCTTTCTCACTGTCTCAAATGTTCACTATACACTTCACACGTAATGTTTAGAATCCATGTCTTATTTGGGGCCCTAAACTCGATCTTAAAGTAATTGAAGTACGTGTTTCTCACTAAGGCTGTTATAGGTTTTCTGAATATTTTGACATTTCGGTCATTGCGACAATTTTTTCGCGATAAGGACATAATTTTAATATACATTTTTTTATAGATTACGAAACGGGCACACGAATTTACTTATGACAGCCAATATTGAAAATTTAAGGAAGTGCTAAAGTAACAATTCATCCTTATATACTATAATGAATGTTTAAGAAGGAGATTAAGGAATATAAGGATATTTTTATATCGGATAGCCAGGCTGCTTATGGAACGAATTCGCTCTTGGGTTGGATCGGAATTTTCCCGATTTGGGGGTAATTTACGAGAACTTAGACAGTCCAATTACTCTGCCCAAACGTACACAGAGAAAACAAATTCGTGATAGCAACCGAATTTGTTGCCAATCAAATGATTCTACCTTAGTAACCGAATTCAACAGTTGTGGCTTCAAAATTTTAGAAGGGTTAACAAAAGTTTGGATGCTTCAACCGAAATTGTTCTTTATCAACTGAATTTCTGTGGATAGAACCGAAAAATTCTATGGCAACAAATTCGGTTGCTATCACGAATCTGTTTTCTCTGTGTAGATCTCAATTTTTTGCCACAGCTCGGAAAGGGTGCATTGATAATACTTACTGGATTATTCACAGGACACTGTGGTTTTAGGTATCACCAATTTATTTTAGGTAATGTTGTGAATGAACAGCGTAGGTTTTGTGAAATTGTGAAACTGCGCATAACGAAATGGCTCGGAAGGGCCTTTATGGCCCCGGGTGATGTAATTGTTCTCTCATCAAATAGAAATACGTAGCATTAATCTGTATAAACTAAAAGGCAGCAAAGAAGATCCTATGGATCGCAGTATGTGAAGCCTCGCTAATAAAAATAGTAACAGGTAGAGAACAAATTTATACCTCTAACAGTATATCTTGGTTTTTGTTTTTTATTTGTTGACCTGTGTTATGAATTAGAACTTAAAACTATTTTAAGGTACTAGAACATGTTTCTCATCAGGTACTAACCCATTAGGAAATATTAAAACATCTTGACATTAAACTGTTCTCACAATCTATTGCACTTTTAAAATTTGTCTAAATATTTAGGGAACTCTGTTTAACCTTAAGCCTATAAATATCATATTTTAAGTGTAGGGTTCATTGAATTTCAAATGTGTCTTTCACCTGCAGGCCATAAAATCGTCTTCTTTTCTGTTGTTTGGTTAAAACAATATTTGTTTGTTTGTTTTTGTCTGGCCATATTAATTCAAGCTTATTTATCATTGTCACAAAACTAAGATTGGTTGCCTTGTTTTTTTTTTTCTTTTTTCATTTATCTGAAATAAAAGACTAAAGACTTTCTTTCATCTTAAATGTCGGTTTAATAATTTAAAAAATTACGGTTTTCTTTCTTTCATTGGTTGGCACAAACAACCAAATGTTGGTAATTAATTTAAAGTTTTTTTTTTGCTTATATTAGTGTTTCACATATAAAATGGTTGTTAAATGGTAAAAAAACAAAAATGTTTTATTTATAAATATGTTGGCTTTTGCACTTTTATGCATAATTTGTGGTTTAAGTTTTAGATTTCTTTTGCCGTCTTTCATTAATTTTATATTAAAATTTCAATAACCCCTTAATAAATGTATTATTATGTATTCATGTGTTTTGGTAGGTTTCTGGTTACCATATCAGTTTTGTTTTTGTTTATTTTATTTAAAATAAAGATTAAAGTTTTTTAACACAATTTTCATTTTAACATAATGTTTTTTTATATGTATATACAATACATATACTTTTATCTTTGATTGTTTGCATCGATTTATCATCGCACGCGCTCAAGTCTTGTGTCACTGTTTTATAGGTAAAGATAATTTATGGGAACTTTGTCAGAACAAATTAATCAAGCACAATGACTCAAGCTATTCTTTGAAAGTTTTAAAGAAATTAAAGTAAGTCAAACTAATGACTAAGACAATAATAATATTTTTGATAAAACGGAGAATATCAGGGACCGCAACAGTTCTAGAAACTACTTCTGGAAGCAGACTTCCACAAATTTCGGATTAAATGGAAACTCTTCAGCAAATACTTGCAGAAGACGATTAAGCTATGTCCATCCGTCTGTCTGTTGAACACACGATAGGAGCTAGCTGGCTGAAATTTTCCACAATACTCTCTGTTGGTAAGGTTTGTTTGGTATTGAAAATGGGCAATATCAGTCCATGAGTTCATCTAGTCCCCATAGAAATACTATTTGTGCAGTCATAAATATTTGGATTATGCGGCAATCCTGATAATATTTTGTACACATTAGTTCTAAGTAATCAAAGATTATACTGCAAAGTATGTCGAAAATTGGTCAACATTTGTCCCTAGTCTCCTTCAGAAAATCACTTGAACATTCATAATTGTGTTACAATAATAAGTATTGTAATGAAATTGGACATAAACAAGTTTTTTATGAACCTAAATCTTTATACAAACTTTTGTGAGGATCGGTCCATAATTGAACCTACCCCCCATATAAACCATATACTTATTCAAAAAATATTTTATTGTCACATATTGATGGTGGGTACACAAGATTCGTCACTGTCGAATGTAACACACTAGGTTTTCATTTTATTTGAAACAAATTTAATATTTTACTTGAAGAAGATTTCCAAAACAGAACATAATTATATTTCAAATACATCTTAAATCAAAAAAAAAAATAGACGTCAAATTCATAAAATACAAATATTTAAAGTTAGAGCACATGTAAATTTTCTTGATTTTTACAAAAATTTAAATCGTGAATAAAATCGCGAGTTTTACGAAATTTAAAAGAATACGAATGGAAATGTCCAAAGGACTAAAAAGGCTATATATTTAACGAATAGGGTAAAAATCGAAGTCGCAAGGTGAAAAACTTGTGTTTTTTTTGTGGAAATCATGATATATTATTATAGTATCACGCAGAGAAAAAATATAGTTGTGCATGTTTACAGTAACCATTTCAACATTTTCAAAAGTTTTTTTTAACAATATTATAGTCACAGTAATTATTTACATGATTGTGGTAACCATAATATGGTTAACTTGCGATTCACATGATTAAATCAATCATATATGTATATGGATACAGTAAACAAGTATATGTTTGCGACAACCATTTTTATGATGAATAATTTTATCATAATATGTTGTTCTCAGATTATGATATCCATAAGCCGAGAGCAGCTCATCATATAAATATTTGTCAGAAACATATACTGGTTTACTGTAACCATATATATGGTTGAAACAATCATGTGAATCGTAAATTTTAAAATAAAATGTTTTTGCTCATTTATGTACAATAAGGAAAGTAGTGAATAGAGAACATGAACATTAACTTCTAGCAATTGTTTTTTAGAAATATAGCACAAAAATTAAAATTAAGGAATTTGGAAATTAACTCTTTTCTACACGCAGAAAAAAAAAATATAGTTGTGCATGTTTACTGTAATCATTTCAACATTTTTAACAATATTATAGTCACAGTAACTATTTATATGATTGTGGTAACAATAATATGGTTAACTTACGATTAACATGATTACATCAATCATATATATGGTTACAGTAAACAAGTATATGTTTGTGATAACAATTTTTATGATTAAGGTTTTACCATATTTTGTTGCTCTCGGCTAATTGATAACATAATATGAGAACAGCATATGATAAAAAGATTCATCATAACAATGCTTATCACAAACATATACTTGTTTACTGTAACTATATATATGATTGATACAATCATGTAATTAGTTACTGTGACTTTAATATTGTTAAAAAAATTTTAAAAATGTTGAAATGGTTACTATAAACATGCACAACTATATTTTTTTTCTCTGCGTGATGTTAGTTTACACAGAGAAAACAGATTCGTGATAGCAACCGAATTTGTTGCAAATCGAATGATTCGGTTGTACACATAGAATTTTTCGGTTCCAGCAACAGAAACTCAGTTGATAAAGAAGAATTTCGGTTGAAGCAACCAAACTTTTGTTACCCCTTCCCAAGTTTTGTAGCCACAACTGTAAAATTCGTTCACTAACGTAAAATCATTCGATTGGCAACAAATTCGGTTGCTATTACGAATCTGTTTTCTCTGTGTAAACTAACATCACGCAAATTTATATAAAAAAAACAAAACTTTTTAAAAATAATTTTCGATAGAAATCTCTATAATATATTCCACTGTGCACCGTGTTGATAAAACCACATGTCGTCTACATTAATATTATCCAATTTAGGCAAAAATATATCTTTTGTCATGTCACGATATCGAGCACCAATAACAGTCACTTTTAGACCAGTCTCATTTTCGAAGAAGAATGGTGCCAAGGGGCCTTCAGCGATAAACCCGTAGCAAAAAGGCACGTTAAAGATGCATTTGACTGCATTTGACTTCTTTGACTTGCATTTGACTTCTTTGAACCACAAAAGCAGTAGTTTTGACTATTAACAAAATCATTATGTTGAAAATGTGACTCATTAATTTCTTTATTATACCCTTCACCTTCGAAGGGTATATATAAATTTGTCATTCCGTTTGTAATTTCCACAATATAATTTTCCGACCCTAGAAAGTATATACATTCTGGATCCTTATAGATAGCGGAGTCGATTTAGCCATGTCCGTCTGTCTGTCTGATATCTTCGGAATCCAAATCTTCAATAATTCTGTCATACATGCTTTCGAGAAGTTTCCTATTTAAGATCAGCAAAATCAGTCCATAAATAACGGAGATATGAGCAAAAATCCGAGACAACCTCTATTTTTGTTGACTATTTTTGATCTATATCTCGATTACTAAGTCAAAAATATAGACAATATGGATATCTAATGATAGATATTTCAAAGTCCATTGCAACGATGTATATAAGGCTATAGTAAGTTGGACCTACAATGGGTCAAAATCGGGAAAAATATTTGTTAACCCGAATTTTTTTCAAAAAAAACTCTTTTTTCACTAATAAATTAAAAAAAATAAATTTTTAAATTAAAAAAAAAAAATTGGAAAAAACAAAAAAAAAATTTTTTTTTCAAGAAATAAGAATTTTTTAAATTTTATTTTAAAGTATAATTTGGTGAAGGGTATATAAGATTTTGCACAGCCGAATATAGCTCTCTTACTTGTTTTTCATTGTTTTTATTGATTGTCAACACATCTTGCTTGAATTTTGGAACACCCTTTATATATGAAACGCACTGTATGAATGTTGAACATTTTTACAATATTTAAACAGCAATTTTAAATTTCATAGTAAATACATAATATAAATTTAAGCAAAACCGATTTTTCATATGAAAAATAAAAGCAAAATATACGATGTTTAGCAATAAACGAATCGGTCAAACACGTATGTCTGCTTAAATGATTCACCATTAAAACAGACTTGTAACAAACATGTCGACAAACAGTTTTAACAAAGAACAAATTAGCAAATGTATTTAATTTTACATTAAGTAATCTGTTAATTTCATTTACACATGTTGTAGATTTTTATTAAATAAAATACATTTGACTTACATATAAGGCAATAAATCTTTTTCTTTCTTGTATTTTTTGAGTCATGACATTTACAAAATGTTAAATTTCGTTATTAAGATATAACGTATTAAAGAACTATTTCATATTTATATTCTTAACATTTCAAACATGTCTTCTAATTAAGAAAATTAAAGAAATTAAAAATTTATCAAAACAAAAAAAAAAAAAAAAACACAAAATTCCCATAAGGCGTGCCCCATTAGCATCTGTATGTCATTTAATAAATTTCTATGAATTTATTTTATTAATTTATTACTGATGTTTTTTTTTTTTTAAATTTTTACTTAGAAGATACATCCAAAATCCATTCTTCCTTGTTTATGTGTGCTTTATTGCGCAGTGTTTCTTTCATGTTATTGCCGATTGATTTCTATTGAATTTTTAATTGCGTTTCTTATGTGTCTCACAACAATAATATTTTTATTTTATATGAATTTTATTTATGAAAAATTAAATTAAATAAACAAATATTATGATAATGATGCTGATGTTTAGTTTTTTATGACATTTGTGATGCTTGATTGATATAAAAATTTACTTTTTATTTTCTTAATAATTCTGAATTTTATTTTTTTGTTTTAATAATTTACAGAAAAAGTTTCTTTATTTTTTTAATGATGAACTGTAATAAACAGCAGAAAAATAAATAATTAGTTTGCTGTTTTACTGCGTCTATTAAAAATACCCTGGACTAGTAACGAACGATACACATTTATAGATTTGTAATTAGTCATGTTTTTCCTGCAACGGGGTCCTCTAATATTTTGAAATGCGCAATATATATATATGTTTCTTCTTGGATCAGCACTCATGCAAAACATTGTGTTGGAACTAAGAAAAATAGGTTATGAGAGGAAGGAAAAAGGGAGTAGTGTTTGTGGACATTCGATTTGAACTTTCCTATATTCCCCACCAGGAAAGATAACAGCAGGGAGTTTGCTCCACATAACCATTTCAACACTTTTAAAAGTTTTTTAACAATATTATAGTAACTGTAATTATGTGTATGATTGCGGTAACCATAATATGTTTAAGTTACCATTCACATCATTGTAGCAATCATATATATGATTGTAGTAATTATATATATGTTTGCGGTAACCATGTTTCTGATGTAATACTTCACCATATTGTGTTGTTCTAGGATTATGATGATTGCTACAATGATGTGTTATGGCTACCGCAATCATATACATAATTACAGTTACTATAATATTGTTAAAAATGTTGAATTGGTTATGGTACGATTGTTCAACTATATTTTTTCTCTGGGTTTTCGGACAGTACGTCTAAAAAACGAAGTTCCCTGTAATGTGTTGTGCGGTCCACTGAGCAGGAACAAGTTCCCTAACACATTGCATTGTAATACCGATAGAATAGTGAAATGTAACCCACATTTGGACATTGCTCCATCGTATCAATAGAGGTGGATACCGTATTATCACCTTCGTTCTCTCCTGTACGCAGTCGTGAAGCTCCAAAATAGACTTTGAAGCACCCATACATGGAAGTTGTATTATAAGTATTTACCGTTTGATATAGATGGTATAAATAGTGAGTAGATCAGATGAACAACCGAGACACATGAATGCTTCTCTCGACACTTTAAAAATGTGTTAAGTCCTGCAAACATCTTATTGTATTCTCATGTCCACAACATCAAGAGCGTTTAATTCCACAATATTTACACCACTCGTAAATACAGATGTAGTGACATGAGCTACTCTGAGTCTTGCGAGCGCTGAAACCGACCCTATTTGTACGACCCCATTCAGATATTGTCACAAGGTCCCGATTAAGGAAACCATTAATGTTTTGCCTCATTGCCCAAATCTGCGACATGCTTGGTGTATAACTAAATGAATATGAATGGCAAATGTTGCTGTCATCTTCAAAATAATAGATAGGGTTTGAAGTTTGACGTAGAAGGTCGTTTAATAAATTAAGGAATAGAGTAGGTGAATTAATCTTGATGAGATCTCATCTATAATGATTCGTATAGTACCAACTCTGAGAAAGCTTTATATAAAACGAGAGAAGTTATTACCGACACCAAAATCGAAAGCCTTGAAAATATGAGCCACCACTTTACTTAACCCAAAATGGTGAAAGCAATTTTGGTGTCATATAATAAAAGCTCCTTGAAAAGCGCTTAGATCTAAAGTTTAACTACCATCTTTCATATGATTCTAAAATTATATATTGCTCTACACCAGAGTTAGTCGTGAAGAGAAATGTAGTGTAATTGAGAATGTGGTGGTGCCTAAGCACTGAATGAATTATCAATCTAAGCGGGAAAAAGATGCAGTAAATATGACTTCCTAAAGATCTTATTTTGCAGACACAAGGACACCTAGCCGCATTACAAAATCGTTCAAATTTTATACGGCGTGTCATTGTGAGACAAGGCGTTGCATACTCGCTTCTGTTAGAGTGTTGATAGAAGACCTACATATTTGAAAGTCTTCCGCTAAAGGCCTGTAATGAGACCTACCGCGTATTACCTCACAGATTGTCTACATATTAACATTTATAAAAACTCCGAAAATTAAAACCTAATTGAAGGTCTGCTGAAGCAAGAAAATATTCTTAGGGGATATTTACATTATGACTTTAAAATCATGGGATTTTTTCGTACTAGTAAATTGTGACGTCTAAACAAAAGGAAAGTTTTCTGTTTTTCATGACTTTAGCTTTGAGCTCTTTTCTAATTGGTTGTTGATAGGGTATTCAATTAATCGGGTTCCTGGTTTAATTGGTTAATCGAGCAAAAAATTAATCGGGGTTTAGATTTAATCGATTAATTTTAAATTATTCGATTAACTGAATAATTTCTATTTTAATTTTAAATTGAAAATAAAATGAATTTTGTGTACTTAAGCATTTCAACAAAAAAATAAATAATTGCAAAAAAATATGGTATTTGAGATCCTTTTTATCCTTTAACATGTGAGTTTTTTTTAGGACTTTAGTGAGATTTACTGAAATATTTTTTAAGAAAAGAATATAATTTAAAATGTTTCCTTTTAAACGATGTTTCTTTAATTTTATTAATACTTGACTCTCTCGCAGATTGTAGATGTTGGAGAAATCGAAAGTAAGGCATGAGAAAGACTATCCAATTTCTCAGTTTTTTATTCAGTTTTTTTAAGCATTTAAAATCCTCCATTATACCATTGGAGTCCTGATAAAAGACTCGTTTCAGTAATGTCTTCAGTTTTGTCTATTAACATTCTAGAAAAAAGGTCATGCCAAATTCTTTAGTTTCAGTTTTTGAGCTATACTTCAAAAAACTATTGCTAAAAGGGAATGTTCATAAGTTAAGAAATAAAATTTGTGTGTTTAAAACCATATTCCCATATAAAGTACAAAAAAAAAGAAATTTCGGTTAATCGGTTAATCCACCCAAATTAGTCGGTTTATTTGTTATTTGAAAATCTTCAATTTTAAATTATTCGAACAGTTAACCGACCAAAATTAATCGGTTAACCGATTAACGGTTATTCGATTGAATACCCTAGTTGTTGATACGATTAGATGCCAAAAAAGACAAATATGGTTGACAAAAAAAGGCTTCGTATAAATGCAAAAAGACTTTCGTAGAGGTTTTAAAAGAGAAACAAAAAAAAAGACATGACTTTAAATCAAAGTGTAAATATCTACTTAATGAACTCTGCATAAAACCTAAAGAATGGAGTTAAAAATATCACGCGTGTAGTTTTATATACAAAAACTCCTTCACGCGAACTTCACAACATCAAATGTTATACAAGACTAAATCATTTAGAAGATTTTTCACCTTCTTCTGGTTTCATGCAACAGTTTATAAGTAATAAAGGGAGCAAAATTAATAACATTATAGAGAGCAAAATCAATCATGTTTGAATATTAAATAAAAGTTTATTAGACCTGATTTTGGAATGCAATTTTGATTGTGTATCACTTTCTGAGTCGATTAAACGATGTCCGTCCGTTCGTCTGTCTGGCTGGCTGTCCATATAAACCTTGTGCGCAGAGTACAGGTCGCAATTTTAAAAATATTTAGATAAAATTTGGTACATATTAATTTTTCTGCCCAAGGACCGAGCCTATTGAAACTGCCTGAAATCGGTCCATTATTTCACCTAGCCCCCATACAAATGTTCTCCCGAAATTGGACTTTATCGGTCATAAATGTTTAATTTATATAGGTATCTACACAAGTTTTTCTCCAAATAAGTTTTATATATATAGAATTCAGGTCACCAAATTTTATTATGATGCATCCATAATTAGTCATAGCTCCCATATAAGGCCTGCTTCCGATAATCACTTCAACGAGCATAAATCTCCTAAAAATGTTGGTATACATATAAAATCCAACATAAATAACTTTCATATAGACATTAATCACATGACCAAATTCCATGGTGCTAGGTCCATAATTTGTCATAGCTCCTATATAAGGCCCTCTTCTGAAAATCACTCACGAATATAAATTATTGAAATTTTGTTTTTGCTCATTTACTTAGTGTAGGGTATTATATGGTCGGGCTTGACGGTATATATGCATACACCAATTAAGTTAATGTTCACCATAACCATTTAAAAATTTGCTCAAGTATTTAACAATATCATGGTGACTGTAATTGTGTATATGATTGCGGTAACCATAATATGCTTAAGTTACCATTCACATGATTGTAGAAATAATAATAATAATTTGTTAATTATTCACCGTCTTCCACTTCATAAAGCTACATCATTTTCTTTGTTGAAGTGCTACTGAATTAAATGTGTTTATTTTAAAATATTAATAATTTTAACGCTCGTATTGTGTATTTGTAAAAACCCTACACACTAAAATATTCTTTATTTTAAAATAATAAACCATTTCCAAAGCAATTGCACTTAGGATAAACCTATATGGCTAAAAAAAACACTCTACAACTTGTAATTTTAGCAATACATTTTAATTAAAAACGAATACAAAGAGAATTAATACATTTTTAAAGTTTGTATTTTTTTCAAAAAGCAAATAGAATATTATTGCAAATGATTTCCATTGTAGAGAGACAAAAAACTCATACAAATTAATTTTGTGATGATATATTTCACTTGTTAATTGGCTACAACTACAACACACACACACACAAGTAATTCATTAAATAAATAAAACAAAATACACAAATAATGGCAATAAATAATAATTTCCGGTGATAACATCAAGATAAACAAAAAACTAATTGTGATTAAAACAAAAATATACAAAATGAAATTTCTATTTTTTTAAAAGCTCTTAATTATGTAGTTTAAAGGTTCAAAACTTGGCTTTTATATTTACAGTTTAAAAAGCTTTCTCACTCTTCTCTTATGCTATAACTGTTTGAATTATGGTTTCATTTATTTATATAAAACTTTGCTACACTTACCAACCCAACTTCGTACTTTCGGCAGATAATCATTCCAAAATGAGCATCGTTTGGCCAATTGACCTCTTTGTAGTTTTTCAGTTTTTTCATCTGTGCTGAAGACATAATACACGGGATCTTCTTTGGAGAAATTTGGCCATTCTTCACCATCTACAGCCGGGTTACTGTAAAATATAACAGTTATTTAGACATTTCAATAAAGTTCAAAAAATCCTTGCTATAAATTAAAACTTTACCACGAAATGGTGGTGGTTTTGTGATATAAAATTGTGATGTTATAAGTTGTTATTATTTTTTAAATAGGTTGTTGTCTTTACTGTAAACTTTGGACATAAAAGCTTTTCTGTGTGTAACAGTAAATATATTAAATATATTGTTTAGTTAGTCGCAACTTTGTTATGTAAATTTTAACATGTCATATCTCTAAATATTGTCCTAGCGATAACAGTTGGCGAACTTTTTTAAAAGTTTATTAGATTTATCTTATATTTCTGGGACTAATTGACAAATGTTTATAAATATAGTGCACTTGCGGTAAAGTGAACACCGTCTAACGTGAACACCGCCTAACGTGAACAAGCTTTTGTTTACATTGACTTCTCTGTAACGTGAACAAACTCAGAACGCTCTATAACGTGAACAATTTTTATACCCTTCACCTTCGTGAGAAGGGTATATATAAATTTGTCATTCCGTTTGTAATTTCCACAATATAATTTTCCGACCCTATAAAGTATATATATTCTGGATCCTTATAGATAGCGGAGTCGATTAAGCCATGTCCGTCTGTCTGTCTGTCTGTCTGTCTGTCTGTCTGTCTGTCTGTCTGTCTGTCTGTCTGTCTGTCTGTCTGTCTGTCTGTCTGTCTGTCTGTCTGTCTGTCTGTCTGTCTGTCTGTCTGTCTGTCTGTCTGTCTGTCTGTCTGTCTGTCTGTCTGTCTGTCTGTCTGTCTGTCTGTCTGTCTGTCTGTCTGTCTGTCTGTCTGTCTGTCTGTCTGTCTGTCTGTCCGTCTGTCTGTCTGTTGAAATCAATTTTCTGAAGACCCCAGATATCTTCGGGATCCAAATCTTCAATAATTCTGTCAGACATGCTTTCGAGAAGTTTGCTATTTAAAGTCAGCAAAATCGGTCCACAAATGGCTGAGATATAAGGAAAAAACCAGGACAACCTCGATTTTTTACCTATTTTTTTACCTATATCTGGATTACTAAGTCATTAATATAGACAATATGGATATCAAATGATAGATATTTCAAAGACCTTTGCAACGACGTATATAAGATCGTAGTAAGTTGGACCTACAATGGGTCAAAATCGGGAAAAATTTTGAACCAGATTTTTTTTTTCACCAAAAGTTTTTTTCGCTAAATATTAAAAAAAAAATAAATTTAAATTAAAAAAAAAAAAAAAATTAAATTTAAAAAAATTTTTACATAAAAACTTAAAAAAAAAAATTCGAAAAATATTTTTTTTCCAAAAAATGAAAAAAAACAACTGGAAAAAAAATTTGTTTACCTAAAATTACCTAAAAATTTTTATTTTGAAGTATAGTTTGGTGAAGGGTATATAAGTTTCGGCCCAGCCGAATATATCTCTCTTACTTGTTTTTTAATGCATTTGTTTTCTAAGCATGTAGAAAACAATGAAATACATACATTAAATTCGATTTTTAAAGTTTAGGGAATTCCCTTATAATAAAAATGTGTTTGTATCCTCTAAATTAATATTTTTTGTATGACTACGAATGAGTAATTTTATTTCAATATATATTTTCTCGTGATCTCGTTTTGTTTTTTAATCAATAATTTTTGTTTTATATTTTAATAATGAAAAAGAATTTCATGTTCAAGTGTAAAACACAGGTTTATATTATACAATTTTTTATTTTTTCCATTAAATTCGACAATCGCTAACGTGAACAATTTCACTAACATGAACTCCCTTGGTTTTAATTAGTTCACGTTATCGCGAGTGTACTGTATGTTAGTTCTAAACTAGGGTCGTTATTTACACAGTTTTATTTTAATCGAATAATAATTTTTAAAATATCCACGATTATTCGCAAGAAATTTTCTTAAAATCCAACAATGTGAAATCGGTACCACCTTAACCCATAATAAAAAATCGTTTATTCAAATCGAGGAATATTTGTTTGGAAATATGTACAAATCTAAAATTTCGTTTAAAAAAATTTTGAAATTTTTTTGAAATTTTTATAAAATTTGATAATCATCGTGTTTTATTGAAGATATTTCGATATAATTTGGTAAACACTATTTTTTCGGCCCAAGGACGAAGCCTATTGAAACTGGCTGAAATCGGTCCATTATTTCACCTAGCCCCCATACAAATGTCATCCCGAAATTGGACTTTATCGGTCTTAAATGTTTAATTTATGTAGGTATCTACACAAATATTGTACCAAATAAGTTTTATATATACCGAATTCATGTCAGCAAATTTTATTATGATCGGTCCATAATTAATCACAGCTCTTATATAAGACCCGCTTCCGTATATCACTTTAACGTTCATAAATCTCATAAAAATGTTGGTATACACATAAAATTCAACATAAATAACTTTCATATAGACATAAACTACGACCTAATTTCATGGTGATCGGTCAATAATTGGTCATAACTCCCATATCCCATGCCCACACACGAACTAAATTATTGAATTTTGAAAGTAAAATGTTTTTGCTCATTTACTTAGTGTAGGGTATTATATGGTCGGGCTTGTACGACTTGTTTGTTAAGGAACTTTGAAGATATTTATGGGAAAATGCATGGTGTTAAAATAAAAAACATCATATGGAAAAATCGTACGTTCGCGACCCGTTCGCGACCTGTACTTAAGCCAATTAAACAAAAACCAATAGAGATATTTTATTGTGTAAGTACTGGATAGAGACCTACATTAATACACTTTTGAAATAAATTAATCGCTTTTAAATATTCCGTTCCATTTCGCAGATTTTTACATTTCACTACTGTCAGACAAAGTTTACTTCTATTTTGCGTACGTTCGTTACCACATGTTTATAACTATCATTATGAAAACTTAAATTCGATGAAATCCATATTTTGCACCAAACATAGAGCTACCAAAATGCTATCGAATCGCAAAAAAAAATGGTAGGAAAAGTTTTGTTTGCTATATTCTTTGGACATCAAAAGCATACGAACGTACGTTCGTGACCCTAGGAAATGCCCATATGCATGATGATTTATATTTTTTATTTTTTTTGTTGTTTCAATTTATAATTAATTAGCGAAAATATTTATATTTTGATTGGATTTTTCATTATTAAATTTTGAAAATACTGCTACTTTTAACCATAACCATCGAAACAACAAATCAAATTTGTAATCTCTAAATATTATCCGATGTTACTCAAATTTTCAGCATTTGGTTTTAAGATGACGGAGAATAATTTAGACCTCCAAATATGGGCCACTCTAGTAAACGAATAGCTGTGTGTATACTGCATTAAATGTTTGCCATAATTTTGCTCTTTTTTTAATTTTATCAACATATTCAATACATATCGCTCATTTGCTGCAACAACGTAATAACTCAAAATCCGTGTGTTTTGAACTGAGTAATGCAAAATATGCGCCGTTCTATAGTATTTCATATAGTTTTATCAGTCTTCAAAAAAGTCAGTTATTTTAAGGATGAGAGTGTTTTTTGTAGTAAACATCAAAATCAAAATTCATGTTTTTTCGTATATTTGACATGAAAAAATTTGGGCAAAATACCGATTAGAAGGATATTAGCATCTACTATTTAAATCAGGTTTTATTTCTGAAATCTTATGAGTTGTTGAACATTTATTTAAGAAATAGTAAAATGTCATAAAACATTCAAATCCGTTTTTCTCGAAACGACTTTTTTTGAATTATGACGTTGTTGCAGCAAATGAGCGATATATACATACAAATGTTTATACATCCAGAAAAAAATTAAGTTGAGCATGTTTACAGTAACCATTTCCACATTTTTAAATGTTTGTTTAACAATATTATAGTCACAGTAACTATTTACATGATTGTGGTAACCATAATATGGTTAACTTATGATTCACATGATTGTATCAATCATATATATGGTTACAGTATATGTTTGTCACAACCATTGTTATGATGAATCTTTATATCATAATATGTTGTTCTCAGATTATGATATCAATTAGCCGAGAGCAACATAATATGGTAAAACCTTAATCATAAAAATGGTTGTCACAAACATATACTTACTTACTGTAACCATATATATGATTGATACAATCATGTGAATCATAAGTTAACCATATTATGGTTACCACAATCATGTAATTAGTTACTGTGACTATAATATTGTTAAAAAAAAACTTTAAAATGTGGAAATGGTTACAGTAAACATGCACAACTATATTTTTTCTCTGCGTGTATGTACATTAGTATGGTCTCAAAAATAATACTGATTTTCTCTAGCAGTTGGTGAGCTGTATCAAGAGCTAAAAAGGTAAATTTTTAAAGGTTTTTAGTAATTTATTGTACTTACCCAATACCCGTATAATGTGAAAGGAGCATTGAATGACCAAGGTGTTTCTAAAAGCGAAACTATAAATGGTGCTGCTCACCAATGACTACAGCTAGCATATAAGTTTTGAGAAATGGTATTTAAAAACAAAATAAACTTTAATTTTTGTTGGGCCCACCCTAATGCATATAATACATGCATATTAAAATTATTTGTTTAATATGTTGATTGCAACTTAAGTAAGTAAAGCAAATTGTTGACAGCTAAACTCTAGAGATTACTATGCGCTCACAAATCCTTTTTTTGTACTTAGAAGTATAACTTTTAAGAACAAACCTTTAGTTTTAGAAAAGAAAAACTTAAATAGAAAATAATTGTGGGAATTGAATAAATATATAACTATTCATGTGGATAAGAAAATTTATAGGAACAAATAATGACACAAATATTTTAAAATAGAAACAAACATGACTCTATTAATTAAACTAATAGAAAATATAAGGTAGACTTATTGTTATCAAAGTGTTGGAATTTGTGTCTGCTATTCAGAAACTTATAATATTTTTAATAACTAAAAAATTCAGGGACAAGTTTTTGCAAAAATAAGGCCAAAATGTTGCGTACAATTGATATTTTTGTTTTTTATTTATTTATAAATTTTCATATGAAATATGAAATATTATGAATTTTTCATTGAAAGATAATTTATTTAATTTTTATTTGATTTCAAAGAATACAGCAAAAGATAATTATTGATGGACACATGACAGTACGAAATACATTTCACAACCCCTTTATCAGCATACAAATATTTTTTGAAGTAATACGCAAAAATAAAACTTTATTAAGCATTAATATAAAACAAAGTTTATAAAAATTACTCAATTAGTTATAAAAATATACAAAAAAACGTAAAATTTTAATTATTTCGAGAACCCCATGGTACAGTGGCTTAACTTTTTTTTTTTTGAAATAATTCGGTATCTCGGGAACTATTAGAGATATCTTAACGTAATTTTGACTTTTTTGAAAAAAAAAACGATTTGAAATTAACGGTCTATAACGACTGCTTGCAGCATTCATCATGTTTATAAACATGTACATCAGTAGAAGCTTCTACTTATCAACAATGTTAGCATAGCATAGCATGCGGTTATTAGCATTGTTTGTAAGTATGGCAACACTAAATGTTTAAGCTGCTAACATTAACATCGAAAGCTCTTGAACATACGAGTTTTGACCGTTAAAAACAATCTAGACTACTCGAATAAACATGGCAGTGTGTATAAATAGTGACATATATCCCACTAGCATCCCACTAAGTGACCAAAAACCTCTTAAAGCAATGGACCTAAGCATTCTTTTGAGTCAAAAATTGTATGTCAAAAGTCAAAAATTGTATGTCTTGATTTACAAGATATTTATTTGGATAGATATCCCACTCGCATCCCACTAAGCGATGAAAAATGTCTCCAAGAAAAAGACCTAAGCTTTCTTTTGAGCAAACAAATTAAAAAACAGTCAACAAGGTTTTTGATTTTGCAAAAAAAAAGTCAAAAATTTTATGTTTTGAGTTACAAAATATTTATTTTGAAAGATATACAACTCGCATCCCACTAAGCGACTAAATAGGCCTTCAAGGAAAATATCTAAGCTTTCTTTTGAGAAAAAAAGGACCTATTTTGAAAAAAAGTAAAAACAAAATTTTAATTTTGGAAAAAAAGTCAAACATTTCAAATTTTTTTTTTTCGAAAGATTGAAGAAATAACTATTTAAACTATTTGGGACACATTTTGCTAAAAACAATAGGTAATGGATGAGAAAAAACACCTGCTTGGCCAAAATGTCAAATTTTTATCCCCTCTAACTCAGAGAGTTCCCCACCGATCTTGTTGAAAAATTTTGTCTAAATTACTATCCAACAGAACTAACTTTGGTGCATATACAAAAGTCATCTTACCAAATTGTATAACGATTTGGCCTATTTTTTTTATCTATATCTGGATTACTAAGTCATTAATATAGACAATATGGATATCTAATGATAGATATTTCAAAGTCCATTGCAGCGATCTATATAAGGCCATTGTAATTTGGACCTACAATGGGTCAAAATCGGCAAAAACATTTTTTTGTCATAAATTTTTTTCACTAGTAAATTTAAAAAAAAAAGTTTTTTGAAATAAAAAACAATTTTGAAAAAAAAAAATATTTTTTAAATTTTGAAAAAAAAAAAAATTTGTTTTAAATTTTGAAAAACAATTTTGGAAAACAAAATTATTTTGTTTAGCTAAAAATATTAAAAATGTTTATTTTAAAGTATAATTTGGTGAAGGGTATATAAGATTCGACACAGCCGAATATAGCTCTCTTACTTGTTTTTACTTATATTTTTGTCATTAGTGACACCGATTTTTAATAGCAACCCAACCTAGACTTTAACCGATGTATTTATATATTAATCATGGTCGAAAGTTATTTAGGGGATCTGGATTCCGACTGGTTTAAATAATCGTAGCAAGAATGTTATTTAGGGAATATTATACTCTTGAAATCTTGTAAATTATTCCATTTATTCGAGGGTATTGAAAATTAACCAAAATCTAAGGGTTTCGGTTCAATATTACTTGTTTGTTGTTTAATTCGAATAGGAAGGTCAATATTTATTTTATTTTTTCGCTTCAGTTTGCAAGATAAAAATTTAATTTGGTTCAGATACGTTAGAATCGTTCTTTACATGAATTATTTAAAAAGAAAAAAGTGTTTTGCATTCAGTAATATAATTTTTTTAAAGATATATATTTATATCTTGATAACACAGATATGGGCTGTTTGCTAAATATTTTACCTTAAAAAATCTATTTTAATGAAAATCTAAGATGAACGGTATTGACTATAGTCCCACGATATGCAACAATATGTAGTAATATTTAATGGTCATATTTTCTAATTTCATTTCCACACAAAATTTTTTTTAATATATTTAATTATATTTAATATATTTTTACTTAATTGATTGTGAAACTTACCCCGTTTTGGCAAACTCAATAACTGAATTGAGCATACGTTTGCCCAACTCTCGTTCCACGGGCCGATACTGCAGTGATGTGTTTAATGGTTGACCAAAGAAGTACTCGATTTCATCACCGTGTAGTACGCCCATCCATTCACCCCACAAGGAGGTACTAGTGCGCTGCAATAAATAAAAAAATAAAACATAGAAATTATTATACTAAAACCTATAACTGCTTTAAAAAACAATAGAAGGTCTTTATTAAAGCATTTAAGTGGGTTCGTCCGTCTGTCGGGTCCACCCGTATGCTGAAAATATTGAGGAGTGATAAACAAAACTTTTTCTTTTCTTTTGTCTTTATTTATACATATTCATATCCATATTGTTTTTTTTTTCTTTTGTTTTTGTGTTCATAAGTAAATTGCTACAAAATTGGCACAAGTGACTCTGTTGCTTGATTGCTTTGCCTCTGCTTAGCTGACTGGCTGCCTGATTTGCTTCACTTTTTTTGTGTTAAATGGGAGGCTTATAAGTCTCAACTACTAAACTCTATGTTGATGAGACTTTGCCTTCATATTGTTGTTGTTATTGTTGCAGCTGATGATGCTACTGTTGCATTTTACTCAAACAAAAAAGGACTTTAGAGAACTTTTTATGTTTTTTTTTTTTTTTCAAGTATAAGTGATTGTACATGTGTGTGTGTATGGCTGAGTGTATTTGTTTGCAAACTTTTGCCATATTTTTTTAATAAGTAGCAGCATAATATCCAAACACTTATAAAGCAAACACATACAATCACTGTGTAAGCACAGTATGTGAACAAATAAGTTATATTTCAAAAAGAAACAAATTTTAATGTAACAAAAAAGAACTTTTATTTTCATAAGTAAATAATAAATGTTAAGAAAATTTGAAAAAAAAAAAAAATAATTAAAATATTTTGAATACTAACGTGAAAACATGAAATGTACAGCATTTTTTAAAATGATTCCTTGACAAACCAGTTGCATTAAATAATATTTTAAATTTGAAAAGTCATAATACACAATGTTGTCGTCTATAAATACCTTTAGGTATTCTGAATTTCAGTTTACTTTTTTTAATATTAAATTGTTTTTTTCAATTAAAATTTATATTTTCTCAATATTAATTTGTATTTCTAATTTTCAATTAGATTTTTTTTTTAAATATTATTTAGCTTTTCTGAATTTCTATTTGATATTTCTCAATATTAATTTCAAGTTCTGGTTTTAAAATTCTATTTTCTCAATACAAATTTGATTTTGTCTTATACCGTAGACAGACGACAGAGTTTATTTGCATTAACAGCACACTAATGTGAATTAAAATTTAACCCTGACAAACGACAGTTTTTGCATTTAGTAAACAGCTGTTTGTTTGTAAACAATTGTGAAAAATTTTTTAGCAAATCGGTAAATTCTCAGCTAGATGTTAAGTTTTCCCTAATTAATTGCCACGTAAAAAACACAAGGCAGAAATGTTATATATCAATGGATAGGGAATTTCGTATATTTCTCAAAAATATGTATAATATTTGACAATTAAAAAATTCATGGAATACTATTTTGAAAAATATGACACAAAAAAAAAATTTATTTGCGAAGATACTAATTTTGCGAATTGAAATCAAATTTTTATTTATGTATATTTTTTAATAAAATTTCAAAAAATGCGAAAATGCAAAATTTAAAACAAATTTTGAAATTTGGAATCAAGAATCCCGCAATTCCCAAAAAAGTTTCGAAAAATCTCAAAAATGAGATTTTTTGATTTTTAGGCTATAATATCCATATCAGGGACGGAACCTTTTACAAAATAATTAAGAACATATTAGGCCATCTAAAATACGTTACTATATTTTGATATCGACTATGCGATTTGAGAATTTTTGCCCTAAAGTTAAATTTTACATAAAAAATAGGCATTTTTTGGATGGAACTGGTCCGTTCGGTATCAACAATTTAAAAATCGGTTTTCATTTAAAATATTTTGTGTAAAGTTAGCTTTCCAAAAAGTATAAATTCCTTATACATCTTCGAAGAAATTTTTTAGATAACTTAAAAAGGAAAAAAGTACTTTATTCCCAAAAAACTAGCGAAAAATTGCCTTTTTCAAATTCAAATGCAATAACTTTGGAGTCAGTCATGATTTTTCAACAATTATTATTTTTATTTGATACATACATTTGTTTTTAGTCTAATAAAGGAAAAAAAGGAGAAAATCGGGAAACATTTGAACCCGCTGTTATAAAAAAAAACTGGAGTAGGGTCGGTAAAAAGTTTAAAAATTTAATTTTCAAATGCGAATATCTCATAAGATGTAAGAGATAATTGATAGCTACGACAAAGTTTTTTGTAGTGCTCGTTGAGGGGATTCTATATAAGTAAGGTTTTTGAAATCGGGACACAAACGAAGAAATACTATCGTTTTAAAAATTTAACATACCGGAGGTGATCTACTTTGGGGACCACTGGCCGCGCCCCTGGTGGGCCCATGTGGTCCAAATACAAAACTTAAATTCGACAATACTTCCTCATTGTGCATGTCGAATTTCACCGTTTGGAAGTTACAGATTAATTTCCCTCTTTTTTTTTCTATACCACAATAATAAACAATTTTCCAAAAGTTGATTGATTGTCAACGGTATTGCCATATTGAAATAGCTAAATTCAGTATAAATTCAGTTTGATTTTTAACATTTACATCAAAGTTAATGCGCATTAGGATGGGGATAATTCACAAGTTAATTTGAATTAAGACTGCCTACATTTTTGACATTTAGTTTATTGACGTATTCCTAGTACTTAGATGCATTGACAATTTTTACAATGAATTGAATTTCGGTCAAATTGGCAAATTTTGCGTAAGGATTTTGCTTTGAAGCCTTTCAAGGTTCCACTGGTGCAGGAATTGAAAGCGACCAACCATTCACATCGCCGTAGATTCGCTCAATTCATTCAGGAATAACCTGTTGGTTTTTCTGAAAAAAAAAATCATTTTTTCAGTCGAAGCCCATTTTTATTTGTCAGGGTTTGTCAACAAGCAAAATGGCCTCATTTGGGCTTCTGTCAGGGTGGTCGTGGTGGATATTTGCAGATATAATTTTTCATTCATAATTGCCGAACTTTTCTCTTCATAATACAATAAAAATTTGAATCAACTTCATCTAAATTTTTTGATTTACTTTGTTTTAGAAAAAAAGTTCTTGTTGAAAAACCCTTCATTATCTTTTTTTTATTGTAATATAAAAAACCGGGTTTGTAAGAAAAAGCTTTCTCAAAAACTTTCAGTGTTTTAGCAGAGTTTTTAAACCAACCTAGAAAAAAACCTCCCTTTTGAAGAAAAATATATTTTTACATTAACAAAAGCTTTTTCAAAAAAATTTTGAAAAAAATATTTTCCACAAAATGGAAGAGTTATCAGAAATTAAATTTTTGCAAAGAAAAAAACAATAATTTCAAATCCTCTTTAAACAAAAAAATTTTTTAGACGAAATGCTTTTTACAAGCTCTCCAAAAATATGTCACCCTCTCGACAAGCCTTGGTATGCTATAATCCTCAAGATTGTTTACTATACATGATTTTATTTTGATTGAAAAATACGTCAGCGATTTTTGTAAATTTTGGTCAATATTTAACATAAGTATTCGTTTAAAACAAAATTTCCTATTTTGAAGCACTAAGAATCCACGTAAAATTTATAAGACCCATTCCACCCATGTCCACTCGAATTTACTGCATGATACATCTTCAATATACGTCGAAGATATTTTTGGGACTTAAGGAGTGAGATCGTAAAATTCTTAACACACGTTTTTCATTAAAACTTTTAACCCAAGTATATTTTTTTTTTTTTTTTATCAAGTTACCTTTGTAAAACATATCAGTTATTATGTTTAATGTCAATTATGTTCATTTGTTGTTAATCTGATTAAAATGAGTGACCAGAAAAAAGTGCTTACTAAAATTATTAAATATTTTCAACAAAACCCAACTTGGTTCTACAAAAAGTTGGCCAAACAATCAAAGATCTGCCGTCAAACTGATTCCAATAATATTAGACAGTATCGGGAGAACTTGTCCGTTGATAGAAAACCTGATTGCGGTAGAAGGAATGGTCCACATGATGATTTTTAAGCCAAAAAAATAGAAAGCATTTTCAAAAGAGCTGCCAACACATCCGATAGGAAAGCAGCCCGGTTAGCTCAGTGCTCGGACTATTTGGTACGAAAAGTTAAAGCTAATGAAGGTTTGAACACATACAAGGCTCAAAAAGTTCCTGACAGGAACGCTGCTAAAAATTTAGAGGCCAAAAACAGAGCACGGAAACTGAAGTCAAGTTTTATAAAAAAATATTCTTGCTGCATAATGGATGACGAAACGTATGTTCTGGCAGATTTTTCGCAACTTCCTGGTCAAAAATTGTATGTTGCTGATGCTCGAGGGAATGTTGAAGAAAAGTTTGGGATTCAAAAGCAGACAAAATTTCCCAAAAAGTTCTTGGTATGGCAAGCAATATGCAGTTGCGGCAAAGGAAACCAATCATTTGTTACAACGGGCTCTATAAATACCGAAATTTACATCAGGGAATGTTTACAAAAAAGGCTGCTTCCATTCATAAGACTTCATAATGTGTCCACTCATTTTTGGCCTGACTTGGCATCCTGTCACTATGGTAAAAAAGCCCTTGTGAGTGGTACAAGAACAATAATGTGGTATTTGTAGGAAGAGAGGCAAATTCTCCAAAAATGCCCAGAGCTAAGGCCAGTGGCTCTTAATAAAAGAGAATTGAAGAGCAGAAAAAAAGCGTCCAATAGTGTGGTAGATTTTAAACGGAGATGGATAACGTGTTCGAGCAAAGTGACAGAAATTACTATAAAAACCATAATGGAAAAAGGTTCAAAATTTCATCACTATTGATTAAAATAAAAAAAAATTTTTTTTTTTTTTGTAAATTGTTATAATAATTTCAATCAAATAAAAAAATAAATAAAACTGTAAGTTTAGTGGTTTCGTTTTTATTAACAAATATGTATGTTAAGAATTTTTCGATCTCACTCCTTATATTTTCGAGGACGTCTGCAACTTAGGTGATAATGGACATTGTTGCCTGCGGTTTCTTTGACTAGTAAGCAAAATAAAAATATATTTATGGAGTTTTTATTGTACCAAATTGATCAATTGAAGCTGAAATATATGACATTTTAACAGGATGCTACAACTCACGCGACAACGGACATTATAGAGAATTTGTTTCGAGGTAATCTTATGTTTTTGTTTTAATGTTTTCAGTGGACCCAAAGATTGCATGACTTGACCACATTAAACTTCTTTTTGGTTTTATTGAACTCATGCCTATATGAACTCATTCATATAGACTCATGATCATGGATCAAAGCTTTCGATTTATAGTTTCCTCATTCATACATATAATTTACAATTTTGTAAAAGAATTGTAAATTACAGTGCACTCGCGGTAACGTGAACACCGTCTAACATGAACACCGCCTAAAGCGAACAAACTTTTATTTACATTGACTACTCTCTAACGTGAACAAACTCAGAAAGCTCTATAACGTGAACAATTTTTTTTACTGCATTTGTTTTCTAAGCTCTACACAACTATGAAATACATACATTAAATTCGATTTTTAAAGTTTAGAGAATCCTCTTATAATAAAAATGTGTTTGTATCCTCTAAATTAATATTTTTTGTATGGCAACGAATGAGTAATTTGATTTGCTATGTAATTTTATTTCAATGTATATTTTCTCGTGATCTCGTTTTGTTTTGTAATGCATTTTAATCAATTATTTTTGTTTTATATTTTAATAATGAAAATGATAATAAAAGAATTTCACGTTCAAGTGTGTAAAACACAGGTTTACATTATAAAATCTTATATTTTTTCCATGAAATTCGACAATCGCTAACGTGAACAACTTCACTAAAATGAACTGCCCTGGTTTTAATTAGTTCACGTTACCACGAGTGCACTGTATATGTATGAATGTTGCTGTATTACCTAACAATAGAAATCGTTGATTCTGATTTGTATATATGAAAAAAAAAGAAACGAGCTATCAATGAAATGGTTCAGGAGTCCGTAAAGCAAAATCTTGTAAGAAACACCTCCCTAGTCTAATGAGAATTTAGTTTGAATTTTAGATTTTAACCCTTTGTCGACCGAAGGTACTTAGAAGTACCATAACAATAATAAGCTTACAAAAAAAAAACAAAACATATTTTGACCGTTTTTGCCCAAAATTACTTTAAAGTTCACTATCATCTTTGGAATAATATATTTTTTTTGCCTATTGGAAACCTCACTTACCCAGAATAACGGTGAAGTATCTCATATTCTCATTTTGGTGTTTATTAATGTTGTAATGATAAAAAATACTGTTTCGTAAAATACCGTGGAATAGACTTGAAATAGAAAATGTTATAAAAGTAACAATACTAACCAATATATTAATAAAATTTAAGCAAAAATCTATGAGTATTTTTATCTTTTGGCTGATGCTGAACCAACGGTAGTTAAAAGTACCAGGTCCCTTTCGATTCCTTGCAGGTCCCTTTCTGTTCTTTGCAGGTACTCCACAAAGTTAAAATTTTGTAAATAACTTCCTTAACTCCTTATTTTCAATATTTCATAAAAAAAATAAAACTTTTTCAACGATTTAAAGCCTTGGTCCACAAGGGGTTAATTATGTTACTTCTTCTTTTTATTGAATCAAGTTAAATAGTTTTTTTTATCATTGATAAATAATAATGTTTCTACTGCACTAGATAACTAAAAATGTTTCAAAAGACTTTACTATTTTGCTATTCACTGTTCTCTCCTCTATGCTATATTTTATATTCATGTTAGTGCTTGTACTGCTGCAACTAAAGCGTTCTTGCATATACATGTGAGTGGTTGTTTGTGTGCTTGTTTTTTGTGCCTCACAAAGTATGCCACAGATTAAAATTTCTTCCTTCCACCTTAGTTTTTTTATTCCTTCCTTTTTCATATTTTTTTATTTTTCTTTTTTTTGTAGACTCTTTTAATTTTTTCTAATATGTTTCTTCATCTGTGTTGGTTTCAAACAATGTCTGGCCCCGAAAGCAGTTTTGCATTTTATTCTTTCTAGTTTTTGCTCAATGTTTTGGTGCACTATTCATTATTGTTTGTCTTAAAGTAAAGACAACAATTCAGCCTCTTGCGCTCTTATTTGTTTCAATACACTCACACATTTGCATGTAGAATTGCAACTCATAACTATTAATATGTCTTGTTAATATTTATACAATGAAAGAAAACGTTTGAGTGGAGCTACAAAACAATCATTGAAATAAATTTTGAAGTTTCTCTTCAGAAGTGGAAAATCAGCAACTTATAAGGAGAAAAATTAATTGAAATTAAAAAAGTACTATAAGACTTCTTCGGTTTTTCTATTTTTTTTTTATTTATTAATGAAAACGAATTTTATGAGGTTTGAGAATCATTTAACTAATTATAAAAAGTAATAATGAATATATTATCTCTGATTCAAATTAGAGTAAAACAAAGAGCAAATTATACCATGCTCTTCATTGAGAAATATAAAGTATTAAAGCTAAATGTAAACACAACTTGATAATTGCTTTCCAATGTAATACGAGAATATGTATTCATAGGCAGTATATTTTTTTTATCCGTAGTGTTTTTTTTCACTGTATTAATCGTTCATACACATTAGTATTCTAATAAATGAGAAAGAGCTGATAATTAAGCAATGCTTGTAATAACAATATTTGTTATTAAATATTATGAGCAGTATAACAATGCGTATGATTAATATTTGTTTAAGTATTTAATGCAAATTTCACATACGCCTGAAGTGTTAATTTGTATCATATCATTAGAGAATATTAAAGATAATTAAAACAAGTAAGAAAATTTGGTGGGTTAAGCCCGACCATATAATACCCTACACTAAGTAAATAAGCAAAAAAATTTTTCTTTTAAAATTCAATAATTTAGTTCGTGAGTGGGCCTTATGTGGGAGCTATGACCAATTATTGACCGATCACCATGAAATTAGGTCGTAGTTTATGTCTATATGAGAGTTATTTTTGTTGAATTTTATGTGTATACTAACATTTTTATGAGATTTATGGACGTTAAAGTGATTAACGGAAGCGGGTCTTATATGGGAGCTATGACTAATTATGGACCGATCATAATAAAACATGGTGACATGAATTCTCTATATATTAAACTTATTTGGAGCAAAATTTGTGTACACGCAGAAAAAAAATATAGTTGTACATTGTTACTGTAACCATTTCAAATTTGTGCATGGTTACTGTAACAATATCAAAATTTTTAACAATATTATAGTCACAGTAACTATATATATGATTGTGGTAACAATAATATGGTTAATTTACAATTCACATGAATATTTCAACCATATATATGGTTACAGTAACCATGTATATGTTTGTGACAACCATTTATATGATGAATAATTTTATCATAATATGTTGTTCTCAGATTATGATATGAGAGCATCATAATATGGTAAGTCCTTCATCATATAAATGGTTGTCACAAACATATACATGGTTACTGTAACCATATATATGGTTGAAATATTCATGTGAATCGTAAATTAACCATATTATTGTTACCACAATCATATATATAGTTACTGTGACTATAATATTGTTAAAAATTTTGATATTGTTACAGTAACCATGCACAAATTTGAAATGGTTACAGTAACAATGTACAACTATATTTTTTTTCTGCGTGTAGATACGTATATGAGTTTATGATGTAGATACGTATATGAATTTGAGTGATAAAATCCAATTTCGGGAGGACATTTGTATGGGAGCTAGGTGAAATAATGGACCGATTTCAGTCGGTTTCAAAAGGCTTTGTCCTTGGGCCGAAAAAATTATATGTACCAAATTTTATCGAAATACATATCTTCAAAATTGCGACCTGTACTTTGCGCACAAGAAACATCTGCACAAATGCAATTTACCCTCCCCACTATGGTGGTTTAGGGTAGAATTACATACATGCTACCACATGCACAGAAAAAGTATAGTTGTACATTTTTACTATAACCATTTCAAAATTTGTACAAGTTTTTTCAACAATATTAGGGTCACGGTAATTATTAATATAATGTAATTGATGTACATTAGAGTGCTCCAAGATTGTATGGACGGAAAAAATTTTATAGGTACAGGCCGTCCCTCCTCTGCAATTGTTCTATGTATTGTAGATACACGTCGTGTTAAATATTAGGATGATAGGATAACGTTAAGAGGTGCCGCAACGACGCTGAAATTTTGAGGTGTATTTACAAGGGGAAAATATGCAATTTTTTCAGTTTTTGTAAAAATTTTGGCATTAAGTAATTACTAATGCAATTTAATTTAAAAGAATCGAAATGTGGACGTAATTGTCGTTCTAAAGGGGCCCATAGACACATGCTGCTCATGCTCATGCAATAAGCATGTGTTGGTAAATTTTAAATTTTTGTTTATGTATGCGACACACAGACAATGCAGTATGAAAAATCAAAATAGTTTTGATTTTAAAATGAACTAGTACTGCTGACAGTTGTTCAAATGAACAATAGTAAACATTTTTTAATTTTTATGAAATATAATTTTTAAATTTGACGTTTTAGTTACTGAAAAATAGAAAATAGTGAAATGCGCATAGGAACTAGCTTATCCCCCAACAATAAATTTCAGTGAATTTATCAATAAAAATTGGGAATTTAGCATAAAAAGCTCTTATTTTAAATGATGATTGATAGGTGTGTAGTAAAATATCAATCACACACGTATACGAAGGGTTCATCGGCAGTATATGTCAGCAGTATGTGTCTATGGGCCCCTTAAAAATATATAAAAGTCATTTTTGTTAAAGTTATTAAAAACTCGCCTGGCCATTAACGTGTCTCAGGCCACTAGAACAAGAAATGTAGGAACAAAATTAACATATTTTGAGAAATACTAAATATATATTACATTTTTTCTTAAAATATATCAATATTTACTTGTATATGAGTATTTGTCTTCGTAGGATACCGTTAACCCATTCGGAGGGATGACCAAAAAAATCAAATTTTTTTAACGACAGTTTCAAAACTCCATTTTCAAATTTTTTAAAATGTTGTTAAACAAATTTCCGAATTTTTTGATCATCACATTGGGTTTTATTGAGAACATAATAGGGAATAAAAATATGACAAAAGTATGACAATACCTCCTATAGTTTTTCCGTACCTGCGATTTAAATTTGGCGATTTTCGAGAGAAACTAATTTTTTTGTCATATTTTGGCGAATGAGCCGAATTTCCTTACTGTTATGAATTTTAAGTAAAACCTGACCAGAATATTGTATTCCAGTTAAATTTAAATATAGTCTGAAAGTTTTACTAAAATCGGAAAACGTTAATCCTTAAATCGTGAAGGTCAAAGGTAAATTTTTTAAATATTTGGAATTTCTCATGAAAATATAGGGTCTCATGAAAATTAATGTTGTAACAAAAATTCCACAAAGTCACCTCAAAACTTTTGCGTCGTTGCGGCACCAGTTAACGTTAGCCTATCATCCCAATATTGTACACAACGTGTATCTACAACACATAGAACAATTCTAGGGAGGGTCAAAATTCGCAATTTTATTTTTTTAGAGCACTCTAATGTACATAGTAAATAACCATTTTTATGATAAATGATTTACCACATTATGGTTATCATAATCTGAGAACAACATATCATGATATAATGAACATGATTGCCATAAACATATATTTATTTACTACAAACATATTACCACATGGTTACCAAAATCATATAAATAATTACAGCAATCATAATATTGTTAAACAACTTTTAGAAATGTTAAAATAGTTACAGTAAACATGTACAACCATATTAACTCTCTGTGTGCAGGTTACTGAATAATAAAACATTTTTCTATATTTTTAAATACTTAAATATTTATTTCACTAAAATATACAACTTCTAAAATGTCTTTCTTTCTTATTTCATTTCAGTATTCTAAAAATGTATGCTGCCAATTTATGATAACTGAATCTTACCTCACACAGGTATGTACACGAAAGTATAAGTAACTGAAACACATTATAAATCAGGTCAACAAAATAAGTCTGGTTATTATATCCATTTTATATTTAGAAGTATGTATTTCTAGTTCCCGAGATATGAACAGAAATATTGAAAAAATATTAATTAAATTGAAAAGAAATTATAAAATTTTTAATTATTTTAGTCATACATGCTAGGCATGCCAATTCCGAAAATCCTGGAATTGTCCGGGATTTGTGAAAAAATTATTGAAGCTCCCAAAATATTATTAATATCGGTGCAAATACATACTAACAGAACAAGATTTTTTGAATATAATATAACTGCATTGTGTGTTGAAACATGTTGCTTTGTATAAAGCAGGACAGCATTTTTTATAAAGGAACTTCGATAAGATTTTCCTTAACATTGCAAGAAATAATTCAAATTAAAAATATCCTTTTTTTAATATTGTACTGTTACTGTAAATAGGGAAATTTACAAAGAATAATTTACAAATTTACAAAGAATAATAAGTTAGAAAGTATAGTCGGTCAAGCCCAACCATATAATACCCTACACTGAGTAAATGACCAAAAACCTTTTTCTTTTAAAATTTCAATAATTTATTCTCGTGAGTGATTTTCGGAAGTGCGCCTCCCCACTATGGTGGTGTAGGGTATAAATAAAAAGGTACCATTAAAACAAAGAAAAAAGTGAGTTCAAAATGAACTCAAAGTTAATTAATTAACTTAGTTTGGCAGACAAATCTTATTTGGTTTAGATTTTGGCCTTGTGGCATCATTACAAAATTGCTCTTCGAAAATTAAGCTGATGACTGTTGTTGATGCTCGATATCGCACTCTTATTTATTCCCAAACTGGATGGTATTGATTCCAGGCCGCTAACTCTCTAGTTTCGGTAATCAGAATTCGCCCCCTAGATAATGTGATTTATCACCATCAGATTTATTTTTATGAGGTAATTTAAGGTTATATGTCTATGCCAACAAGCCGTAATGGAGGAATTCAATTCTACATTAAAAAAACTCAGCCAAATATATGTATTTAAAATGGTCTTGGAAAAGTTCGACAAATTTTCCAAGACCATTAGGGCGGGTCGATTTGTAGGGATGCAAAAAAATCGCCCAAGTGACAAGGAAAAGCGTATTCTAGGAATCAAATTTGACCTTTGGGTCAAAATAAGGAACATCACAATTCTTTTTAGAGGTATGGTTCTTATTTTGATCCCTAGAGTACGATTTTCCTTATCACTTTGGTGATTTTTAAATCGACCCGCTCTAATGTGCATGTACCAGTAAAACCGTGGAGGCATTTTGCCCGTTGTACTATGCTATACATACCCCTATCCTATGTGATGTAAGAGATTTTCATATATGTTAGCTCAAAACAACTATGGTTTTTACCATTTTCAACCTCATAATCGTTCGAGTTTCTTATTTATCATCTGTCTATACCTGATAAACGTCAAAATGTTTGTCAAGATAAAAAATTATCAGGTACAGTCTCCATTTATTAAATCCTTCACCTTCGTGAGAAGGGTATATATAAGTTTGTCATTCCGTTTGTAATTTCCAGACCCTATAAAGTATATATATTCTGGATCCTTATAGATAGCAGAGTCGATTAAGCCATGTCCGTCTGTCTGTTGAAATAAATTTTCTGAAGACCCAAAATAACTTACAAACTTGATTCATACATCAATATATCGGTTGCTATTTAAAATCGAGAAAATTGGCCCACAAATGGCTGAGATATAAGGAAAAAACCGGGACAACCTCTATTTTTGGCCTATTTTTTATCTATATCTGGAGTATTAAGTCATTAATATAGACAATATAGATATCTAATTATAGATATTTCAAAGTCCATTGCAACGATCTATATAAGGCTATAGTAATTTGGACCTACAATGTGTCAAAATCGGGAAAAATATTTTTTTAAATAATATAAATAATATAAAATATTTTTTACAAAAAAAAAAAAATTTTTCATAAATTTTTTTTCACAGTAAATTTAAAAATAAATAAAATTAAAAAAAAAATTGAAAAAAATTAGAAACAATTTTGAAAAAAAGTTATTATTTTTTAAATTTTGACAAACAATTTTGAATTTTTTTTTTTTTATTTTTAAAAAACAATTTTGAAAAAAAAAAAAATTATTTTGTTTACCTAAAAATATAAAAAAATTTTATTTTAAAGTATAATTTGGTGGGTGTATAAGATTTGGCACATCCGAATATAGCTCTCTTACTTGTTAGTATTATTACTTTGTCTTAACAAGAAACATCATTAATTGTTATGATAAATATTTGTCAAGTATATACAGGTGATTAACTCTTTCGGATCTTATGAATATGTATTTAAAAATTTATTTATATCTTTATTTGTTTAATATATTCCAATGGGCTACATTTTAGTGGATGAGAGGAACCCGCGTTTCAATTTGCTTATCTTCAGCTTAAGCTATTTGACCTTGTGTCATTACTGGAGTCACTCAATAGCATTTGTCTTTTATATGTTTTAATGTTTATATTGAGGTGAATGAGTTATAAGATTTGGCAAAGCCAAATATAACACAACTCCTTTTAGATAAATCCAGCACCGGTTAGCCTATCATCTAATTTATTGCTAAACTTGTTTTTCCAAAAGAGGCAATTCTTACAAGAACTAATTCAGAAATAAATTATTTATACACACTTTCAATTCAATACAAGTCTATATATTGTTTAACACGGAGCCATTGATTATTGTTTAAACAGCAATATTAAACAATTCCCTTTATAATATCTCAAACTACAATTAGTACCCCTGGGTGTATGAGTAATTATTGTATTTGCTTGGCATTATTATTACGCATACGTCTTGGGTAACGCTATGCAGTTTTTAGAATTCCCACAAAATAAATGTTTTAAACTAAAAGCTAAATTCGTAATTCTAGTGTTATTTCTTTAAAGTTTTTCATCATAAACAATAAGTAGTAGTTTTTTCATAATTATTTATATTAATTATTCATACTTATTATTGATTATTTTTCTAATATAAATAAAATACTCTTACACAGTATAAGTGCTTTAGCTATACTTAATAAATTTTAAGTATATTTAGTTCTCGCCATAAAATATTTTTTAATATTCTGTCAGTCTGTTGTGCCAGCCAGAAAAAAAGTAGCAGAAAAACAAAAAGTTTTTTTTCTATTTTTTTTTTTATTTTTTTTTTTATTTTGTTTTGTCAAGAAACAGAAGTTTGTGAAGTGACTGGCAAGTATAATTGCTTGAACGAGAGGAGAGGAGGAGCAACCAAATAAAGTATTATTTATTCATGTATAATTTGTGGCTTTTTTTGCTACTGCTGGTTTTCTGTGCGCACCATGAATTGTGTCAAACTGAAAATTAAAAATGACACTTCATAAAATAAAAAATAAAATAAGCATAAATATATAAGCAGAGGACAAGCTTTTACGACGCTTGTGGTAAATTTTCGATTATATAAGCAAAATAGTAATATTTAAACAGCAATTAAATAAAATAAAAAATAGTTTTTTTCCAGAGTAGAAATATAAATGTTTACAATAAAAAAAATCTTTAGTTTTCAAAATAAAACATTAGCTCTGTTCAATAACTAAAAGTTGTTACTAGTTAGTAACAATTGTTACTAGTTAGTAACAATTGTTACTGGAAAAGCGTTCATTAACTCAAAAAACTAGCAAGTAGAGAAAAAATCAAGAGCGTATAAATTTTAGAGAGTGTTCTCTCGTTGCAAACTATTACAAGTTCTATTTTGAACTCGTTATAGTTAGCAGCTTATATTTCATATGTTTTGTGTTATTGTTTATTCATTTACAATTTTATTTTTTTCACCACAAAAGAAAATGTGAATATTTATACATTTTAAAAGGAAAATATATGAAAATTGTGTGTATAAATTTTTTGTTACTGGAAAAGCGTTCATTTACTTTTTACTATTTTTGAGAATTTAAGAGAGTAATTTTGTATATTTTGATTTTATTCTCTCGTTGCAAGTATTTACTGGGAATGTAAATGAACAGACCTATTGTTATTAAATTTCAGAAATTTTTATAGAAAATAGTAGAATGCATAGAGAAATATACATAGAGCGGAAGGAGAGAGAAATCTGAATGGAACAATTTCCCGTAGGTGTGAAAAGAAAGGAAATTGTTCCATTCAGATTTCTCTCTCCTTCCGCTCTATGTATATTTCTCTATGCATTCTACTATTTTCTATAAAAATTTCTGAGATTTAATAACAATGTTTTATTTTGAAAAATAAGGATTTTTTTACTGTAAACATTTATATTTCTACTCTGGAAAAAAGCTTTTTCTTATTTTATTTAATTGTTGCTTAAATATTACAACAACATAATAAGGACTGAGATCGTAAAATTCTTAACACACGTTTTTCATTTAAACTTTTAATCAAAGTATTATTTAATTATTTTTTTTTATAAAGTTACCTTTGTAAAGCATGTCAGTTATTATGTTTAATGTCAATTATGTTCATTTGTTGTTAATCTGATTAAAATGAGTGACCAGAAAAAAGTGCGTACTAAAATTATTAATTATTTTCAACAAAACCCAACATGGTTTTACAAAAAGTTGGCCAAGCATTCAAAGGTCTGCAGTCAAACTGTTACCAATGTTATTAAACAGTATTGGGAGAACTTGTCCATTGATAGAAAACCTGGTTCAGGTAGAAGGAATGGACCACATGATGTTTCTAAAGCCAAAAAAATATAAAGCATTTGCAAAAGAGCTCCCAACACATCCGGTAGGAAAGCAGCCCGGTTTGTTTAGTGCTCGGACTATTTGGTACGAAAAGTTAAAGCTAATGCAGGTTTAAAAACATACAAGGTTCAAAACGTTCCTGATAGGAATGCTGCTAAAAATTTAGAGGCCAAAAACAGAGCACGGAAATTGAAGTCAAGTTTTATAAAAAAAATATTCTTGCTGCATAATGGATGACGAAACTTATGTTCTCGCAGATTTTTCCCAACTTCCTGGTCAAAAATTGTATGTTGCTGATGCTCGAGGGCATGTTGAAGAAAAGTTTAGGACCCAAAAGCAGAGAAAATTTCCCAAAAAGTTCTTGGTATGGCAAGGAATATGCAGTTGCGGCTAAAAAGCCAAACATTTGTTACAACGGGCTCTATAAATACCGAAATTTACATCAAGGAATGTTTACAAAAAAGGATGCTTCCATTTATAAGACTTCATAATGTGTTCACTTATTTTTGACCTGACTTGGCATCCTGTCACTATGGTAAACAAGACCTTGAGTGGTACAAACTGCCCGGAGCTAATGACAGTGGAGATATTGGGCTCTTGTTAAAAGAGAATTGAAGAGCACAAAAAAGGTGTCCAAAAGTGTTGTAGATTTTAAACGGAGATGGACTACCTGTTCGAGCGAAGTGACAGAAAGCACTATAAAAACGTTAATGGAAGGGTTTCCGAAAAAGGTTCAAAATTTCATCATTAGTGATTAAAACTATAAAAATATTTTTTTTTTGTAAATAATTTCAATCAAATAAAAAAAAAATTAAAACTGTAAGTTTAGTGGTTTCGTTTTTATTAACATATATGTATGTTACGAATTTTTCGATCTCACTCCTTATCAACAATGTATATGTTGATAGCTTTAAATGAAACTGAAGAAATATTTTACTATTCTGGCATAACAAAATTCTTCATGGTCTTCATTATTTTACTCTCAAAAATACTTATATATTCAGAATTATCGTAGCCTACCGAAAAACTACGGAACAAACCAACCAAACTACCAAAAGTCAATTTGTTAACTTGAAACTACCAATATTGGTCCAATTGGACCATAGCGGCAACACTGGTGTGCAAATAAAATTTATCAGAAAGAAGTTTCATATAAAAATTAAGAACACAACCTACTTTCATGACGATCGATCCATAATTGAACATAGCTCACATATATGGTACACTTCCGAAAATGACTGCAACGAGCATAAAACATTTTAAAATGTTGGTATCCACAATACCCTTATAATTCCTACTTCGGAAAATCACTCACGAATATAAATTATTGAAATTTGTACATTAAAAGACTACCAAAAGGTACCGGAATAAAATGTTTACCTTCTATATTAGTTACGAATATATAAATGGATCAGAGGAACAAAGAATCTGCATTTCTGGCCGTTTTTTGCATTTCTGTTGGAACACACTTTTGTTGCAATCTTATTTTTAATTAACTAGTTTGAATCACATAAAATAACAGAATAGATAAAACTAAATGCAATAATTTTCAAAAAAGTACCAAATAATACAATTTACATTTTATTTCTAAGTCTATTAGCATTACCACACATTAAATAACTGTTAACAAATTAAATGCAAAAAGTGTCATCTTTGGAATGATAATACAATTGTCTTGTCCCGCCCTCATTTACGAATTACCAAAGTTCTATAGGTTCAAAAGATATTCCACCATTTTGGGAGAGTAATCCAAATGTGTCTTAAACCTCTTTAAAGTTATATTTAATGAATAACACTTATGCCTAAGTTAAATGAACTTTATTCTTTAATAAATCAAACTTTGATTGTTGACCCAAAAATAAAAAAAAAATAAAACATAAAAAGAAAGAAAGCAACAACAAACCTTCAATTAAGTATATTCAAATTGTTTGAAGTGGTTGGAATGGTGGTACTAAGTGAGTTTGAGTTTGGTTTTGGTTGTGTTCAGTTTCATTTCAGTTCGGTTGGCTTGTCTTTGTTAACTGGTACACGCAGAGAAAAAATATTGTTGTGCATTTCAACATTTTTAAAAGTTTTTTAACAATGTTATAGTCACAGTAACTATTTACATGATTGTGGTAACCATAATATGGTTAACTTACAATTCACATGATTGTATCAATCATATACATATATATGGTTACAGTAAACATGTATATGTTTATGACGACCATTGTTATGATGAATCTTTATATCATTACATGTTGTTCTCAGATTATGATATCAATTAGCCTAGAGCAACATAATATGGTAAGTCTTTCATCATATAAATAGTTGTCACAAACATATACTTGTTTACTGTAACCATATATATGTATATGATTGATACAATCATGTGAATCATAAGTTAACCATATTATGGTTACCACAATCATGTTAATAGTTACTGTGACTATAATATTGTTAAAAAACTATATTTTTTCTCTGCGTGTTCGTACCATTTTTTTGTTTTCGTTAGCATTTAAATACCAAAACCAACACAATAAAATAATTATAGGAGAGAAATTAATGGCACACAGTGATAAAGGTGGCATTGGTCTCATTTCTTTTGTAATAGTGTTGATGTGATGGTGGCGTTTGTCAACAATTGTTACCTTTTTCATTCACTCTCTTTTGCTTTTGTTTTGAAACAGGTAACCATTATTTCATACATTTAGGCAATTGAGTTTTGGTTGACAACTACTACCATTTTATGTGCTTGTTTTCCATAAAGTGGTTGTTGTTTCACTTGCTTTATTTTATTTTATTATTTATAATTGTTGTTATAGTATATTAACTTGTCTAAGACATTATTGTTGTTTAACTAAAAGTGGGTGTGTTCGATTTATATGTATACATATGAATACAATACAATTATACAACTAACTACAACTATTTTATTTGTGTTGCCATAATTATGGTCAAGGTTACATGTGACCTTAAAACTTTTATTTTTCTTTGTTTTTCGTAGTTTAACTTATGTATTGAGTTTATCTATTAATTATGTCAATGAAACCAAAAACGACTTCAGTCTGTAGAGGAGATTAAAGTCTTAATTTGGAGGAAACTAAACTTTTAGACTAGGCATTATACCTAACTCGTTCGAAATTTGTTAAAAACTTGGTAAACAGGTTCTTTTTGATTATACAAAGTTTGAATTTATCAAAAACAAGTTCGAGAGCTATATTCGGCTGTGCCGAATCTTTTATACCCTTCACCAAATTATACTTTAAAAAAAAATAAAAATTTTTTTTTATTTTTTTAAATAATTTTTTAAAATTTTTTTTTTTTTCGAAATTGTTTTTGAAAAGTCTTGTGAAAAAAAATCGGGTTAAAAAATATTTTTCCCGATTTTGACCCATTGTAGGTCCAACTTACTATAGCCTAATATACATCGTACAATGCAATGGACTTTGAATTATCTATCATTAGATATCCATATTGTCTATATTTATGACTTAATAATCAAGATATAGATCAGAAATAGGCCAAAAATAGAGGTTGCCTCGGATTTTTGCTCATATCTCCGTTATTTATGGACGGATTTTGCTGATTTTAAATAGGAAACTTCTCGAAAGCATGTCTGACAGAATTATTGAAGATTTTGATACTGAAGATAACTGGGGCCTTCAGAAAATTGATTTCAACAGACAGACGGACATGGCTTAATCGACTCCGCTATCTTTAAGGATCCAGAATAAATATACTTTATAGGGTCGAAAAATTATATTGTGGAAATTACAAACGGAATGAAAAACTTATATATACCCTTCTCACGAAAGTGAAGGGTATAAAAATATAAAATTCGCATTGGTTTGTCTTGTATCGAGGTTCAAAGTTAAAATTTTATATAAGAATGATATAAAATCCCTCAATTTCAATATTATATAATTTCCTTATATTTCTAAAAATAATAAAAAATATCAAACATACTTTTAGGCATGTCTTTTTTAATGAGTTGTCCGAATTTTCTAGAAATCGTAGGGACTGAGTATGTCAACAAAGACCTATCCCAAAGGCAAAATGATTATAAATTTAAATAATATACTTTAAGCAATGATATTTTAAACTATTAAACCAATGTGAACAACACATATTGCTAAGAACAATAGGTAATAAGTTACATGGATGAGAAAAAAATCTGTTTTGCAAAAAAGTCTAATTTTGAATACTTCTACTCAGAGAGTTCTTGACCGATCTGGTTGAAAAATTGTGTCTGAATTACTATCCAATACAACTAACTTTCATCGAAATCGATTTCAGAAGTTGGTTCACTTGACATGAAATCCCCCATATGTACATTGTTACGTTTTAACCTTTTTAAAAACTTGGGTTTATTTCCTTTAAATAAACTGGATACTTTTGATTGCAAATAAAAAGCAGTTTTAGTAGTTTAAATTTTGTAACAGCTCTTTATTTACCTAAAATGTACATCAACAACAATTCAAATAGTCACTTAGTGTCTTTATACACGTTTATCAATTCGCAGAAATGCACACACACTTCATAATGTACAGACTTAAATGTACACGACAGTTGATGTTAACTCTAACAGCGCCAATGAATTACTCAACTCACTACTGCAACCTCTGCCACTATTTATACATGCGCCATCTATCGTGAATCTTCTACAATGCTCTAGAGCTTTCGATGTCAGTGTTAACAGTTTAAACATTTAGGGTGCCATACTTATAGACAATGCTAATAACCGCATGCTATCAACATTGTTGATAAGTAGAAGCTTCTACTGATGGGCGTGTTTATAGAGTTTCCAAAAAACCGAAAATTTTCAAAACCGCGGTTTCGGTTTTAAAAAATTGAAAACCGATCGGTTTCGGTTTTATTTCGGTTTTGTGATAATTTGTTAAATATTAAGTGCTATAGAAACAAATAATATAGGAAAAGCTATACAAATTTAAAATTCAAACTTGACGGGTGTTCAAGAGGATAATGGAAAATTTATTTTAATGGTACTCTTTTAATATATTAAATTAGTTAGCTTATATACATTAAAGTTAGCTAATATGCTTTTCAGTAAAAAATAATCAAGAATAGGGGCTCAATGGTATTATGATACCAAAAAAGGAAAACAACACCTAACTATGGAGTACTTTTTCGTTCTTCAAAATGCTACTTTTTGAATTTTCTATAATATTGAACCTAGAATCAGGAAATTATTTTGATTTCAAACTTGACGGGGGATCAAGTGTGGAAAATTTGTACTTATTCTTCTAATGGTACTTTTTATTATATTAAATTATTTTACTTATATGTTGGCTGATATGCTTTTAAGTAAAGAAAGAAAGTCATTAAGCCATCTACTTATATGACATTGAGCTAATAAAAACTATTAGCATTTTTTCGTTCTTCGAAGGGTTTTTTTAAAATTTTTATAAGCTGAAAATAAAACACATATGATCCTGGCCGAGTTAGAATCTAAAAAAGGGAATCACAGGTACCTTTTTCCTACCAATAATACTTTTTGACTATTTTATAAAAAAAAAAACCTAAAAGTTAAAATTTAGGCACACATGATTCTGAATGAGTTAGAATTCACAAAAGGTGACTTTAGTGGTAACTTTCGTTACCATTTTCTATAACAATGGACCCAGAATCATTATGTGGAGTGTGAGTACAAAATTTGGGTCTTCATGGTACTTTTTTTTATTCTAATAATACGTTTCGAATGATCTAGAATCCACATTACAATGAATAGATTAACATGAAACTAGAAACATGATATCCTGGAATTAGTATTAATTCATAACGGGAGACTTAATAGTACTATTTCTTTCTTCCAATTTGGGGTGGCGAAGCGCACCGGGTCAGCCAGTACTCCATACTTTTATCGGATATTTGAAAATAACTAAGTCTTTGATACAAACATTTTGCATTCTTTTTTTTTTTTTTTAATTAAATAAATAAACAGTCATTTGAAGTTTAATTGTCAGGAAATACTCGTATGATCAATATTTTTAAACGAGTTTGTGTCTGCGAAATGTAACCTGCTACATCATCTGAAGCAATTATTGTAATACAATAAAAAAAAAAAAAATAAAGAAATCTTAAGATATTTTTACTGATCTGTTTTTAGAGATATTGTATGAAAAAGTTTGTTTCTCATTTCTACATTTTGAGTTTTTCTACTGAAAATAGATTAAAAGTAAAAACCGAAGAATAATTGTCGAAAATCTATTTATAAACATGATGAATGCTGCAGGTAGTCGTTACAGTCCGTTAAATTTAAATCGCTAATGCAAATTCGTAACAATATAATATTTTTAAAGTAATAACACTATGCTATACCAAAATATGTTGGGGTTCTCATATAACAATTATTTTAATAAGAGTCCATAGAGTACGGAATTACTTGTAGTTTTAATCGGTCACTCCATTTAGTGAATGTTTTTAAATTGATTTAAAAATTTTTAAAATAAAAAAAAATAAAAATATTCATTATGAAATTCTAACACGATCTAGCTATGTCCGTCCGTCTTTCTGTCTGTTGAATACGAGTATTAATAGTTTTACTTTAGGTAATTTGCAAGCATCTATTAAAAAATATATATAATTTGAACCTAAATAAAAACCAAACTAAAATTTTGCAAAACTTTAAATTTTGTTATCGTTATACAAAATATCAACGATATCAGAAAATGTTCAAAAATTAATTTTTTTTCGTCCCAATTATAGAAATTTTTATGTTTTTACCTTTTTTCGTTTGCAAATTATACTAGAAGTTTTACAACTTCAGATTATCTTCTATATGTTCAAGCTAAATTTTCGTGGGTTAGCCAGTTTCATAAAACAGGTCGTTAATAGCATTTTGTTTTCATACAGATCGTTTGGTTTTTCCAAGAACCAGCTTTGAAAAATCTTGAAATTTTCATTTACTGGCTTGTATCAAGTTGCTCGTGCCATCGCGTAAATTGTAACAGCAACATTATAAATAAGGAAAAACATGCATCTCATTTTAATTTATGTGTAATTCAAATAAGTTGAGGGCATAAATTATCAACAATATGAGTATGTGGCATGATAGTAATAGTTGTAACAACAGCCGCAAGAGCAGCAAACTCGTTTTCATTAAACGAATATATGCGGCATACATTACGTACACTATGACCATGATTTGCATCGTTAATGTAGACTGTAGAAATACAACGCAAATCCTATCACTTTTTTCCATATATTAGCCCTGCTCTCTTATTATTTGATTCCAAAATTCTTTGAAATATCATCTTGTATAATAATATGTACAGGATAATAGAGAAAATTGCCCAAACCGTTTTGTTATGCTTTAAAAGAAGACATTGCTTACATAGGCATGTAATAAATTTCTATGTAAGAATCATTCCGAGACATGTAAAATACTTAATCAGAAATAATGTCATTTGTGTTTCATGTGTGAAGGGTTAAGTATACACCACCATAGTGGGGAGGGTACTATGCGTTTATACTGATGTTTATAACGCCCAAAAATATTAGTGAGCACCCACCTCAAAGTGTACCGATCGAGCCAGAATCACTCTTTGAGTCGATTAAACGATGTCCGTCCGTCTAGCTGTCCATGAAATCTGTCCATTATATTATCTAGCCCTCATACAAATTTCCTCGCGAAATAGAACTTTATCGGTCATAAATGCTCAATTTATATTGATATCTACACAAATTTCGCTCCAAATATGTTACTTATACACCGAAGTCATATCACATAATTTTATGATGATCGGTCCATAATTAGTCGTAGCTCCCATATAAGGCCCACGTCCGATAATCACTTTAACAAGCATAAATCTCTTAAAAACGTTGGCATGCACATAGAATTCAACATGAATAAGTTTCATATAGATATTAATCACATAACCTAATTTCATTTCGATCAGTCCATAATTGGTCATAGCTGCCATATAAATCCCACTTCCGAAAAAAAATAATTGAAATTTCATGTTTTTGCTCATTTACTCAGTGTCGGGCTTGACCGACCATGCTTTCTTACTTGTTATTCATATAAAGAGATAATATGAAAGTAATTTCTTACATGATAAACGTAAACTTAACTTACATAATTAAAAGGAAATCCCCTTTTTAGAATCAAACAAATGAAATAATAAAACATTGTTATAATTTCGACGAAGTTTTCTTAATTCGATTCCAGCTAAATTCAAATAGCGACGCAAATTGGGGTTTTAGTGTACATTACTTTGTGGAAACAAGTACACACTTCTACTTATTTTAATTTAACATTGTATCTCATAATGCCACAAAGTACGAGTACATGCTTCTATGAAAGTATACATACATATCATACATGTTTATCTGTTACTACAAACTACAAGTTACAAGTATTTGTGAGCAAAAAAAAAATTTAAATTCCGAAAAAAAAAAATGAAAACTAAAAACGAAATATTGTATTGTTTGGGGGCATTTAAATAAGATACTAGAAAAAAGAACTTAAGTTCATTGTATACTTTGAACATAAACATTAGGAGGACCCATTAGAAAGGAGGCAAAACATAAATGAAAACAAAAACTATGTGAAACATAGGCGACAAATTTGATCCAAGCAACAGTGTATAATTTTTAACATATGCGGAAAAAAATTGCAACAAAAAGTTTGATGCTGAGATAAAGTTATGTTGTTTTGTCATAATATTAAAAACAAGTAAGAGAGCTATATTCGGCTGTGCCGAATCTTATATACGCTTCACCAAATTATACTTTTAAATAAAAATGTTAAATATTTTAAGGTAAACACAATTAAAATTTTTTTCAAAATTGTTTTTCAAAGCTTCAAAAAAATTTTTTAATTTTTTTTCAAATTGTTTTTCAGAATTTTAAAAAAAAATCTTTTTTTCAAAATTGTTTTCAAATTTTTTTTTTTTAATTTTTTAAATTTATTAGTGAAAAAAAAAATTATATAAAAAAAAATTTTGTGGTAAAAAAAATATTCGGGTTAAAAAACTATTTTCCCGATTTTGACTCATTGTAGGTCCAAATTACTATAGCCTTATATAAATCGTTGCAATGGACTTTGAAATATCTATCATTAGATATACATATTGTCTATATTGAGTTAGTAATCCAGATATAGATAAAAAATAAGCCAAAAATCGAGGTTGTCCCGGTTTTTTCTTATATCTTAGCCATTTGTGGGCTGATTTTCTCGATTTCAAATAGCAACCGAAATTAAAGAACTCCCGATATATTGATGTATCAACTATGTTTGTAAGTTATTTGGGGGCTACGGAAAGTTGATATAACGATCCAGAATATATATACTTTGTGCGGTCGCAAATGAAAAATGTAGAAATTAACTTGCCACTCATGGTGAAGGGTATAAAAAAAAAAAGAATTTGAAAATCTGGCCTTCAGTTATTTTAATATTTTAACAAGATAGTTCTTCTAACTTGAAAAAATTTGTGTAATTTGTTGGATAATTTATCTATTTACATCGGTAAATACCTCAGGTGGCAATGAAAGACTGAAAAGTGGATTTTTTTCTTAATAAAATTTTTATATTTTATAAAAAAAAAAAAAAAAAATCTAAACATATTTCTGTTGAATCAGAATGTGGATACCAATATTTTTAAGAGATTTATGGTCGTTAAAGTGATTTTCGGAAGTGGGCCTTGCATGGAAGCTAATTATGGCTCTATCACCAATTTTTATATAAAACATATTTGTGGAGTAATTTTGTTTGTATACCTACATAATTAAACATTTATGACAAAAAAGTCGTGAAATAATGTACCGATTTCAACCAGTTTCCACCATTCTATGTGCCAAATCGACTCGTAATACGATTAATACACTTTAAGGTGTATTAATCGTATTTACTTCCATATTAGCCATTATGAGACGATTTTCCCGAACCTAAATAATAAACGAGCGAAAACCTATGGCGGATATATTACTGTATCAATCATGTATGTATGATATATCGACTCCGCTATGATCCAGAATGTATATATATAATTTATGGGGTCGCAAATGACAAATGTAGAAAATTTTAACGGAATGACAAACTCATATATACCCTTACTCACAGTGAAGTGTATACAAATGGCTCTAAATTAATATGCTGTAAATTGCAAATTTTGTCTTTGTTGGAATTTGATTTGAATGTCAATGTTTATATATAATGATGTATTTAAAAAAAAAAAAATGTTTAACTGTTCGAGCAGACTTCTTTTTTATTTTTAAACACCCTTAAATTCCATGCTTTTCTAAATGAAAAAAATTTTCCAATATTTTTAAATTAAAACGAATTTAGGGGTTTGTGGATTATTTTAAATAGAATAGAGTTTGCTGCTTTTTATCTCAAAAATCCGAAAAAAATAAGACCATCGGATACGTTATTTTAAACACCTTTAAATAAAATCCTTCAAAACGGCCATAAATGTGCATTTATTGCTTACATTAAATTAATACTGTTCTATTGGACTATTTAACGTTTAACGTTAGCAAAAGTATAGCGTTTTCTGTTTTGTTGCAATATTTGTCCACATACGCAATATAATGTGGCTTTGTTCAAGTTGCCTTGAGAGGCAAACAATGATATTAAAAGTTCTAGTTAAATTTAAAAGAAACATTTCGCAAATATGTAGAAAAAATTTAGCCTTATTTTAGGCCCTCTTAAATGCAATCTTCCTAATGAACATGTGGTAGTCTGCAACTGTATAGCTTGCAAATGCGGCGTATAATATAGTGTTGCTTGCACGTGTTCCTTAAAGGCAACTGCTGAGCAGGGTTAAGGCAGTGTCAGCAACGCCATCATCATTATTGTTAATGGCGCGTACTTAAAGAAAACTAGAAAATAGCGGAATCTCCTTCTATTTCATATTACTTCTCTCTAGAGAAAATTTTTTTGTTTTTTGTTTATGAGCAAAAAGTAGTAAACTATTTTTCTGCTGACGTTTTTCATTTTTTGTTTGTTTTTTTTTTTTTGCCAAAATGTTTTTTAACTTGTTCCCTTTTGCTTACATTTATATTCTTGCACAACTGGCATAAGTTTGAATAATGGCGAAAAGCTAATTTTCTGCAAGAGCGTAAGTTTTGCAATGAGTTTTCTATTTTGCCAACTTTTAGGTGATTTAAGGCTTTTAAGAAAAAAAAAAAAAAAGGAAGCTCAATTTAGATGAAATTAAAATAATTAAAATAAGTATCTTGGTATAGATATTCTATAAACTCCCTAGGCTACACATAAATATTTCCTTAAGAAAACTTAGGCTGCTAAATCCAAAAAAAAAAAAAATCTTCTTAAAAGCAGTTTTCAAGATATCACGGTTATTCTAGGGAATTCGAATAAATAAGGAAGTTTCATTGTAAACGAAAGTGATGTCTTGTTTGCATTTTTAGTAACACAAAAAAGAACTATTTTCAATTGGTGCTCGCTGAAGGGCTTTTCAATACATGTAGTATTTAATATTTTTTACTTAAAAATATACATACATAGGTTTAAATTGCAAAACTCATCATGACATTTATTTCTTTTTTCTAGTATTTTGTTCAAATATATAAAAAGAATATATTCGTATTAGATATTGTTTTCATTTTAACATCAGATTTTAGTTGGAAATGCTCGAGGTTAAAATTTAATTTTTTTTTTTTTTTTTCTCAAAAATTAACAAAAATCTAAACATTTTTCCATGTCGACCTCTGGCAGATGTGTTACAAAAATAAAATGTTACAAACCAACGGCCATACATACATAAACTCAATTACAAGTGTCAGTATATATTTGCCATGTGTATGTATAAAATGAAAATAAATACAAAACACATATGATTATTAAATTATGTGTACGAATGTATATATGTACATTAGACTGTCCACTATTTGTATGGGGGAAAAAAAATGTCGGAATCTTGTTGGTCTTAACCCCACAAAATGATTCCCCTTTCCAGATATTGAGATAGCCGAAATTTGAGCTCGATTAAACGACGTTAACCCGTGCCGCTCGTCGCTCAAAGTTTGAAAAAATCAACATTTTTGGCCAAAAAGCTAACATAAGAAGCTATAACTCCAGAACGGTAAATAATAGAAACACGATTAGTATCTCAAAACAAAGCTAATATTGTTCTTCAAAATTTATTTTATATACATTATTCTTGTTACTTTAAGCCAAACAGAGTTACAACAGCTTTTGTCTCCAAAAACGTGACCTAGTCGCGGTAGGAGCATACTTCGTATATTTTGATATTATGTGAAAAATGTTGCTAGTAAGTACATATTTTTACATTTTATTGTTATTGAATCATAATGTACATAGATTTAGTATTTCAAAAAGATATAAAACACAAAAATTGGTTGAAAAATGTAAAAGTTATTAAAAATTCCCCAGGCCATTAACGTGTCTCGGAGCACTTGATTATGATATGTGGAAAAAAATTTAACTTATTTTGAAAACTATACGAATAAAACTATTTTATTACATAAAATATATCTATGTTTGCTCAAATATAAGTTTTTTTCCTTAAAATATAACGTGAATCTGTTCTCAGCTATGGTCAAAAAAAATTTTTTTTTAGACGACAGTTTCAAAACACCATTTTCAGTTTTTTTTAAACTTTGTTAAACAAATTTTTAAATTTTTTAAATATCACCGGGGGGTTTATGGTCAATAGATTAGGGAACAAAACAGTGAAAAAATTAGGTCAATACCTCTTATAGTTTAGGTGTACCTGCGGTTTGAATTCTGCGGATTTCGCGAAAAACTTATTTTTTTGGAATATTTTAGAAAATATGTTATAATTTTTTATTGTTATACATTTTAACCAAAATATTTACAGAATGTTATTTCTCAGATATTAAAAAATATGTCCCTGAAGTTATATATAAATCGGGAAATCCTAAGGCGTAAACTTTGGAGGTCAAAGGTCAAATTTCGCAATGTTTGGAAATTCACATTGAAACATATGGAAATAATCTTTATTTGTCGACCATATTTACTAAAATTACAGGATTTTATGGTATATGGTCCGATATTTAGAATAACATAAAAAAAATCAAATTAACCCTTTAAAGCATTTGGGTCAAATATGTCCCCAAAGTTAATAAAATCAATCTTAATAAATTTAAAAATAAAAAAATGAATATAATTTATATTCATGCTTTAAAGGGTTAATTTGATTTTTTTTTATGTTATTCTAAATATCGGACCATATACCATAAAATCCTGTAATTTTAGTAAATATGTTTGACAAATAAAGATTATTTCCATATGTTTCAATGTGAATTTCCAAATATTGCGAAATTTGACCTTTGACCTCCAAAGTTTACGCCTTAGGATTTCCCGATTTATATATAACTTCAGGGACATATTTTTTAATATCTGAGAAATAACATTCTGTAAATATTTTGGTTAAAATGTATAACAATAAAAAATTATGACATATTTTCTAAAATATTCCAAAAAAATGAGTTTTTCGCGAAATCCGCAGAATTCAAACCGCAGGTACACCTAAACTATAAGAGGTATTGACCTAATTTTTTCACTGTTTTGTTCCCTAATCTATTGACCATAAACCCCCTGGTGATATTTAAAAAATTTAAAAATTTGTTTAACAAAGTTTAAAAAAAACTGAAAATGGTGTTTTGAAACTGTCGTCTAAAAAAAAAAATTTTTTTGACCATAGCTGAGAACAGATTCACGTTATATTTTAAGGAAAAAAACTTATATTTGAGCAAACATAGATATATTTTATGTAATAAAATAGTTTTATTCGTATAGTTTTCAAAATAAGTTAAATTTTTTTCCACATATCATAATCAAGTGCTCCGAGACACGTTAATGGCCTGGGGAATTTTTAATAACTTTTACATTTTTCAACCAATTTTTGTGTTTTATATCTTTTTGAAATACTAAATCGATGTACATTATGATTCAATAACAATAAAATGTAAAAATATGTACTTACTAGCAACATTTTTCACATAATATCAAAATATACGAAGTATGCTCCTACCGCGACTAGGTCACGTTTTTGGAGACAAAAGCTGTTGTAACTCTGTTTGGCTTAAAGTAACAAGAATAATGTATATAAAATAAATTTTGAAGAACAATATTAGCTTTGTTTTGAGATACTAATCGTGTTTCTATTATTTACCGTTCTGGAGTTATAGCTTCTTATGTTAGCTTTTTGGCCAAAAATGTTGATTTTTTCAAACTTTGAGCAACGAGCGGCACGGGTTAACGTCGTTTAATCGAGCTCAAATTTCGGCTATCTCAATATCTGGAAAGGGGAATCGTTTTGTGGGGTTAAGACCAACAAGATTCCAAAATCGATTTTTTGTGGACAGTCTAATGTACATGTAGATAAGTATCAACCTTCAATAGGACATCTCGGTTTATATTACTACATATTACTCCAGTTTAATTTTTTGGACATCACCGGTATTGTAATGAGCAGGTACAATCAGCCATATTAATCCCAAGGACAATAGTCCTTGGGATTAATAAAAATGAAATCTATATACTCGATCTTATAAACATAGATGGCGTAAAATGTCAAGATTTTTAAAAGTTGTATAAGGATTTGATTAGATTTAGTGGATTACAAGTTATTTTTAAATTTTATTGTAAAAATTTACAGTATTTTTGTCTCCTTACAATCTATGATATCCTAGTATACAATTATTATGCATGCAGATATATGTAGTTCCAAACAACACCTGCATGCATTGTTGCCTAATATACATTATAGAAACATCTCAAATTCGACTATTCCTTTTCTTCGATTTATATAAAATTTTGAGTTTTTTGTATTTAAATCAAAATTTTGTTTAAGTTTCAGTTATAAATCCGATTTTTTTGTTTTTCATTTTGCTGCCATTCAATGGTTTATTTTCCATTTGCTTTGGTGGGTTTGTTTCTTAATTCACATATAAAAATAAATTAAGGACATTTATATGTATGTTTGTGTTTCTTTTTATATATGAAGGGCAGCATGAAAAGTTTTTTTAACAATCAGCTTAAGTTAAACTAATTGTTACAAACTTTTCGGTATAACAAAAGAAGAAGGAGGATGGAAAATAGCTTTTTGGATTTTGTATCAATTATATAAATAAAATGTACTTTTTGGACCTCCACAGTACCGTTTCTAATAAGGACTGAGATCGAAAAATTTTTAACATACATGTATATTAATAAAAGTGAAACCACTAAACTTACAGTTTTGACTATTTTTCTATTTGATTGAAATTATTATTACAATTTACAAAAAAAAAATATTTTTATAGTTCTAATCACTAATGATGACATTTTGAACCCTTTTCGAAAACCCTTCCATTATGGTTTTTATAGTACTTTATGTCACTTTGTTCGAACAGGTTGTCCATCTCTGTTTAAAATCTACCACACTTTTGGAGGAATTGCCTCTCTTGGTACAAATACCACATTATTGTTCGTGTACCACTCAAGACCTTTCTTACTATAGTGACAGATGCCAAATCAGGGCAAAAATAAGTGGACACATTAAGAAGTCTTATGAATGGAAACATCTTATTTTCAAAACATTCCTTGATGTAAATTTCGGTATTTATAGAGCACTTTGTAATAAATATTTGGCTTCTTTTGCCGCAACTGCATATTGCTTGCCATACCAAGAACTTTTTGGGAAATTTTGTCTGCTTTTGGGTCCTAAACTTTTCTTCAACATTCCCTCGAGCAGCTGCAACATAAAAAAATTGACCCAGAAGCTGCGAAAAATTTTCCATACGCACATTTCGTCATCCATTATGCAGCAGGTATATTTTTTGTATAAAATTTGACTTCAATATCCGTGCTCTGTCTTTGGCCTCTACATTTTTAGCAGAGTTCCTGTCAGGAACTTTTTGAGCCTTGTATGATTTTAAACCTTCATTGGCTTTAACTTTTCATACCAAAGAGTCCGAGTACTGACCTAGTCGGGTTGCGTTCCTACCGGAAGTGTTGGGATCACTTTTGAAAATGCTTTTTATGCTTTTGGCTTTAGAAACATCATGTGGACCATTCCTTCAACCTGAACCAGGTTTTCTATCAACGGACAAGTTCTCCCGGTACTGTTTAATAACATTGGAAACAGTTTGACGACAGACCTTTGAATGCTTGGCCAACTTTTTGTAAGTTGAGTTTTGTTGAAAATATTTAATAATTTTAGTACGCATTTTTTTCTGGTCACTCATTTTAATCAGATTAACAACAAATGAACATAATTGACATTAAACATAATAACTGACATGATTTACAAAGGTCACTTGATCAAAAAAAAAAAATCAAATTATACTTGGTTTAAAAGTTTTAATGAAAAACATGTATTAAGAATTTTACGATCTCAGTCCTTAATAATAAAATTTAACAAAATGCGTATATAAAAATTCAAGTGCCATTTTTGGTTTTGTTGTTGATTTGTCAGCATTTTTCGTTGAAATGTAGACTTTTGTAAATATATGTTTTCGGAGAGGTAAACAGTTGTTATATACAGGGTTTGCCAACAAGAGTTGTTATTTTGGTATTCAAAGAAAAATGGCCTTTTTTGAGATAAGTGAATGTATGTTTATTTCATAACAAAGAGGAAGCTATGCAGTTAATAATGAAAAACAACATCAGCCAAATGGCCACCACGACCACGCTTACAGGACCATATCCTTTTCATGAAATTTTCCATAACCAAATCGCAAAGTGGCTGCCCTATGTCCTCGATAGCCTCACGAATTCTATATGTGAGGTCTTGAATCGACGCTGGTCTGTTGACGTAGACCTTATCTTTCACATGGCTCCAAAGGAAGACGTCGCAAGGTGTTCAAACACAAGATCTCGGTTGCCAATTGTGATCACCTCTTCGAGAGATAGCACGGTCCGGAAACTTTTCCGTCAAAGAGCAATGGTTTCGTTGCTTGTGCGGCACGTAGGAAGGCGGTCTTGTTGAACGTAAACGTTGTCCAGATCAATAACATCCAACTCCGATCAAAATACGGTGTAATGACGTTTGTGGCATGCCCAATTCCAAAGAACGACGAGGAATGGACAAACCTGGGTTTTTTTCAACACTTTGGGCTACAACAGCAATATTCTCAGTTGTTCTTGAGCGACGTGCACGGATTTTATTCTTCATATCACTAACTTGTCCCAACAGCTCGAATTTTTCCACCACTTTCAGTATTGCGGTCCGACCCAAAAATGCTTTAGTGTTGCGAACTGTGACTGCAAGATTTTCACCATTTTTGTAGTGAATTCTAGTAATTGCAATGCGTTGTTGAAGCGTGTATCGTTCCATTTTTAGTAGTGTCAAATGTCAAAGAATAAAATCTTCAAAAGTGACAGCTACCGAAATACCGGGTGATTCAAAATAATAACTCTTGTTGGAAAACCCTTTACAACTGTGGGAACTTCTCTAGTAATGTCATATAGTTACGAGAATATTTGATGAATGCTTGCGATTAGTCAATATTCCAATGTAAAGTATGCTTTTAACCAATAAAAATCAATGGACTATCGATAATAGCAAAGACAGCAATGTTCATTGGTGATAGTTGCCCTAGATTTGCTCTGATGTCAATGTCAATTTTGCCAAAGCGAAATATTTTTAACTATTCGTTAAATAATTTTTATATATTCTTCATGTAAATGTCTTCATTTTAAAAAATTATGTTTGCTTTATTAATTTCAGAGCTAATTGTATTACCTCAAACGTTTCAATGTCCATTTGGTGGAAGTAAACTCAACAATATCCAAATTTCTTATCGTATTTATGACCACATTAACGTATTTTCGTTGCTTGTATAACCCTTCAGATCGCCCTCGTATCAATACATACTACATATGTATATAAACACACATATGTATGTGCTTGAATATTTAATATAATATGAAATGCTTTTTTTTTTTTTTGTTGGTACATGTCTCTCTATATCTCAATTCAAATGTGACCATGTGTTAAAATTTTTTCCGTTACGATTTATTTTTGTTTTATTTTCTCTATAGTTTTTCTCTTGTTTATATTGTTTTTGCTGGTTTTCCTCTTCTTCTGTGTGTTGATGTTGTTGTTTGTGTTTAAGTGAATGGATGGTTTCCTTTAATTCATTAAAAATGCAAGAGACGTTAGGAGAAGGAGGGGGTATTGGGGTTGGGGGAATGGTGAGTATTTTTCCCCATTGTGACTTTTTGACATAACAACACAAAATGCTTTTAACTTTTATGTTTCTATTATAGTGTTTATTTTCAAGAATTCTGTTTCTTTTTTTCTTCTATTGCTATATTGCTGTTAATGTTGTTGTTGTTGGTTGCTTTTTTTTTTTTTTTTTTTTTTTTGTCTTTGCAATCATTAAAGTGCTTTAAGGAATAAACAACAACGTACATACATATGTAGAAATTTGTTTAGCTTTAATAATAAATTTGCTTTAGAATTCAAACAAATGAAAACAAAAGAGTCAAGATTAACATTTAATTGTACTCCATGTAGTATAGAGTTTGATAAAAGTACAAAGAGAATTGATAAAAAAAAAATGTGTTACATGTCGGTAAAAAAAATATTTAAAAACAAAATCATTTTTTAAACTATGTAACATTGAGTCTATATAGCTAATTAAGTAGAAAATACTCAGTTTTCTTTAGAAATCTGTCTAAACAAGACAATTTTGAATAGAAATTTGTGCAAATAATAAATTTATTTTTAACAAAAAACAGTTACAGTTTTATGAATGAAACCTTAATAAAGGATCACTTTTAGTATTAACTTAAAAATATTTTCTCACAATTTTTTAGCAATCAAAACTAAAAAACGAAGGATATGTTTAACAATATTGACAATAACATATTTCATAAATCCCTGTGTGAGAATTGTGTTGTGTTAAAATGTTGTAAATTTCTAAATAAATAGTACTTAAATAAATTTTAAATTTCTTTACCTGTTTTATACTAAATATCCAAAATAGGAAAATATCGCTTCGCTTAGTTTGGTGGCCTGTTGCAAAATGACAATCTCGCCCTCCTAGATTAACGCCATGTTATATGAAAGATATCCTTTATATAAAGTGTTTGAACTAGAACCGTTCTTTATTCCGGAGATATTAAGTGATTCTGTGTCAATTCTCCCCAGAGAAGGGAACTTAGATGAATATAGAGTCAAGAACAAAAATTAAAATTTCAAAACTTCATCAGAAATATTTAATTTTTATTACGACTGCCTAAAGTTTTTCATACACGAGGTTGATTCTATGAGGTCCGTCTTATCAGTTCTGTTTCGGTTAACTTTCTAATTATTTGACACGAATGGAAATTGTGTGTTATTCTCAAAATTATATAAATAGCAGCATTCTTTTGTATATATTCTAGACAAATTTCAATATTTTGAGCAGGTGTCTCTGAAGCAAGCAACATAAAACTGGACGTGCGAAAAACACGCATTTCCTAAATTCAAACTAACAACATCTATCGATTGGCTAAAGTAGAAATATACTTGATTGATATGAAACCAAAAACTGAAACTCATATATCGGATTTCGAATTCGACAGTTTAAAAAAACATTCATTTACGAATTAGCGAGACAAATTAATCCAGGAACCATTATATTTTAAAAAGTCCCTGGGCAGAAAAGTACCAAAAATAGGCATCAATTATCCCCTTATACGTTCAACTTTATAAAAAGTGTAAAAATCCATTTGAAATTTTTTTTTAAAAGGACTACAATTATTCCATTTATATTATATTATTCTGGATTATGGAATATAAAAAAGGTACCAAAACTCGGTGTTCGCCCACTTTTTACCACTTAAAAGTTCAAAAATCAAATCAAAAAGTACCTCACAACTGTCCACTTATTTGTTGCATAAATTCAGATTAAATAGGATTTTTGGAGATGTAGAGATACCGGTTTTACCAGTTTTTTTCCAAAAATCCCTTCTTAATGGATATATACATAGGGAGAATACATAATTTTAAGACATACAAATTTTCAAAAGTTCAAAATTAAAAAAGTTCAAATCGAAAATTGGCTTCACTGATGGACCTAATGCAGTGTTTTAGGTGTCTTCACAACCATCTTCCCAAAATTACCTTTCTAACAAAACGATTTAGGAGCTCATCGGTTGATTGGTTTCAGAGGATATAACGGACATACTTAGGTAGAAATATTGCTTGTGTTTTATACATATGGGGCATTTCACGTCAAGTGAACCAACTTTTGAAATCGATGTCTTCCGATCGGGATGAAATTTGCACCAATGTTAGTTCTATTGGATAGTAATTCGGACACAATTTTTCAACAAGATCGGCCAAGAACTCTCTGAGTTATAGGAGGTCAAAATTTGACATTTTGGCCAAACAGGTGTTTTTTCTTATCCATATAACTTATTACCTATTGTTCTTAGCAAAATGTGTCCCAAATAGTTTAGATAGCTATTTATGCAATCTTCCGAAAAAAAAAATTAAAAAAAATTAATAAAATATTTTTGACTTTTTTTTTAAAAAATCAAAAACATTTTTGACTTTTTTTTCAAAATGGGCCCTTTTTATTTTTTTTTTTATTTTTTTTTAAGAAAGCTTAGGTCTTTTCCTAAGCGACCTATATGGTCGCTTAGTGGGATGCGAGTGGGATATCTATCAAAAAAAATATTTTGTAACTCAAGATATGAAATTTTTTGACTTTTTTTGCAAAATCAAAAACTTTGTTGACTTTTTTTAAAAAAATGGTCCCATTTTTTAATTTTTTTTTTTTTGCTCAGAAGAAAGCTTATGTGTTTTTCTTTAACACCTTTTTTGTCGCTTAGTGGGATGCGAGTGGGATATCTATCAAAAAAATGTTTTGTAACTCAAGACATAAAATTTTTTACTTTTTTTTTTGCAAAATCAAAAACTTTTTTGACTTTTTTTCCAAAATGGGCCCTTTTTTATTTCTTTATTTTTTTCTCAAAAGAAAGCTTAGGTCTTTTCCTTTAAAACCTTTATGGTCGCTTAGTGGGATGCGAGTGGGATAACTATAAAAATAAATGTTTTGTAACTCAAGACAAAGGTTTTTAAATTTTTAGGATATGCACTATTTTGATTTTTTTCATATTTGTGTGTAAACCTTAAAAATTAAACTTACGGGGAGAAACTAGACACATTAGCCTTTCCGATGGTATGTAACAACCTAACTAAAATTTCATAGCCTCGATACTGTAATACCCATAATATGTTAACCTCAGGAATAAAAATCACTTTTTATACCCTACACCACCATAGTGGCGAGGGTATATTAAATTTTTGCAGATGTTTGTAATACCCAAAAATATTACTCTAGCCCACCTTAAAGTATACCGATCGACTCAGAATCGCTTTCTGAGTCGACTAAACGATGTCCGTCCGTCCGTCTGGCTGGCTGGTTGTCCATGTAAACCTTGTGCGCAGAGTACAGGTCGCAATTTTGAAGATATTTCGATAAAATTTGGTACATGTAATTTGTTCGGCCCAAGGACCAAGCCTATTGAAACTGGCTGAAATCGGTCCATTATTTCACCTAGCCCCCATACAAATGTCCTCCCGAAAGTGGACTTTATCGGTCACAAATGTTTAATTTATATAGGTATCTACACAAATTTTTCTCCAAATAAGTTTTATATATACGGAATTCATGTCACCAAATTTTATTATGATCCGTCCATAATTAGTCATAGGTCCCATATAATGCCTGCTTCCGATAATCACTTTAACGAGCATAAATCTCCTAAAAATGTTGGTATACACATAAAATGCAACATAAATAACTTTCATCTAGACATTAATAACGCCACCTAATTTCATGATGATCGGTCCATAATTTGACATAGCTCCCATATAAGGTCCACTTCCAAAAATCGCTCACGAATATAAATTATTGCGCTGAAAACTACCTATAGGATTGAATAAAAAAGCCGCAAGATGCAAAACTCAGACAAATTTTGGGGGCGAAAAATTAATAGCGGTCGGCCTCACATTGCACCCCTCCAGTGGCTATTATCGGTCAGTTGTAGTGGTTTTTTTTTAAGGTTTGAAATATGAAAATATGAAAAAAATCAATATAAAAACCTTTATCTTGAGTTACAAAACATTTATTTTTATAGTTATCCCACTCGCATCCCACTAAGCGACCATAAAGGTTTTAAAGGAAAAGACCTAAGCTTTCTTTTGAGAAAAAAATAAAGAAATAAAAAAGGGCCCATTTTGGAAAAAAAGTCAAAAAAGTTTTTGATTTTGCAAAAAAAAAAAGTAAAAAATTTTATGTCTTGAGTTACAAAACATTTTTTTGATAGATATCCCACTCGCATCCCACTAAGCGACAAAAAAGGTGTTAAAGAAAAACACATAAGCTTTCTTCTGAGCAAAAAAAAAAAATTAAAAAATGGGTCCATTTTTTTAAAAAAAGTCAACAAAGTTTTTGATTTTGCAAAAAAAGTCAAAAAATTTCATATCTTGAGTTACAAAATATTTTTTTTGATAGATATCCCACTCGCATCCCACTAAGCGACCATATAGGTCGCTTAGGAAAAGACCTAAGCTTTCTTAAAAAAAATAAAAAAACAAAAATAAAAAGGGCCCATTTTGAAAAAAAAGTCAAAAATGTTTTTGATTTTTTAAAAAAAAAGTCAAAAATATTTTATTAATTTTTTTTAATTTTTTTTTTCGGAAGATTGCATAAATAGCTATCTAAACTATTTGGGACACATTTTGCTAAGAACAATAGGTAATAAGTTATATGGATAAGAAAAAACACCTGTTTGGCCAAAATGTCAAATTTTGACCTCCTATAACTCAGAGAGTTCTTGGCCGATCTTGTTGAAAAATTGTGTCCGAATTACTATCCAATAGAACTAACATTGGTGCAAATTTCATCCCGATCGGAAGACATCGATTTCAAAAGTTGGTTCACTTGACGTGAAATGCCCCATATATATAAGTATATACACGCAGAAAAAAAATATAGCTGTGCATTGTTACTGTAACCATTTCAACATTTTTAACAATATTATAGTCACATTAACTATATATATGATTGTGGTAACAATAATATGGTTAATTTACGATTCACATGATTCTATCAACCATATATATGGTTACAGTAAACATGTATATGTTTGTGACAACCATTTACATTCGATTTTTACTGAAAAAAATACATAAGTACTGTCGCTGATATCTGGGATGGATCTGGATTTTTAAAATACTACTCAACAAAGAAAACTTTATAATTCTCAATATCCATTTTCAAAATGAATGCTCAAAAATAGTTTTTTATTTTCAAATGTATAAAAAGTGCGTAAACAGTATCGACTGTGCCATTGTTCCACTCACAATGTAATAGTGCTTAAATAGGCACAATTGAGCCACAAATCCCTTCACTGATCCACATTAAAGTTATATAGCTGTTCTCTCTTCAATCATTAGGAGCGAAGTTTGAAAGGCGTGACATTTATTTATGTTAGTAAAGATATCAAATATATGAAAAAACTCTTGGAAGTTTCAAAGCCTATTTTTAAATTACCAAAACTTTAAGAGGTAAAAGATTAGAAACCTAAGATTTTTGATTCACCGATTTTCTTTTCTATAGTTTTTTTTTTTTCTATGTATCACTGATATTTTTCATTTCGAAAACCAAAAGAAATACAAGCCGTATTCCGTTTCAGCAAGTCTCCAACATTTTTGATTTTCCTCATATACATACATAGAATTTCTTATAAATTTATCGCAGTATGATTATTGTAGTGTATAAATTTAATGATAATTAAACCACACAAACACTTTTATAAATAGTATAGCCCTAACACATACATACCCGTATGTACATATACTATATATGTATATGTTTTTATAACAAATTTCGAACAAGGACGTTAAGTGTTAAATTTTAATAAAATTTTAATGAATTTTATACAAACACAAAACTTATACTTGTGTAAAAAATATATATTTTGACCTTTTTCAGTAAAAAAAAAAGAATTCATAACATCATCATGTTTAACACACAAAACTGGCAACATCATTAAATAAACTGCTACGTTCATACATACATACTTTCATATACACTCTTTATATACTTATGTTTTATAGCCTATATACAAATGTATACTTACATCCTAGCTGTTCTGGGTGACTGTCCCCAATCATTTAGGTTATCCACTAGTTACATAAAGCAGGAGGTCATTTAACATAGATTGCAAAGAGACTGTCCGATAGATGGTCCAAATTAGTCAACGCACGGGATTAACATACTAGTTACATTGAGTTAGTTACTTTACCTAAAATAGTAACTTGGCTACTAGTTATTCTTACATGTACGTGTCCTGATTAACAACAAATTGTCAGGCAAAACAAACAACTCCTAGAACTTAACCCTAACATATACCAGCTGCAAAGCTATTCTTAGTAGTTGACTCATTCTCAGGGAACTCAAATATAAATTACTAAGATACGGTTCAGTAACCGGTTTCTTGTAAACAAACAACCCTCCGACTACTACACTCTACAATCCCGTAAGTTAAAGCTAATGCTGATTTAAAAACATACAAGGCTCAAAAAGTTCCTGACAGGAACTCTGCTAAAAATTTAGAGGCCAAAGACAGAGCACGGAAATTGTAGTAAAATTGTATACAAAAAATATACCTGTTGCATATTGGGTGACGAAACGTGCGTATGAAAAATTTTTCGCAGCTTCAGGGTCAATATTTTTATGTTGCTGATGCTCGAGGCAATGTTTTAGTAAAGTTTAGGACCCAAAAGCAGAAAATTTTCCCAAAAAGCTCTTGGTATGGCAAGCAATATGCAAAAGAAGCCACACATTTGTTACAAAGGGCTCTATAAATACCGAAATTTACATCCAGGAATGTTTACAATAGAGGATGCTTCCATTCATAAGACTTCTTAACGTGTCTACTTATTTTTGGCCTGATTTTGTATCCTGTCATTTTGGTAAACAAGGTCTTGAGTGGTACAAGAACAATAATGTGTTATTTGTATGAAGTGAGGTAAGTCCACCAAACTGCCTGGAGATAAGGCCAGTGGAGAGATATTGGGATCTAGTTAAAAAAGAATTGAAGAGCTCAAAAAAGGTGTCCAAAAGTGAGGTAGATTTTAAACGGAAATGGACTACCTGTTCGAACAAAGCGACAGAACGCACTATAAAAACCTTAATGGAGGGGTTTTCGGAAAAGGTTCAAAAATTCATCACTATTGATTAGAACTATAAAAATAATATTTTTTTGTAAATTGTAATAATAATTTCAATCAAATAAGAAAAATCAAAACTGTAAGTTTAGTGGTTTCATTTTTATTAACATATCGCTCATTTGCTGCAACAACGACATAATTCAAAAAAAAGTCGTTTCGAGAAAAACGGCTTTGAATGTTTTATGACATTTTACTATTTCTTAAATAAATTTTGCGATTTCTGAAATAAAACCTAATTTAAATAGTAGATGTTAATATCTTTATAATCTGTATTTAACCCAAATTTTTACTTGTCAAATATACGAGAAAACATGAATTTTAATTTTGATGTTTACAACAAAAAAACTCTCTCACACAAAAAATAATTACCTTTATTGAAAACAGATACAACTATATGAATGACTATAGAACGGCGCATATTTTGTATTACTCAGTTCAAAAAACACGGATTTTGAGTTATGACGTTGTTGCAGCAAATGAGCGATATGTATATGTATGTTAAGAACTTTTCGCTCTCAGTCCTCAGATTTGAGAAAAATTCCTAATTAAAATTGTTAATAACATAAGAACAAGGTTCTCCCGATATTTAAAATATAGCGTTAGGTTTGAAGCAATGTATTTGTAACATGCTATATTACCAGGGATTTATAAAATAACGCATTGACTACTATCTGCAGTACAAAGACCACATACGTTATCGATCAATTAAAATTCTTTTGTTCCAGTCAATTTATTTTACAATAGTATAAAATCGCAAATAATTTAATACTAAAAAATATTAAAAGACTAGCTTGACCCGGTGCGCTTCGCTACCCCTGCCGTAGTCTATGTTGGAAATTTCAATAAAATCGTTTTGGTCGTTTAGTATTGGTGCCCCGATAGACTACACGATAGTGTGCTGGACTATCAATCTGGGGGTTGCGGGTTCGATTCCCGTGTATCTGCAGACAAGCAAAACGCTTCGCAGTTTGTGTTTGTTTATTAAAAAAAAAAAAAATAATAATATTTATTGTTTAAGAACTAAAGGTACCAATTTTACCGGTTTCCCCCTGTTTACCCCTTTCTGGTCCAAGTATTGAAAAAAGTTATAGCCTATTGACGCTTCCAAGTAAGGATCTATCTACGTTCCAAATTTCAATAAAATCGATTCAGCCGTTTAGGCGTGATGCTCAAACAAACAAACAAATAAACAAACAAACAAACTTACAAAGACATTTATATATTTATATAGATAATCATTGCAGTTGTTTTTGATATTAGTTTAACGTGAAGTTATGAATGATGTTCAATAGAAATGTTTATTGAAAAATTGTAAAGGTATTTTTTTATTTTGTCCAATATGATTTGTCGCTTGTTTATTACATGCTATAAAAGGTTCGAAAGAATTATTTCTTAATTCCAGTTTCGAAATTAAATTCAATGTTATCTCTTAACCATTCCGTTAATGAATTAATTCATAGGCTTTTAATAAGAAATTAATTCTTCATAGAATTAAAATTTTCTAGAATGTATTAAATTATTAAATTTTTTTTCAATTCAAATCTTAAGACTACTTTTATACCAACCTTCAAAAAATATGGGGGCTATATTGATTTTGACATTCCTTTCATAAAACATCGAATTATTCATCGCAGACCCACAAAAGTATATATATTCTGAGTCGTTATGAAATTCTAAGACGATATAAAAATTAAATCTTGCTGGATTTATGAAATGAATGGCTGACAATTTGAAATTCTGAATTAAGATTTTAGTGACTTCAAATTGTGTTTATTAATTCTAAGCAACGCATGCTATTTACTGTTTTATTCATTGTCTTACTTTTTGAGTACAAACATGTATATCACTTAGTGTTTTTTTAGTTAAATAAGGGCTGGAACTTACGGTTTAATATATCTAATGTGTTTGGATCATCATCATACGTGTCAAGAGACCCAAAATAATTTGGAGTCAGATAAGTGATCAGACATTTGTGAAAGTTACTGTCTATAATGGATACATTGACTACTTGTAAAACTGCTGGGGTATGTTTGTCATCACATATAGCCATACATACTTTACATACAATCGTAATATGCAGTCATCATCAGTAATTTACTGTTACGAATTTGTAACAGGAAACATTTTTCTCACACTTATACAAAAATAACAGCTATTTATACTATAAAATTGTTCAAATACATACATGTCGAACCCTTAGCGCCAAATTATCATAAGTGACAAAACAAACATTTTACAGGAGAATGTTTTTTTTTTTTAATTTTTCCAAAATATACACAAAAAAAATACCAAAAAGTTATAAAAAAAATTATGTTAGTCTACTTATTGGGGAAAAAAATGTGGCGCTTAAAATAAAACAAGATTTTTGCAAATATAAAAACGGAAATATTTTAATAAATAAATGATTAAGTAACGAGGTGTTTTTCCACCTTATGCCGGGGTAGAGATCGCGGCTCACAGAGTTCGTTACAAAAATTTATTTTTTAAGCCAGGGGATTAAAAGACAGTTTCTTTTTCTTACAACGTTATAAATCGTACTTTATTTAAACACAACACTTTATCACGACGTTAGCCACCGACTGACGGGGAGTAGAGAGGCTCACTACACTCTTACGGAGAGAGGCACGTCGATGACGGGGAAAGGCTTTCCGTAGTACACTCTCACGGAGGGAGAAACGGCGATGACGAGGAAAGGCTTCCGTACATATTCTCTACACGTCTCAAGCCCCACGGATTCTCTCCGTTGACCGCGGCACCACCACGGGCGTCAACAAGAGGGAGTACCGGAGTGGGTAGACGATTGAGTAGGATGGGAACCGGTATAACCGGAGAATCCCACCAATACTCAGTTACCACAGTTTTATTGGTGACAGAGGTATAACCCCATTCTAAAACCTTTAGTAAATATTTACCAGAAAGAAAAAAGGCAAACTAAGAGAGTGAGTATAACCTTTATTCGCTTAGTTTGAGATATTATTTATCTGCCAGAGGTATAACCCCTACACAGCTAAATAAGATCTTACCTCTTCGCCGGCTGCTGGCTGACTGAAGGCCTAATTAGTTTGTACGTTCCGTTCCGTAACGGATCAGCTGTTTTGTTTTTAGCTTATGGGAAGTTGTATATGTCGTTAGTTTTTCTGTAACGTTGCCGTTCTGTTGCGGATGAATCTGTTGAAAACAGAATTCTGTCCAATATTTATTATTTGCAAAAGAATAAGAAATATAATATTTTAAAAAAAACATTGAACATTTTATAAAATATATGTAAATTTGTGATGTATGTAAAAAATTTAGTTCAAATTAAATATTGCAAATGAAATCATTCTAAAAATGTTTACAATAATATGTTGACGGTCTAAATACAACAAACACTAAAAATAGTAACAAAATCACCAAGTTGGTTCTTTTGATTTTTATTTCAAAAACAGCTGATACGTTCTTACGGAAAAACTAACTACAAAATGACAGGCTACAGAACGGCACAGAACAGAAACGTTACAGAACGCAAAGACTAATGGAGCCTTGACTGTTTATTCATAAATGCACCTCTTTTATTGAGCAGATCAACCATGCATACATACACAATAACTAATAACACAGCGATGAAAAACTGTCCCATGGTTGCTTTTAAGTGTACGGATATTAGTTTCGTTTCCTTACTTACTACTCTATGGCGTTACTTATACTAACTACAAATAACGTTTAGACAAATTTGAATAATAACAAATAAAAATTATTATAAAAATATTATAAAAAATTGCTTTCAAATTATACAAAATAATTAATTTTTTTCACAAATAATGTCCACATTTAAAGACATTTTATATAATCGACACTATATTATTTTGTCTTAACAAATTGCATTTGTAGTCGTTATTACATACACAAATACTGTCGTTAACGATACAATTGGTTTTCAGCAGAATGTTAATAGTGACTTACGATAAAAACTTAGGCTCTATATTTTTGAAGTTCTTTTTTTTGTAAAATGTCGCTTACGATTATTTGGCACTAAGGGCTAGATATACATATGTACATACAGCACAGTATTCCACCGAAATACAGTGTGTTCATGAATTTCATGAACAAAAATTTAAAGTTACACTGTGCTACAAAATATATTTCAATCATTAAATACAAATTCCAAGTAACTTTGTAAATTTCCAAGGCCTCACTGAGTAATTCATATACTATTTTAAAAATGCCCACAAAATATAGAATTATGGACACAAACATTTTATTCCAGATATCGGGAGTACCTACATAGTTTTGATCGCACTTGGCGATTGTATTTTCACCGAAGCACAGTGTTAGTAATTATTTCACTTTTGTCCATATCCCATCCTATCACACTGTTTACATACATATTTACTTCATGTTGAATTTGAGCAGTATTTTCTCGGTTTGTTCAAAAAGCATCCACTTTAATACTTACATGTGTAAAATAGTAATAATGTACTTGTGCACCTCGTTCAGCTAATGCCTGTGCATACTCATTTGTGGGGCAGGTAAAGAAGTGATCACCTACAGCTCTGCCAATTTGCTGTTGATTTTGATATCCTGGATTACCCTCCCAGCTGGTATACTGCAATGAAATGATTTAAGAGTGAGAAAAAGTACACACAAAGATTAATAAAGCTTAAGTAGAAGAGTGTTTTCAAAAAAAAAAAAAATAAAACGACATACGTTTAAACTGTTTAACATACTGTTTGGTGTAAATTATGCAGTGTGAGAAATGAATTAATTTCCCTGCTGTTTTTCATTTTATTTTAATTAATTAAAGTTTCGGCATGCCTTTCATACGTTATTTTTTTATTTACAATTGAGTTTTTTTTTATCAGCATTTTAATTTGGTTTGTATACTTCAATTAAAAGTTTTACATTCAAGAGAGATGGATGCAAAAATGTTGCTGACATTAATCTTGTTTTTTCATATCATAATGGGTTTTATATTTTAATTTTTTTATTTTTTTTTATTTAATAAATAAATATTAATTTTTTATTATGTTTCGAATATAAAATTAGTTAATTTTGTATAACTAGCCATTGAAATAAATGCATAGTAATTAATTTAAGCTTTAATATCATAAGTTATGGAACATTAAAATATTTAAAGTTATTACCGTTTTCACTTTTTATACCAGCATTTTCTATTTTATTTAAGAAATTTCGGTTTATATTTTAGATATTGAAATAAATACAACTAGAAATTCAAAAAAAAAAAAAAAAATCACCAAATAATACTTTGAAATAAAAATTTTAAAAATTTTTAGGTAATCAAAATTATTATTTTTTTTTTTAAATTTGTTTAATAAATTAAAACAAATAATTAAATTTGTTAGTGAAAAAAATGTATGAGAAAAAAAATTTTTTGGTGAAAAAAATATCGGGTTAAAAAATATTTTCCCGATTTTGACCCATTGTATGTCCAACTCCAACTTATTATGGTCTTATATATGTCGTTGCAAAGGACTTTGAAATATCTATCATTAGATATTCATATTGTCTGTATTAATGACTTTGTAATTCAGATATACATACAAAATAGGCCAATGATCGAGGTTGTCCTGGTTTTTTCCTTATATCTCAGCCATTTTTGAACCGATTTTCTCGATTTTAAATAGCAACCGAACAGGGTCTATATCGGATATATCGATGTATGAATCATGTATCTAAGTTATTTGGGGGCTTCGGAAAGTTGATTTCAACATACAAACGGACATGCCTATAACGTTTGAGTGGCAAGGGTATATATAAGTTTGTCATTCCGTTTGTAATTTCTACATTTTTCATTTGCGACCCCACAAAGTCGATATAGCCATGTCCGTCAGTATGTTGAAATCAACTTTAAGTAGCCCCCAAATATCTTACAAACATAATTTATACATCAATATATCGGGAATTCTTCCGGCTCGGTCGAGAAAATAGGCCCATAAATGGTTGAGATATAAGGAAAAAACCGGGACAACCTCGATTTTTGGCATATTTTTTATCTATATCTGGATATAGATAAAAAATTTAGACAATATGGATATCTAATGATAGATATTTCAAAGTCCATTGTAACGATGTATACAAGCCTATAGTAATTTGGACCTACAATGGGTCAAAATCGGGAAAAATATTTTTTAACCCGAATTTTTTTAAACAAAAAAATTTTTTTGTCATACATTTTTTTCACTAATAATTTTTTTTTTAAATTAAAAGAAAAAAATTTGGAAAAAAAAAAAACAATTTCGAAAAAAAAAATGTTTATACTTTGAAAAACTATTTAAAAAAAAAAAAAAATTAATTTTGTTTACCTAAAAATATTTAAAATTTATATTTTAAAGTATAATTTGGTGAAGGGTATATAAGATTCGGCACAGCTCTCTTACTTGTTTTTAATTTGATTGCCCATTTTCAATACCAAATATTTCTAATCAACAGAGAATATTTGGGTAAAATTTCATCTAACTAGGTCCTTTCTTCTATACCCTATCGTTCCTTCGTTATATCTAAATGGTAGTAGAATTTTATGGGTATCCGCAGCCTAACATTCATTATTTTTGAAATATTATTCAATAATGAACATAATAATCATATATACATACATATATTTACTAACCGAAACCTACAAGCTATCAAACCTTTACTGGACAAATAGCGGTAACTATTGCGTAAATTTTGGCTTACCCTGTACTTAAATTTTTAAAATTTATTTTAAGAATGATGTTACTTTATTGTCTTTAAAACCCACATTTTGTCTAATAGAATCGTCTCACAATGGGCTAAATTGCAAAAGTGCTAATTTTTTTCAAACACTTGATAGCATATCATGTAGACCTATATTTCTGTTAATTTCTCTTCTTCTGTTGATATATACAATTTTAAGCTTATTGAGCAATTTAATGAAATACAAAAAATTAAAAAATGATTTATTTTAACAATAGACATTTGCTTCATTGTTTGGAATAATTTTTCCATTAAAATTAAATTAGTTTATATATTCCCTCATTGTAAACAAATTAATTTATAAAAAAAAATAAATCATATTTTGTATTGTTTTCTATTAAACAAATTTAATTTATAGACATTAATTGAACAATTTAAAAATATATTAAACATAGTAAAGAGCAATTAGCCATAATAGCTGTTGTATGGCTTTAAAATAAAATTTGCATATGTATTCATATGTGTGATTAGTTGTTATTATATAAATATTATTAAATGAAAATATAAAAAGCCAAACTTATATACATAACTAGATTGACCCGGTGCGCTTCGCTACCCCTGTCGATGTAAAAATCGGTTCAGCCGTTTAGTAATTATTGTTTAAAAACTAAAGGTACCAATTTTACCCGTTTTTCCCCCTTTTTATCCCTTTCTGGTCCAAGTATTGAACAAATTTATAGCCTATTGACGCTTCCAAGTATGGATCTATCTACGTTCCAAATTTCAATAAAATCGGTTTAGCCGTTTAGGCGTGATGCTCAAACAAACAAACAAACAAACAAACAAACAAACAAATAAACAAACAAACAAACTTACAAAGACATTTATATATTTATATAGATAATTGGTAATTAGAAGTGGTTGTAATAAATGTGTTAGTTAATAATAATAATAATCACACCATATTTAAAATAATAAACCATCATGTATGTATCGATTTGTTCATACTCATGTACATGATACATACGTGAAAGTAGAAATCGGTTCACATGTCCTTTTAAATGGTCTTTAATATTTCAAAGGATAAACGATTCTCAAAAAATATTGTTACGTTTTAACCTTTTTAAAAGGTTGGTTTATTTCCTTAAAATAAACCGGATACTTTTGATTTAGTAGTTTAAATTTTGTAACAACACTTTATTTATTTAAAATGTACAACAACAACAATTCAAATAGTCACTCAGTGTATGAATTCTACAGGCAGTCGTTACGACCGTTAAATTCAAATCGCTATTGCAAATTTCAAACAATATCAATGTATGATATTTGATACCAAAATGGGTATCAAACTAAAGCTAAAACGGTCAGCAGTGTAATAAAGAAATATATTTCCACTTGATTCAAAGGGGAAACATGTAAAACGGTTAATGGTTTCTTAAAATTTTGCACTCAAACCAATAAATTTGATGTTTAGATGAATTGTTATACCCTTCACCATGAGTGGCAAGGGTATATATAAGTTTGTCATTCCGTTTGTAATCTCTACATTTTTTTATTTGTGACCCCACAAAGTATATATATATTCTGGATCGTTATAGATTGCGGAGTCGATATAGCCATGTCTGTCTGTATGTTGAAATCAACTTTCCGTAGCCTATAAACAACTTATATACATGATTCATACATTAATATATCCGCTATAAACCTGGTTCGGTTGCTATTAAAATCGAGAAAATCTGCTGAGATATAAGGAAAAATCCAGGACAACCTCTATTTCTTACCAAATTTTGATCTATATCTGGATTACTAAGTCATTAATATAGATAATTATAAAGATATATATTTTAAAGATCTTTGCAACAATGTATATAACGGCATTGCAAGTCAATGGGTCAAAATCGGCAAAAATAATTTTGTCATAAAATTATAAAAGAAAAATTAAAAAAAAGTTTTCACCAAAAAATTAAAAAAAAAAAAAATATAAATGAAAATTTAAAAAAAATTCAATTTTGTTTACCTAAGAAAAATAAATTTTTTTATTTAAAAGTATAATTTGGTGAAGGGTATATAGGATTTGGCACAGTCGAATATAGCTCTCTTACTTGTTTTATGTATTTTCATTGTCATACACAATATCAGGTATGTGATGAAAACAGATTTTAAAAACGAATCGTTTTGAATCCGAGAGAGGTTGTCATGGAATTATAATTTTTATTTGGCGTGTTGTCAAACATTATAAATTGCTACTTTTTCATATTTGTTGACTAAATTCTGTTAAATTACTTGATAATTGCCAGCTAGGCTGTATTTTGTATAGAAATAATAACCAACGTAATTCATCGCACTTTTTCAAATCGATCTTAAGATCTTAACTGCTGATATAACTATAAAACTCTTTCGATAGAAACTTTGAGGCATTACATTGATTCTTTACAGTAGAAGATGATGAGTTTACTTACACTCTTTTAAAGAAATGAAACTATCACAAATTATTCGGATTTTGATATATTATATTTTCATATATTTCAAGATGTTTTGGCTAAATACTACTAATAACGACAATTTATAAAGCTACATACGTAGTATACTATTTTTGGTATTTTATAATTCCTTTCAAAGTCAGTTAACCGGTTAAACCGGTTTTTTCACACTCGGCTAACCGAAAAACCAGTTTTCAAAAAAGCACCAATTTTCGGTTAACTGACAAACCGGTTTTTATAAACACTAATACCACAAATACTTTAGTCGTATGACATTAATGGAATTTACCGAATTATATGCTTTATATGTCTTTGCCAACATCACCATATTCCACAAGTAGGAAGTAGTTTGTTTCACAAAATGTATTATATTTATGTTGCCTGCTTCCAGGCTGGCACTCAGCATTGCTGTCAAATAAAATGTTTCAAATTAAATAGCAAACAACTCAATTATAAAATGCCAATAACGACTCATGCGTCATCATCAACGTCATTCTAAATTGAAATATTTCTGTTCTGTTCGATTCTTGTTTTATATTATTTTTTTCCTGCTGTCACTATTGTTTTTTTATGTGTGAATGAGAGAGAGATTGTATGTGTGTATTTCTGTGAGTGTCTGCAGTAATACGAAAAAAGTATTGTTAAATATAAAATCACATGAGAATTTTATTTTTTATGTCGACGAGTATAAATAAATATTTTTATATTTCGATAAAAATTCAGTGTCAGAGGCGGAAGCAATAAATTGATGCAGCAAGAATGAAAAAAAAAAAAATAATAATAATAAAATAGATAGGAAACTATAAAAAAAATTATAAAAACTAAAGCGGGAAATAAAAACACAATTCAGCTAATGGTCTTGCAGTATTCAATGGATGGTAGGAATTGTTTAATTTGCGGTGGATTTCTTTTGGATACACTACATATTGAGTGTTTTTTTTTTTTCAATTTATTATAACATTACCTAAAATTTATGTGCTAAATCCAATACATAATCGGTTTTTTTTATCTTTTTGTGATACTGATAAAATATAAGTACTACAACATCTTTAGACTGATAATAGTACTGAAAAGTCGTGGGTGTTTTGATGCAATCGACAATTTTTAAATGTAAAGGCTCTTCTAATAGGGACTCCGGACTTTGGCTGTTGATAGCGGACACATTGTTAAAGCTACATCTGACGAATTGGCTGTCATTTATTAATTCTTTGCCAATGGACACGTGTAAATCATAAAATTGTTTTACACTTCGCTAATCTAACGCTATGAGGTCCATTTCTTCATGAACGGACACTTCAACAAACAAAATTGTAGAATTTGAGACGATACCAATCCACATGATCCAATCCACGTTCAATGCATTTCGAAAAAATCACTGTTTGGTGTGGATTTTGGGCATCGGTCCATACTTTTTTAAGAGCAACGTTGTCCAGTCCATCACTGTCAACGGCGATCGCTAAAGCTCGATAATTACCAACTTATTTTTACCTGTGTTGCCACACAGCTTATGACACATTTGAGGCGACGGCGTGGTGGAAATTTGCACCATGTTATATTCCTTACATAATGACATCAATCCGCATTTCAAACAAATAAAAAATTTCGATGATATCTCACACACACTTTGTTTTATTTAAGTTTAAGGATAGAAAGTGCTTAATGAAAGACACTTTAAAATGAATAAACTTGACTTGGGTCCCTGGGGTTTTTTTATACGGCTGCATGGAAAAAAGCCTGCAAGAATATTATGTTTCCAAGGGAAAAACTGCTACTTAAAAACAAGAACGTATCATATTAATTCAATATTGTTCATTATATAGAAAAATCATATAAAAACCATATTCAAATATGACAAATCAATAATTTTCATATTTAAGTCAATATAATTCCATATTGATATAAAAACTTTTAACATTACTAGACTTTCGTTAATGTTTACGGTTTTTATTGATTTTAAGTTGTTTTTTCTTTGGGTGTAATTACAAATCTACCAAAAATGTTCTAACAAAAAAACATTAACTTAAAAAATACATTTTCATATTGCGATCTAAAAAGCATATGAAATTTATAAAAAATAATAATAAATTTAATCTAGTAACGCGACTATATTAAATTAAAAAGCAAAAACTATAAAAAGGACACACCATTACAGAAAACATACGATTACGTTTAAAAAAATATATTGCAATTGCATTTTTGCAATAATCATGAAAACCAAAAAAGAAAAAAAAAAAAAACTGCATACAATTGTAGATGGGAATAAATAAATATTCATATGCACTCTAGGGTGGCCCCGTTTGTATGGAGAAAAAATAAGGTATCGATGTTCCCGACTAAAATGAAAATTTGATTCATTCTAAGACTACGTTCTGAAATTTTTTCGTCCTGGGGTCAATATTTGGCGAGCTGGATCAAAGGATAAAAAGGTCCTTTTTTGAGATTTTTAGATTTTTTCCATATTTCTTCCAAAGGAAGTATATGTAAATTTGATATCATATAAAAGGTCTTTAAGAGACGCATTCAATAGGTTAGAAACTTATTAGAAACTTTAAAAAAAATATAAAATTCAAAAATTTTAAAAATTTTCGACAAAATTTTAGTTTTTTTAAATTTTTTCATAGAATTTATTCAAATAAATATATGAAATTTCTTGATCATAAACATCATGTAATTTCTCCGAAATGGTGAAAGCATATAAAATTTTAGTTATTTTGATGCCCATTACATATACTATGAATTGAGTATACAGAGATTGTCAGATAGGGATGAAATTAGGTTTTAACAAATTTGAATAAACATTGAACTAGACTGAATTTAAAAAAACGAGAAAAACCGTTTCGGTGAAATTACATGATGTTTATGATCAAGAAATTTCATCTATGTATTTGAATAAATTCTATGAAAAAATTTAAAAAAAACTAAAATTTTGTCGAAAATTTTTAAAATTTTTAAATTAAATTTTTTTTTTTTAATTTCTAATAACAAATTGAATGCGTCTCTCAAAGACCTTTCACATGATACCAAATTTACATATACTTTGGAAGAAATATGGAAAAAATGTAAAAAACCTCAAAAAAGGACCTTTTTATCCTTTGCTCCAGCTCGCCAAATATTGACCCCAGGACGAAAAAATTTCAAAACGTAGTCTTAGAATGAATCAAATTTTCATTTTAGTCGGGAACATCCGCAACTTTAATTTTGGGGCCACCCTAATGCACTCGTATCTAACTATGTGTTTGGTCGTATGTATATTGTTTTATTTATGGGAAACGTGGGTATTGTAAATTTTAGCTATTGCAATTTATTTCTGATGTTCATGTTCATATTTTTTACAAGTATTTAAATATTCCTCTATAAATATAAAGTCGTATTTTTTATACGTTTTTAATCAATATCAGTTACATAGGACCAACTATTAAACATTTATTTTCCTATAAATTGTATGGTTTTATTGCGAAGATAACAAAGAAAAGACTATTTCCCAAACAGTTTCAATTCAAATATTTATCACATATTGAACTGGTTTACATTATTTTATAATTGAATCAAGTATTCATGAGTTCAAAAACAAAATTTTCTAATATTTTTTACTAAATTTTGAGTTTTAATTTTGATGAATTAAACAATTTTTGTAATTGAAAATACAAAACTAAAATGTGAATTCAATTACGAAAACTGTATTTCAATAACTTTTTCAATTAACGGTAATTGTGTATTCAATTAACAAAATTATCAAAATCAAAACTTAAAACTCAATAGGAAATATTAGAAAACATTTTTGTTTTTGAGCACATGAATACTTGATACAATTATGATATAATTGAAATAAATATTTGAATTAAAATATAGTTTTTTCCAAAGTATAACAAGTAGTCTGACTCTTTGACAGCAGTACCTAACTCTAAACATGTGTTAGTGAAAAAGTACCTAAGTCTAAATATGTGTTAGTAACAAAAATGTATGTTGGTGCCTTTTTAATTTTCACCAGACCTACAGAGTTTTATAAAATTGTGTAAAATTTCAATTTGTTTGATTTTCAGTACCAAAAATTGAAACTCTGTTCTATAATTGAAATCCTACCACAAATAAAATTATGTGTCAAAAAATAAAAAAAATTAATTTTTTCATTTCTTCAAATATAAAGCATTTTGGAAATAAAAGTGTGCTGGAAAGTGTTCAAAAAATTCGTGAAATATTGTATATAAGTGTAATAACGTGGATCGACCTCTATTTAGTGAAAAAATCTAAGTCAAAATGTGAAGTATTTTGATGTGTTTAATTCTCTCACAAGGGTATTGAATTCACACCGTGTCCGTATATGTGAGAGAGTAATTTTAAAAAATAGAGAGTCGGACTACTTGTTATACTTTGGTTTTTTCTGTGTAATGTTTTGTGTTTTAGTTAAATCGATTGCATATAATTTTAAAATATCAAATAGCTTACCTGAAATATGATCGCCTCCCGTTCAGCTTGTGTGGCCTTATTAAAAATATTATTCATTATTTCTAAATATTTATCACGTGGCAATGATGTTGCTTCATCTTTATCAAAGTAATCAATAAAATCGTATAATAGAAAATATGTACCTGGAAGAAGAAATTATATGATAAAATGAAAATGTAATTATTTAAGGAAGGAAGAATTCTTATTTACTATTATAACAAAATATGTATTGTCATTAAAATTAATGAAGTGAAACATTTACGTTTATTACGGTTGACTTTGTACATACATACATATGTACGTATGAGTGTTATTTGTATCTTGCTAGATTTCATATTAAGTATACGTATCACAAAATAAACTTATTGCCAGAGTTACAAGGAAATTGTTTCATTTATTTCTTTTGTATAGTAACTTAGTGTACTGTACCACATACTTTGTTGGGGTCATACAGTAATATATTCTCATAATGAAAATGGAGCAGAAATGGTTAATGACAACATACATATATGTATTTTAAAATAACTATACGATTTAAATAACCTATAAAAATACGAAGAGATTTGGTTCGATTATACATTATTTAAATGAGATGAATCAGTTATTCGATCAATCAAACATTTGGTTATTCATATTCATGAATAATTGAATAATTTTAGTTTTGAACATAGCACAACAATATCAAGTAGAATCATAAGAAAATACGATTTCAATTATAAAATTCATGTAACGTAAAAAAAAAAAAAAAAAAAAAATAGAAAAAATCAAAATGAAATGTCAAAGAAAAATAATAAATTTGTCTATTGTAGTTGAAACAAATTATTTTCATATATTTCTTTTTGAAAATTTTTGAAGAAAAATTATAGTTTCCCATTGCAGGGGTAAATATTGAAAACTCTCCCTGGTGTTTCTACCAAAGTATAACAAGTAGTCTGAACATTTTTATTTATTGAACATTAAAATGGCACAAACACATGGAGTCGGACCACTTCTTATACTTTGGTTTCTACCTTATGTATTATTGTATCAGGGGTTTGAATATTGCAAGCATAGATGACAACTAGATAGGTAACTGAGTGCCACAAACCTAAGTCTGTTGTCAAAAACCTAATTCATGAGAATGTATTGCTATGTATTTTGTTATTGAATCACCCGTATGTGTGAAAAGAGAGAAATTGTTTCCATTAATATTTCTCTCTTCTTCCGCTCTATGTATATTTCTCCATGATTGAAAGTTTATGAATAACTGATTAGTCAAATTTTAATAATTTCAAATAAATTATTGGATTTTCTTTATTTTATTTATTTTATGTTTTCTCTTTTGGTACAACGAAAAAGAACTGAGATCGAAAAAATCTTAAACGTATAGTTTTGATTTCTTTTTTTTTTCGATTGAAATTATTATTACAATTTAAAAAATATATTATTTTTATAGCTCTAATCAATAGTGATGAATTTATGAACCTTTTCCGAAAAATCTACCACACTTTAGACACCTTTTTTGTGTTCAATTCTGTTTTAACAAGATCCTAATATCTCTCCACTGGCCTTGGGTTCAGGCAGTTTGGAGGATTTGTCTCTCTTGGTACAAGTACCACATTATTATTCTTGTACCACTCAAGACCTTATTTACCAGGATGTGGCAGGATGCTAAATCAGGCCAAATCAAAAGTCTTATGAATGGAAGCATCCTCTTTTGTAAACATTCCTTGATGTAAATTTCGTTATTTATAGAGCCTATTACAACAATTGTTTGGCTTCTTTTGCCGCAACTGCATATTGCTTGCCATACCAAGAACTTTTTGAGAACATTTTCTGCTTTTGGGTCCTAAACTTTTCTACAACATTCCCTCGAGCATTAGCAACATAAAAAAATGACAGGGAAGCTGTGAAAAATTGACAGGTATATTTTTGTATAAAATTTGACTTCAATTAACGTGCTCTGTCTTTGGCCTATGTTTTTAAACCTGCTTTGGCTTTAACTTTTCGTAACAAATAGTCCGAGTAATGAGCTAACCGGACTGCTTTCCTACTGGATGTAGAAGCTCTTTTGAAAATGCTTTATATTTATTGGCTTTAGAAACATCATGTGGACCATTCCTTCTACATGAACCAGGTTTTCTTCCAACGCACAAGTTCTCCTGATACTGTTTAATAACATTGGAATCAGTTTGACGGCAGACCTTTGATTGTTTGGCCAACTTTTTGTAGGACCAAGTTGGATTTTGTTGAGAATATTTAATCATTTTAGTACGTACTTTTTTTTCGTCACTCATTTTAATCAGATTAACAACAAATGAACATAATTGACATTAAACATAATAACTGACATGCTATACAAAGGTAACTTGATGACAAACAAAAGTCAAATAATACTTGAAAATTGCAATAAAATAAAACACATAATATTTTTAACACATTTAATCCATTAAAGTAACTGAAATATGTATATTTTGCACAAACGATAAATATATATTTTTATTAAATAAAATTTTTGGGAGTTGAAATTATAATGGAGAAAACACATTTGAAAAATTTGGTATTGAAAATTAATAAAGCACTCTACTAAATTTAATTTGCAGAAATTTAGAATAAAAAGCAAAAAAATCTATTTATCAAACCTTTCCTGGTCAAATATACATTAAATTATTTGAGAATTGTTTGAATTTAATTGTTATTATATTTTGTTATAATTTTTTAGGTCGTTTTTTTACAACTTTGTGTGTTTGAGGAGTAGGGTGAAAGTGAAAGTTTGAACACCAATACGTATAAACAAAATGCTACCAATACATTCTTATAGTCAGGATTTTTCGGACAGTAAGTAGACATAGGTTTTTATTGACAGTGTTTAACTTTTTGTTATTCTTTGATATGATGATTAATCGAATTATGGATTAATCATTATATTGAATAATCATACTGCTTGATTATTCGATTAATTACTATTGTTATATGCCTTTATCGACCAATGTGTACTAAAGACTGATATTTTTAAAAATCATACGATGCCTGGCTATATGTTAACTTATAGTTATAGTGTCTGTTGAAATAGCATTAGGTTTAAACACAATGTGATAATGAGGATAATTAGTAAAAAATATTTAATCATTTCATATTTTTGTGTGATAAAATGGAAATGTAGAATTTTGCAATTGCAGGTATCATTTATAAAGAAATTGTGTTTACGCGATATGAAAAACAAGATCAAAGACACATGTGAATGGTACTTATCCCAAATGTTTGAAGGTCGTGTTCCTAGTACGAAAACAAACAAAACGAAATATTTGCTTTCGTTTTGTTCTTTGCAGTGAATAAAAAAAAAAAAAAAAAAACATAAACAATAAGAAAAATTATGCCATTTTGTTTCGTATTATTTTTGCTCTTGAACGCAAAATGTTCATTAATATAAACGTACGCAGCTAGACAAAAGTAAAGAAAAGAGTAAGAATAAAATTGAAATATTCTGAGAAAAAGCGTTTAACAAATGTTTGGTAATTAATTTACTTATACGAAAACTAACAAAATGGAAAAAAATAAGATTTTATATTTGTGTTGTACTCAAATGTAACTGTAAGTTATATAATGCAGATGAGTGAAAAGCTAAATGTTTCGTTTTCTCTCTTTGTCACTTGGAAAGTCTTTGTTTTGGTTTTGCTCATGTACGATACAATTTAAAAATCTTCATTACTTTTGTACATTTTGCAAAAGTTAGCGAAATGTTTTGTTTGCTTTCATATTCCTGATGATCAGACATCAACAAGATATACCTTAAACTGTTGCAAATTACAACATCAATTAAAAAAACTGAAAAATTTTAAAAATGGTTGCCACAAACATATACTTTTTTACTGTATCCATATATATGGTTGAATCGTAAATTAACCATACTGTAGTTACCACAATCATATAAATAGTTACTGTGACTATAATATTGTTAAAAATGTTGAAATGGTTACAGTAAACATGCACAACTATATTTTTTTTATAGTGTCCAACATCTAGAAACTCTAATTAATGCTAGATTTAATCGGAAAGTTAGAAATTGAACAGATATCAAATTAATTTAAAAAAAAAACTCTTGTAAGTTTCAAAGCATATTTTTAATTATTCTACTTTTAAATTACCATAAAACTTCTATGGTCTATCGATGTGTTACTGATTTTTTTCATTTCGAAACCCAAAAGAAATACAAGCCATCTAAATTCAGTTTCAACGATTCTACAATTATTTTGATTTTCCTCATATATGTATGTCGAATTTGTATAAAACTAAATGATCTATTTATATATAAATCTAGACAAAACTTGGAAAGTCTCAACATAAGTCTCAACGTTATCTCGGATTTGTATATCTAATACAAAATTGTTTAAATAGTTTTTGAAGGGAGAATTTCAACAAAAGATTGCGTATGTACCAGCAATGCCATGGAGTTCATTTGCCTGATGTGCTATTCCATATATACTCTATATATAAATATTATTTCTGAGTATGTTTATGATTCCATATAAAAATTAACTGGAAAAAAACAATTGTCCAAAATTCACAATCAGTGTCGTAGCGTTTGTTTCGAAAAATTAGTTTGAAAAATATTTAGAACATACAACCATACAACGCAACGACACCGATTGTGAATTGGACAAATATTTTCTATATAAATCAAATCTTAGGTACATTTTTGTTCTGTCATTTAATTGCTGAATTAAATTTTTAAACAAAAATGAAAAACTTGTTAAAAAAAAAAAGTTAAAAAATAAAAAAACTTTTTCTGTTTCACCTTAAAATTAAGATTTCGTTTGTCCAAATATTCATGCTGAATAGAATTGTCACGTAATTAATTATTGCCAAGAGATATTGAAATAAAAACCTTGTACTAATTTTTCGTCCTCTTTAAATGAGAAGTGGACTAGTTAGTGTCACACTTTTAATTATGCGCATACAGCTGATGTAATTAAACAAATAATGTAAATGTAATATAAAGGAAGTAGTTTTCATTACCTTGGCTTTTGTATTAAAAAAGCAGAAGGATAACTAAGATAAAATTATTATATATAAAATATGGCTTACTAGACAGAATAGCAGCTTTTGTCAAAACCCTCTTAAATATTATGCTGAGAACTTTGTACTATAAGTAAATATTCATTTGTTATTAACTAAATAATGTATACCAAAGTAAATGGAATTAAAATAATCGGTTTTAATTATAATGAAAACGTCGATGATTTTTAGAAACGATTAAACTTCCAAGTATGTATTTGTGGTGTAGAAAAACAACTTTTGATAACAAAATTATTAAGGGTCCTCATGTAAACGCTTAAATGCCTCGCAAACTGTGCAATCTGTGCATTTTTACACTCTCGCAAATGAACTGTCAAAAAATTTATGGAAATTCGTTTGCACAGCTCCGATAAGTTTGCGCGACAATTTAGACTTGCAAACTTGAATTTATTGTGCATTTGATTAATCAGCTGCTTTTGTTTACTTTTATTTATGAAAAATAAAAATCAAATAAAATATAAATATTTTGTGCATGTGAAAATTGTGTAACTTTGGAAGAGAATGATTGGATTGAATGACAATGTGTATGGAAACATTAACCAACAGCTAGAACATAAACAAAATCTTCCAAACTATGTATATCATTGTTTGTTCCAAAGAGTTAACTTTCATTCAACATTTTAAGAATTTAAATTTATACAATTTGAAAAACTTTCTTTTACAGCTTTTGTTGAATTTATTTTTGTTTGACATTTTTAACAAATAAAAATTTTCTGTGTAAACTTGCACAAAATTGAAAAGGTGGGTTCATGAAACACGTCGCGCAAATTTGCACATTTCCACAAATGGGAAACTTAAGCGTTTAAATGAGTACCCTTATTGTATCATTTGGTGGTCGAACTTAGTGTTAGTTTTCTAATTATTTAAATCAAATTAACATACAAGTTACATACAAGTTGTTATTTCACTTATACAAAAGAGAAAACTGAACAATACTTTAAAACAAGTGTAGGGTACAAAGCAGAAAAGCATATATAAAATTACTCATTTGTATATTGTATTTTGGTATTGTGTGAGGTCAACCGAGTAAACACAAATGATAATATGTAATATCATCAGTTAACAACTGTTTCACAAAAACAATAACAATCTTTAGCAGCGGCAGCAGCAAATGTGGTAGTAGTAGTTGTAATTGTTACAGTAAAGAAATGTAGAAGGAGCCGATTAGTATGCCGCACTGGGTCCACAAGAACAATAATGTTTTGTCAACAATGTAGAAAAAAAAAAAAAAAAACTCAACAACGAAAACAACGGTAAAACAAAAGGTATGACAAACTTTAAACGTAAACATTGCTTGATGTCAGATTGTTCGGCACACAACATACACGTGCAACACAACAAAACGCTTACAGCTTAAGGGATACATACATACAAACGAGAACAACAGAAAAATCGACGTAGTACTTATGGTTCATAGTCAATGTTGTCAATTCAGTGCTGGTTTTAGTTATTTTTATAACAAAAGATGACGAGTATATTTATTTTGACATTCCGTTTGTAACATATCGAAAAATAGGTCGTAGAACCAAAAAGTATATATATCCTGGGTGCTCATAAGATTTTAAGACGATCTAGCTGTGCTCGTTCGTCTATCCGCCTGTCTGTATGTTGACAACACGATAGGGCCTATAGCAGCCAACAGGCTGAAATTTTCCACAAATAGTTACTCTTTGTTGCTAAGGTTTGTCGGTCTTATTCTGAATGAAAAAAGTTTGGGAAAAAAGTGACGATATTAACTATTATCAGACAATTATAACTGTTCAAGTCATTTACTGAGCGGGATTTTGGAACAAATGTTGCCCAATTTTCGCCATACTTATAATTTCAGTGTACTTAAAACTAATTTCTGTAAAATTTGTTTGCGATTACCGCATAATCAACATATTTATGGCAGTACAATCAGTATTCCAGGGGGATATTGCTATGGGGCTAGGTGAAAGGACCGATATTGCCAATTTTCAATATCAAACAAACAGAGTGCAAATTTTAAGCCAGTTAGTTCCTTTCGCTTGGGCTCTATCTTATTTTCAACAGACGGACGGACATAGCTAGATCGTCCTAGAATTTCTTAAGGACCCAGAATATATATACTTTAAATATTTCGATGTGTTACAAGCAGATGGTGGGTATAAACAAAAAAACACATTTAGCTAACTTAGACAGCTACACGCAGATAAAATATAGTTGTGCATGTTTACTGTAACCATTTCAACATTTTTACAATTTTTTTTAACGCTATTTTAGTCACAGTAACTATTTACATGATTGTGGTAACCATAATATGGTAAATTTACGATTCACATGATTGTATCAACCATATATATGGTTACAGTAAACAAGTATATGTTTGTGACAACCATCTATATGATGAAGGGCTTTCCATATAATGCTGCAACATATTTATCATATAAATGCTTGTCACAAACATATACTTGTTTACTGTAACCTTATATATGGTTGCTACAATCATGTGAATCATAAATTTACCATATTATGGTTACCACAATCATGTAAATAGTTACTGTGACTATAATATTGTTAAAAAACTTGTAAAAATGTTGAAATGGTTACAGTAAACATGCACAACTATATTTTTTTTTTTCTGCATCTAACTACGGAATAAGTAAACAATTGAGATGGTTAAAATTTTACATAGCGATGTAGAATTTTATATATTTTTGGCCAATACCAGTTATAATGCCACTTAATTCTTAAAATTCAATTAAGCGCCACTTTGGACACATTTGAAAGTAAACAAAGACTAATTAAAAATGTCAAATTTTGTTTAACCATAAATAACCTACTTTTTAACAAAAATATAAGGTAAGGTCCGATGCATTGTCTACATTTATTGTTTTCTCTCTATAAATGTAGAGTTTTAAATTTGTTTTCGAATATATTGTGATAAAACTAAGCGTTTTATCACGAAATTAGTGCTTTTGAAATTAAAGATTTGTCCACACTGTACAGTATACACGGTACAACAAGAAAAGTATAATGTAACGATGTAGTAACAGCAATTGAACTAGAACGCGTACAACCACAAAACAGCAAACCAACTTTGTTATATGATTGTACTCGTATTTAAGTATGAATCCTTAGGGCAATGTAAAACAAAAACATGCTGAAAAAAACAATAATATATATATATATAGAAAAGATGTGTCAAGGGCAAAAGAAGAAAACAACCAACAATACAATCATACTCTTACCAAAAACATAAAGACTGCTGTTAAATAATTTGTGTTTGTTTGTTCATACCATATTTCTTACAATGGCCAGAAAGAATACAACCAACAACCAACGTCTTTAGTAATTGAATTAACCTGCTTGTTTTTATATATTATTTAATTTAATAAAAGATTAAATAATGTAGGGGAATATGAAAATATTAATTTGAGCCTTGATATTTATCTCCAAAATATTAGCTGGAACTAATGAGGTACTTTAAGGAAAACAGGAGTTTTGAGTTATTAAAATACATTTGCTATATATTGAATAATAAAAAAAAATGATCAACTTTTTTTTATTCAAATCAATCTCAAATAATTAACTACACAGTGTGGGAAGGAAACCTTGGTGCTGTGATGAACTTAATTTATTGAAAATATATCTATATGGGGCATTTCACGTCAAGTGAACCAACTTTTGAAATCGATGTCTTCCGATCGGGATGAAATTTGCACCAATGTTAGTTCTATTGGATAGTAATTCGGACACAATTTTTCAACAAGATCGGTCAAGAACTCTCTGAGTTATAGGAGGTCAAAATTTGACATTTTGGCCAAACAGGTGTTTTTTTCTTATCCATATTACTTATTACCTATTGTTCTTAGCAAAATGTATCCCAAATAGTTTAGATAGCTTTTTATGCAATCTTTGGAAAAAAAAAATTAAAAAAAATAAATAAAATATTTTTGACTTTTTTTTTAAAAAATCAAAAACATTTTTGACTTTTTTTCAAAATGGGCCCTTTTTAATTTTTTTTTTTATTTTTTTTAAGAAAGCTTAGGTCTTTTCCTAAGCGACCTATATGGTCGCTTAGTGGGATGCGAGTGGGGGATATCTATCAAAAAAAATATTTTGTAACTCAAGATATAAAATTTTTGACTTTTTTGCAAAATCAAAAACTTTGTTGACTTTTTTAAAAAAAATGGACCCATTTTTTAATTTTTTTTTTTTTTGCTCAGCAGAAAGCTTATGTGTTTTACTTTAACACCTTTTTTGTCGCTTAGTGGGATGCGAGTGGGATATCTATCAAAAAAATGTTTTGTAACTCAAGGCATAAAATTGTTTACTTATTTTTTGCAAAATCAAAAACTTTTTTGACTTTTTTTTCAAAATGGACCCTTTTATTATTTATTATTTTTTTTTTTTCAAAAGAAAGCTTAGGTCTTTTCCTTTAAAACCTTTTTGGTGGCTTAGTGGGATGCGAGTGGGATATCTATCAAAATAAATGTTTTGTAACTCAAGACAAACGTTAAAAGGTGTAAACCTTAAAAATTAAACTCACGCAGAGAAACTAGACACATTAGCCTTTCCGATGGTATGTAACATACCTAAATAAAATTTCATAGCCTCGATACTGTAATACCCATAATATGTTAACCTCAGGAATAAAAATCACTTTTTATTCCCTTCACCACCATAGTGGCGAGGATATATTGGATTTGTGCAGATGTTTGTAACGCCCAAAAATATTAGTCTAGCACCCACCTTAAAGTATACCGATCGACTCAGAATCACTTTCTAAGTCGATTAAACGATGTCCGTCCGTCCGTCTGGCTGGCTGGTTGTCCATGTAAACCTTGTGCGCAGAGTACAAAATATTTTTTTTGATAGATATCCCACTCGCATCCCACTAAGCGACCATATAGGTCGCTTAGGAAAAGACCTAAGCTTTCTTAAAAAAAAATTAAAAAAAAAAATAAAAAGGGTCCATTTTGAAAAAAAAGTCAAAAATGTTTTTGATTTTTATAAAAAAAAGTCAAAAATATTTTATTTATTTTTTTTTTTAATTTTTTTTTTTTTCCAAAAATTGCATAAATAGCTATCTAAACTATTTGGGACACATTTTGCTAAGAACAATAGGTAATAAGTAATATGGATAAGAAAAAACACCTATTTGGCCAAAATGTCAAATTTTGACCTCCTATAACTTAGAGAGTTCTTGTGTCCGAATTACTATCCAATAGAACTAACATTGGTGCAAATTTCATCCCGATCGGAAGACATCGATTTCAAAAGTTGGTTCACTTGAAGTGAAATGCCCCATATATATAAAAATGAAATGGTCCATGTATGTAATGTCAGTACGTGAGAACGGCTAGAGCGATTTTGATGATTTTTTTTTTTTTTATTCGATTTGAAAATTTCAGATGGTTTGTAAAGAAAAAAAAGTTCAAATTCCTTTTCACATTCTCATTTTTCTTAGTCCCCATCCTTACTGTGAAACATTTGCTGCATTTGGGTTTGTCGATGAAATGGGAAAGAGGAATGGAAAAGGGTACTATGTTTCATGTACATAAAGATTTTGTTGAGTATGTTATCCACATTTATTCGTTCTGTAGAGAAATGTCAAAAACTGTAAAGCAAAAACTTCACTGAGTGGACACGAATGCAGTTTCAAAAGAGAATTTTAAAATGATTTGCAGCAAATGTTTCGCAGTGTGGACCGGGACTTAATAAAATAAATTTTTTGGAGAAACTTGAAGAGCTAAAATTAGTAAATAGCTACCGGTCAACTAGTTTATAATAAATGCAGAGTTTAGAACACCGCTCACAGGTGATATCGTTTATGTGGGTGACGTAATTTTCTATGAGCATTTAGTCATTTTTACCACATTTGCAATGGTTCCGGCGAGATCTTCGGCCTAAGTTCTCAGGCTGCACGAATAATTGTTCAAAATCCTGAAATTAATAATTAATTAATTTGTTGTGTCTTTTATTACCTGGGAACAAGGATCCGAAATAAAGTTTTATGACAAATCACCGGTCGAAGACCGTCACTACAGACATTCTTTAGTAAGAGAAGTCTATATTCGACATAGAAAGTAAAATCTTTACCCAGCAAATTTGCATTTTTTTTAGTAAGTTTAAAGAACAATGTGCCATAATGAACAATTACCAGAAAATGGTAATTAGTTATGTCAAAAGATTCAAACAGGGGTTTATATATTTTATGGGTTTGAACGATTATCGAGCAGCCAATTACTCACACTCAGGTGAGATATTTTCTCTACGATCTTCCAAAATTTTAGTCTTGTTCACAAACACAGTAGTTAAAACGATAGATCTTGCAGACCATTACAAAGCGACAAAGCGAGACTTTAGGCGACACCGTAACACATGCTTTAAAATATCCATTGATCTCTGAGCTGTGAATGCTGTGTAATCAAATTCACCAATTTGCGGCAATAATTGTTCTGTATCGGTTACAAGTCACTTCGATATGTCATCCATGATATCGTGCAAAATTCAGTTTTCTTTACGTAATTTTATGAATTTTAAGAAATATCCTTGAAAATATATATATATGTGACCTATATATTTCTTATGAATTTATGTTTTGTGAAAAATAGTTATTCCTTCACTCACTTTTCTGTAAAATCACCTTAGTTTTCCAATATATATATTCAATAACTACAAGTGTTCTTATTTTATACAAAGTTAAAGTCCTTAAATATATGTAATTTTAACAATGAGGACCTGTTCTCTTCGCTTAATAGTAAATAAAAATTAACAGAGTTAAGTAAAACTTACCCTCATCCTTGACATTTCCAATCATTATATCATAACCGGACATATCAGCTGTTTTCATAAGAGTCATGGGATCAGCGGGTAAAAATGCACCATCAATAGTGGGAGCTGAGGGAAAACTTAAAATACCCGAATAGGAATTCCATTGTTGTACTGAAATTGTTTTGGCATCCACCGAACGCATACAGGCCATTACAGATTGAGGATTGTCCTAAGGAAATCAAACAAAAAAAAAATTATATTGAAGAAAAAAGCAAAAGAAAAATTTCATTAATACAAAATAAGTAGTTAGTATAATGAAAGAAGTAAAACTTACTGGCAACAATGAGGCATTACAATTGCAATCGTTTATTAAAGCTTTACCAATCTCTACAGCTTTCTCGGAAGTCATGTGACTCCAGGGTGCATTCATGGTACCCGATTGCATCATGCCACGCTTCACTAGACCTCTGGTCACCGGCGACACGAGTTGAGCATTTACCGAACTCGAACCGGCTGATTCGCCAAACAGAGTCATCCACTCGGGATTGCCACCAAAGGCACGAGCGTTTTCCTTGAGCCAACGCAACGCCAAGGCTTGATCCCAGAGACCAACATTGCCGGGCGCTTCCTCTTCAAAACCTGGCATAACCGGTGAAAGATGTAGAAAACCAAATGCACCGACACGATACTGAAATGAGGCAACAATCACATTACCCACCGCTGACATTATTTCTGCATTGTAAATGTCCAATGTGGCCGAACCAGTCATAAAGCCACCACCATAGATCCATATTAAAATGGGTAAACCATTTGTGGTATTTTGGGGTGTTGCACTATGGATTAAATGATCGGGATCGGTTTTAGACGAATGCTATACAAAATACAAAATTCAAATACAAATAAAAATTTATTCAAATGTATTAACAAAATAAGTACATATGTATGGATGGGAATAAAACCTACCTCACCACCATTGGCTCCGCGACCATGTCGTAGACGCGCTTTTGCTGGAGCCCATATGTTCATGTACAAACAATCTTCTGATACATTTGTGTTGGGATTCCATATCTCTTCACCGGAAAAGCCAGGGAAGTACTCGTATCTATTAATGAGAAATGAGGTAACAACAAAATTAATTCATAATTCCGTTTCTATACAACTTTAAGGAAACTAAGTATTAATAATCTTGAATTATTGCTGTAAATACAAAAATGTTTATGAATAAATACTAATTAAGTTATTACAAAGGCCTTGTTTCTCTTCCCTACCCCACCTTTTTGTTAGTTTATGATACAATATCTGTAATAGACTTTCAGGAATTTCAACGTTATTACAATCGTTAATAAACCACAGGGCTCTTAATTACAGTGGGTGTGCGTATATTTATGTGGTGAATGTTTGTAAATAGTCAGTCGTAAATATTTGATTGTATGCCTACATAGTTGGAATAGGATGTATCTGTTGTAACCACTAAGGCAGCACTTATTACAAAAATATATAATTTCATATGGGTGAGTTGTGGAATTTACTCGCCAATCGAGGGATTTAACTCGGGTGTCGAGAATTAGTCTCTTAATTTTATACATTGCAATGGTGTCTTGCACGCAGAAAAAAAATATAGTTGTGCATGTTTACTGTAACCATTTCAACATTTTTATACATTTTTTAACAATATTGTAGTCACAGTGACTATTTATATGATTGTGGTAACAATAATATAGTTAGTTTACGATTCACATGATTGTACCAACCATATATATGGTTACAGTAAACAAGTATATGTTTGTGACAACCTATAATATAATATTCTTAAAAATGTTGAAATGGTTACAGTAAACATGCAAAAAATTTTAAAATGGTTACAGTAAACATGCACAACTATCTACGTGTGAATACCCTACCGTGTCTCCCTCCTATACGTGACATAGTAGCGTTAAAATACTTTTGGAATCACCGGTCATATATAAGAATTGTATGTTATTATTGACCAGATACAGGAAGTTTAAATTCAATGGATATAAGATGGATCTTTCATGAGTAAAATTGTATGGGTGCCAAATTAAATCATGCAACGATATTTCCTATTTTCAATACCAAACAAACCTTATCGACATAAGGACTGAGATCGAAAAATTCTTAACATACATATATGTTAATAAAAATTAAACCACTAATCTTACAGTTTTGATTTTTTTTATTTGGAGCTTCCTTTTAACGATTTTGAACATGTTTTACATAAAGCTAAAATTTTGTCTTTTTCATTCAGCTAAAAATTGTCTGCAGAAATATATAAAAGTTGTTATATTAAATTATATATTTCAGAACGGTTTAATACGATCTACTAAGCTTTAATTATATAACATTTTATTAGTAATTATATTAGTATGACCGTTGGTCATGCTTTTTGATAGTCGTTTACACAGGCATCGAATTAAACACAAAAACTTGGACAGACAAAATTATGGTGCTTACTTCTTTCATTTCAAAATATCGTTGAACTATTTTTGAGCAACGTTTTTGTTTTTCCATAGCAAACGAAGGATCTTTTTCATAATCATCGGAAGAAAAATCTTCATCATTCGAGCTTATTTGTTTAAAAATTTGTTGTTAAATATTTGACTCTATTTTCACAAATAAAATTATTCAAGGAAAATTTATATGAATAAAAGTATTAAAAAAAATTGTTGTTAAATATTTAAATATTTATCTTTTTTTGTAGAAATAAAATTATTCAAAGAAAATTGCTTTGAATAAAATCTATTAACGAATTTTCGAATAACTAAATTAATATTTTATTCATAACTTGTTGAATAAACTAAATGAATATTTAATTTTTACTATTAAAATACAATTTGAAAATAATTACATGTTTTCACATTGATTACAGTATTTTAAAATCTATTCACTACATAATAAATAAAATACAAATTATTCTTACTAAAATACAAATGCTATTAGTTTAATTTTATAAATGTTTATTCAAAACGTTTCAGTATAATTTGTTTAATATCGTATTCGATTGAAATCAAATAATATTTAATGCTTTATATTCCAAATAGATATACATATGTTAATTAGTATCCTATTTTGAATAATATAAATTGATTTCAATATAAATTTATTTTTACAAATAAAACTAAAATTCAAAAATAGTTAAGTTTTTCCAAATATTTTGAATAAAAATATTCACAATTTACAGCTTTTGGTACTAATCAATAGTGATGAATTTATGAACCTTTTCCGGAAACCCTTCTATTAAAGTTTTTATTGAGCTTTCTGTCACTTTGTTCCAACAGGTAATCCATCTCCATTTAAAATCTACCAGACTTTTGGACATCTTTTTTGTGCTCTTCACTGCAGTTTTAACAAGATCGCAATATCTCTCCACTGGCCTTAGCTCCAGGCAGTTTGGAGGATTTACCTCTCTTGATACAAATAACACATTATTGTTCTTGTACCACTCAAGACCTTGCTTACCATAGTGTCAGGATACCAAATCAGGCCAAAAATAAGTGGACACATTAAGAAGCATCCTCTTTTGTAAACACTCCTTGATGAAAATTTCGGTATATATAGAGCCCTTTGTAACAAATGTTTGGCTTTTTTGCCGCAACTGCATATTGCTTGCCATACCAAAAACTTTTTGGGAAAATTTTGTCTGCTTTTGGGTCCTAAACTTTTCTTAAACATTCCCTCGAGAATCAGCAACATACAAATATTGACCCGGAAGCTGCGAAAAATTTTCCATACGTATGATTCGTCATTCATTATGCAGCAGGTATATTTATACCCTACGCCACCATAGTGGGGAGGGTATATTGGATTTGTGCAGATGTTTGTAACGCCCAAAAATATTAGTCTAACACCCACCTTAAAGTATACCGATCGACTCAGAATCACTTTCTGAGTCGATTAATTGATGTCCGTCCGTCCGTCCGCCCGTCTGGCTGGCTGGTTGTCCATGTAAAGCTTGTGCGCAGAGTACAGGTCGCAATCTTGAAGATATTTCGATAAAATTTGTTACATATCATTTTTTTTGCCCAAGGACCAAGCCTATTGAAACTGGCTGAAATCGGTTCTTTATTTCATCTAGCCCCCATACAAATGTCCTCCCGAAATTGGACTTTATCGGTCATAAATGTTTAATTTATATAGGTATCTACACAAGTTTTTCTCCAAATTAGTTTTATATATACGAAATTCATGTCACCAAATTTTATTATGATCGGTCCATAATTAGTCATAGCTCCCATATAAGGCCTGCTTCCGATAATCACTTTAACGAGCATAAATCTCTTAAAAATATTGGTATACACATAAAATTCAACATAAACAACTTTCATACAGACATTAATCACACTACTTAATTTCATGGTGATCGGTCCATAATTGGTCATAGCTCCCATATAAGGCCCACTTCCGAAAATCGTTCACGAATATAAATTAATGAAATTTTGAAAGAAAAATGTTTTTGCTCATGTACTTAGTGTAGGGTATTACATGGTCGGGCTTGACCGACCATACTTTCTTACTTGTTTTTGTATAAAATTTACCTTCAATTTCCGAGCTCTGTCTTTGGCCTCTAAATTTTTAGCAGCGTTCCTGTTAGGAACTTTTTGAGCCTTGTATGCTTTTAAACCTGAATTGGCCTTAACTTTTCGTAGCACATAGTCCGAGTATTGAGCTAACCGAACTGCTTTCCATACCTACATTTCGTCAACCATTATGCAGCAGATATATTTTTTGTATGCAATTTGACATCTATTTTCGTGCTCTGTCTTTGGCCTCTAAATTTTTAGCAGCGTTCCTGTTAGGAACTTTTTGAGCCTTGTATGCTTTTAAACCTGAATTGGCCTTAACTTTTCATACCAACTAGATGTGTTGGGATCTCTTTTGAAAATGCTTTCTATTTATTGGCTTTAGAAACATCATGTGGACCATTCCTTCTACATGAACCAGGTTTTCTGTCAACGAACAAGTTCTCCCGATACTATTTAATAACATTGGAATCAGTTTGACAGCAGACCTTTGATTGTTTGGCCAACTTTTTGTAGGACCATGTTGGGTTTTGTTGAAAATATTTAATAATTTTAGTACACACTTTTTTCTCGTCACTCATTTTAGTCAAATTAACAACAAATGAACATAATTGACATTAAACATAATAACTGACAGGCTTTACAAAGGTAACATGATCAAAAAAAAAAAAATTAATAATACTTGGGTTAAAAGTTTTAATGAAGAACGTGTGTTAAGAATTTTTCGATCTCAGTCATAAGTGTATTTGTGGAAAATTTCAGCTAAGTAGTTCCTTTCGTATTTGATACCGACAGACAGACGGACGGACATAAATAGATCGTCTTATAATTGCATAAGGACCCAGAATATATACACTTTTGTGGGGGTCTGCGATTAATATTTTGATGTGTTACAAACGGAATAACAAAATCATTATACCCCCCATATTTTTTGATAGTGGGTATAAAAATCTATATAAATATATAAATGTCTTTGTAAGTTTGTTTGTTTATTTGTTTGTTTGTTTGTTTGTTTGTTTGAGCATCACGCCTAAACGGCTGAACCGATTTTATTGAAATTTGGAACGTAGATAGATCCTTACTTGGAAGCGTCAATAGGCTATAAATTTTTTCAATACTTGGACCAGAAAGGGATAAAAAGGGGGAAAACGGGTAAAATTGGTACCTTTAGTTTTTAAACAATAATTACAATTATCGACAGGGGTAGCGAAGCGCACCGGGTCAATCTAGTATATAATATAATAAGCCGCAATTTTTTTTCTTGCATTTGTAAGTTGAATTCCCGTACTTTTCGAACATTTTTGTTTTAGGTTAATCAAATCATTTGTTTCTATGTTAATAAGATATGAAAAATACCCCTTTAGATTTATCAAATTTTAACCATCTAAGATGTTTACATATTCCGTAGTTAGCTGTCCACATTTTTTAAAACATGCGAAATAATTGTTACATACCTAAGTACCAACATTTAAATAAAACATTTTTTGAATATTTAGTTTCAAGTTTAACAGCATTATATTTTGTTAACTTTGAGACGTAACCGCGAAATATGTAAACTCTCAGATGGTTGAAATTTCACACAGAGGTATAGAATTTTATCTAGTCTTAGCCAATACTAGTAATTGTATAGAAAATCTTAATTCGTAAATTGCATATTCTTCATTTCGTCCTAATTCAGATATTAAATTTCGTTAAAATCGGAAATGGGAAATTACGAAAAGAGATATTTTTCATTGTTAACAGAACGTTTACACTGTTGTTTAGATTAGCGTTAACACAGGGCGTCAAAAACCGCTACGCTCAATGCTTTTATTTAGGTAAGGCTGATAGTTATCAGGATATGAACTCAGAAACAGTTTCATTATATTTAAAAAAAGTCATTGAAAATGATGGAGATTTAAAATCTAAACATATTTACAGCAACTTAAATAAAGAATTAAATAATAATTTTGCTACATAACTATAATAACAACAATTACAATATAAAATTTTCTTTAATTACAACCAATTAAGCACTTTATTTTACACAAAATCCCTAAATCAAATTAAATTTTATCTCTTCTCTAGTGGGTGTGTTGTCAGCAGGCATACAGACAAACAAAAAACTTTCCAAATCAACACATTTAAAAATTTATCATAATTATGTATGTTGGCGTGCTAATGACACGACCCCATGCTGTACTAATTTAAGTAATAACAACCATGTGTCGGTGTTTCTTGGTGTGTTTCTATTGGTTATTTAAGTTTCCCATCTTTCATTATCTATCATTCAGACTTCATTTCCCCTACCTTCCAATACACACACACACACACTTACACCCACATAAAGATATTTTCTTGTTATTTAAGTAGCAATACATTTGTCCAACCATCCGTCCATCTATCAATTCTTAACTGATGGTTACGATTTCTTAGTGTATAAATGTATAAATACACATACAAATATAGATATTTGTAATTTATTAAATCTTACACGTTAAATATATTGATTAGCACTATGTTGTGCGTGTGAAGGTGCCTTTAAGTAAATAAACGTATACATACATATTTATTAGGGTGGTTCCTAACTAAAATAAAAGTTTAATTTATTCTAATACACCGTTTCTTAAAATATTTGTTCTGGGTTCGGTATTTTGTGAGCTGAATCAAAGGATAAAGGGTTCTTTTTTAAGCATTTTTTTAAATTTTGGCATATTTCTCACAAAGTAAATTGGTACGAGTATCATGTGAAAGGTCTTTTAATAATAATTTCTTTTAATTACTAATGTGCTGTTTTTCTATAGCGAACGAGTGCCTTGAGTGGTAATTTTACATGTATTTTGTTTTTGTTACAATAACAAAACACATGTTAACATGTAAACACATCGCTATAGAAAAACAGCACATAAGTTTTTCGAATTTTAATCTCGTTTGAATTTTATTTGAATTTTTAGAAACGTAAAATGTTTGTTTTTTTAAGTAGGTTATAAAACAAACAAAATTCAAACTAGATTGAAATTTTAAAAACGTAATAATCTATAAAGTGTTACATACCAATGAAAAGCATATGAAATCAATTTATTGAGATTACTTGAACATATACTAGCTTACATAAGATCTGGGTGATAATGGGTTTAGAAAACTTCAAATAAAATTTTACCTATATTCTATTTCTAAAATCGGAAAGAACATTTTCGGTATTAATTTAAACTAATTACCTTAAATAATTCTTTGAAAAATGTTTAAAGAAAAACTTGTCAAAAATTACAAAAGTTTGAATATTTTTGAACTTACATGGAAATTAATGAAAGTGCATTTCAAAGACCTTTCACATGATACCAATAGTTCATATGTTTCCTTTGCGAGAAATATAAACAAAATCATAAAAACTGACAAATATTTGAAAATAAACTTTAATTTTAAGTGAGAACAGCGACAGCTTAGTTTTCCTCCATATAAACGGTGTCATCCTTATATTAATGTATGTGTTTACCTTAGGGTGGCACCGTTATATTAAAGCAGATCTAATTTTTCAATATTCCCAACTGAAATTAAGGTTTTGTTTTGTTAATTTTAATATACTAAGGAGTGAGATTGAAAAATTCTTAACATACATATATGTTAATAAAAACGAAACCACTAAACTTACAGTTTTAATTTTTTTATTTGATTGACATTTTTACAAAAATTTACAAAAAAAAATTTACAAAAAAAATAAAAATATTTTTATAGTTTTAATCACTAGTGATGAAATTTTGAACCTTTTTCAGAAACCCTTCCATTAACGTTTTTATAGTGCTTTCTGTCACTTTGTTCGAACAGCTAGTCCATCTCCATTTAAAATCTACCACGCTTGTGGACACCTTTTTTGTGCTCTTCAATTATCTTTTAACAAGAGCCCAATATCTCTCCACTGGATTTAGCTCCGGGCAGTTTGGAGGATTTGCCTCTCGTGGTACAAATACCACATTATTGATTTTGTAACTCTCAAGGGCTTGTTTACCATAGTGAGAGAATGCCAAGTCAGGTCAAAAATAAGTGGACACATTATGAAGTCATATGAATGGAAGCAGCCTTTTTTGTAAACATTCCTTGATGTAAATTTCGGTATTTATAGAGCCCTTTGTATCAAATGTTTGGCTTGGCATATTGCTTGCCATACCAAGAACTTTTTGGAAAATTTTGTCTGCTTTTGGGTCATAAACTTTTCTTCAACATTCCCTCGAGCATCAGCAACATCACATTTTTGACCAGGAAGTTGCGAAAAATCTGCCAGAACATACGTTTTGTCATCCATTATGCAGCAAGAATATTTTTTTTTATTAAACCTGTCTTCAATTTCCGTGCTCTGTTTTTGGCCTCTAAATTTTTGGCAGCATTCCTGTCAGGAACTTTTTGAGCCTTGTGTGTTTTTAAACCTGCATTAGCTTTAACTTTTCGTACCAAATAGTCAGAGCACTGAGCTAACCGGGCTGCTTTCCTACCGTATGTGTTGGGAGCTCTTTTGAAAATGCTTTCTACTTTTTGAATTTAGAAACATCATGTGGACCATTCCTTCTACTTGAGCCAGGTTTTCTATCAACGAACAAGTTCTCCCGGTACTATTTAATAACATTTTAAACAGCAGACCTTTGAATGCTTGGCCAACTTTTTGTAGGACCAAGTTGGGTTTTGTTGAAAATATTTAATAACTAATTTTAGTACGCACTTTTTTAGAATTGACATTAATCATAATAACTGACATGTTTTACAAAGGTAACTTGATCAAAAAAAAAAATCAAATAATACTTGGGTTAAAAGTTTTAATAAAAAATGTGTGTTAAGAATTTTACGATCGCACTCCTTAAATTTGCATCCTAGCATTATGTAGCTTATGATATTTTATAGAAATATTTTATATCAACAGATAGGAAATTTATTTCAAACATTTTTTTAATAATTGTTTCAAATTCAATCATACCAATCGTTTAAACAATTATTTCATTGTTCTCTATAAAATGAATGTTTATTCCCATCAAACTGTGATCCCTTCTGCTGGCAATGTCGAGTTTAAGGCATACATATGTATTTAGTTTTGACAATAAATGTTAATTTTGATCGAAGTTCTCATACGGGTATTGATTGATGTTGAAATTATGGTTGTAAAAGCTTTTGAAATATATCAACATATGCAATTGATGGCATATGCAAATGGGACACTGTTCTACTTACTGCTTTAAGATATTCCTCTTTATTCATTTGTAATAGTACCAATAATTTTGATGTAGCTGTATATAATTTCTTTTAATGTTACCCATGTAAAATTTGAGTATTTTGTCACACACAAGGCACTTGGCATTGTCTACCTTATTAGCCATAAATAACACTTACTAGATTTTCTGGGCTTAATTTTTTGGTATCACCCATTTTATCTTGCTACTTATGATATTTAAGGTATTTGAATAATATTGCGAAAATTTTAAATTTTTTCTTTTCTGATATTTATCATAATATATATTTTTCAATTCTATTTGTGATGAATATATTTATCACTGATTATTACAGATATGAAACAAATGACAGTTCTCAAAGAAGTAATATCAAATCGTATGGTTATTTTAACATTCTACAACCACTTATCAATGGTTGTGGTTTCCGGAGCGAGAGAAAAAATTAAATTTTCAATAGGCAACGAGTGTGATACATATTTGTATCTCTTTTGAAATCACAACCACTTTGACATTTTCTTTTGTTTGTTTTCTTTTGCTATATTACGGGAACCAGCTGATTCTTATCTGTGTAATCTGTGATATTTATGTTTGAAATTTGAAATTGTTTGTTTATTTTTTTGAACAAATGAAAAAACAGTTTAAACATTAAAGAAATTTATATGAAACTAGCTGACCCGGTGCGCTTCGCCACCCCAATTGGATGAAATAAATAGTACTATTAAGTCTCCGTTTGTGAATTAATACTAATTCAGGATAACATATCTCTAGTTTCATGTTTATTAATTCATTACAAAAAGGACCAAAATGTCTCCCCCTAGAATTCTCACTCACTTAGGACCATATATGCTTAATTTCATGTTCCTAAGTCCATTGTTATAGAAATTTCAAAAGGTACCATTCGAATAAAGAAAAAGTACCAAAAACTCTCCCCCTAGAATTCAAACTCACTTAGGACCATATATGATTAATTTCAAGTTTCTAGGTCAATTTTTATAAAACATTTGAAAAGTACCATTCGAATAAAGAAAAAGTACTAAAAATTCTCCACCTAGAATTCAAACTCTCTTAGGACCATATATGCTTAATTTCATGTTTCTAAGTCCATTTTTATAAAAATTTCAAAAAGTACCATTGGAATACAGGAAAAGTACCAAAAAGCCCACACTTGTGGTTTCCCACTCACTCGGTCCATATAACCTTTATTTCATGTTTCTAGGTTCATTTTTGGAGAAATTACAAAAAGTACCATTCCAATAAAGAAAAAGTACCAAAAAGTCTCCCCTTAGAATTCTCACTCACTTAGGACCATATATGCTTAATTTCATGTTTCTAAGTCCATTGTTATAGAAAATTCAAAAAGTACCATTAGAACAATAAAAAAAGTACCTATAATTCAGTTCTCACATTTTGCTACCTAAATATTATCCCCTATTCCTAAAACTAACTTCACTCAGATACATATCAGCTAACTTTAATGTCGATAAGTGAAATAATGTAAAATATTAAAAAAGTACCATTAGGAGAAAAGTACCAATTTCCATTTTTCTCCTTGAAGTTTGAAATTTAAAAGTATTCCATTTTGCCAAAATTGTTTATGCTAAATACATGTCTCAAACGCTAAAAATCTGTGTTAATGTGCCAAAGAAAAAATATGTTTTAATAAAAGTACCAAACTGTTTACCCGGATTTTGCCCAATATAAACCTTGGCACTCGAGTTCCAAATAACAACCTGTTAGTTAGCTTTTGTATCAATCCAATGTTAAAAAAATTATCAAAATTGGCTTAATAATTTCAAATAAAATATATTTTCCCGATTTTATCCCCTATTTGGTACCTTTTTTACACCCTTTATTACGATAGTAAAATTATATTCAAATAAATTTCTGTAACGTGGTGGGGCTCATAATAAAATATTCGTATCTCTATGTCAAATTATAAAAAAAAAAAAACATATTTTATGAAAATGTACCAAAAAAACATATTTTATGAAAATGTACCAAAAATAAACACAATTTTGACCCCTAAAGGGTTCAAATTTCCAAAAAAGTACCAAACTTATATTTTTTATTTTTTGATGTTTATCAGTTAAAAAGATACATAGGGTGCCAACAAAGTACCCAAATAGAGTTTTTACCCGTTTTCTCCCCTAAAAGGTTCGAATTCCGAAAAAGTACGAAATACCTGTCAGCTTATTTTTTAAGTATTTTTGTATCTTTATTAGTTTTGAAGATATAAGGTTACCGAATTTACCCGTTTTTACCCTTTTTTACCCCCTAAACGTTCGAATTTCCAAAAATCCCTTCTTATCCGATCGAAGGGAGGAACCCATAGTTAAAATTTCATGATTCTAGCTTCAGTCGTTTGGGCTGTGCGATGATTAATCAGTCAGTCAGTCAGTAACGTTACTCTTTTATATATATATAGATGAAAGCAAAGCAAAGAAAGAATGGTAGTATTGCTATCGATAAAATTTGTTTATTTCGAAAAAGTATGTCGAAAGCAGAAAGATTTCAATAAAATATAAATTTGCGGTTCAATATTTTTTAAATATGTATATTAGAGTTCGTTTGGTGACCAGGTCACTTCATTTGTTCATTTGTTTTAAGGTTCTTGCGTAAATAATAATGGCGTCTTTTTAAAAAAAAAATGTCCACTTCTTGTGGTGGTTTAACGCACCTAAAGACTCGAATTTTGAGCACTTTTTTTTAACATGTACGATAAGAGGCTTTTTAAGCTTAGCAAAACGGTACCAATATTTCATTTTTATCACAAACCATTAAAAAGTTACGAGGCTTGATATCCGCATATCAAATTTTTAAAATTAACTCTAATGTAGATATTACAACCTATCCTATTTACAATTAAACATTTTATATATTTCTATTACCTAATTAATTTTTTTATGTTTCTATTTCTCTTTTTAGTTTAAAACTTCTGCGGATTAACGTATCAAAATGGATTTTTGGCTCAAACATTATGGATGTATTTGGAGAAGATCAAGGAGGACAAAGTTGATTGAAACCAATAAATAATTCTTTTTACATGGACTGATTACATTTATGGTTTTCTAAATTAAAAAAGTTTTATCACTCAAAAATTAACATACATTTATTTCTATCAGCCCAATTATGAATAATAATTCCCCGGGAATTTTTTCCCTTTTCTCATTGTTCCTATTCAAATTCAGTAGGAAAAAACTCCCGGGGAATTTTTTATTCATAATTGGTATGTACATATATGTTTCCATAAGATTTGTAAAATTAAATATTTATTGTAGTAAAAAATCATTTTAATTCTTTGTTTAACCATTATATCACAATGTCTATTTTTAAACCTATTTTCATAAAAAAATTATTTAAATAAATTATTTAGGTTAAAAAATAACCAGACATCGTAATAATTGTGGTTAAACATAACACCAAACTTTTTAAATATTTGAAGAAATAAAATGATTTTTACTACAATATGAATGAAGTATTTACTTATTATTTTAAATTATCAACAATTAATTTTTTTATTTATTTATTTGGTCCATACATATTTTTAGTTCAAAAAGCATGACATAATTTAAAAAGATCATGTTGACTTATGTAATAATAATATTTAATCCAAACATATTCCATTAAAAGGTAACAAAAATACATACAAATTATATACAATATACATATATATTTTAATTTAATAAAATACATTTCTAATTTAATTAAATACATTTAATATTTGTTGTCTTTTATTTTTTAAAAAACTTTTTTTTATTCTTACAAACAAACACATTCTTCACCTATACTCAATCAAACATCAAACAAACAAAATACGTCATCAAAAAATTTAACTAAAATTTTTTCCAACTTCGATTTCATCGAAATTACAAATCTTATTACCAGGATCGCAGAAATTGCAGATTGATGAACGTTTACCATATTTTTGATGTCTACCCATACAAAATAACCTTAATATTACATATGCAGCAAAAGTGTCACATACTTTAAGGCATACGTTTAAATACGATTATATGAATGCCCCAAAGTATGCTGTGGTTTTTGGAAAAACCTAAAAAATACACAGGGTGACTCAAGTATTTATTGTTTTTAAAAAAAATGTGCGTACAGCTTTCTGGAAATTATGTGCGCCTGGTATTAAGATTTCAATTTTCAATGAAATCGAAGTTGGACAAAAATTTCTTTTCAATTTGTTGATGACGTCGTAGAGTGTGTGAGGGCGTGCATGTATGGGTGTACTTAAATGAATTTCTTTCTGTGTGTGGTTTTTTTTTTTTTTTTTTGTTTATTGTTGTTTTAAAATGTAAGAAAAAATAAATGCAAATAGTAAAAAGAAAAAAATGCATTATTGTATTCAACAATTTCTTTTTTATGGAAAAATATTATTACTATTTATATTTAAATCAAATTATTTATTCTAAACTGTATCCAAAGAAATGGTACTAAGAATTAATTAATCGAATATTGTTAATAATTAATATAAGAAATCAAGCAAATTATTAGCTAGTTAGCTAGAAAAACCATTATTGGTAACCATAACTTTTTAACAATTATTAATGAAGTGCAGTATAGACACTGAAGTAAAACCGCATGACCATGATGAAGCCATCAATTTTGTCGATAATGTCGATACTTATATTAATTAATAAATTTAAAAAAAATCAGTCCAAACTTGAAATTAAATGAATGATTCTATTGCATATCATAATTATACCGACCAAAAATAATGATTTTGTCATTCCGTTTGTAGCAAACTTATATACATATGTATATTCTGGGTCTTTATTCAATTCTAAGACGAAATTTCTGTACGCAAATTTGTTTTTTTAATATAAGTATATTACTCTATAAAAAAATATGTTTATTGTCCAATTTTTGTATTGTTGAATTCCTGTCTTTCTCTCCAAAAATGAATTTTATGCGAAGGATATTTTAAATAAAAACATGTAAAAAATAAATGTAAACAATTGGAAATTTTGTTTTTAAAATTGTATTACAATCAATTTTCAACGATTTCAATCTGCAATTGGATCTACGCTCCGGAACGGCCCGAGTCTTACTCGGTCAGAGTTTTTCAAGCCATCGACTGCTGTATCAACCAAAGTTTTTTCCACAGGACAATAGTGGAACTGTTACAATAACAACTCATGTCAATACATGTTAGTAACACTATGTCAAGTTTAATTTTGTACTGTCCCAGTGTGCAATGTAAGAATCATAGAGCTCGTTATTTAGAGCTCGTTATTTTACCCTTCACCATGAGTAATAAGGGAATATATATGTTTGTCATTCAGTTTGTAATTTCTACATTTTTCATATATATGTTATATACTCTGGATCGTTATAGATAGCGGAGTAGATATACATCATACATCAACATAGCTGTTATAGTGCCGGTTCGGCACTACGACTGCCTCTATATTTGACTTATTTTTAATCTATATACGGATAACTAAATCATTAATATAGACAATATGGATATCTAGTAAGAAACATTTCACAGACCTTTCCAACAACATATATAACGCCATAGTATTTCGGACCGACAATGGGTCAAAACCGGAAAAAATATTTTTTAAATTTTGAAAATAATATTTGTTTTTCACTAATAAAATTGTTTTCATAATAACCTAGTTTCAACTACACTTTGGTGAAGGGTATATAAACATATAGCTACCTTACTTGTTTTTCTTTAATATTGAAAGTTTATAAGATATAATATACTCCAATATACTTACCATAAATTTCCTTTTATTCATTAAAAAATAATGATGTTTTCATTTTTATTTTTGGACTACTTATTTATAACGTTTGCTTTTTTTATTTATCTTAATCTAATCTAATTGCAAAAGATTAGTTAGTATTTTAAAATAAGTCTTAAAATTACACATTTTTGGCATATAATAGATGACTTTAAAAGAGTCCATGTCGCACCTTACGTCCAACAATTATTACATGAGAAGAAATGTTTTTAAAGATGGGTAATTCTTAAGCTGGCTCATGGCAATCTTATCCTTATAAGCAGAGATACTGAAAATACTAAAATTTTAATGAGACCGTACAAAATACACAGTTAGAATACACTATTTTAACTAGGAAGATCATTTCTGACTCCATATGATATCGGCTTTTTCCATTAGATCTTTATACGCAATTTTTGTCGATATTTTTCATAACCACTTTGCATGAAAGTAGTTGAATTTGGTCACACGATCTGAGAGGCCACAACGAAATAGTAATTGTTGCAATCATATGTCGTCCACATCAATATCACAATATCATTCAATTTAGGCAGATAGAACTCCGTTATTATGTCCTGATATCGAGCACTAGTAAAGGTAGGGTCACACATGGCAAATATTTGACAAAAAAGACGTAACCACTAAATAAAATATATTTTATTCGTATATTTATTGTAAAATACTTCTTTTACTTAGGACAATTCAAAGCAAATATTCAGTTTTCTTTTATTTGATGCTGTTTGACCTTACAAAACACTTTTAAGAGTAAACAACGTCAAACAAATTTGTACTAAATAAAGTGGTTGCGCTTTTTTGAGTAAATATTTGCCGTGTGTGACCGTACCTTAAGAGTCTCTAAGTACTTAACTAGACTCATTTTCAAAGAAGTATGGTCCAATGATTTGGGCAAATGCGGCAAATTTTGAATATCTTAGAGAAAGCTATATCGCTTAGGATGATATTTATCGCAGTGAAATATTTATTAATCATAATGAGAACGCATTGTTTTGAATATTATTAACCGAATTTTGTATTTAGAACAAGTGGCACAATACTGTCATGTCAATCATTAAAAAATTTTCAAGTTCTTAATTGTAGTATTATTCATACACAAACCTGTGTACATGTACATACATATTTATATATTCAGCATAATAATGCTATAGTTAAAGTAGGATATTCTCATAAATATTTTACTTATATATATATATGTATATAAGTCTATAACTACCTCAACATACAAACCACTCTTTCTTTACACTATAATATAGTTTAACCTACTTTTTAAAATTCTACCCCTAGAAATATTTTTTATAAACTTTTTTTTTAAACTTTTTGCAGCATTTAACATAAATTTTATTGTTTATACGTGTTTTTTTTATATTTTTTGAACTAAAAGTTGAAAGAAGAAAAAATATTAAACAAACAAACAAACATGTTCCATAAAACCGTGTTGTTCTTATTTATTTTTTATGCAGTCTGCTTTTCGTAGTGACGTCAATTCAATGACGTCATTCAATGTACTGCAAATATTGTTTTCTATAGTTTTTAACCGAGATAAACTTGGTATATTGCCAAATTGATTATGCATTCAGTTAGGTTTCTCTGTAGTTTATTTAAGAGGGTAATAGTTCTAATTTTTGGGCCATTTCATTTGATGCAATATAATTGAGGTATTTATATTCGAATAATAAAGGCATTAACAAAAGTTCTTATATAAAGGGTTTTCCAACAAGAGGTGTTATTTCGAATCACACGGTATTTCGGTAGCTGTTACTTCTGAAGCTTTTATTCTTTGTTATTAGACAAGTAGAAACTATGCCATTACTAAGAATGGAACGATACACGCTTCAACAACGCATTGAAATTATGTATTAAAATTCACTACAAAAATGGTGAAAATCTTTCAGTCACAGTTCGCAAAACTAAAGCATTATAGGGCCGTCGTGAAGCACCTTGTCGCACCGCAATAAAGAAATTGGTGGAAAAATTCGAGCTGTTGGGACAAGTTAGTTATGTGAAGAATAAAACCCGTGCACATCGCCCAAGAACAACTTACAATATTGCTGCTGTAGCCCAAAGTGTTGAAGAAAACCCAGGTTTGTCCATTCCTCGACGTTCTTTGGAATTGGAGATTCCACAAACGTCATGGTCGGAGTTGGATGATATTGATCTGGACAAAGTTTACTTTCAACAAGACGGCGCTACGTGCCACACAAGCAACGAAACCATTGCTCTTTTACGAGAAAAGTTTCCGGACCGTGTCAACTCTCGAAAAGGTGATCACAATTGGCCTATATAGCCAATTTAACACATTGCGACTTCTTCCTTTGGGCCCACGTGAAAGATAAGGTCTATGCCAATAGCCCAGCGTCGATTCAAGACCTCAAAGATAGAATTCGTGAGGCTATCGAGGAAATTTGGTTACGGAAAATTTCATGAAAAGGATATGGTCCTGTAAGCGTGGTCGTGGTGGCCATTTGGCTGATGTTGTTTTTCATTATTAACGGCATACCTTACGGCATGAAGTAAACATCCGATCACGTATTTCAAAAAATGCAATTTTTCTTTAAATACCAAAATAACACCTCATGTTGGAAAACCCTGTATTAATTTGTTGTTTTTTTTTTTAATTGTTCCTAGAAGTGCGTTTCGTATTAGTGTGATACTTGGTATAACAATAAAATGCTTAAAATTTAAGCAAATACAGTTTTACTGCTGAGTCTTTCTTTTTACATTAACTAATATAGTCTTATCTATCGGACCGTTTATTTGGAATTAAGTAAAATGATTACGTGACAAGAAGTGTTCTTGGACCTACATATATAGATATGTTTAGAAATAGTTAAAAAAAAAAAAAACTGGTGAATGAGTTAAAAATTAAACATGTTACGTTCCCGCTAAGGAGGTGAATTTGTTCACCCGTCACGCTTAACAATATTAATATTTCTCAGTCCGATTATGTTACATAACATAATTTGGTATTCATTTATATAGACGAATTACTTGGCATCGACATAGATACCAAGAGACATCACATGAAGTAAAAAGCCTCTAGCCTTCACTAGTTACTCAGTGACCAATTAAAATTAAGCCTTGACTATAAAATTACCCTGTATAAACGTGTTTTAAAGCCAATTTGGACATATGGAATCCAATTGTGGGGAACAACCAGTAATAAACCAGTATTCACCTTATTCAGAGGTCCCAATCGAAAATTCTTAGGAACAATAAGAAATGAAAACATCTACAGGGACTTTGAAGTAACACTATTGAAGGGCGAATTCAAAAAGGTCCATGATAAATACATTCTAATACTACAGTGCCACCAGAACCCGCTTCCTAGACTCCTCGCGCAGAGCCAAACGCGATCAAGGCTTCGTAGAGTCGATCTACCACCCCATTCAATGCTTTCGTTGGAGAGCAAATAGTTTTTAATTTTAATTATAAGGTTTGAATTGTTAGGCTTATGGAAATAAAGTAAATTCAGTAAATTTTATCCTAGATAGACAAAAGTTATATTTTACTTTTTTATAATTCTAGATAAATAATTCTATATAGATTACGCTTATGTTATAGCTAAATTTATGTGATATGTGATTTTAATTGAGCTTTAGAATCTTATTTAGAACATCAATACCATTTTTATTTCCCAATATTTGATTTTCAAAAAAAAACCACCGTGTATATATTGTTGTAAAAAACAACAATATAGATGGTGTTTTACATAATATATAATCATTGTTGTTAGAAGTAGAGTCAAATACCTACATATAGATATTATTCTCATTAAATAGTAAAGTCTGGGAAATCAGAAAAAATTTTCAAATTCTTCAAAATGTAAGTATTACATACCTTACACCCCCATAGTGACGTCTATGATGATGTTTGTAACACCCACCTTAAAGTATACAGATTGGCTTAGAATCAACTGCTGAGTCGATTTATATCGATATATTTTGATACAATTTGGTATGTGCATATTTTTCGGTCCAAGGACAATGTCTATTGAAATTGATTGAAATCAGTCCATTATTTCACCTAGCCCCCATACAAATATCCTTCCGAAAAGGGACTTCATCGGTCATAAGCATCTAATTCACATCTAAAAATGTGTACGTTTCGGTCAATAATTGACCATATAAGGCTCATTTCCTTTAGCATGCATAGATCTTTCCCAAGTATTGAAATCCATATCAAATTTAACTTAAATAAGTTGTATACACGACAGCCATTAAAATTAAAAAGAAAACGTTTTTAGTTTTCATATGCTAAATTCCTAATTTTATTGATAAATTCACTGAAATTTATTGTTTTTACACATATACTCGGTGTATGGCTTGACCGACTATACTTTCTCACTTGTTATACACTTCACCATGCGTGGCAAGGGTATATATAAGTTTGTCATTCCGTTACTAATTTCTACATATTTCATTTGTGAACCTACAAAGTATATATGTTCTGGATTGTTATAGATAGCCATGTCCGTCTGTATATTGAAATCAACTTTGCGTAGCCTCCAAATAACTTACATACATGATTCATACAATAATATATCGGGAATTCTTCCGGCTCGGTAGCTATTTAAAATCGATAAAATCGGCCCACAAATGACTGAGATATAAGGAAAATGAGACAACCTCTATTTCTGATCTATATCTCGATTACTAAGTCATAAATATAGACAATATGGATATCTAATGATAGATATTTCAATGTCCATTGCAACGATGTCTATAAGGCTATAGTTGGACCTACAATGGGTCAAAATCGGGAAAAAAATGTTTTGTCATAAATTTATTTCACTAATAAAAAAAATTTAAATTAAAGAAAAAATTAAAAAAAAAAATTGTGAGAAAACTTAAAAAATATTTGAAAAAAAAAAAAAATTGTGTAAAAAAATTAAAAAAAAAAAATTTGTTTAAAATTTTATTTTAGAGTATAATTTGGAGAAGTGTATATAAGATTCGGCACAGCCGAATATAGCACTCTTACTTGTTTATATATAGATTTGTGACATGTAAAGAATCCATTCAATTTATAAATGTCATCCCTTAAAATCACATGGATTAGCCTGCACTTTGTCATACCAACATACGTAAATTGTTTATACAACTAAGTATAAAAACCTTAAAATAAAACCTACACGCAATATATCAACAAAAACATCATAATCAAACTCACCTCTCTTGTACACATGTTGCTGGCAGTCGTGTTGCATCTAAAACGCCATGCCATGGTTCAGCTGGTACTGGCTTGCGAAAACGTAAGTCATCCACAGGAGGTTTTGCATACGGTATGCCAGTAAAAACATGCACTTCACGACCCTGCACCGTTGCCGCACGACCACGTACCGGGCCACTTGTTGTTTGCAAAATTAAACGATCCGTTATGCCGTACGCCACCGATGACATACGCAACAGTATGACGAGAGTGGCGAGGAAACCACGGTACAAATCATTTGACGACGACAGCGATAACGACGAGAACGATAGCGACGAGGGCGACAAAGACGCGAACGCGTTAAACAAATGGCCATAGGTATAACGGGATTTTCTGGATGTTCTCGTGTGGGAAGAAATCGATGTGGATGCGGATGTTGGCTTTAACGACGACGACGATGATGTTGGTGAGGTCGAAGTTGTTTCTAGTGATGGTGATGATGATGTTATAAAACGAGCCATAATAATAGACGCGCCACTGCTTGTTTGTTGTTTAAAGTAACAAAACAAATATATATGTAAAATTCCTGGATTTTATTACGTTTTATGTATTGACGTCACTTTTATTGTGTTGCTTAGGTTTCTACTTGGGACAAGAGTAGCTTTTGATTTATATCAAAATCATTTAACAATGTGACAACTGCAGTACACACGTGTCCTTTGCTAGGCAGACATAAACCTTTCATAAACAATTATTAAATGCACCACAGCACTGCTTGCTGCATACACTTGATCTAACAGTTCTTACACACTGCTCACACACTTCCTCTTCTCCTTCTTTGGGTGTGTGTTAATGTTTAACGTTGTGAGTCTACGCCAACATATACACACGTAGGGTTACGACAGCGGATACGGAAACCGCGGTTGCTGGTTTCTTTTTTGTTTCTATTTGTTCTCTTGATTCTTGCACAGACACGTGAATGCATCAACTAAAAAATGTATATTTCAATTTATTTTCTAAGCACTTGTGGCTCAAACAAGTTGGGTTTGTGTATATGTGGCTTTTAACTTTATGGCTTTTTAGAGTTTTTCTTCGTCAACAGTCTTGGTTCTTTGATATCATACCAAATACTGTGTCGTTTCGTATGATGGAAGTTGTGTTTGTAGAGGAGAGAGTTTTGATGTATTCAAGAACACGTTGTGAAGACCCCTCGTTTTTGTGTCATACTCAACGTTTGTCTGTAACAGACAGTAGAAACTATTACTTTGCTCGCTGACTTTTACTGTATGTGCTGCTGCTAAGGATCCTCCTTTCAAAACCAATGACTTGCTGCTGCCTGGTGCTTCTGCTGCTGTTGATTTTATAAATATTTAAAATGCATATGAATGTATTTAGGGGAGCATAAATAAAACTACATGCTAAATTTATTTAAAACTATAATAATGTTTCCTTCACTTTACGTTGTTTTTATTGTTGTCGTTGCTGTAGCTGCTCTCTACTTCTAAGACCACTACAGCTGCTGGGGGTTCTTTTTCTTTCCTGTTTATGGATATTAAAAGCCGTTTAGTTGTGCGTAAAATGCATTAAGGTTGTCTCCATAAATATGCTGTTTTTTTATTTTATTTTTCTATTTGTGTCTTTTTTTATTTTTATTTTTTGTAGTTGGTTTTTCTATTTAAGAATCCTTTTAACTCTTGTCATGTTTGTTTACATTAGATTTTGTTATGTTTTTTATATAACTGCAAAAAAGAGAAATAGATAAAAGTTAGAACAAATTTAGAATAAATAACATTGTTGTTGTTACTGGTTTAAGAAATTACAAACAAATATACAGAAACTTAAAAATAATAAAGTTCAAACTCAAAGATAAACAAGCAGTTATGTTGAAAAGAAATTGTAAAATCTCAAAAAGAAACTTGTAACAATTTTAGATTTATTTTTATAGATGTGTGTGTATAAAAAGAATTTTTACAATCTTTTTTTTTTACAAAATGCGAACATTTTTAGTAAATTCATAAAATAACACAAATATAAATAACTGCAAATTCAAATAATAAAATTTGTATATCTCAATGATTTCTAATTTATTATTTAAGGCTAGCATTTTTAAAATATATTTTTATCTCTGTAAATTGCTTTTAAAAATATTTTTTACAAGTAAAACATTTTATGATTTAAAATTTTCTTTGTGGTTTTGTCTGCAATGTGTTAGTTAAAAACCACACACACACACACAAGCCACACTCAACTCAAACACAAACAATAAAAAATAAGTAAGAAAGTATGGTCCCGTCCATATGATACCCTACACCGAGTATATGATTGCTAAAAGTTGTATTTTGATATGAAACTTATTTGAATTGAATCTTATTTGAATACCAACATTTAAGATATTTATGCTCGATAAAGTGATTTTCGGAAGTGGGCCTTATATGGAACCTATGACTAATTATGGACCGATCGTTATGATTTGCGTGTATATGAAACATATTTGTATTGAATTTTATTTGGATACTAACATATTTCAGAGATTTATGCACACTAATGAAATTTTCGAGAATGCTGCTATGGAACATTGTGGGCCGATCGGTACTAAATTTTTTGTACGAGTTCAGCTTCTATAAAACTTATTTGTTCTGAATTTGATATGGATATGTTTATAATTAAGATATTTATGACAGCTGAACTATTTTCAGATAGGGCAGTAGTATGGGAGCTAGGAGAAATATTGGACCGATTCTAACCAAATTCAATAGGCTAAGTCCTTGGGGCAATGTAAATGTGAACAATTGTGTAAAATTGTCTTTAAAATTGCGAATTGTACTTTGATTACAAGGTTTACAGGGACAGACGGACGGACATCGCTTAATCGACTCATCGAAAGTGATCCTGAGCAGATTGGTGTACTTTAAGGTGGTTGTAAGGACAATATTTTTGCTCAATATACCCTCCTTTAACATATCACATTCGTTCAACAATACTGTATTAACTCAAAAACTTTTAACTGTTAAGAAAGTTTTCTTGTATTCCCCTGCATATCCATTTTATTTGTTCATTGTCGGCAGATAATGTTATGTTTTGGCTTTCAGTTACCTATCTGGTTATCATCTATGTAATTTATCTTGTATTTTTTTCTACATTTGGTTTGTAAATTCATGTGTATGTATAACGGATCACTATTTTTATCTATTCGTATTTCGCTTAGTGTATGTGAGGTATAGGTTCATTTGAGCCCACAACCAATATGAATAGAACAATTACAGATTAAAACAAGTAAGAAAGTATGGTCGGTCAAGCCCGACCATATAATAACCTACACTAAGAAATGAGCAAAAACATTTTTCTTTCAAAATTTCAATAATTTATATTCGTGAGCGATTTTCGGAAGTGGGCCTTATATGGGAGCTATAACCAATTATGGACCGATCACCATGAAATTAGGTAGTGTGATTAATGTCTATATGAAAGTTATTTATGTTGCATTTTATGTGTATACCAACATTTTTAGGAGATTTATGATCGTTAAAGTGATTACCGGAAGCAGGCCTTATATGGGAGCTATGACTAATTATGGACCGATCATCATAAAATTTGGTGACATGAATTCTGTATATATTAAACTTATTTAGAGAAAAACTTGTGTAGATACATATATAAATTAAACATTTATGACCGATAAAGTCCAATTTCGAGAGGACATTTGTATGGGGGCTAGGTGAAATAATGAACCGATTTCAGCCAGTTTCAATAGGGTTTGTCCTTGAGCAGAAAAAATGATATGGACCAAATTTTATCGAAATATCTTCAAAAATGCGACCTGTACTCTGCGCACAAGGTTTACATGGACAGCCAGCCAGCCAACCAGCCAGCCAGCCAGCCAGCCAGCCAGCCAGCCAGACGGACGGACGGACGGACATCGTTTAATCGACTCAGAAAGTGATTCTGAGTCAATCGGTATACTTTAAGGTAGGTGTTACACTAATATTTTTGGGCGTTACAAACATCTGCACAAATCCAATATACCCTCCCCACTATGGTGGTGTAGGGTATAAATATATTAAATATTCTCTAAATGTCAATAATTTACTAACGGTCATCACAAATAAAATCAAATAAATTCAATAGACATATCCAAGGATAAATTAAATGTATTTAATATTTAGTATCTAATATTTAATCAGATATAAATTATTTAAACATTGATGCTCTCTATGAACTGTACCTCGTTTCTATATTGTGTGTGAGAAACTTTCATTTGAAATATATATAAACCTCTTATTAAACAAAGGATAAGTAAATGTAATTCATTTATTGTGTCTATACTTTCACTGTTTTCAGTTTGAACATTATCTTTATCATCCTGTTAAAAACTAAACGACTACTAGAATTTTTAAAATTTCTCCTATTGAAAACTTCTCACAAGTTATAGAATCGGGGTACTGTAGGTATTGGCAAATTCTGGTACATTATTTAAAACAACAGCAGACATCTAAACTCAAATACCAAAGAACATGTAACTTTTTAAACTATTCATTACAATCAAATCACATTTCGCCGTCAAAAGAAAACCTTACACAATTGAACTTTTCATTATATATACAATATTGAACTCATATGCACATTCACTCACTCACTCACTCACTCATTCGTTCATTCATTCATACATATTAAAATGTCATGCCATTGTAATCGTGCTACAACTATTAGATACAGCTGAATACACACAAACACTCATGTAGAGTGTGAGACGACGACTTATTACATTTGACTAGTTAACTTCCGTTCTACTAAAATACTAAAATAATCACACACACATAACAAAAAACAAAAAAAAAGAATTGAAATAAAATGTTGATAGAATTCCCCAGTTTATGTTTAACAAAAAAGTGTAAAACAAACTTAGATACTCACTCTCATCTATACGAGAGTTTGTTTTGTGCAACAAACCAAAAGAGCATTACATATGGGTACATATATCAAGCCCTAACAACGAAAATATCTTAACCAACAATGTATTACATTTTTAGTTTTTAATGCAAATCAATAATTAAGAATATTTCACATAAACTGTTTTATTTTGATATTTTATAACAAGAACAATATCAGCTTAAATGTATATCGCCCATATCTTTACATTGAATTAAAACATGTAAACAATCACAAAGAAACCCTCTAACCCGCAAACTTAAAAAAGTTAATTTGCAAATTAAGTTTAGGAACCAGGTGCAAACATTTGAAGAGTGCATCAGGGCATTGTTGCCGGTTTAGGTGTAAAAAACAATAAGATGTAAACATTAATTATTATACGATTTTATTGAAAACCTAATGAAAAAGATGCAATGATACTCATAAAAACCATTTTTGGCTTTTGAAGAGCATAAACGAAGATGATATTTTGAGCAAACACACTGTGTTTCTGACTTTTTGCTTAGTTTGCACCATCTTTTTTGCCTAAATATATTGGAAAGTGGCCTGCCTATATTGTCATAACGGATGTCATTAACTGGATGTTTTGCTTTTTCGCCAACTTTTTGAACTACCTGGCTGTGGATATTCTTGTGGAGTACCAACTGATCATGAGCCAAGGCGGATAATTTAATCCGTCTGCAGTCCCTATCTGCTTAACAAACAATTGTTCAATGGTTTAAAAATGTTGTTATTGCCTTTCAAGCAAAAAATATCCTAAAATAATACTACTCTGTATGCTAGTTTATTGTGTTATCGTAAGCAACCAGCAGAGATTTGAGCCCAACGCCTAGAGTCGGTTAAGCCAAGCCGTCGATTCGTTAATTATTAGGATATTATGACAATATGACATGTAAAAAACTAGTGAAAAACTATGCAATATAACACGCCAATGAATTTAGACGCAACCCGCAACATTGCCCTGAGGCACCCCTTAGTTTTTGCGTTCTCAACATACTTTTTGTTATTTGTTTAACATTTACAAATTCATAGATTGAAAGAAGAATATCTTACATTTAAAAAAAATATATATTTCGAATAGATCGGGCGAATAAAAGTAAAACATTGATTTAAAAAAAAAAAAAAATCACTCACAAAATTTCACGTGCTAAAATTATGACATCACTCACAAAACAGCTGAAGTCAGAATGCATTTCGAACTTCGAGGGAAATGTAATTAAAGTCACCGTTCAATTTAAACACAAATTATAATTACTTTTTGAGATAATTGGTGTTTTGTAATGCATGCATTGAGGCACTCTTGCGGGTAAGAGGGTTAAGATATTTTCGAGGTTATGGCTCGATATGTGTGTATGTACTAAAATGATGAGTGAGGGATGTGTAAATAAAATTGGCAAATACAAAACAGCTGTACAATAAAAAAAAGTCATCAAGAATAATTTCTAGCCACAATTCCAGATTTTGAGGATTTCTTTAATGTGTATAAAACAGGGTTATAAATTACTCAGCCAGGTCTAATAACGAATTTTTTGTAGCACAATCTCAAAGTACAGATTAACTTAGATTTCCCACGACAAACATTTGTTAAATATTTCAAAAAAATTTTCCAAAATCAAAATTAAGATTAACAATATTTACTTAAGTATTTAATAACAAAATCAGAACTGAAGCATGATTTATGGGGTTAATTATACATACGTTAAATTGTATCAAATAAAGACCTATGCTACCAACATTTTGTTTTATTCCTCAAAAAATACAAATTTTAATTGGATACTTTTTCAACATTAAATTTTTATAATTTTTTTTTTTTTTTTAATATTGAGCCAAACCACGAAAATTTAAATAAAATAATTTAATTTTTATCTAACGGGGCTACCCTAATGTATGTGTATAGGAAATACAATCACTTGCACACAAAAACATGCGTTCAGACAAAATCAAAGAATGAATAAATGCATAATACTGCAATTATTATGATGATTCAATCAATGATGATGATCATTATAATAATGATGATGACTGGTATTGCTGACAACTATGGGTATTTATAATAATACATAAAGAACAACAATTTCTGCATATATAGAAAAGACACAAACACTATCCCAATTGGAATGAATATTTTTTTAAACTGAACTTTAAATACAATAATTGGCTGTGGTCTGGAAAATAAACTTAGCAATTTGTTTAGCTATTAAATTAAACAATTTAAACTAGATACGCACGCCTACGCAAAAAAAATTACTAAATAAATTTAAACAATTTTGTGAATTTTATATTTTAGTAACACGTGATTTAAATTTGTACAGTTTTAAGCACTGAAAAATAAACCATAAACTCCTCCGTCAAAAATGTAAATAAAAAATTTCTATTAAATTCTCAAATATTACATTTTACACACTACTAGTATTCAGTCTATGTTCATCCTTTGCTGCAAACTGTTATGAGTACTAAACCGCTGTATGAAGGCATTTCAAAGCATTTGTTGGTTATTGTTGTCTTGTATTGTATTATATGAAAACAAAAAATTAAAAAATTAAATATGCAATAAATATATCAATTAATGCCAACTACAATTTTTATGCAAATATTATTTTGGTTATTCTGGTTACCCAACATCCATTGCAAAAAGGTAATTCTTTTCTACTATTTTTCAAAGTAATTACTTTGTTCTTTTTTTTAAAGTATTATGATTTTTTAAAAATAATTGGAATCAAGTGAAATTTGTTTGTATTTAGGAAAAGTAGTATTTTTTACTACTATTTTAAACTTCTATATATTTTTTGTCTTTCTTAAGGAAATTTTAAATTATTTGTTTAAAATAAAGCTTCTTGCTAAATTTAACTTAAAAATTTAAATTTTTTAAAAAGAAGTAATCTATATAAGAACTGAGATCGAAAAATTGTAAACATACATATATGTTAATAAAAATTAAACCACTGAACTTACAGTTTTGAATCTTTTTTTATTTGATTGAAATTATTATTACAATTTATAGATCTAATCACTAATGATGAACTTTTGAACCTTTTTCGAAAACCCTTCCATTATGGTTTTTATAGTGCTTTATGTCACTTTTTTCGAACACCTTTTTTGTGTTCTTCAATTCTCTTTTAACAAGGGACCAATATCTATCCACTGGACTTAGCTCCAGGCAGTTTGGAGGAATTGCCTCTCTTGTTACAAATACCACATTATTAGTCTTGTACCACTCAAGACCTTTCTTACCATAGTGACAGATGCCAAATCAGGCCAAAAATAAGTGGACACAGTAATGTCTTTTTTGTAAACATTCCTTGATGTAAATTTCGGTATTTATAGAGCCCTTTGTAACAAATGTTTGGCTGTTTTGCCGCAACTGCATATTGCTTGCCATACCAAGTACTTTTTGGGAAATTTTGTCTACTTTTGGGTCCTAAACTTTTCTTCAACATTCCCTAAAGCATCTGCAATACAAAAAAAAATTTACCCAGTAGCTGCGAAAAATTTTCCATACGTACATTTCGTCATCCATTATGCAGCAGGTATATTTTTTGTATGCAATTTGACTTTCATTTTCGTGCTCTGTCTTTGGCCTCTAAATTTTTAGCAGGGTTCCTGTTAGGATCTTTTTGAGCCTTGTATGCTTTTAAACCTGCATTGGCCTTAACTTTTCGTACAGGATTCCTACCGGATGTGTTGGGAGCTCTTTTGAAAATGCTTTCTATTTTTTTGGCTTTAGAAACATCATGTGGACCATTCCTTCTACCTGAACTAGGTTTTATATCAACCTTGTGCATTGATACTGTTTAATAGCATTGGAAACAGTTTGATAACAGACCTTTGATTGTTTGGCCAACTTTTTATAGGACCAAATTGGGTTTTGTTGAAAATATTTAATAATTTTAGTACGCACTTTTTTCTGGTCACTCATTTTAATCAGATTAACAACAAATGAACATAATTGACATTAAACATAATAACTGACATGCTTTTCAAAGGTAACTTGATCAAAAAAAAATCAAATACAGTGCAATCGCAGTAACGTGAACACCGTCTAACGTAAACACCGCCTAACGTGAACAAGCTTTTGTTTACATTGACTACTCTGTAACGTGAACAAACTCAAAAAGGTTCTATAAGGTGAACAATTTTGTTCACTGCATTTGTTTTCTAAGCATGTAGACAACACTGAAATACATGCATTAAATTCGATTTTTAAAGTTTAGGGAATCCCTTTGTATTAAAAATGTGTTTGTATCCTCTAAATTAATATTTTTTGTATGGCAACGAATGAGTAATTTTATTTGCTATGTAATTTTATTTCAAAGTATATTTTCTCGTAATTTCGTTTTGTTTTGTAATGCATTTTAATCAAAAATTTTTGTTTTGTATTTTAATAATGAAAATAATAATAAAAGAACTTTACATTCAAGCATGTAAAACACAGGTTTATATTATAAAATTGTATATTTTTTCCATGAAATTCGACAATCGCTAACGTGAACAAATTCACTAACATGAACTCCCTTGGTTTTAATTAGTTCACGTTACCGAGAGTGCACTGTAATACTTGGGTTAAAAGTTTTAATGAAAAACGTGTGTTAAGAATTTTACGATCTCAGTATGGACTCAAAAATGGCTGGACCGATTTTGGGAATCTTCAGGTAACACTGTAAAGTCAGATTTTTGATTTTCGGTCTGTGGGCGGAGGGGCGTGGCAGAATCATATGTTTACGCTATACCGTTGATCAACCTTTTCTTCAATTCTTATAGTTTATATAGTTTTCTTTATACAGGCTTTCAAGGTTAGTAATTATTGTAAAAAATAAAAAATCCCAAAATAAAATTTGTTGACCAAAAAAAAAAAATTATTTATTCGAGAAAGAAATGATTTTTTTCAGTTTAAAAGCTGTAAGTTAAATCAAATTAGTAAGTAACAAATGTTTTGGAATTTTTTTTCAAGAATAAAATTGGTTTACAAATTATTTTAAGTGAAAATTTACACAAAAGCCACCAAAAAACAGGCATTGGTAAAAACACAACCAAATCACGGAAAATCAGGGAAAGAACAGCAGCTGACACATCTGCTATCGAAGAAAATGCGTGTGCATTTGCTGTAAGACCCTTCTGCCGAAACAGTCTCAAAACAATTGTTGGACATCGGAAATGGAAAAATTCCAATTGATCCCGCCACAAATGAGATTTTGTGTCCGCCGAACTTCTGTCAAAGGAATATTCAAACCGTTGTCGATAAGATATTCCCAACTACGAAAATTCGGATTGGCTGTGGAAACGTTCAATTTTTACAAAACATTGTATATCCCCTGGAACTTTCATACTGATGACTAAAACATTTTGGAAAAAGTTGTATTTTTATACTATTTTTGTTAACTATATTATAAACCATTAGTCGCATATACCAACAGAATATTGAAAGCAATTAAAAATAGAATCATATTACACAAGCAATTACACAGTCATCTCTTTGTGTATTGTATTTAACTGTTGCTATGTTGTTAATTTAGCGTTCAATGTTCTGTACAACTGCTATTTTAACCAATAATGCTATTATTTAATAAATCGAATTATTTGCTTAACATTCAGAGAGCTTAAATCAGCTCTTGCAAACAAACAAAAAAATAAAAAAAACATTAAAATTTTTATTTTGAAATATTACATAACAATGAAATTTTGACCAACATTTATCATGTTTTAAAAGTAGTATTTTACTATTCTATTTCAAAATAGTATTTTATTAATTTTTCAATAACAGCAAGATTTAGCATTATTTTAATTAAAGTTTTTACAAAATGTTTCCTTTTGAGAAACCCTCATAAATTTAAGTATTTCAGGTGAAAGAATTCTGTATTTTCAACCCCTTAAACCACATTAATGAAGTTCTGTATTTGCTACTGGGTTTTATATATTACATCATTTAATTTCTTTTTTTTTCTATTTTAAAACATGTGTTTTGTAACGATATAAGTGTGATATGGGAGTAAATGATTAATAAACAAGACATTAAACAATGACAAAATTGTTCATATTTCAAAAGGAACAATGAAAAGAACGAACAAACAAACAAACAACAATAATGTCGTATTGCAAGAGTGATTACAACTGCAATTTTAAAGCGCATAGCAAGAAAAGGAAATGATTGCTTGACGGTATGATTAAAGGTAATAAAATGTTGAATAAAAGAAACTACAATAAGAACAATGTAATTAAACTGCTATTTACAAATAACTATTAATGTCAGCAAAAATAGTAAACCAGCAACACAGCAAGCAAATATTTCGTAATATATTTTTAATTGTTGTAGTTGCTTTATTCGTACGTTAAATACTTGCTACATTTAAATGCAGTTTTCATTTAAACATGATTACATTTACTTCAATTTCAAGCAACTACAACAAACCGTATGCAAAGGAAACCATCTTTAAAAGCAAACATATTTTCAAAGCAACTCATGTTGGCAAAAACTTGAATACATCCAACTTAAAGTTGAGTCAAGCGGGAAGAAAACGGAAAAAAGTATGAAAAAAAAAAACAGAATACAAAAAAACTACAGCCCGTGAAGAAAAAATTATTATGCACGAAAGTGTCAACTAATGGGCTTCCGTCATGCAAATCATGCCAACAAAATCGTCATCGACGTGCCACTTCAAATCCCCCAAAGGCTTATGGCAAAAAAATATATATTTAACAACAACAACGACAACTAGAAAACAACTCACTCCTAGCCTTATTTACATACCAACCAACTGAAGTCAAATCAAAGGCTGGCTCAAAATAAAAGAAAAATGATGATGATGATGTTGATGGTGATGGTGGCAAGTGGCAAGAGAAACAAAAATTCGAATGCACAATGGAAACTTATGGCACCAGTACAAACGAAAAATAATATAAAAACGACATAAAGATTTGCATTTCCTCTTTAATTTTTATTTCATTTTTGCTTTTATTTATTCGGTTAAAGCCATAAAGTTAAAAGAGAAAACCAAGGTCCTTCTTCTAAATAGTAAAATAAACAATTTAGTTGTTTTCTCGTGTAGTTTCTTTTTTATAGCAAGAGAAAAAGTTCAATGTAATATTTCTTTAATTTCAATTATTACTTTTTGCTTCTGCTGCTTCTATTTTAACCTTAAATTTGGCACCGCATTTATTTTTCTTGTGTAAAAAAGAGAGGTAAACTTTTGTGCACGAAAACAATTTCCTTTAATTTTAAACGTTGTAATTAAGTATTTTTTATTGATGACAATAAAATTAAGGTCTTTATACGACTTAATAGTATTTGATTTTTTAAATATTTATTTAATTTTTTTTTTTTTCCTATTTCCACTTCCAAGTTAGATAATAAAAATCAAAGGTTAAGTTTGCCGTATGATTAATAATTAGTTTATATGTTTAGATAAATATTAAGTATACGCCACACATAAGTATTATAAGCAAGTGCATACTTCAGGGATATATATAGTGTTCAAATTGTACACCTAATAATGATTTTTAATAAAATCGTTTATTAACAATAGAAACCGAAAATAACTGATCTACATATTCAAATTGACACTTATATATAAAAATGTATCACTCAAATTAAATGTTAAACAGTTTTACAACAAAAATACCAAAATCGAAAGATAACAAACAAATCAAACTCTTTATTCGGAAATGTGTTCAACATTCTATATAAAGAAATGATTTGGGTCTTTGTCCACCATTTTAAAAATTGGTTTGGTATGTTTTTTAAACAAAAAAATTTTAATTAAACAAACAAACCTTATTAACTGTTACTGTTTTTCGTTCAAAATAATGAATTTTTAAACCTTCACATTTCTTGATTCGATAATATTTGGTATATATGTATGTCTACTATGGCTATATAATATGTAAAGTTTTGCAGAATTTTAAAATTCGCTTCAGTTTGGTTTTTATATACATACATAGGTTCAAAGTTTAGAATTTTTAATAGAAGTGTATAAAATACATAAACTGAAACTGTTTATAACTTAAGAAATGAATCCTAGAAATCCGTTTCTCATCGGAAAAAAAAGCATAGAAAATCGATCTTGAACAAAGGATATCTCAAAAAAGGATCGACATGTAACTCAGTCAATTTTTGTCCGACTTTAATTTTTTTAACAGGTTTGAAAAGAAAACTAATAACGCTTTCAAATGACGTTCATTTTTTGATACATTTGTATGTTATAAGTATTGTTTTTCTTAAGAATATCTAAAACAAATTAGTTCATAACAAAACATGGTTCTAAGTATTCAAATCTGATGACAATTGCAAAAGTTATTCAACTTTTCATTAACATCTTTTTTAGTATTTTCTCACCCAGCGCATTTGAATTAGAAACAAGTAACAGAGCTATATTTGGCTGTGCCGAATCTTATATACCCTTCACCAATTAAACCTTAAAAAAAAAGTTAAATTTTTTTTAGGTAAACAAAATTAAAAAAATTAAAATTTTTTTTTTTCAATTTAAAAAAAAAAAAAATTATTTGTGAAAAGAATTTTACAACAAAAAAAAATTTTTTTTTTTTGTGAAATAAAACTTCGGTGTAAAAAATATTTTTCCCAATTTTGACCAATTGTAGGTCCGACTTACTTTGGCCTTACATATGACTTTGTAAAGGTCTTTGAAATATCTATTATTGGATATCCATATTGTCTATATTAATGACTTAGTAATCCAGATATAGATCAAAAATAGGTAAAAAATCGAGGTTGTCCGATTTTCTCGATTTCAAGTAGCAACCGAGTTGGAAGAATTCCCGATATATTGATGTATCAATCATGTTTGTAAGTTATTTAGGGGATTTGGAAAGTTGTTTTTAACCGACAGACGGACATGGCTATATCGACTTTTTGGGGTCGCAAATGAAAAATGAAGAAATTACAAAAGGAATGACAAAAACACATATATATACTTGCTACTCATGGTGAAGGGTATAAAAACAATTAACTATACAAAAAGAAAATATTTGTACAGTTTTTAACATTTTTTTCGAAAAAGTTTAATAACTTTTGCAAATATAAACCAATTTTAACAACTAATGTCTAGCTGTTTTCTATATAAAATTGTTCTTAAAACAATGTGCAAAAAATAATAGTTTGTCATAGCAAAGGATTAAAATTAAAATTTCTTGGAATATGCATTTTATGAAAGACTCTCCATAATTGTTTAAAATTTTAAAAGTGGTTTAAAAATGTGTGAGTTAGTGGTACTAAAGTACTACACCTACCCTAAAACAGTTTTTTTCAAAATAACTCAAAATTTTAAGGGTGTTTCAAAATCATTGAAAACGGTTTTTTTATGTCCTCATCCAGGCCAACAACCTCCATTAGGTCGCTTTTCTAGATCTGACAAAAAGTGTTATTTTTTAGCAGAGTGTATCAAAAATATAAATTAATCCGATATAGGATAATAAGTATGATTAGGGTTCTTTGAAGATTTTTGTATTGTCAAAACATAAAGGTTACTTTTGCAAACCATTTTCAAATAAATTTTTACTTATTCAATACATTAAGTAAAAGTCGAAGCTGCACACTGCATATAGTTATACTGCATTTTCAGTTTTTCATCTAGTAATCTTTAAAATCAAAACATATAAATATTCTTAAAATCAAAATTATCCTCTTTCATTTGATACTTATAAACTTAATATTTTCAAATACTTCACGAAATAGGCTTAATCAATATCTCAAGCAGATGTTTATTTGATTTACATACATATATTTTATAAGAGAAAAAATCAAACAAAATTTAACAGTGTTCACGCTTATTTCGTAAAATATTCGAACAATGTAAGCGTACCTTAACACAACTATAATATACTCAGAGGTCCCTACTATTTATATAAGACAAAGTTTTTAAAAATCGGACAAGTAATTACTAAGATAAGTCCAAAAATATATTTAAATATTTAAATAGTTTTTATTATTCTTCGAAAAATATCCTTTGTTTAAGAACGATTTATTGCTTCAATCAATATGCTGTGTTCAAAAGAAAAGAATTTTTAGGAAAATATATTGAAACTAGGGTACATACTAGAGATGAGCGATCCCGCGATTTATGAAGAACGCCATTCTCAGTGAACGTGATTTATAAATCACTGTTATTTTAAACAGTGACAGTGATCACCAAGGCAAGGAATTTCATGCACTAAAAAACTAAAAATATGCGCTTATAATATGCACTATAAAGAGAGAAAATATGCACTAAAAATGACAAAAATATGCAATAAAAACAAGTTTTATATTTGAAATATATTTATTAATAAAAGACAGATATAAATTTCAGGTCACATTTTCAATATATATTTACATATAAAGGAGCATAAAAGGTTTTAAATATATTTTTTCAAAGTAAAAATAAGAAAATTCATGTATGTATGTAAATTATACAATATTTATTTTAAAAAAAATCAGTCAGTTATTTATTTTCATGTTACAAAATTACTTAATTTGGATTTCTATTTGTATAAACAAATAAATTTTTTTTTAAATTTCCAAAAAGAAAACTTTGTCTGATCGGACGAAAAAAGCTTTAATACATTGAAAATGTACGCTCAACGTCAACAGAAGTTAAAGGTGCATATTTAAATGAAGCCAGTTCAATTGGAGAATATTCATTTTCAATTTTATTTTCTTCATTAAAATTGCTATCTAATGTGTCAAAAAATGTTTTTATTATATGAAATCCAGTATTTTTCTGTAATTTATTCTTTAGTTTTGTTTTAATTTGGTAAGCAATTTCTCCGTTTACATCATTAATTTTATTGGCAGCATCACCAATTAATTTTACTTGTGCATTCAGCGAATTGAATCCCTGTAGTTTAGTAATAGTTTCAGAAATAAAGATGTATTTTGAGCACAGAAATGCTAATTGGCTTTAATATTATGTGTCACAAAGAGAACAATGTAGAAAAGTCGATATAAAAAAATGTTCGAAAAATCGAAAAGTCGACAATTTCAAAAAGACTTTTTCTTTCAAGAATTCTAGTGTCAATATATTGACTACTTTTACAACACTAAATGGAGTTGCCAAATATATGTATGTACAGTATACAGTGTACACTATTTAAGGGTTAACGTTTTCCAATTTTAGTAAAACTTTCATAGTATATCTGAAATTATCTGAGTTATAAGATTCTGTATAGGTATTACTTAAAATTTGTAACAGTAAGGAAATTGCTCTCATTCGCCAAATTATGACCAAAAAAATATTTTTTCCCGAAAATCACAAAATTTAAATCGTAGGTACGAAAAAACTGTAAGAGGTATTGACATAATTTTTCATATTTTTATTCTCTATTATGATCTCATTAAATCCCAATGTGATGATCAAAAAATTGTGAAATTTGTTTAAGAAAATTTTTCAAAATTTTAAAATGGAGATTTGAAACTGTCGTTAAAAAAAATGAATTTTTTTGGCCATCCCTGCCAATAGGTTAACTGTATTCTACAAAGACAAAAACTCATACGAATGTAAATACGGATATATTTTAAGTAAAAATTAGCTTTTATTTTAATATTTCTTAAAATATGTTAATTTTGTTCCTACATTTCTTGTTCAAGTGGCCTGAGACACGTTAATGGTCTGGGGAATTTTTAATAACTTTAACATTTTTTATCCAATTTTTATCTTTTATATCTCATTAGAACGACAATTACGTACACATTTCGATTCTTATTGCGATTGCAAAACTAATTATTTGGTAGCAAAATTTTTACAAAAACTGAAAAATTTGCATTTTTTCCGAATTTTAACGATAATACAGTTTGTGGGTCAATTTGACCCAGAGGAGATATAGGTTTAATCTGAGAAATATTTTTTTGACTGTAATTTTCATTAATATAAATAAATATACATATTTATGTAACATAATGCAGAAAGTTAAGGAGTTTTACAAATTTATGTCATATAAATAGTAAAATTTTACATATATCTGACCTTTGACCTCGATGCGCGTCCCGAAATCGTTGTCCGATTTGGCTCAAATTTTCAGTACTTATCTTTTAGACCTAGTGTCACAATATTCCACCCGGCACTCTTTGAAATCTAACAAAAAAAAAAATCGGCTGTCACCCTAGTGTACACTGATATAAAAATATGTCCAAAAGAAAATTAAATATGCATAAAAATATATGATATGGAAAAATATGCTAAATATATGCATTTAAAAGAAAAATATGCTAAATATATGCATTTAAAAGAAAAATATGCAAAATATGCATTTATAACAAAATATGCAAAAATATGCAACAACAAATCGATGCCATTTTGTTGCAAATTCTTCGATTCGGAGAGATAAATTGTCAAAAGTGATTTTGAGTTACTGACTACAAACATGCATTTTCATAGAAATCCTTGCCCTGGTGATCACGTTATGTCTATGTTAAGCAAAATAACATTTAATAAAAACATAGGAAAATAACAGAATTAAGCAAAGACAAACAAATTGTTACTTAACATTTTTACTTTATACAATGTGTGCGACAGACACTCGTTTTACTATGTATTAACAGTATGTTAAAAAAATGTGAGAGAACGACATTAAAAAAAAATCTGTTACTTGCTATACATTTTCAGTAACAGTTGTTACCAGTGAATGTTGAAAATATGAAAGAACGACATTTAACAATTTGTTGAAATATGTGAAAGAACGAAATTGAAATTACCTGTTACTTTCTCCAGTTGTTGTTACAAGTGATTTTTTTAAAACCTTACCAGTTGAAAAATATAAAAGAACGACATTTAACAGTATGTTGAAAAATATGAAAGAACGATTAAATCACAGGTATGGAAATAAAGCTCATCTCTAGTACATATGCATTACTTTGAGACTAATATTGTAAAAACAGGATAAGTTGTTAAAATTTTATAAAATATGTAATTCGAACCTCGATAAAACACAAACCAACGAAAATTGAAAGTGTTTAACCAACTGCAAATTCTGTACAACCATAGGGAACCTGTGTACCAAATTTTAACAAATTTGGAACGGGTAGGGTCCGATGCCTTGTCGTTTCCTCTTAGCCAATAACTTGTTCTCATACAATGTAAAATAGTATGTATTTTAATTGGTTGTTAGGTTTTCATGAGAGAGACGCGAGACGTTCAGCTAATGTTTGCGCATTTTTCTATTTAAAAGTTTCTCTTTAACGAAATAACTTATAGTTCATTTGTTTTAGTACATATAAATCCATAATAAAAATATTATATAGACATTAAGACTTACTTTAATCCAATGTATAGTTTACTTAATTGTTCCATTCTTTCGTACTGTTTCAGTCATTTAAAGTTGGGTCCAAAATAAAAAAAAATTTTAAATTCAGGTTCAATCTAGGAATTCCAGATATTAGGAGAAATATTTTTTTAAGACGAAAACATTGAAAACTACATCATAATATTGTTCCTAATAACAAATTATAGAAAGTCATCATTTAGTGCTTCTTAAAAACTCTCAAAGTCTGATTTATCAGAACCATGATTGTAAATAAATGAAATAATGCAAAAGAATTGTTTCCAACAAAATATCAATTTAAAGAAAACCCCATCAAGTTCTTTGATTATATTCAAAGAAACAATTGCAGCTAGAAATTTACCTGATGCTGGCACTTTAATTCATATTTAAAATTAAATAACAACAAGAGCAACTTCAAAGACAACAATAAGTACCAACTCCAATGGTAAAATATACTTCCAGCAATAGCAGCAGCAGTAGTTTTAGTTTCTTAAGGTAACTAGTACTCGCAATTGTAGTCATAGAAATCATACTTCTACTTTCAGACAAGTATTCACACACTTTAATTCACTACAAAATAAAATATCTAAAACATAGAATACTTCTGTTCTACATTCTACATTCATCATGTGACGCTGAACGGTTATGTGTTAGTGTGTATGCACTTGCTTTGTGGGTTTTGTACAGGTAACTGCAAATGTGTGTTTAAATGTCTTTCATATTTTTTCTCAGCCATTTTTATTTCTTGACTTCTTTAACAAATTGAAATCATATATTTTTTAGTTTTTCCTCAAACCATAAATAAACAAGAAAACTCACTCAAACGCATACACTTTTGCTTACCCATACACTAATACACACACACATGCATGAATAAACATTAATAAAATCATAAAGTCAAATGAAAAATTTTCTTGGCTTTTTATACCCACCATCAACAAAGACTGGGGAGGTATATTGATTTAGTAATTCCGTTTGTAACACATTAAAATATTTGTCGCAGAACCACATATATTCTGGGTCCCCATAAGATTTTAAGAAACACAAAAGGAGCTAGCTGGATGAAATTTTCCACAAATAAGTACTATCTAATGATAAGGTTTGTTTAGTATTGAAAACGGGCAATATCGGTCCATGATTTAACTTAGCCCTCATACAAATGTTGCCCCGGAATACTGTTTGTGCAGTCATAACTATGTTGATTATACGGCAAACCTGATAAAATTAGTCGAAATTAGTTCTAAGTACTCGGAAATTATACTGTAAAATATTCATAAATGTCTTATAATTGTTAATATCGTGAGGAAATTGGACATAAACAAGTTTTATATGAATCCAAATCGTTCATAGGCAAAAAGAGAAATTTAATTTGTGTGCATGTATGGCTAAAAATTAAATATCTGCAGCACACCTGCTTCGTTGAAAGACTATCAAGCAACTGAATAAAATATTTGTATTTTTACGCTCTATTGTTTACAATCGGGTTGTGTACGTGTAAATTGACGAAAATCTTCGTAACCTGAACAATAAGAACGCGCACCACTGATCTAAATGTTTCTACCAACCTTTGTGGGGATCAGAAAAATATTTTATTGGCAAAACTATATATTGATGGTGGGTATACAAGATTCGGCACAGCTGAATATAACACTTTTAGTAGTTTTTCTTTTGGTTTTGTTTGTTTGCGTGAAGAGACTTTCTTTTTTTATGCATTTATGTGCGGTGGTGGTGAATTTAAAATGACTTTGGCTTTTCAATTGTGTTTATATTGTACTATTATTAAATGCGTTGGGTGAAGTTTTTGCGTACACTCATTTGAACATAAGCAATGAGGAGTGTCAGTAATTTTTTAAAAATAATCCGTCAACATTTTTATTTAAAGATTCAATAGGTTCGACAAAGTTAAATCTGCAAAACATTTTTTTTTTTTTTTTTTTTGAATGAAAAACTTTTCAAATCAGGATGGCCATTATTATTGTCATTATTTTTTTTCTCAATATAAATATTCTTACCCCCAACATCACGTTGTCTGATTATATATTAAGTTATACTGTAGATTACAATTATGTGTGGAAAATGTTAGCATAACTTTAGGTTAAAACATAGCTATTCATTTTGGATTTCTAGTTCTACTAATAATTCCTTAAAGTATCAAGTCGTATTACATCGACCACTGGAAAAGTTTATTTTCCTGATTAAAATAAACATGTTTATGTTTTTGTCACACACATAAAATATTTTTGGTTGTGATAACAAATGATTCATGAAAAGTGTTTTTGTAATACTTATCACAACCCTATTCACCTATTCGTGAAATATACTCAAAGTCAATATTTTGAAAAATGTGTAAATTTTGACAAAAAGGGTGCTTTTAATCGTTTGAAATGTGTCTCAAAGATTTTTACGAAAATTGTTAATACTTGTAAATAAATTTGCACCCTACCTGAGACAAAAACTGTCATATAGAGTTTTTAAAAATTCTTTACAAATTATAATAAAAACATTTAATGGAATTAAATGTGGACCGGCGAACAGATGTTTTATAGTAAATTTTTAAACATGCACTCCTTGAATGGAGCACACGAGATAATTGTGCAGAAATACAGTAGACAAGCAAACAAGAAAATCCTATAATGAGTTGCGACATATGGGGAGATAACGAGAAAAGTAGGAAAAACACGTAGCTCCCCCTGTATATAGTGGACTTTTTCTTAATTCCATTTTGTGTTTTGTTGAGGGAGAAAATCCTCTTCTAAATATTTTTTTTAATATTTATTACTTTTTAATAGATGTTTTACAGTCGGGGTTGTCATAGAATCCAATCATTGTCGGAATCGGTTTTGAAAACGACAGAAAAAGTACATTGGCCTTGTGAAATCGAAAGTTATCGGCAAAGAATAACAAGAAGGGAAGCCTCTCAATGTTTTACAACAACAACTTCTCTCTCTTCTCACATACAAGTAGTATGTGAATTCAACACACTTGAGAGAGAGATTTGACTTCAAAACTTTTTCTTCAAAATTGCAATTCTAACACACCCTTTCACAGACACATAATATTTTATTTTTTTCCACACATATTTACCATTAAAATAACCGAAACAAACGAAAAATATTTTTTTTTAAATTTTTTTGACATTAAACATTTGTAAAATTTCGTATTGAAAATTCAAATAAATTAAATTTTTGCAGATATTATAGATTAAAAAGCAGAAGAATCTATTTATAAAATCATTCCCGGTCAAATATACATTAAATAATTTGAGAGTTGTTTGAATTTTTAAATTTAATTGTAATAAAATCTTGTTATAATTTTTAAGGTCGTTTTTTACAACTCTGTGTGTTTGAGGAGTGTGGTGAAAGTGGTTTGAAAACCAATACATATAAACAAAATGTTATCAATACATTCATAGAGTTAGGTTTCTTATGACAACCGACTTAGGTTTTTTTTTTTGACAGCGTTTCACTTCTTGTTATTATTCTTTGGTTATCAGTTTCATAATTGATCTAGAATTAAATTCCTTTTCGATTAAACGAAAAATTACTTTGGATTTCATAAACAAATGTACCTTTTTGTCGTTTTCAAAACCGATTCTGACAATGATTGGATTTTATGACAACCCCGAATATAATATGAGCTTAATGCACATATATATGGGGCATTTCATGTCAAGTGAATCAACTTTTGAAATCGATGTCTTCCTATTGGGATGAAATTTGCACCATTTTTTCCGAAAGATTGAAGAAATAGCTATCTAAACTATTTGGGACACACTTTGCTAAGAACAATAGGTAATAAGTAACATGGATGAGAAAAAACAACTGCTTGGCCAAAATGTCAAATTTTTACCCTCTCTAAGTCAGAAAGTTCTCAACCGATCTTGTTGAAAAATTAAGTCTGAATTACTATACAATAGAACTAATAAATTTCATCCCAATCGGAAGACATCGATTTCAAAAGTTGGTTCACTTGACTTGAAATGCAACATATATATACACATACATCGCAAACTCTCCTGTCTCCTGTCTCCTAACTCAGTTGTCAAAAACTTATGTGATGAGTATGTATTATTAAAAATTAATTATGTGAAAACAAAAAGCAACACTCGTATGTGTAATAATTTTTAGTAAATTTTATGTTTGAGTTTGTTTCCGCTCTATGCGTATTTCTCTATGGTTTAAGGCAAAGTATAACAAGTAGTCCGACTCTTTGACAACAGTACCTAACTCTATGCATGTGTTAGTAAAAAAGTACCTAACTCTAAACATGTGTGAGTAACAAAATTACACATGTTGGTTTTTTTAAATTTTCTCCAGGCAACAGAGTTCTATAAAAATGTTTTAAATTTTAATTTGTATGAATTTTCAATACCAAAAATTAGAACTCTGTCCTATAATTTAAATTCTACAATAACAAAAAATTACATGTCAGAAATTCCGAAAATATTTTTTCTGGAATTATGCAAAATAGAAACATTTTAACAATAAAAGTGTGCAAAAAGCGTTTAAAAAAATAAAGAATAAAATGTCTTAAAGTAATAATGTGTAAAAAACGTTATTCTTATCAAAAATTAAAAGTAAAAATTTCAAGACTTTTCATTAGTTTACATTTCTCTGAACTCACACGGTGCCCGTATATGTGAGAGAGTAATTACAAAAAATTGAGAATCGGACTACTTGTTATACTTTGGTTTAAAGTATGATATTTTTAACTTATTTCCCCTTGTTTATTTATATATTGTACAATATAAAAGTTTTAGAATTCTGACCGAAGTCCGATTTTTAGACTAATTCAAAATCAATATCGAATATTGCAAATTGTACAGATAATTGCAAATTGTACAGATAAATTGTACTCTTTAAATTTTGTTATTTTATCTAGTTGTAAATTGTTTAACCAAGCAACGTTAAATTAAGCACATCGTAATTATGAAAGTAGCAAAGGGTACATTTTTATCTTCTAAGGATAGTTATGACTATTCTATTTCCTTTTTTGTAAGTCATAAACCTAGCAACTTCCAATTTAGCAAATTTGTTTCAGAATAAAGTAGAATTCTAGAATATGGTCAGTTTATAGTACTTTTTCATTCAAATTCTGCAGGAATAAAATGTTTCTTGACAATAAATAGTCTTCATTTAGACAATTTTAGGTCCTGCCTAACCTCAACAGAAAGACCAACCGTCATATAAGCTAGATTGTCTTCAAGCTTTATTAGAAACCAAAATATACATAATATTTATATTTAACTTAAAATCAAAAGCAATTATTCTCTGTTTTCACATTATGGGGACAGTTTTATTCATCTTTAACTTGTAAGTAAGACATACATACAGTGTACTCTCTCATAAGTGTACACAAATTTGTCCGGTTATAAGAGGTGTCCGCTTTAGAGAGGTGTCCGCAAAGAGAGAGTATACTGTATTTACGAAAATTTTAAAATTAATATTTTTTTGTTGTTTTTCTAATTGGGTGATATTTTAAATTATAACGAATAATATACAAAAATAAAGGGTTCTCCAACAAGAGGTGTTATTTTTGGTATTCAAAGAAAAATGGCATTTTTTGAGATAAATGATCGGATGTTTATTTCATAATAAAGTGGAAGGTATGCCGTTAATAATGAGAAAAAAAACATCAGCCAAATGGCCACCACGACCACGCTTACAGGACCATATCCTTTTCATGAAATTTTCCATAAGCAAATCGCAAAGTGGCTGCCCTATGTCCTCGATAGCCTCACGAATTCTATCTTTGAGATCTTGAATCGACGCTGGGCTGTTGGCGTAGACCTTGTCTTTCACGTGGCCCCAAAGGAAGAAGTCGCAAGGTGTTAAATTGGCTATATAGGTCAATTGTGATCACCTTTTCGAGAGATAACACGGTCCGGAAACTTTTTCTCGTAAAAGAGCAATGGTTTCGTTGCTTGTGTGGCACGTAGCGCCGTCTTGTTGAAAGTAAACGTTGTCCAGATCAATATCATCCAACTCCGACCATAAGATACGGTGTAATGACGTTTGTGGAATGCCCAATTCCAAAGAACGACGACGAATGGACAAACCTGGGTTTTCTTCAACACTTTGGGCTACAGCAGCAATATTCTCAGTTGTTCTAGAGCGACGTGCACGGGTTTTATTCTTCACATAACTAACTTGTCCCAACAGCTTGCATTTTTCCACCAATTTCTGTATTGCGTCCGACAAGGTGCTTCATGGCGACCCAAAAATGCTTTAGTTTTGCGAACTGTGACTGCAAGGTTTTTACCATTTTTGTAGTGAATTTTAATAATTTCAATGCGTTGTTGAAGCGTGTATCGTTCCATTTTTAGTAACGGCGTAGTTTCTACTTGTCAAATGTCAAAGAATAAAAGCTTCAAAAGTGACAGCTACCGAAAAAGCGGGAGATTCAAAATAACACTTCTTGTTGGAAAACCCTTTATTAAAATATTATAGGTTATATGTATTTGAATTATACTAAATCAAATAATTGTAATTTGTTTTGATAAAAATATAATTTTTAAGTAAACATTAATTAGAAAATATGCTGTGTAGTTTACAAAAGTAAACTTTATCTTATGACTTCCTGAGAATAGCATTAACAATTTTTGGCATATTTTGCCCAACAGTATTAATAAATGTTTATGAAAGCAAAATACAAAAATTAAGGACAAGAAATGGAAAATATCTTTTTTGAGATATCCTTTGTTCAAGAACGATTTGCTAAGTATGTTATAAGGACTGAGGTCGAAAAATTCTTAACATACATATATGTTAATAAAAATGAAACCACTAAACTTACAGTTTTGAATTTTTTTTTATTTTATTGAAATTATTGTTACAATTTAAAAAAAAAAATTATTTTTATAGTTCTAATCACTAATGATGAAATTGTGAACCTTTTTCGAAAACCCTTCCATTATGGTTTTTATAGTGCTTTATGTCACTTTGTTCGATCAGGTTGCCCATCTCCGTTTAAAATCTACCACACTTGTTGACACCTTTTTTGTGCTCTTCAATTCTCTTTTAATAAGAGCACAATATCTCTCCACTGGACTCAGCTCCAGGCAGTTTGGAGAAATTGCATCTCTTGGTACAAATACCACATTATTGTTCTTGTACCACTCAAGACCTTTCTTACCATAGTGACAGATGCCAAATCAGGCCAAAAATAAGTAGACACATTAAGAGTCTTATGAATGGAAGCAGCCTTTTTTGTAAACATTCATTGATGTATATTTCGGTATTTATAGAGCCCGTTGTAACAAATTATTGGCTTCTTTTGCCGCAACTGCATATTGCTTGCCATACCAAGAACTTTTTGGGAAATTTTGTCTGCTTTTGGGTCCTAAACTTTTCTTCAACATTCCCTCGAGCATCTGCAACATAAAAAAAATTTTCCGAAAAATTTTCCATACGTACATTTCGTCATCCATTATGCAACAGGTATACTTCCATATTCGTGCTCTGTCTTTTTAGCAGAGTTCCTTTCAGAAACTATTTTAGCCTTGTAGGCTTTTAAACCTGCATTGGCTTTAACTTTTCGTACCAAATAGTTCGAGTACTGACCTAAACGGGCAGCTTTCCTACCGGAGGTGTTGGGAGCTCTCTTTTTTGGTTTTAGAAACATCATGTGGACCATTCCTTCTACCAACGGACAAGTTCTCCCGGTAGTGTTTAATAACATTGAAAATAGTTTGATAGCAGACCTTTGATTGTTTGGACCACTTTTTGTAGGACCAAGTTGGGTTTTGTTGAAAATATTTAATAATTTTAGTACGCACTTTCACTCATTTTAATCAGATTATCAACAAATGAACATAATTGACATTAAACATAATAACTGACATGCTTTTCAAAGGTAACTTGATCAAAAAAAATCAAATAATACTTGGGTTAAAAGTTTTAATGAAAAACGTGTGTTAAGAATTTTACAATCTCAGTTGTTATCATGTTTTGATGAGTAAAGGATTTTTACAAAAAGAAAAGCTATGAAATCTTTAATATTAGATTAGAAATAATTAAATTTGAAGAAGAGTTCTAAAGTTATGTCTCTATTAAAAAATATGAACCAAACAAAAGCGAATTTCGAAATTCTGGATAAACCAGAATTATCATATGATCAATTTCAAAAGATTAAAGTTTAAAAAATTAATTTTTTTATCGAAATTTTTCGTTTTGTTCCTGCTTTCATATCACTTATTTAACTGACATATCGCACTCGTTCAACAATACTGTATTAACTCAACATTTGTTTACTTTATCTTCGGATATGCGGCGGAATACAAGAATTGATGGATTTTCTTAATATTGCGAATTTTTCGTTAAATAAAACTTTCTTAAAGAAAACTGTTTTTTGTCTCTACTGAACACTTTAAAGTTATTGAGTTAATACAATAACTTTATTTCATTTCAACTAAAATTTAAATCACAGCTCATAAAAAATTGCTGCAGCGTATTTACTGTAATTTAAACTAATAAAATAATTTAATTCAACACTGTATTTACTGCAGTAATGACACATCACTTACATAAACACACATAAAAAGTGACTGAGGAAATTGGAAGGAATATCATACACTAATACACAAGAAGTGAATACATACAAAAATGTGTACATGCAAACATACATCAAATTAAAGTAAATACCCTTATTTTCATTTCGTTAAGAACAAGCGAAACGAGCAGGCAACAGCAGAAGCAGAAAAAAAGCCCTTCTTTTTATATTGCCTTCAACAGTAAATTGCAAACAAATCTTCTTATCTGGCCAGGACACTCAATTTATACAACGCTATACATGCATACATACATACACAGACACTTAGGAAACTATGGAATGACACATATTCCAGCAGTTCTGGGCGACTGTCCCGAACTAGTGATTTTACCTATCACTTGTTACATAAATAGCAAAGTGACTACTTAATTAAACATATGCGTGACCTAAGCAGGGGTCAATTAGCACTGCATAGATAACAACGGGACTGGCCGATTGCTGGTCCGAAGTAGTCAACTTATTGAACTAACATACCGTTTACATAGAATCATTGAACTCTTGCTAGCTACCAACTGGTTTCTTGACTAACTACATAACTAGTTATTTCAGCATATACAGTCTAATAAGCGATGCTTGAAAATAAAACATCCTCTATTTACTCTCCAATAGATTACTTCTGGTGAGTACAATAACTACTTTCTAAAGTACAGTATAAAATGAATGATTAAAGTGACTACACTCTAGATTATTTATAGACATCAAAGTGACAATTAACTTCATCCTAGATTACATGGGATGTATCTATATCAGTCACAAAAAAGTGCAGTACAAAATAAACGTTTAAAGTCATTATACTCTAGATTACTTAGACACACTTCAGTGACAACTAATTGTACTCTACATTACAAGGGAAATATAATGTAACCAATTGACGTCTTTCTGCACTACAAAGATCACATATGACCTAAAATATTTAAATTGGAGTCAGACATTAGTGACAATTACGGTCTCTAAGAGATATATTGACTACTTATAAAACTGCTGCAATATGTACTTATGTATATACAAGCAAGCATATAAAATGATGATTATGAAGAAAATTACGGAAAAATACAGAGACTTTGGCACAAAAAAAACATGAAACAAACAAACAAACAAAAAAAAGGCTGCCATACAATTTGATTAAACAAGTTTTAAGTTGAAGCCCAGAAAAAATCATCATCATGGAGTTTCTGGTTGTTAAAAGACGTGACTGGTTTTTTATTTTTATTTTCCTTTTCTATTGCCTTTTCATATTGTTGCAGTCTTCAACATGTAGAAGTTATAATGAAATATGCCTTAAAAAAAAAACCGTGGCAAGAAATCCAATTCAATCCTTGTGATGGTTGTGGATGGGACATGTGTTGAACGCCAGCATAAATACATTTTGGTCAAAACGCAATAAGACTTTTTCTATATGTACAGTGTCGGTCCAAATACTTTGGACAAAAATTGCGTATATAATATTTCTATAAGGAACACAAATTTGCTTGTATTTTAAAACAAAGAAAGGATGGAACTTGATTTAAAAAACACAAAGTAAAAAATTAATAAATCAATAAATAGCATGTAATAAAAGCGACAAAACATATTGGACAGTAGTGGTTATGTATTTTTATTTTAGAGTAAATTTGTTGTTTCTAAAATCTTTAATTTCTTTGGAATTATGAAAACAAATATAATGAGAATTTTATCAAATATGTTTTGCTTGATACTGTATGTATAAATTTTTCTTTTTTTTTTTTTTTTTGTTTAAAGAACGTGGTGACTGCAAAGACAAAAAGGCCAAACACGAGTTGCCATTATTTATATGCTCTAAACTAAATAGACTTATTTTAGTACCAACTAATACTTGTACTTGTAGCAGGGACTGTCATAACCGCAGGAGTGCTACCAGTTGTTAAAACACCATTTCCAAGATTTCATACAAATTATCTGAGTTGCATTGAAAAAAAAAAAACTTAAAATTCTAAAGAAATAATCTTAGTTAGGATTTCACATCAACTTTTCTCAGTAAAAGTTTATATAAGCAATGATTTAAAAACATTTGCAAACTAAAAAATTAAACATAAAGCAGATAAATAATGAAAAGCAGTATTAAAAAATTAATTTTTCGAATTTTATATGTTTGCTCCTTTTGTCACTGGAAATGGTTTAGCTTTAGTTGTGGAAGTCTTATTATAAATTATATCAGGAAAAAAAACTGCATTCAACTCTATAACCTACAAACATCATTATGAAGAGAAAACTGAAGAAAAAACTAATCATAAAACTTAACTTAATGACATTAAAGTTTTCTTTTAAATTAAATAAATTACAAAAAAAAAAAAACGAGAAATATAAAATAAAACATAATGATGCAGTGTTAATAAATTGGAAAAGTTATTAACAAAAAAAAAAAGGTGATACTTTTTATAAATTACATCCTTTGACCTAAGTAAATGGACACATCTTTTTTATAAACTACTACAATAGAACGACTTTTAATGCGTTGTCTATACGCACATAGTGCTTTTGAACATTTTATAGAGTAAACAACAAAGTTTTTTTTTGCTTCGAAAAACGCCCATAACATGCGGCCACACGCAGAAAAAAAACTATAAGTTGTGCTTGGTTACTCTAACCATTTTAACATTTGTGCATGTTTACTGTAACCATTTCAACATTTTTAACAATATTATAGTCACAGTAACTATATATATGATTGTGGTAACAATAATATGGTTAGTTTACGATTCACATGATTGTATCAACCATATATATGGTTACAGTAAACTTTTATATGTTTGTGACAACCAAAGAAACCACTAAACTTACACTTTTGATTTATTTTTTTCTTATTTGATTGAAATTATTATTACAATTTACAAAAAATATTATTTTCTCAGTTTAAAATCTACCACTCTTTGGACATCTCTTTTGTTGTCTTCAATTCTCTTTTAACAAGAGCCCAATATCTCTTCGCTGGCCTTAGCTCCAAGCAGTTTGGAGGATTTCCCTCTATTGGCACAAATAGCAGATTATTGTTCTTGTACCACTCAATACCTTGCTTACCATAGTGAGATGATACCAAATCAGGCCAAAAATAATTGGCCTGAATGGAAGCATTCCTTGATGTAAATTTCGGTATTTATAGAGCCCTTTGTAACAAATGTTTGGCTTCTTTTGTCGCAACTGCATATTGCTTGCCATGCCAAGAACTTTTTGGAAAAATGTTCTGTTTTTAAGACCTAAACTTTACTACAACATTCCTTCGATCATCAACAACATAAAAATATTGACCCGGAAGCTGCAAAAAATTTTCCATACGTACGTTTCGTCATCCATTATGCAGCAGTTATATTTTTTGTATAAAATTTGACTTCAATTTCCATGCTCTGTCTTTGGCCTCTAAATTTTTAACAGAGTTACTGTCAGGAACTTTTTGAGCCTTGTATGTTTTTAAACCTGCTTTGGCTTTAACTTTCGTACCAAATAGTCCGAGTACTGAGCTAACCGGAATGCTTTCCTACCGGATGTGAAAATGCTTTCTATTTTTTGGGCTTTAGAAACATCATGTGGACCACTCCTTCTACATGAACCAGGTGAACGGACAAGTTCTCCTAATATTGTTTAATCAGTTTGACGGCAGTCTTTTGATTGTAGGACCAAGTTGGGTTTTGTGGAAAACATTTAACGCACTTTTTTCTCGTCACTCATTTTAATCAGATTACATTAAACATAATAACTGACATGCTTTACAAAGGTAACTTGATAAAAAAAAGAAATCAAATATTACTTGGGTTAAAAGTTTTAATGAAAATAGTGTGTTTAGGTTTTTTCGATCTCAGTCCTTATGCTTTTATATTATTTTGTCATATATTTTGTATGTATACAGAAAAAAGTTTCAACATAAATAGTATGATTTGATTTCATTGTTTTCAATTCATAACATTTTTAAATAGTTTCTTAAATAGTATGATTTTGTTCATATTCTCTGTTTTCAAATAAAATCTAGAAGGCTTGAAAAAAATATTTCAATTTTCATTTATATTTTTATGTTGTTTAAAAATGTTTGAAATTTTCCATGGAAAATTTTTATTTTTTTTATGATTTCAGCTACATAATGAGAAAATATGCACGAAATTGACTCCATTTTTTGAAGCAGATGAAATGCTTTAATATTATGGATGCTAAATTATGTTTAATGATATTTTTTTACGGTTCAGATTTGGTTGTTTTATCCTGAATAATTGGTCAATATAGGGCTATTTTACAAATATATTTAAACTAAGCCATTATGTAATACAATTGTAATGCAATTTATTATAAAATATGAACAAATTTATGCAAAAAAACAACAAATTCCTCTTCTGAATGAAAAAAGTTTGCGAAAAAGAGTCATGTTCGATTAATAATATTTATTACAGAATTCATTCCAATTATGAAATTCTTTTTTCTGTGTAAACATTTCAAGAGTGTCGAAACCAACTTTACATTCGTTACTGTGACGTATTCAATGAGCTAAAAGTTCTACTAAAACGTGGAATTAACTCAGTAGATAAAAAAAAAACTCAATTATAGAAATCAAATTTTTGTATTTTCAAATTTAAAACAACAATATAAAAATTTTTCACATTTGAAAATAGCTCTCTAATCATTACTTATTTAATGGCAATAAGCCCAGTCTGGTAATTAAAAAAAAAAAAAAAGTAAATTGTCTGCAAAATCGAAACTGGGTAAGGGAATTAATAAAAATAAGACAAACCCGAGAGGGAAAATACCCAAAAAAAAAAATGACAAGAACCTGTCTGTAGCAAGGAGTGTGAGGCTGTCTATCTATCTGACAACTACACATGACAATTTAGACAACAAGAAACAACATTATTACATTAACAGGAGGATTGAGCAAATACGTTGTTCTTATTGTTGTTGTTTTATTCTATATTATATTTTACTTTTGTTGTTGTTATAATTTTTCCAAAAAAGTTTGATTTGGGTTGGTAGATTATTCAAGTTTTTTTTTTTTTTTCTTTCTGTTGTTTTTTTATTATTAACCTTGTTATTGTTTTACAACAAACATCCCACTTTTATTCTACTATACTGTACTGCACCACTCCACCGCCTCTTCCCCGGCCCCATTTAAATACGGTTACATTAATAATATTAGAAATCGCTTTTGTGTGTGTCAACCGCTCCTTTAAAACCGAAAAATAAATGAAATTGATAAACAACCACACAGAATAAAAATCGTATTCCCGTTCTACTTGTAAAGTGCGAAACGAAAACAATTTCAAAAAAAAAACTGAAACGCGAACTCATCTTGTTTGATATTTATTTTTCGGTTCTACTCTTTTTTGTTCATATTTTCACAAGATATTTAAAGTGGAGAGCAAAATTATGGAAGCATATTATAATAAATGTTATGAAAAAAAAGCTTAAAGTTCTTTGAACTTGTTTTATAGAAAATTAAATAAATGTCTTAAACATTTATATTTTTCTAAAGGTAGAGTCACACATGGCAAATATTTGACCAAAAAGACGTAACCACTAAATAAAATATATATTATAGTAATTCTTTTATTACATAAACTCCTTTTACTTAGGACAATTCAAAACAAATAAATTATTTTATTTTATTTGACGTTGTTTGCTCTTACAAATCACTTGTAAGAGCAAACAAATTTGTGCTAAAAATAGTGGTTACGCTTTTTTGAGTAAATATTTGCCATGTGTGACCATACCTTAAGATTAATAATTTGTTAGTGATTAATATCACCGTTTAAGTTTAATTTAACCCTTTTGAATCAATTGCTTTTAATGTATCAGTATCAAAATAAAAGTCATACCTAGTATGAATTATACACCCAAACATAGACAAGATCGTTTTATATGCCTAGCTCTCATATAAAATAAACTCACATGGATATTTTTAAGCACGTGAAGACTTTATGGGTATGTTTTTTAGGGTATAAATTGGGTGAGATTTTTAGTGTGGTTTCTTTTAATAGACATATTGGTTAATACAACTGCAACAAAAGTTTTACTGAACACAATTGAACATTTTACTTTTTTCTCCATCAAAAAGTTTTGTAATTGTGAACAAGTAAGAATGTTATATTCGGCTATGTATACCCACCATCAGTGTAGTGTAGTTTTGGGGACTTGAATCAGTTATGATCCGAACTGCACAGAATTTGATAGAGTGATTAATTTCTTAAAACTGTAAATGAATTATGTCGAAATTTCTTGTTACGAATTTGCAATAGCGATTTGAATTTAACGGTCCGTAACGACTGCCAGCAAAATTCATCATGTTTATAAACACGTCCATCAGTAGAAGCTTCTACTTATCAACAACGTTTATAGCATGTGGATATTTACATTGTTTGTAAGTATGGCAACACTAAATGTATAAGCTGCTAACATTAACATCGAAAGCTCTAGAATTCGAATGTACTAGTATGTCCGTTAAGAGCATTGTAGAAGATTCCCGATAGATGGCGCGTGTATAAATAGTGGCAGAGCTGGCAGTCGTGAGTTGAATTTATCATTGGCGTTGTTAGAGTTAACATCAACTGTCTTGTACGTGTATACTTGTACATTATAGAGTGTGTGTGTGTATTTCTGCGAATTGATAGACGTGTATAGAAACACCGAGTGAATATTTGAACTGTTGTTGGTGTACATTTAAATAAATAAAGAGTTGTTACAATTTTAAACTACTAAAACTGCTTTTTATTTGCAATCAAAAGTATCCGGTTTATTTAAAGGATATAAACCTCGTTTTTAAAAGGTAAAAACGTAACAATTGGTGTCAGAAGTGGGATTGCAAAATAAAAAGCATGAAGTTTGAGGAACTAAAAGTTGAACAACTCAAGAAAGAATTGAGTAAGTTGGAGCTACCAACAGCAGGTAACAAAGCAGAATTTCAAAAGAGGCTGATAGATGAATTCAACAGACGTGATGTTGACATCGGAACTATCGAATTCGAGTATAAAGAAGAAGTCTGTACCCGTGCAGCAACAAGCAACATGGACTTAAACAAAATGTTGACTGCTATGATGGAAAAATTGGATATCAAATTCCAAGAAACAAACGAAAAATTTGCTGAAGTTCAAGAAACTTCTAGAGTCAACAACGAGAAACTTCTTGCCGACAACGAGAAACTTCGTGCTGAGGTTAAAGCAGAAGTCAAAGAAACTATTAAACACTTAGCTGACATGGAAGCGAAGAATCCTCTAGAGCCACAGATGAAAAAATTCATGAAATTTCTGAGGTTATTAACAGCAGAGTGAATGTCATTGACAAGAAGGCATCAGATTTAGAGAATGGTGTGGATCAAAAACTACATGATCTTGAAATAAAAATGAATAATCTTCAATGCCAAGATGGACCTGTGCGAATTATTCCAGCAGCATCCAGTAGAATAAAGGCTCCTTTTTATGTGCAATCAAAAGTATCCAGTTTATTTAAAGGAAATAAACCTCGTTTTTAAAAGGTAAAAACGTAAAATTATGTTAACATCATTATAAGTATATAAAATATTTATTAACAATAAATTTTTTTTCGAATATGAGGTCAATTATGGAGCGATCCTCACAAAAGTTGGTAACAATATTATTATGAAAGTTCAAGACATTTTTTGAATATTTTCGACTTACTTTACTGTATAATTTCAGAGTACTTAGAACCAATTTGTAGACAATTTTATCAGGATTGCCGCATAATCACAAATTTATGACAGCTGGAACAGTCACAGGGAGGACATTTGTATGGGGGCTCATAGCCCATTTTCAATATCAAATAAACCCTATCAACGGAGAGTATTTGATACAAATGGAATGACAAAATCAATATACCCCCCTTTTTTTGTTGATGGTGGTTATAAGAAATGAGAATAAACGACATAAAACATTTGTACATAATTTGCCAAAAATTTACATAAAAAATATACAAAAGGACCAAAACTGTACTTGCTTTTTAAGATATCATAACTTTTATATTGCTTACATTTCTAAACTTATGTGTTCTGATATGTAAGATTAGTTTTAATTACTATACATTTCCATAGATATTTGTTAGAAACTGTGTTCTGTTTTGGGTTAAAAAAAATCAAAATCTTACACTGTGCGGGTTTTATATTTTTACAGTAACTTAATCTATTCATCAAATGATTTATAAAATATTTGACAGATAATCTACAACCGAATTTGTTGTCAATCGAATGATTCGATTGCACACATAGAATTTTTCGGTTCTATCAACAGAAAGTCAGTTGACAAAGAAGAATCTCGGTTGAAGCAAACAAACATTTGTTACCCCTTACAAAATGTTGTTGCCACAACTGTAAAATTCGGTCACTAAGGTAGAATCATTCGATTGGCAACAAATTCGGTTGCTATCACGAATCTGTCTTCTCTGTGTAGATGCAGATTACCTGTCCAATATTTTATAAATCATTTGATGAATGGATTAAGTCACTAAATCAGTTGTAGAACTTATAAGATAGCGCAGGTGGTTAACATGAACTTTTTGAATCCGCAATTTCATTATTAGTACACGCAAAGAAAGTACATGGTTACGACATGGTTGCGGCAACTATGCAATGTTCTACACAGTCATAAATGTTTGTCACAAAAGACATTATGGTTGAATATATTTTCTTTCATTTTCGTTATGGCTAAATACATTTTCTTACAACAGCAATATTGGTTCATATATTCGCCATTGCCAACCATACAATGTAATTAATTTATTGAAAATTCTTACTACGTAAAACATTGTTATATTTATAATCATAACATATAAGTACTACTAAATATTATCATGTGGCTACCTGCAACCATAATATGGTATTGTAATCTAATATGTTTAAATCATATTATGATTGATTGTGCTACAACCATAATATGATAATATCAGCTAAAATGTTTTTACATAACGAAATTATGTTTGAGATGGATTTATTATATGGTTTGACATAACCATCTTATGGCTTTATGATCGTTGAATATTAGTAATATTATGGTTATATACGAACCACAATATAATATGAAAGCAACCATAAAATTCAATCAAAATATGGCTCTTCTAATGAACTACTGAGAGCTGTTCAATTACTTATGGTCACCACTACCATGTTTTGTGTTTGCGTGTACAGTTTTAACTCAGACATTTTTATGTGAAACTCAGCTATCAAATACATTTTAAATGAAACTGCTGTTATAGTTTCGCTCACCACTGTACAGTTTCTTACTGTCTACAACCATTCTAAATAAATACATACACATTCGCACATACATACTTCACATAGCCCACCACCTACATTTCCTTTAATATAATAAAGTGGTAAAAAAGGTCATAATACCATCAAAAACATCCTCATCATCATCATCGTCGTAGTCGTCGTCGTCGTCGTCGAACTAAATGAACCAACAACCAATTAACCAAAAACCAAGCCTTAATGTTAAAAATCTAAACTTTTTTTAGAACTCAATTAGTTTGATATTTTGTTATATTTTTTATTATTATGATTGCTTTTGTTGTTTTTGGCATTAAATTGTTTACCTTTTTGGTATTATTTAGTTAGAGTTCAAAAAAAAAAAAACAAAAAAGAAGCGAAATATAAATATCACATTGAAGTACATAGTGCTCATATTTCGTGGAATTTTTCAGGACACAGAACAAACAGCTCTGAAAAAGTTGTTAAGCTCTTAAGTTTTCTTTTTGTAACAAACAACAACTTTATAAGACGTAAATGACATTGTCATGTTATAAATATCAAGTGTTTTGTTTATTATTATTATTTATATTTTTTTTTTCGGAAATACATACTTCATATGTATGTATACTAGGGTGGGTCGATTTAGCAATCGATATTGTGCCATCGATTTTTCGTTAGCTTTTGGCATGTGGAAAAAAGAGTTACATTTCGAGATATTAAAAAAATAATTTTCGAGGCACCCAAATTTCAATTTTTTTACTTCTATTTTTAAGGTTTTTTAGTAGGTAAAAAAAATCGGCTGATTTAATTTTTATTTTAAATATTACCTTTTCAAGGAGATATTTTATGCTAAAAATGATAACGGTAGCAGAAATCCTGGTTCAGGTGGAAGGAATTGTCCATATGATGTTTCTAAAGCCAAAAAATATAAAGCATTTTCAAAAAAGCTCCCAACACATCCGGCAGGAAAGAAGTCCGGTTAGCTCAGCACTCGGTATATTTGGTACGATAAGTTAAAGCCTATGCAGGTAGAAGGCTCAGAACAGGAACCCTGCTAAAAATTTAGAGGCCAAAAACAGAGCACGGATATTGAAGTCAAATTTTAAACAAAAAATATACCTGCTGCATAATGGATGACAAAATGTACGTATGGACAAATTTTCGCAGCTTCCGGGTCAATATTTATACCATACACCACCATAGTGGGGTGTATTTATTAGTCTAACACCCACCTTAAAGTATACCGATCGACTCAGAATCACTTTCTGAGTCGATTAAACGATGTCCGTCCGTCCGTCTGGCTGGCTGTCCATGTAAACCTTGTGCGCAGAGTACAGGTCGCATTTTTGAAGATATTTCGATAAAATTTTGTACATATAATTTTTTCTACCCAAGGACGAACCCTATTGAAACTGGCTGAAATCGGTTCATTATTTAACCTAGCCCCCATACAAATGTCCTACCAAAATTGGACTTTATCGGTCATAAATGTTTAATTTATATATGTATCTACACAAGTTTTTCTCTAAATAAGTTTTATATATACAGAATTCATGTCACCCAATTTTATGATGATCGGTCCATAATAAGTCATAGCTCCCATTAAGGTCTGCTTCCGATAGTCACTTTAACGATCATAAATCTCCTAAAAATGTTGGTATACACATAAAATGCATCATAAATAACTTTCATATAGACATTAATCACACTACCTAATTTCATGGTGATCGGTCCATAATTGGTCATAGCTCCCATACAAGGCCCACTTCCGAAAATCGCTCACGAATATAAATTATTGAAATTTTGAAAGAAAAATGTTTTTGCTCATTTCTTAGTGTAGGGTATTATATGGTCGGGCTTGACCGACTATACTTTCTTACTTGTTTTATGTTGCTGATGCTCGAGAGAATGTTTAGGACACAAAAGCAACTTTTTTTTGAGAGATTTAATCCTTAGTACCGAATCATTAACGGTTGTGAGTACAATATATATAGCAATCGAATTATGTGTGTACTCAGTGTATGTATTCATTGACTGCAACCGAATTATATGATAGTACTTGGAACTTACCAAAATCTATTGGCGACAAATACGGTTGTGATCACGAGTCTGTTTTCTCTGTGTGCATATACCTACTTACATAGATATAAGTTGCTTAGAAATCACAGTCCTATTTATTATACTAACTTAAGAACAAAAAACAATTTGTTCTATTTTTTTATTTTTGAAAAATTCGAAAAATAATGCACATTCCAGTCTAAAATTTGTTTTCACCAAAAATCTTATTTCAACAAAAAATTCTGTTTCACCAATCTGTCTCTTTTTATTAACCCTCGACTTTAAAAAGCTAAATAAATGTTGTCGAGTAATTTTTTTAGGGTAATTATAACCCAATAAACTCAGAACCGCCAACAGAAACGAATTTGCAAAATAAGTTTAGGAACAAGGTGCAAAAAGATGAAGAGTGCCTCAGGGCATTGTTGCCGGTTTAGTTGTAAACAACAATAAGATATAAACATTAATTATGATACGATTTTATTGAAAAACTAATGAAAAAGATACTAAAAGTAAGAAAATATGTTTTACTTTCTACGATGATACTCATAAAAACAATTTTTGGCTTTTGAAAAGCATAAATGAAGATCTCATTTTGAGCAAACTCATTGTGTTTCTGACTTTTTGCATAGTTTGCACCACAGATGACAACTAGATAGGTAAATGAGAGCCAAAAACCTATGCGTTTGTTCTATGGTTTGCACCATCTTTTTTGCCTAACCAGATTGGACAGTGGTGTCATAACGGATGTCATTAACTGGATGTTTAGCTTTTTCGCCAACTTTTGAACTACTTGGCTGTGGATCTTCTTGTGGAGTACCAACTGATCATGAGTCAAGGCGGATACTTTATATATATAACAAAAAATATAACAAAAAAGTAAAAAATTATACAATATAACACGCCTATAAATTTAGCCGCAACAGTGCCCTGAGGCACCCTTAGTTTTCGCGTTCTCAACACACTTTTTGTTAATTGTTTAACATTTACAAATTCATAGACTGAAAGAAGAATATATTGCCTTTAAAAACAAAATATTTCGAATAGATCGGGCGAATAGAAGTTAGTAAAAATTTCAGGTACTAAAATTATGACAACACTCACAAAACAGCTGACAGAACAAAAACAAAAAGTCAGAATTCATTTCGGCCTTCGAGGGAAATGTTAACAAATCTGTAACTAAAGTCACAATTAAATTTAAAAAGAAAATATATAATAACTTTTTGAGATAATTGGTGTTTTATAATGCATGCCTTGAGGCACTCTTGCGAGTTGGAGGCTTAATTGCACTATGCTACACAAAAAATATTTAAATATTTATTGGTGTCCATAGAGTTCGAAAATACTTATAGTTTTTCTTTGTCACTTCGTTTAGTACTTTTTTAATTAGCAAATGTACTGAAATAAAGATATTCTTAACTTAAAAATAGTTTCTTCTATTTAAATTTATTATCAAATATTTTATAAATAAAAGAAACAATTTCTACTTTTTACCTTTCAAACTGAAGATACCTATTGAAAATCGGTCGTTTATGTTTCAAAATACTAACTTTTTCCAAAAATGTTAATTTTCTTCACGGTCTAAGTTGAAAGTGAGGCAGTAAAATTAGTTTTTTCTTATTTCATTGCAAAATCATACTGAAGTAGCTTTCCAAAATACGTAAGTAAATAAAAATCAATTGAAAAAATATTGAGTTAAGCTTATTATTTTTTTGTTTTTCGATAAAAAAGAAAAAAAAGCTTATTTTTGTCATCTTTACTCCAATTACAAAATTCAATGGAAAAATTAATTAAAATTCCTAGCCTTTTAATTGTGGATGAATTCATTCAAATTTTATTTCAATTCTATTTTTGTATAAAACGATTGCTTTCAATAATTTTAATTCATGATGAATTCATTAAAATGTTAATTAAATTCATATTTTGCATTTAACGACTAAGGTCCGAGGCCTTATCGAACAATTTGTGTTTCATCCCTGTACATATTTTGCGTTCAAAGTCCTTAAGCAACATCAACATACGTTTGTATTTGTCTAGTTTTATCACTATGAAATAAATTTATATAGAAATGTTAGAGAAAGTGTGAACAAAATTATAAAGCCCAGCAATAGTAGTAGCAGACGTTTTCTCTCAATATGTAAAGATAAATAATTTGCCGCTGAAATGATTGTAAATTATGTTACCATCTAACATAAGTTTGAAGTAACAAATTAAATAATACTGATATATTCAAATGCAATCACACATCCTGTATTGTTATTCTCTCTTCTCTTACAACTTGCCTTTATGTTCGTAATAGTAAAAGTTAACTTTAAAGCTACCTTTTTCTATTACTTAAAGTTACCTTTTACTATTACAAACAAAAAGGCAAGTTGTAATAATGGCCCTTAATCTTATATTCTTTAAGTCTAGTTCTTAAGTTATGCCGTTAGATTTATCAACGATTTGAATAAATAAATTATTTTCTTGAATCTGCTTTTAACTACTGCCTTGTGTTTTAATGTAATTTCATGTAATTTTTTCTTTGTTTTTTCTTTTGCAACATTTTACCGGGTTATTTTCAAAGGTACAAAATCGTGTATACACACAGAGAATAAATATAGTTGTACATGTTTACTATTATCATTTCAAAGTGTTTAACAATATTATGGTCAATGGAATTGTTTATACGATTGCGGTAACCATAATATGGTTTAGTTAGGATTCACATGATTGTAGCAATCATATATATGATTGTAGTAAATCATTATATATATATATGTGACAACCATTTTTTATGATGAAGAATTTACTATATTATGTTGCTCTCGGCTTATGGATATCATAATCTGAGAACAATATATTATGATCATGTCAATCTCAACTTTACCATATTATGGTTATCCCAATCTATATATATAAAAATGGATGTTTGTATGTATGTTCCGAATGAACTCAAAAACGGTTGGACCGATTTTGATGAAATTTTCAGGGAATCTTCTGAATAGCCCAGCGGGAAATAGTGTGGGCGGAGGAGTGTGTAAAAATCAAATTTTTACATTATACCACTAATGCCATATATATGTATATAAAAACAGATGTGTGTATGTATGTTCCGTATGGAATCAAAAACGGCTTGACCTAGGGAGTAACACTGTAAAGTCAGATTTTTGATTTTCGGTCTTTTGACGAAATGAAATACACTAATGAAATTCAAATGACGTCGGATTCATGCCCATCTTTAAAGTTCAAGGCCAAATGTACAACTGAATTGGATCATTGCTCCCGCTTCCCAATGATGATGCGAAGTTCCTTTAAATTTATTTCACTGGAAATGAAGCTACAGAAGCCGAACGCTATGAACGATGTGTCTGCATATGTGTCTGCATTTGCTGCAATACCCTTCCGCCGAAACCTTCTCAAAACAATTGTTGGACATCGGAAATGGAAAAATTCCAATTGATCCGCCCCAAATTTGATTTCGTTCCCAAACTGTTGGCAAAAGCTAATGAATACTCAAGCCGTTGTCGACAAGGTATTTTCAAGTCTTACAACCAACTACAAAAATTAAGATTGGCTGAGGTAACATGCAATTTTGGCACCAACAAATTATGATGTTAACAAGGTCAATAAGCAAATACAATTGAAACTGCCTGGCGAAACAATAAAATACAAATCGATTGACACAGTAATGAACGAAGAACAAGCCGTCGATTATCCTACTAAATTTTTGAATTCATGGGAACCAGCCGGACTGCCACCACATGTATTAACATTGAAGGTTGGATCACCGACTTTGTCCGACACTGTATATTAAAATCGAGATCGAGATGCAATATAAAACAGATGTTTTCTAAGGGTTCAGCGGACCGGGTTCAGCTAGTAATATAAATAATTTCTGTGACTATAAATAACATTGTTAAAAAACTTGTTAAATTTTTTGAAATGGTAACAGTAAACATGTACAACTATATTTTTTCTTTGGATGTATTTTATCCGTAGAAAAATAATGAAAAAAGTTTATTTGTCACCTTGTTTTCAGTTTTCCTATCATTTTTGTCGTTGTTGTTGCTATTAGAGATATAAAGCTTCTATGGCTGGCTGTTTGTAGGATGTAACTATTTTAGTTTTTCATATAACATTTCTATGGTGGCTAACTGACTGACTGTCTTGGCAATAAAGATAAATATATTGAAACACGCCAATATTAAGGTGGTACAAATGTTACACATCGTTACCTTATTATAGAAAGGCCCTATTAACTTAAAAATTTATACATTTGTATAATATAAATTTTTTCAAAGTACTGGCCATTGTTAGCTACTTATATCCTTTTCCTATCTTTCTGGCAACATATGAAATCCGAGTCAAAAAACTGGTCATCTTTTAAGGCCAAGAAAAGATTAAGTCAATATTGTTCTGCATCGATCGAAACAGTATCCGGTCAGGGACCGGTCTGAACTATAAAGCAGGTGAGCCAAAACTTCCCAATCACTTCATTCTAAATATTTTTTAACAGGTATTGCAACATGTCATGATGAAATATTACAGTTTCATGTCTAGCCGCATATTGTGGCCGTTTTTCGGCCAATGATCTTTTGAAACGATTCAGTTGTGTTCGGTACATGCTCCCAGTGATGGTCTGCTCAGATTTCAGCAGCTCATAATAGATAGGACCCTTTTGCTCCCACCAAATATAGAGCATTACCTTATCGCCACGGGTATTTGGCTTTGGTGTCGATTCAGCTGGTTGGCCGGGCTTCACGTACGATTTCTTATCGCAAGTATGATTCGTTTCTTTTATAATGAATGCTATAAAGCATTTATTTCAAGGTCTCTCTCTTCGTATATCACCAAATTTCCCTGCCTAATGCTCGCAAACGTTTTGAAATTCCTGCTTGTGTAGCTCCTAATGATTTTGCAAGCTCTTGTTGAGTTTTACAACAATCTGGCTGCCCTGGGCGATCTTTGTTTTCCCTGTCAAGATCACCACTTCTGAATCGCAGAAACCATCTTGAAACCGATGTAACACTTTCACCATAAGCACACATTCATATTAGTACAAAATTCGACATTTTCGAAACAAAAAAAAAAAAAACTCTGTGGTTTATAAAATATGTTTCACATTATTATTTTTGCAACTTGCTATTTGTTTTGCCAATTTCGATTGCGTTTCAAAGCATTTTCTCAGCAACTCTATTGTAATATTCCTAATATTTTTGTGGATCCCTTATAACCATGATAACAAAATAAAAACATGCTAAAAATATAAACTTTACGATAGCGAACGAGACATACTCTGAAAATCAAACTAAAACCATACAATTTTGATATTTTAGCATGTTTTTATTGAAAGCAAACAATGATTTAGGTACAAAAATGAGATATTAGAACATGAACAAAATAAACTGAATAATGTATCGCTAAACGAGCTTTGAAATCTGAGCTCTGAAATTTTCCATAAATATTCTCTGTTGTGATATTGCACAAGCTAATTCTAAGTACTCTGAAATTATACTATAAAGTACGGCGAAATTCGGGCAATATTTGTCGCTAGTCCCCATACAAGGCTCCCATCAGAAAATTATTTGAACATTTATAATTGCTGCTGAACTGCCCAACTCATATTTAAGGGCACCATGTTATGAACCGCCCTAATGCTTGTATATTTTTTATGGATTTGTATGTATTTTTAATACTTCATAATAACAAAAGTTTTATTATGTTATTTTGTGGTCATTATTCAAGACTTTTTTCTACAAGTTTTCCAATTTCAGTTTTTATTTTGTTGTTGGTAGTGTTAATATCTCTTATTGACTATATATCAGCTGTTATAATTTGAAAAAAAAAAGAACACAAAACGAAAGTTTTGAAGAATAACTTTTGAAAAACTGACTGTTAACAACAATGCTATCTCGATGAAATTCTATTGAGTGCCAACAAATTGTTTAAGATTTAACTTAAAAAAAATAAAATATATTGGAAGGTTAACTAAAATTGGCTAATATTACTTTGAGAATTGTGTGGCACAAAGCTTGTGGAGAAATCATTAAAACCAGCCTAGTAATACAACCTAAATTAATTAAATACAATTTTATTCCAACATTCGCAATTAAAAATAAAATCAGATTTAATTAAAAATAATTACTATAAATCATAAATAATGATGCAATAAATGGATTTTATTTATAATTATAATATGTACTTGTATCACATGAAGCATCATTAAGTACCGTGCCACGAAGTTGTAACACAGCAAGTATGAAAAACAAATATGTACAAAAATGCAACGTAATAAATACATAGATACAAATAAACACGAGTAAATACATAAAAATGTACAAAACTCGTACACAAATCGCTAATAAATTTTATAATTGCAAGTATGAGTTTTATTTTTAATGAGTCAGTCAATTATACATGGAAATCAATTTAATTAATACACGTCTCATTGGCGAGAGTAGAAAAGAAAACGTGGTTATGGGTTCAGAAAAAAAAAAACAACATGGGCGGAAAATTATGCAATACTGAATTAGAAATGTAGCAAATTTGACTCTCTGTGTACCGATCAGACTATATCCAGCCCGTAGTGAAGAGAATATTTCGGCTGTTGTGGTGAGAGTTCTACTTTAAGTATACTCACCCAGAGAAAAAATATAGTTGTGCATGTTTACAGTAACCATTTTAACATTTCTAAAAGTTTTTTAACAATATTATAGTCACATTAACTATTTACATGATTGTGGTAACCATACTATGGTTAACTTACGATTCACATGATTGTATCAATCATATATATGGTTATAGTAAACAAGTATATGTTTGTGACAGGCAGTAGGGCCCTTTCAAAAAGAGGGACAGATAGATATGAAAAAGAGAAGAGGACAGTCAAGATGTGATTAAAGATTGAAAAGTGAAAAGGATTATTAATAGGCCACTCTGTGGAGATCCCCATATCTGGTCTGATTAGCCATATATTATTCCTTATAAAGGCAGTAATGTACTCTAGCTTCAAATTCGAGAGCTCAGAAAGACTAATTAGGGAAATCTGTCCCAGAAACCTTAAACCTAGATCTCCTAATGCCGGACAGTGACAAAGAAGATGAAAAATGGTCTTATCCTCCTTCTCGTTTTGACAAGTTCTGCATAAGTCGTTGTAGGGCAAGTCAAGTCTCCTCTCGTGGTTGCCAAAAGTGCAGTGTCCGGTAATTACCGCCGCTACACCACTCAATTGTGTAGCGGCGAAATGGAAACCCTTCCATTATGGTTTTTATAGTGATTTCTGTCACTTTGTTCGAACAGGTTGTCCATCTACGTTTAAAATCTACCACACTTTTGGACACCTTTTTTGTTGTCTTCAATTCTCTTTTAACAAGAGCCCAATATCTCTCCACTGGCCTTAGCTCCAGGCAGTTTAGAGAATTTGCCTCTCTTGGTACAAATACCACATTATTGTTCTTTTACCACTCAAGACCTTTCTTACCATAGTGGCAGGGTGCCAAATCAGGCCAAAAATAAGTGGACACATTAAGAAGTCTTATGAATGGAAGCATCCTCTTTTGTAAACATTCCTTGATGTAAATTTCGGTATTTATAGAGCCCTTTGTCACAAATGTTTGGCTTTTTTTCCGCCACTGCATATTGCATAATGGGTCCTAAACATTTCTTCAACATTCCCTCGAGCATCAGCAACATCAAAATTTTGACCAGGAAGCTGCGAAAAATCTGCCAGAACATACGTTTCGTCATCCATTATGCAGCAGGAATATTATTTTTATAAAATTTGACTTCAATATCCGTGCTCTGTTTTTTGCCCCTAAATTTTTAGCAGCGTTCCTGTCAGGAACTTTTTGAGCCTTGTATGTTTTTGAACCTGCATTGGCTTTAACTTTTCTCAACATTTCCTACCGTATGTGTTGGGAGATCTTTTGAAAATGCTTTCTATTTTTTTTGGCTTAATAAACATCATGTGAACCATTCCTTCTACCTGAACCAGGTTTTCTATCAACGGACAAGATTTTCCGGTACTGTTTAATAACATTGGAAACAGTTTGATAACAGACCTTTGATTGTTTGGCCAACTTTTTGTAGGACCAAGGTGGGCTTTGTTGAAAATATTTAATAATTTTAGTACGCACTTTTTTCTGGTAACTCATTATAATCAGATTAACAACAAATGAACATAATTGACATTAAATATAACGACTGATATGCTTTACAAAGGTAACTTGATCAAAAAAAAAAATCAAATAATACTTGGGTTAAAAGTTTTAACGAAAAACGCGTGTATTGGTGCGCAACCCCATTTTGTCTGAACGAGCTCATAGTAGAAATTACTAATGTGAAGCTTGCATTTGGATAACGGAATCCCACATTCTACATTACATAATGATAGAAATCCATATCTACTTTCTGCCGAATCCGTTTTCTACCCGCTTTGGGATGGATTCTTCCAACAGACCTTTTTAATTATTGCTGTACTAAGTACAAAACTGGGAATACAATAGGGGCGATTACAGACTTTTGAATAGTTTGCCTATTCCTTAGACTGGCTATAACAATTTCTCTACTTAGAGTAAGTTCAAGAAGAGTACTTAAAAAATACTCGCTTTTAAACTATGCATATTTTGTCATTAGAAATATTACAAATAAGAAAATAATCCACATCAACAGTTAAAAAAACATGATACAAACAAAAAAAAAGCTTTTCCTGTAAAGAGGATATAACGACATACATAACTGGAGTTTGCAGATAAAATTTTAAAAATGACACTAATTGTTTTCACATGTATAATTAATAAACACAAAAGGTAAGACCTTGTTGTAAAAATATTACTTATAATTTTGTTGCTTTAGGTATAAAATTAAAATTTATATATAGAACGCTTGTGCTAATTTCAAATAACAATGTTAAAACAATTAAACTGTATAATGGTTGAAAAAGTATTAGAAATGGGGGCTGATTGTCAATCAGTTATAAACTATTTAAACTATTCCTTTATATGTTTACTAGCATTTGTCCCGCCCACTTTGTTAGCGTACACATGTTTAGTGAGCGTACACAAAGTGTAGATATCTCGAAAACAGTTTAAAATTGTTGATATATTTGTGAGCTCTTTTAAATTTTCTTTTCTGTTAGTGTTATTATTATAATTACTTATTACTTTCCCACTAAGAAATCAAGTTGCTTTGGTTTATATAGAAATAAATCAGCAATAGTTCTCTACTACTTACACTATTACTCTCATTAATTTCGGGATGGAATACGCAAATATTTTTCATATGTTACTGATTGTTCACAGCGTTTCTATATAAGCAAAACTAATGTCTTCATTTAGCATATTTATATTTCTCTCACAATCTGTTTTTTTCGCTGGGTTATAGTTGCTTCACTGTTGTTTTTTGCGTTCTAAATTTTGGTTTTAAATTTTTAAATTGCAATTAAAATTGACATTACTAAGTACAACGCATTGTTGTTACCCTTACACTCTCTTATACACAGAAACATATAACCCAGCTACGTTTTATACATTTATGTTTGCACTTTTGACATATTTTTTTTTTCCATTTTCTCATTTAAAGAAACAATTAAAAGAGAGCAAGAGCAGGGGTAAATCAAAAACTAAAGTTTGTAAAAAAAAAGAGTGCAAATCAACCTTCTATTCAATGATTTTTCGTTTAGTTGATTGAATAGTGAAGTGGTTTGATTGGTTCGATGTTTGGTACATGTTTTTAACTTCAACATTGTTATTTTCAACTTTTTGTTTGCACTCAAACTGACTTACTAACAAAAATATACATACAATATGCATATTTCATACAAACAATACTACATACTTATAACAACACTTTTATGGCGTCATATCCTTGATTATTGATTTCCGCTTGGTTTACCAACCATGCCATCTGCCCTATTTTTTTTTTTTTTTTTTTTTGTTTTTTAAATTTATTTTCTTGTTTTTCCTCCAGTTTTGACGCAGTTAATAAATCATTAAGTTTAACTTTTCTTGTATGGATATACTTCATTTTCTACTTAGAGCACAAGAAAAAATATTGAAATAATTGAAATACTATTCAATTAAAAGTTTATTGAAAAATTGTTAAAATGTTGAATTTTTAAATTCTGCTAATTTGATTATTATACCCTACACCAATATGTTGGGAAGGGTAATATGTGTTTGTGCTGATATTTGTAAAGGCAAACATTTTGGTTAAACATCATCGGCTTAGAATCACTTTCTGACTCTATTTAACAGTGTCCGTCCATTCGTCTGTTTGGCTGGCAGTACAGCTCGCAATTTTGAATATAATTTAAATGATAAAGATTATTGATTCGGTTCATTATTTCACCTAGACCTTAAACTAATGTCCTCCCGATACATACACGCAGAGAAAAAATATAGTTGTGCATGTTTACAGTAAACATTTCCACAGTTTTAAAAGTTTTTTAACAATATTATAGTCACAGTAACTATTTACATAATTGTGGTAACCATAATATGGTTAACTAACGATTCACATGATTATATCAATCATATATATGGTTAAAGTAAACAACTATATGTTTCATTGAAATTGGTCCAAAAGTGTATAATATTTCGCTGTCCTTCATTTAGAAATTCCAAATATTGCTAAATTTTACCTTTGACCTTCACCATTTAAGGGTTAAAGTTTTCCGCTTTTAGTAAAATATTCATAGTATATTTAAAATTATCTGAACTATAAGATTGTGTATAGGTTTTACTTAAAATTCGAAACAGTAAGGAAATTACTCTCATATGGCCTAAAAAATATTTTTTCCCGAAAATCACAAAATTTAAATCGTAGGTACGGAAAAACTGTAAGAGGTATTGATATAATTTTTTCATATTTTTATTCTCTATTATGGTCTCAATAAATCCCAATGTGATGATCAACAAATTCTGAAGTTTCTTTAACAAAATTTTTAAAAATTTGAAAATGAAGATTTGAAACTGTCTTTAAAAAAAATAAATTTTTTTGCCATCCCTGCGATTAGGTTAACGGTATCCTACTAAGACAAAAACTCATACAAATGTAAATACGGATATATTTTAAGTAAAAATTAGCTTTTATTTTAGTATTTCTTAAAATATGTTAATTTTGTTCTTACATTTCTTGTTCAAGTGGCCTGATACACGTTAATGGTCTGGGGAATTTTTAATATCTTTAACATTTTTTAACCAATTTGTATCTTTTATATCTCATTAGAACGACAATTACGTATACATTTCGATTCTTTTGCATTTGATTGCAAAAATCATTATTTAGTAGCAAGATTTTTACAAAAACTGAAAAATTTGCATTTTTTCCGAATTTTAGCGATAATACCGTGGGTATGATCAACAAATTCTGAAATTTTTTTAACAAATTTTCAAATCAATCTTAAAAAGAGTTTTTTTTACTGTAATTTTTATTACTATAAATAAATCTAGTTAAGGAGTTTCACAAATTTATTTCATATAAATAGTAAAATTTTGCATACATAGCGTCCCGAAATCGATGTCCGATTTGGCTCAAATTTTCAACACTTAAGTTTTAGACCTAGTGTCACAATATTCCAGCCGGCACCCTTCAAAATTCGAACACAAACTTTTTTCCATACAATTGATTGTTACTCTAATATATACACGCAGAAAAAAAATATAGTTGTACATTGTTACTGTAACCATTTCAAATTTGTACATAGTTACTGTAACAATTTTAAAATTTTTAACAATATTATAGTCACAGTAACTATATATATGATTGTGGTAACAATAATATGGTTAATTTACGATTCACATGAATATTTCAACCATATATATGGTTACAGTAACCATGTATATGTTTGTGGCAACCATTTATATGATGAAGGACTTACCATATTATGATGCTTTCATATCATAATCTGAGAACAACATATTATGATAAAATTATTCATCATATAAATGGTTGTCACAAACATATACATGGTTACTGTAACCATATATATGGTTGAAATATTCATGTGAATCGTAAATTAACCATATTATTGTTACCACAATCATATATATAGTTACTGTGACTATAATATAGTTACTGTGACTATAAAATCGCCGTAGCATTTGTGCCCATTCGCCAAATTTATGCACGAAAAAAGCTTAAATAATTTTCTAAAGAAACCAGTTTTTCCTCTGATACTCAGTGTAGGGTATTATAACGAGCCCTAACCACAAAAATATTGTTAAACGCATAACAAAAAACTTTACAGGATAAGTGATTGTTTGCATGTTTTAAATTATTGTAACTATATGGGCGTATGGATTAAAGCTTAAATTGTTCTTGATATAAAATTGTAAGGGTTTCAACATATTACATATATAACGATGCTAAATTACCGATTTGCTTTAAAATACGAAAATCTAAAATATTGTTGGTTAAGATATCGAGCCCTAGATATGATCGGGCTTTACCGTCTATACTTTCAAATTTGTTGTAGATATGTATGTAAGTAAGTAAGTAAATATATACATATTTTTAATATTTAGTTAAATAACAAACCCGCAGTTGTTTAATTATTATACTTATAGCGCTAATATAATTTTAGTTTGTGTTACCAACGTACCTGCAAAGAGAAAAATACAAGAAATAATTAGTTTTAATTAGTTTTAGTTTCAATACAGTTACATGATCTAAAATATAGAATCTAATAATCTAAATAACAAATTTTTTCTAATTTAATTCTAACAATCATTCCGAACGTAGTTCAAAATTAAATCATATTATTTTACACAAATAAGAAAGACCTTAAGTTATATAAATTAAACTCGAATCATCATTGATGGCCAACAAATTAACCAACATTTATAAATTGCTTACATTAAAACAAAAAACTAAACTATTCCATCGGCAATATCAAAATGTTATGTATGATATTTAATATTCTATTGAATATAGTTAACACACATTTTGGTTTTGTATGTATTTCGAATGGAAAAAATATATGTAGTTCAATTTCAAAAATGTTACAACCCAATAAACTTGACGATATTATAACGATATCATCTACTTAGGTGATATTAACTATCATATATGATATCGTTCTCGTGTCATAAACGATAGTATTTACGGACTAAAGTGTAGCTTTCCTTTTTCGTTATCATAATGTCCAATAAAAACGATAGTTAAATCACCATGCAACATATATTATTCTGAATGTTACTTAATACTAAAAATTATATTCTGTATATGTTATAATGAAAAGGAAACATAGCATACACAAATCATATTTTTGATCTTATTCAGATCACATGTAAATATTTGCTACAAATGTTTGAAATTTCAAAGATTGCAGCTTTCGTATGTGGTTTGAAATTTTTTAATTAAATTATTTGGTCAATTCGCAAGGTCTCTTATCATGTCATATTGTCATAATGTCCTAATATTTTCATATTTCCATATTTTCCTTTTCAAGCCAAAAATGTCCTAAAATAATACTACTTTATTTGCTATGTTTATTGCGTTATCGTAACAACCCAGCAGAGACCAACGCCGTATGCCTAAGAGTCGGTTAAGCCGTGCGGCCGAGTTGTGATTTGTTAGGACATTATGACAATATGACTGATAAGAGACCTTGTGGATTGACCAATTGTATTTTTTTGTTTAAATGTTAGTGATTTATATATTTTATTGTAAGCAAAATATTTAAAAACGATATTATGATAATATCGTTTTCAATAATAAAGTATAATATTATAATCGTCCACATAACGTAATATCGTTTTCACTATCATAACCATAGTATGGTAAAGTTACAATTCATATGATTATCTCAATCATACATATGATTGTACGGTAATAAATAAATACATGTTTATGGCAATCATGTTCATTATGAATCATTATATTGTAATATGTTGTTATCAGATTACACTGCGTTTGACGATTTTGGTACCCTCTTAACTGTTACCTGGAGCGAATAGTTAATGAGTCATAGATTAAATGTTCCTAACGTATGTGGTATCCATCACGTCTAGTTTTCAAAGTACATGTCAATTATTATTTTTACTACCCTCACTTTAGGGTTAAAAGAAACTATTACTATTTTCGATGTATTGTACTTTTTTATTACCAAAGACTGAGATCGAAAAAACCTTAACACATGTTTTTCATTAAAACTTTTAACCCAAGTATTATTTGATTTTTATTTGATCAAGTTACCTTTGTAAAACATGTCAGTTATTATGTTTAATGCCAATTATATTCATTTGCTGTTAATCTGATTAAAATGAGTGACGAGAAAAAAGTGCGTACTAAAATTATTAAATATTTTCAACAAAACCAACTTGTTCCTATAAAAAGTTGGCCAAACAATCAAAAGTCCGCCATCAAACTGATTCCAATGTTATTAAACAGTATCGGGAGAACTTGTCCGTTGATAGAAAACCTGGTTCTTGTAGAAGGAATGGTCCACATGATGTTTCTAAAGCCAATAAATAGAAAGCATTTTCAAGAGAGCTCCCAACACATCCGGTAGGAAAGCGGTGCGGTTAGTTCAGTACTAAGGTTTAATGCAGGTTTAAAAACATACAAGACTCAAAAAGTTCCTGACATGGACTCTGCTTAAAATTTAGAGGCCAAAGACAGAGCACGGAAATTGAAGTAAAATTTTATACAAAAAATATAACTGCTGCATAATGGATGACGAAACGTACGTAAGGAAATTTTTTCATAGCTTCCGGGTCAATATTTTTATGTTGCTAATGCTCGAGGGAATGTTGTATAAAAGTTTAGGACCCAAAGGCAGACAATTTTCCCAAAAAGTTCTTGGTATGGCAAGCAATATGCAGTTGCGGCAAAAAAAGCCAAACATTTGTTACAAAGGGCTCTATAAATACCGAAATTTACATCAAGGAATGTTTACAAAAGAGGATACTTCCATTCATAAGACTTCTTAATGTGTCCACTTATTTTTGGCCTGATTTGGAACCCTGTTACTATGGTAAGAAAGATATTGAGTGGTACAAGAACAATAGTGTGGTATTTGTACCAAGAGAGGCAAATCCTCCATACTGCCTGGTGCTAAGGCTAGTGGAGAGATATTGGGCTCCTGTTAAAAGAGAATTGTAGAGCACAAAAAAGGTGTCTAAATGTGTGGTAGATATTAAACGGAGATTGACTACGTGTTCGAGCAAAGTGACAAAAAGCTCTATACAAAACTTAATGGAAGCGTTCCCGGAAAAAGTTTATTAACTTATCACTATTGTTTAGAACTATAAAAATAATATTTTTTGTAAATTGTAATAATAATTTCAATCAAATAACGAAAAAATCAAAACTGTAAGTTTAGTGGTTTAATTTTTAATAACATATATGTATGTTAAGAATTTTTCGATCTCAGTCCTTATTTATTTGAAAATCCAATATGAATACTGGACTATGTGGCCGTCGCAACTGTTTAAATGCACTAAAAGTAAAGCCATATGGGACAGAGTTTGTTTGCGGCAAATCTAATGTGAAACATATACCATTGTTAGATCCTAAATATGTCATTTTACCACCACTGCACATAAAACTTGGTTTGATGAAATTTTTTGTCAAGACTATGAAGAGGGAGATGGGCTTTTATATTTAAAGACAGTATTTTCCAAGTTATTTTAATGACAAACTCAAAGAAGGAAAATTAGTGGGACCACAAATACGCATATTGATGAAAAGCTTACTAACAAGGAACTTGATGCCTGGTTATCACTGCAAGCAGTTATAAAAGGGTTTTTAGGGAACAATAGAGCCGAAAATGTAGAACAGCTAGTTGACGACATGTTTAAAGCTTACGAAAAGTTGGGTTGCAGAATATCATTTAAAATTCACTTTCTTCATTCTCATTTTCCTTTTTTTTTTCATCTAATCTGGGTGCGGTCAGCAATGAGCAGGTTGAGTGGTTCCACCAGGATGTAAAGAAGCTTGAATGACGATTTCAAAGTCATTGCGACACAACCATGCTAGGTGATTACTGTTGGGTGTTAAAATGAGAAGATCATTCAAAGGACGAAATAAAAAGTTAAGGTTTCACGATATTTTTTGTTAAAATTTTATAAGATTATTATTTTTTTTTTTTTTAGTTTTTTTTACCTAAATGATAAAATTAAACTTGATTGTTTTTACTAGATTTCTTTAAAAAATATTTTGGCCTTCTAATTTTTAATATAATTTGGCATATTCTTACGGAAGAAAAATGAGACGTGATGAAAAGAAAATTTGTATGTATGTTCAATAAACTATAGGTATAAATAAGAAAACATGACATTTCAAAGCGGGTTCTCAATTTTTTTTTTTTTCATTTGTAACGCAGTGTTATTATAACCATAAGCCGAGAGCAACATCATAAAAATGGTTGTCACAAACATATACTTATTTACTATAATCATATATATGATTGCTAGAATCTTGTGAATCGTATCTTTAACATATTATGGTTACCGCAATCATATTAATAATTACAGAGACCATAATATTGTTAAAAACTTGTAAAAATTTTGAAATGGTTACAGGAAATATGTACAACTATATTTTTTATCTGCGTGAACTCTTTTCTCAAATACAGATTTATCACAACAATGTCTGTAATACGATAGCGTCATCACAGCTCAATTTCCTCAATGTCAGACTACGAAGTACCATTACCGCCACACAGGATAACACAAGTTCAATTAAATGATTTTGTAAGAGACTTAGAATTGTCAAAGAATAACAGCTTGTGGCAAAAAAATTCTGGAAAATGATCTTATCAGCATACCACGAACCGTAATGTTACTGAAAATTCACATTTTACATTCTTATTGACTTGTTTATCGCTAGTAAGTGGGTAACATTGAAATGGGTTCCACTAGAATATTTCAAAAATGTTAAAACTATATCATGGTAAACGAAATACCATGTTGCAATGAGCAAAGCTGAGGCATAAATATGCAACTGAAATATTAACATGTAAATTATATACACATAAAGTCAAAATTTGCAAAAATATGCATTTATAAGAAAATATGCAATATCAAATCGATGTCATCTTGTTTCAAATCATTAGCTTGGCAAAAGTAATTAGACAAAATTGATTTTAGGTTACTGACTATAAACAAACGTTTGCATAGCCCTGTCTATGAGTTTCTCAGTTTTTATTTTTTTGCTGATAGATAGTTCTGTGTAACATCCAAATTAACTGGGAGCATTTAAAAGCTAAGGGCCTGGCCCACTTAATGCGAACGAACATTTTCTTTCTTATTTTATATTGAAAGTTCAATTATAAATTATTTCATTGTAAAAACTTATGCAATCTCCTCGCAAAACTTTCCAAATCTCAAGAAATCCATCATAAAAATCTCACAACAATTTTAGACCATATATGCTAAAACAGTAAAACATCATTTGTTCCCATAAAAGGTCACATTTTGAAGACAGCAGTAACACGGCACAACAATGTGACTTATAACATTTGTGCAATTAACGGCTCATAGTTTTGCATTTTATGGCCGATGTAAATTTTTAAGGTCGATTTTTTTTTAACGATTTTCATTTGTAGCAGTGCAGATAGGATGGGGGTGTGTAATGGTGCTGATAATGATGATGTCGTTAAATATGTAGACGACTATGATGATTATGAGGTTTTTACTTTCATACCACTTCACTGCCATTCACAGTAGTGCATAGTTGGTGAAGAGAGAGGTTGATTTGGTTGTTGTTTGTTGGTGATATCATCAAGGTCAACATTAACACTTTATATAAGTATGTGTGTTTTTATATATTGTATAAAAAAACCTGAAACAACGACGACAAATATGTGGTACATGGACGTTATTTATTTCGGTGATACCCTACAATATTCTCAACTTCAGTTACACCTTTTTAGTTCTGGCCACAGAAGTAAGGAAGATGGAAAATGTTTATAGATTATAGGAAGAATTCATTATAAAAATTTTGTCACTTATTTATTCCAATTGTTATTCCAATATCCACATTATACTCATCTGGCTCCTAGTAGCTATTTAGCACAAACTAATTAAGTACATTTTAGTGCGGAGCATTAAGCTATTTTAAAAGTATGTAGCTGTTTTTTGGATACAACTTCCTAGAAAGTCAAAATATATGCAATATTCCAATCCAAAATTACGAAAATGTATATTCTTTGCTTTACCTAAAAATATATTTAAAAAAGTAATGAAAATTACAACTTCCTATTCAATATGCAATGTTAAATTCACTGCTTCCATTGCAATATTTCAGCACTTCCAAATTTTAAATTATGCTTTTGATAGTATAAATAAGTAACATTGAGACCCAACAAAGTATATTTATTATTGATCCTTATAAAAGTCGATTGAGCTATGTCCGTCTGTCCGTATGGCTGTATAAAACACTCCCACGTCCAAAATACAAAACGGCTATTAATTAAATTTACACCAAAATTTTAATCGAGCTAGTAGAACTAGTGTTCTAAATCGAAATGTAAACTAATTCTTAAGTATATAAATTGATCTATTTTGATAAATAAGAACTGAGATCGAAAAATTCTTAACACACGTTTTTCATTAAAACTTTTAACCCAAGTATTACTTGATTTTTCTTTTTTTTTGATCATGTTACCTTTGTAAAGCATATCAGTTATTATGTTAAATGTCAATTATGTTCATTTGTTGTTAATCTCATTAAACTGAATGACCAGAAAAAAGTGCGTACTGAAATTATTAATTATTTTCAACAAAACCCAACTTGGTCCTACAAAAAGTTGGTCAAACAATCAAAGTTCTGCCATCAAACTGTTTCCAATGTTATTCAACAGTACCGGGAGAACTTGTCCGTTGATAGGAAACCTGGTTCAGGTAGAAGGAATGGTCCACATTATGTTTATTAAGCCAAACAAATAAAAAGTATTTTCAAAAGAGCTCCTAACACATCCGGAAAGCAGCCCGGTTAGCTCAGTGCTCGGACTATTTGGTACGAAAAGTTAAATCCAATACAGGTTTAACAGCATACAAGGCTCAAAAAGTTCCTAACAGGCCAAAGACAGAGCAGGGAAATTGAAGTCAAATTGTATACAAAAAATATACTTGCTGTATAATGGATGTACGTATGGAAAATTTTTCGCAGCTTCCGGGTCAATATTTTTATGTATCTGATGCTCGAGGGAATGTTGAAGAAAAGTTTAGGACTCAAAAGCAGACAAAATTTCCCAAAAAGTTCTTGGTATGGCAAGCAATATGCAGTTGCGGCAAAAGATGCCAATAATTTGTTACAACGGGCTCTATAAATACCCAAATTTGCATCAAGGAATGTTTACAAAAAAGGATGTTTCCATTCATCTTAATGTCCACTTATTTTTGGCCTGATTTGGCACCTGTCACTATGGTAAGAAAGGTCTTGAGTGGTACAAGACCAATAATGTAGTATTTGTACCAAGAGAGGCAATTCCTCCAAACTGCCTGGAGCTAAGGCCAGTGGAGAGATATTGGGCTCTTGTTAAAAGAGAATTGAAGAGCACAAAAAAGGTGTCCAAAAGTGTGATAGATTTTAAGCGGAGATGGACTACCTGTTCGAACAAAGTGACATAAAGCACTATGAAAACCATAATAGAAGGGTTTTCGAAAAAGGTTCAAAATTTCATCATTAGTTATTAGAACTATAAAAATAATTTTTTTTTGTAGATTGTAACAATAATTTCAATCAAATAAAAAAAGATTAAAAACTGTAAGTTTAGTGGTTTCATTTTTATTAACATATATGTATGTTTACAATTTTTCGATCTCAGTCCTTAGAATACTTTATTCCTATTATAAAAGGTTAGACTTTGTTGAAAGCGTTTAGAATCTGTAGTTACTTCAATTATAAATTGCTGAACTAAATAACATTTTTAAACAATTGAAATTGCCAAATCTCCAGACATGAATATAGTGTTCAACAGCACATGCAAATGATAAAATTGCTTTATCAAAATGGATGTTCTGTTCGGGCAACGTTTTGCTAATTTTCATCACAAAACTATGAGGCCCATTTCTGAATAAATGATTAAGTCTACAAACAAAAATGCCGAATTTTGAACGATACCAATCCACATGATATCCAAGAGCGTCCAATGTATAACGAAAAAGTCATTGTATGGTGTGGATTTTGTGCTGGCGGCGTCATTGGTCCATATTTCTTAAATAATGACGTTGGTCCGGCCTTCACCCTTAACGGCGAGTATTATAGCTCGATGATAACCAACATCTTTTGACCTGAATTGGATGATATAGACACCAACGACATTTGGTTTCAACACAGCTCATGCCACAGTGGAAATTCCGCATTAGCGATTTGAGGGCATGGTCACATCAGATGATTTGGCAACCGAGATCGTGCGACTTTTTCTTGTGAGTTTTTCTTAAATCGGAGGTCTGTACGAATAAGCCACAAACCACAGCAGCTCTTAAACCCAGCATAGCACTCTATCTTATTTTACTCAAATTCAAAAAAAGTAAAACGATTTTACTCGAATAGTCTATTTTAAGCAATACTTACTTTTCGAAAGCTTTTGAAAAATTTATTATACATTTTTCAGGAAGGAAAAATTGTCAGCAAAAGTAATAGTTCCATTCACACAAAACCTGCACTATACAACTAAAGTCGACTACTGTCACATATTACTCGTTAATTTTACTTGATGAAAGCCTGCGAACTACAGGTTAGAAAAAGATGATGATATAGACGGTACTGCCAAAATGGAAATGAAGGTTTTTTTGTTATTATTATTGTCGTTGTTTGGTGATGGCCCACAATTTACTTGTTTTCATTAGAGGTGGTTGGAGTATAGTGATGTTACCATTGTTGTTTGTATTTTTAGTATTGGGTTATAAAACCAGCTGCTCAAAATGAACTGTGCTGTATGCCACCAGCGGTGCTATAGCGTCATTTATTTGTGCTGGCTTTCACTATTAACTTGTAGTTTGTCGTAGTAGTAGTTGTTGTGTAATAGGGAGCATATTATTATTGTTGTAGTTGCTACTTTTTTCATGTTCTTTTGTTACTAGAATTCTCTTCTTTTATTTTTCCATTTTTTTTTTTTTCTTTTATTTTTTGTAGTTTTTATAGCTGCATGGCGCCAAATTCATTTATCGACATTCGACATAAAGTTGAAAGGTCAACTGCATATTGTTTGTTATTCTTTTGTTTTTTTGTTGTGTCTTTCTTACTTGAGTTAAGTTTTGTAGTTGAAGTTGTGCTATTGCCATTTGTTTAAACTAAAGAAATTATTTAATAACCCATGTCGATGTTTCTTTCTTTTTTTTTTGGTTCATTCTTTTGTTTACCGAGCACTTAAATTGTTTGCAAATGTATGATGAAACTCAATATACAGGCATATTTACGTTGAACATGTTTAAAAATTGCTTAGGTAAAAAAACAGTGAAATATAAAGTAGAAAATTCATATTAATTTAATGTTGTAAATATTGAAACAAATTCAGTTTCAGTTTCGCCTACACCAGTTCGGAAATAAGATTTGAAAAAAAATTCAATTAAAGTAAAACTTCTATTTACTTTTATAAAAAAAAAAATAATAATTGACAATTCTAAAATTCATTTGGAAATTTCTGAAATTTAATTAGAAACTTCTGAAATACAATTGGAAATGATGTAAAGATCCTACTATATATTATAGTGGAAAACGATATTAATTTTCCGAGTAATATGTAGATTTAATACTGCATCCACTATCTGAATTCGGTTGGTTTCTTAATTCGCAAAGGAGAGAAAATTGCAAGGGCACAAACATTTTTAAACTATAGAAAATCATCGGAATAAAACTTATACATACAGTCTCACTTTTTGCAAAAAACTTTCTTAATACGTCGAGGCATACCCTCTACAAGCTTTCTACCATCAATAATATCAATCTAGTCCCAATTTCCGGCTGCTGCAATATTATTTTAAACATAGACCACAAACAGGTGAAGATAATTTTCCTTATGCATAATGGCATTGATTTGAATAAGTCCCAGTATTCCACTATCCAAGATATATGCCAGTAGTTGTTTTTTTTTTTTTTTTTTTGTAAAATGAAAGGTTCTGAGAAAAGTTCTTTCATTAATGATTTTTGCTTGAAATTTTTATACTCGGAACTAGCTCACCGGAATCGCTAAATAAGCACATTTCTAGAACTAGATCATTCATTAATATTTTTTGTTCGAAATTTTCATAATAAACATACAAGATACACATTCTTAAGGGGCCCATAGACACATACTGCTGACACATACTGCCGATGAACCCTTCGTATACGTGTGTGATTGATAGTTTACTACACACTTATCAATCATCATTTAAAAAAATGCTATTGAGAACAAAAAAAAATTATTATTTTTTATTTTTCAGTAACTAAAACGTCAAATTTAAAAATTATATTTCATAAAAATGAAAAAATGTATACTATTGTTCATTTGAACAACTGTCAGCAGTACGAGTTCATTTCAAAATCAAAACTATTTTGATTTTTCATACAGCATTGTCTGTGTGTCACATACATATACAAAAATTAAAAATTTACCAACACATGCTTATTGCATGAGCATGAGCAGTATGTGTCTATGGGCCCCTTTATACCCTTCACCATTCGTGAGAAGGGTATATATAAGATTGTCATTCCATTTGTAATTTCCACAATATAATTTTCCGACCCCATAAAGTATATATATTCTGGATCCTTATAGATAACGGAGTTGATTAAGCCCTGTCCGTCTGTCTGTCTGTTGAAATCAATTTTCTGAAGACCCCAAATAACTTACAAGCTTGATCCATACATCAATATATTGGGAATCCTTCCGGCTCGGATTTTTAATTTAAAAAAAAAAAAAAAATTTTAAATTTAAAAAAAATACTATTTTGAAAAAAAAAATTGATAACAATTTTGAAAAATTTTTTTTTAAATTTTGAAAAACAAAATAATTTTGTTTACCTAAAACTATTTAAAATTTGTATTTTAAAATATCATTTGGTAAAGGGTATATAAGATTCGGCACAGCCGCATATAGCTCTCTTACTTGTTTTTTTCTTTTTTGCATATTTCGGCATTTTTTTTTTTTTTTGTAAAATGTTTATTTTAATTTTTAGAAACTATGTGTTAAAAAGTACATAAATTTATGTTAAAATATTCAGTACTTTACATCTAAGTAATGTCAAAGTGATGTCGTTTACAAATTTAAGTTTAATGTTAAAACCAATAAATTTTTATTCTGGTGTTTTTCAATCTCAAATTTTTCTATTTGTAAAACCTTGTATGGTTAGTAGGGTATTCAATCGAATAACCGTTAATCGGTTAACCGATTAATTTTGGTCGGTTAACTGTTCGAATAATTTAAAATTGCAGATTTTCAAATAACAAATAAACCGATTAATTTGTGTCGATTAACCGATTAACCGAAATTTATTTTTTTTTTTGACTTTATATTTCTTATCTTATGAACATTCCTTTCTAGCAACAGTTTTATAAATATAGATCAAAAACCGAAATTAAGGAATTTGGAAATTACCTTTTTTCTAGAATGTTCCATGATGAAATTTGTCCTAATGAGTTGGAGGAAGACATGATAATAGACGAAACTAAAGACATTACTGAAACGAGTCTTTTATCAGAACTTAAGGAAATTTTTCAATGGTATAATGGAGGATTTTATATGCTTAAAAAAACTGAACAATGAACTGAGAAATTGGATAAGTTAGGTTTTATTAATACCAAAGAAAAATCGAATAAAAGGAATCCTTTCCTATTCTTTTTTAAAAGATTATTTCAGAATATCTCACTAAAATCCTAAAAAAACTCACATTTATAGTTCCTATTATTTATTTTTTTGTTGAAATGCTTAAATAAGTACACAAAATTCGTGGTTTTATCTTCAATTTAAAATTAAAATAGAAATTATTCGGTTAATCGAATAATTTAAAATAAACCGATTATTAACCGATCAAATCTAAACCCCGATTAATTATTTGCTCGATTAACCGATTAAACCAGAAACCCGATTAATTGAATACCCTAATGGTTAGTTAAGTAGTTATGCACCAAAAAGTAGCAAAAATAGACTTATATAAAGCATAGAAATTGAGCACATTACGAAGTGAAGCTGAGAGACATTAAAAAATGATTTTGTATGTCTGAAATGCTGCTCGAACGCTATAAAAGAAAATAATTTTTGCACCGTATCATTACTTGCGATGATACGGCCAATTAGCCGAATCGACACCAAAGCCAAAAAATCTATGGTGCTAAGGTAATGCTGTGTTTTTATTAGCACCAAAAGAGTGCTATCTATTATGAGCTGCTGAAATCTGGCCAGATCATCACAGGGAACCTGCACCTATCACAATTGATTGATTAAAGCAAGAATTGGCCTAAAAATGGCCGAAATATGCGGCCAGACTTGAAACCGTAATATTCCATCATGACAACGATCGACCTCATATTGCAATACCTGTTAAAAACTATTTTGAATGAAGTGGTTGGAAAGTTTTGTCTCACCCGCCTTATAATCTAGATCTTGCACCGTCCGACTACTATTTGTTTTCAACGATACAGAACGCTCTCTCTGGGATACGTTTAACTTCAGAACAGAGTATCCGAAATTGGCTTGAGTGGTTCTTGGCCTCAAAAGATAAGCCGTTTTTTTTTGCCTCGGAATAAATATGTTGCCAGAAAGATGTGAAAATTAATTTATGTTTCTACACAGAGAAAACAGATTTATAGTAGCAATTGAATTTGTTGCCAATCGAATGATTCGGTTGCACAAATAGAATTTTTCGTTTCTATCAACAGAAAGTCAGTCGATAAAAAAGAATTGCTGTTGAAGCAACCAAACTTTTGTTACCCCTTCTAAAATTTTGTAGCCACAACTGTAAAATTCGATCAGAAAGGTAGAATCATTCGATTGGCAACAAATTCGGTTGCTATCACGAATCTATTTTCTCTGTGTACAGACTATGTATTTCATTTTCATTAAATACCGCAGTACTTACTTATATTATATAATATTACTTATATGTTTCAAAGTACTTCATGTTGAACTACTTAAACAAAAATATACCAACATAAATACAAATGCATACAATTGAAGCAAATGCATTTGTATTACAAAACAAATAAGAGCAAAATAAATAACAAATACTAAATACAAATACTGCATGTTGAGTAGAAATTCATGTTAAAGTTTTTAATTAGTCAACAAATGTGTTTTTTATATTATAGATGCTGAAAGTAACAGAGCAATTATGTATTGAAAGTTTAAATTAAATATATATAACATTCGAAATTGTTTGCATATGCAAATAATAAATAAATAAAATCAAGAACTTTATTGGAAAGTCAACATAAAAAAATTCTGATAACACAGTTATACAAATTTGTAACACTGAACACAAATCTGTTAAACATTTTAAAATCATATGGTAAATTTTAGAAATACTATTATCTATAGCTTTATGTATTATTGAAAAAAAACCAACTTTTTTAACAGTTTTACCTCAAAAACGTAGAATAAATGTTTTAAAAACTATTTATGGATTTAAATTATACGGAAGTTAAGCTCTACAACTAAGATGATCATTTGTTATATTATTGGGTATGTGACTTAAAAATGTGTTTTTTTTTTTCCTTAATTTTTAGCATTTATTTTTAAACATTTCTGCAATATAAATTTATTCAAAGTAATATCCATTGTTAGCTATGAAATTTTCCCATCTTTCTGGCAACATATGGATTCCGAGCCATAAGAACTGTTAATCTTTTGAGGCAAATTATGCCAATTTCGGATACTTTGTTCTGAAGTGAAACAAATAGTAGTTGGACGAGGCGAGGTCTGGACTATGAGGTGGTTGAGGCAAAACTTCCCTTCATGTTTAAAATATATAGATTATTTAAATTAAAACAAGCTATGTTTTAATTTTAATTGAGAATATTGCAATTTTTAATAACATTTCACTGCCCATTACAGTATAGAATATTGACACTCTGTGGCGTATGAGTATTAAAATATTGCTCATACTCACTGATGTTCAGTGTTCATTTATATTATAATTTTCGTATAAATTTCATATTTTTATCCAACTAACTAAATACTCGTAGATATTTTAAATCCATTTCCACTAGCAAATAAAGATAAATTAATCTTTGTTTTTTCTTATTTTTATATTTCACGAGCAAACAATGACGTCCTTTATGAAAATGTTGCCTCTCATGTAACAATCAGAGCGCTAAGAATAACAGCACAAACAAAAACAACAACAACAACAAAATCCAATAATACTTTTTAGCACTACGTTTATAAACAAAAATGAAAATATGACGTCATTGAGTAAATGGCTATATTACAAACATTAAGCGAAGTTGTAGTTGTTTTGGCTTACAAAATAAGAACAAAAGCAAAACACCACAAGGCTATTTTCCCATCAAGATATATATATATGTATATACAACATTACACCCTTTATCATTCTATTATGTATAGAAACTGAAAACAAAAACCAAATCAAAGACCTACGTCATCAATTCAAAGACAAGAAAATTAAATTAAATGAGTGCGAAACTCAATGATGTATGTATAACTATTAGGGATCCACATTAATTTTAAGACCTCTTTTTTCAATAGGTTTGTTCTAGCTTTAGCTATTGGACAGAAAGATTGGATTACTTGTTCCAAAGTGAACTATGATGCTATTTTATGGCCTTTTTAAAGTATTTTATTTTAGAGCCATTATGTGCTTTGAGCCAGGTCAACAGTTCAACTAAACTTTGAATTTTGAGATATTAGTGTCATAGAGTAAAGTAAACTTCTATTTCAGTTCGACAGCTTTCTCTATTGGCCCACCTTACTAAATATAGTCTTTAGTAGGCCTGAAAACAATTTAAGAAATCATTTAAAAAAGTCCTCTGATAAAAAGTCCTTTTATAACTTGAACTCGAATATTCCTTGGTTACCCCCACGTCAAATTTTATCCCGATCGGGCCATCCGCTTAGAAATGCTAGATTTATTTCCAAAATTTTTTGATTCTGCCCCACTGTGTAATACTCCATTTTTAATAACCCCAAACTACCAGCTGTTTTTTTTTTTGTGTAAGATTTGAGAAATCCCTTATTAGGAATTGAGTATTGAAACACTTAAGAAAGTGTTCCATATGTATTAGACCGTATCAGTTTTTACACTTTTTTCGAAATTCCTTCATAAACATCGATTTTCTTAATCTACTCTAAAAACCAAGAATTTTGGTGTATAACACTTAAATACTGATGTCTCACAAATCGTTTTCTCGTTTCTTTTTAGGTAAAATGCCTTTTTTCGATGACCATAGGGTCCACATTTCCTTCGGGGCTGGGAAAATGCTTTCAAAATAAATAGGAATCACATCAAGGTTTCCAAAGCTGCTTTCCGTTTTCTGATCCCAGCTTTGGGATTTTAGAACATGTGGTCCAAAGTTAAAATTTTGATAAAAAATAGGTCAAATTGTGAAGGGCGTAGGGGCGACATATTCGACAAATATGACATGTTTTTTATACCAAAATATGCTCCGTAAAAGTATCTTACAGAAAAACATAAAACTGTTATATGTTCTTAAAGAAAGTTTTATTTTAATAAAAAAAGAGTTAAGTCACCTTTTCGCCCAAAAAACTGCAAAAATCTACAAATTTTTAAATTGAAAATCGTTTATTTTCGGATCCGTAATTGATATTGCTCTGAAATTTTTTGCGTATTATTGGTAATTTAGTTATCTAAGTAATGCAAACAATTCGAGTCCATTCAGTTCAAAATTACGCCCTATATTTTTAAAAAACCGGACTAAGGTATGGCAAAATTTTAAAATGTAAATTTTGAAATGCTTATAACTCGGAAATGATAAGAGATAAATAACACATGCAAGCATGTTTTTTCAAGACCTAGTCGAGCGCTTTCCAAAAATTTAAAAATCTTTGAAATCGGATGGAAAACAAAAAAATGGTACGTGTTTAAAAATTTTACATGTCGAAGGTACCCTACTTTGAGCCCCCATAGTGCCGCGCATGGATCATTTGTAGGGTCAAATGGTCAAACTTGAACTCAAATACTCCTTGGTTACCCCTACGTCAAATTTTGTCCCAATCGGGCAATCCGTTTAGAAATACCACATTTATTTCCAACAAATTTTGATTCTGCCCCACTGTGTATTATAACAGAGAACAGAAAGCGAAATATTGTTCAACAATCAATATTTCAATAATAATGAAATCTTTCAGGCCACAGTTCGAAAATTTCGTACAAAGTATGGTTGGAATATTACTTTAACTTCATCAATTGTGATCAATTGGTGATGATACACTCACTGAATATTTCACCATCCAAAACTCATTTTCATGCAAACCTAAGATGGAGGGTATTGAATATAGTCAATCAATATAACCTTTGAAGATTTTTGACTTCATGCTTATAAAATTCAATTGACAGAAGTACTGAAGACTAATTAACATGCCCAGCGAAGAGAGTCGTATTAAATATCATAGATGCTGGTTTTTCGAGTTAAATCATCCAAAGCGATAAAGCACAGCTTCACCTTGATGGTTGATTATCGTCAAAATTGCCACCTTTGCTGTTCAAAGTTCCCATGTGGGGTTGTGGAAAAGCAAATGCATTCACAACGGTGCGGTTTTTAACCATACTTCTTCGAAAATGCGGCTGATAAAACAGTAACTGTTATTGGTGCTCGAAATTCAACGTAACATCTACAAAATTCACCCACATTTACAGTACATGGTCATTGGAAATACCGGCAAAAGTGTGTGTACGTACCTGCAAAGCCGAGAATGAAAAAAAAAACAATATAAACAGCCGATAGTGACTTTTCAAACTGACCTCTTAAATGCGTAACTATATTAGTATCTGTGTGTAAGTATAAGTATTTTTTCTCGCCACCAGATTGTGTATTCTAGCATTATGAACTGTTTATTATATTGCTGATGATGATAAAATCAACATACTTTATTATATTTTGATTTTAGTTTAATTGATTTGGCTGGAAAATTTCGAGTTTTGGTGACGACATAAACAAGTTGTAGTTCCATATTATGACACCATCATCATCATCAGCTACAACAAAGTCGTCATCATCCTCACCATCATATTGCCATCATGGTTTTAGCCATTACTTAATATGCAGCATTGTTGGTTGCCGTTATATATTTTTTTTTCTTTTAGTATTTGTTTGCTTGTGTGATTTTATTATTATTTTTTTATTACTGTCAGTATAAAAAATTGATTTATAGAACCAACAAAACAAATGCGTCATAAAAAATAATTTGTTTACTTTCTTGCCTTTGACACATCTACATACATACATACATACACAAATGCAGGCATATACCAAAGGTTCGAAAGAATTAATTCTTAATTCCATTTTCAAAATTATATTCAATTTTATCTCTTAACTATTTCATTAATGAATTCATTATGAATTGATATACATTTTCAAATTCATTTCTTTGAGAATTCATTATTTATAGCATTTATTCCTTATTGAATCATGAAAATTTTATGGGTCGTGTAAATATTATGGAATCAGATACTCTTAATGTTATGGGCATGAGAGTACAATGTGTTGTCCGCTGGTCTGAACACATTTTTCAAGTGTCGAAAGAAGCATTCAAGTGTCTCGGATTCCTGAAACGGCGTAGGAATTACTTTACTCCATCTGATCTCCTCACAATTTACACCACCTATATATGACCGAAAATAAAACACAACTGTCATGTATGGCCCGGTGCTTTAAAGTCTATTTTGGAGCTTCTCGACCGGGTACAGGAGAGGGCGAAGGTTATTATTGGTGACAGTAGAATTTCCAATTATATTGATTCGCTGGAGCACCGTCGCAATATGGGCTGCATTTCACTGTTCTATCGGTACTACAATGGAATGTGTTGTGATGAAATTAGGGAACTTGTTCCTGATACTTTTTACGTAATACACGTTTTTCATCAAGAACACATCCCTTTGCGGTCGACTGGCCAGTGGACCCCACAACACACTACAGAGAAAATTCGTTCTTTAGCCGTACTGTACGTATGTGAAACAAACTTCCCGCTGATGTGTTTCCTGTCATTTTCAATGTAGGAAAGTTCAAATCGAATGTCCACAAACACTACTCCCTCTTTCCTCCTTCCCATAATCAATTTCCCTAGTTCCAACCCAATGTTTTGCATGAGTAGGGGATATTACCACAGTGTTGGTCCATGAAGAAAAAAAAAAAAACATTCAAAGGTTCAATGAATTATGATATGATTAGTTCAACGATGAATCAATAATGTTTAAATAAAAAAATCCTTTCAAATAAAGCTTAAGAATTAGATATTGCCTTCAAGTGACAACATGTTTACATAAATCAGCTGTTTAATGTGACCATCGACAGCCGGCATCTTTTGAAAAATTCATTATGCTCCATGTCTGCCAGGTTAGCCTGGCATGATAAACTCTTTCAGCATTCATTTGGAACTTATGTTCTTCGAGTTTATCCTCCATCAAATTAATGTTAATTCCTCCATTAAACTTTTTTTTATAAAATCTATTAAATCTCGTTTACAAAAACACAAAAACACAAACACATAAAAACTATGAACAGTCAGCTGATTGAATTTATCTGTACGATAAATAAATAATTAGCAGATGAGGTCGGATTAGCTTTGCGACATAATAGAAGCAAATGAGATATTGAGAAAACCAAATTTCTTTTTTGATCTGCAGTTTTTCGTTGGGAAAAAAGATAATCACCTAATGAGAAAACGGCCCTTAGTCTATCATTTTTGTTTACCTGTATATCTATATAAATATATAAATGTCTTTGTAAGTTTGTTTGTTTGTTTGTTTGTTTGTTTGTTTGTTTGTTTGTTTGTTTGTTTGTTTGTTTGTTTGTTTGTTTGTTTGTTTGTTTGTTTGTTTGTTTGTTTGTTTGTTTGTTTGTTTGTTTGTTTGTTTGTTTGTTTGTTTGTTTGTTTGTTTGTTTGTTTGTTTGTTTGTTTGTTTGTTTGTTTGTTTGTTTGTTTGTTTGTTTGTTTGTTTGTTTGTTTGTTTGTTTGTTTGTTTGTTTGTTTGTTTGTTTGTTTGTTTGTTTGTTTGTTTGTTTGTTTGTTTGTTTGTTTGTTTGTTTGTTTGTTTGTTTGTTTGTTTGTTTGTTTGTTTGTTTGTTTGTTTGTTTGTTTGTTTGTTTGTTTGTTTGTTTGTTTGTTTGTTTGTTTGTTTGTTTGTTTGTTTGTTTGTTTGTTTGTTTGTTTGTTTGTTTGTTTGTTTGTTTGTTTGTTTGTTTGTTTGTTTGTTTGTTTGTTTGTTTGTTTGTTTGTTTGAGCATCACGCCTAAACGGCTGAATCGATTTTATTGAAATTTGGAACGTAGATAGATCCTTACTTGGAAGCGTCAATAGGCTATAACTTTTTTCAATACTAGGACCAGAAAGGGGTAAACAGGGGGAAAACCGGTAAAATTGGTACCTTTAGTTCTTAAACAATAAATACTAAACGGCCGAAACAATTTTATTGAAATTTCTAACATAGACTACGACAGGGGTAGCGAAGCGCACCGGGACAAGCTAGTATCTAATAAATTTTTATCATGATAAGCTTCGAAATGGTTGTCAAGATAAAAAATTATCAGGTATAGTCTTTATTTATTAGTATTATTGCTTAGTTATGACAAAATTGTCAGACAACTTTGTCTTGACAACAAACGTCATTAATTGTTATGATAAATATTTGTCAAGTATAGACAGGGGGTTACGAATGCTTCGGATTTAACATATAAATATAGTCATCAATATATATATATTGATATATAACATTTTTCTAAAAATTTGTTTTTTTATCAATATAAAAATACGTATTTATAACACTGTAAATAATTTATTCTTTCGAATAACTACTGTTACAACATTTTGTAATTGCTTGTAGAAGCAACGACATTAAACATTTACGTACATGTAAACTGTGACAATCTAAATGATTTGTTTGTAAAGGAAATAAATTATACAGAGTAATTTTTTCCAATTCTATTCAAACACTTACGTATGACATATTGAATTATACATTGTATGCTCTCAAACTCCATAAAATAGTCAGGCTATTCTGATATGACTAACTCTTGTAGGTAGAATATTTAATTGTCGGTGGCTCCACTTCATATGCACTTTTATAAATCGACTTTAACTTTCATTTGATTTCATTACAATTTTATATTTTTAGTCAATTGTTAAAAAGGATGTTCCCAAATACACGCAAGGTTTTTATTATCGCCATTTGTATGGAGAAGTAACATAAAAAATGTAGAGCTTTCTACTACTACTTATGTTGTTTTGTTAAAACCTCCTAGATGTGTAAAAATTCTTCATCGTTTAAGAACTCAGTTTTTTTTAATTTACAATTTATAGGGTAGATAGATGACTTGTGAACTTGTTACCAATTATTTTTGTTTAATATTAAAAACTATATATTGCAAACATACCAGAACTCTGTAGTTATTTAATATTCCATTCATATAAATATAATAACACAAATAATTTATTTCTCCTCTTTTACACCCAACATTTGTGGTTTATAACAAAACATTAAAAAAGTGCAGATGCTGTTCTTTTAGAATTAAACTCATAACTCTTTTCAAAATCCACAACAAATGCTTTTTTTGTTTGTTTTTTGTCTAGCTATAAAATGTTGAAAATTGTGACCGAATGGCAGGAAAGGAAACTTGTAATGTATAGACTGCAGAAACATTTACATTTTAAAGCAATTATGAGAAGACAATATAAATATTTCCCCAAAAATATTTGTTTAAACTTTCCTTTGTCACCTAGCAGCTAGAAGAATTTTTAATCAAATTACTTAAACAATTTAAATTGATTGGCACCTTCTCCAATTTTTATTTAGATCGTTCGTGCCTTGTACTTGAAAGGATAATTTTTAAAATATTATGGATTTCAGGCCAGTTTAATAGTATTTGTGTATAAAAGTGCATATGCCTGCAAACCCATACAAATTAAACGAACCACAAAATATAGGAAAATGATAGAGAAAATACAATTTCATACAGACATTAAGTATCTGCACTTTGTTTTACGGATAGATGTGTTTTTGCAAGGATTTGGTTGAGTGTGCCTGATAAACTTAACAACATAAATCAACATTTGTACTTAAACATACACATCCCCACACAAACATCAACATGCATCTACTATATTTACTTACATGTTAGGGTGCACCCTGTCAGCATTTTCTATCGTAGAAGTTTGTGCCTCGTAACGAAAGAAGTGTGCAACTACAATCACACACCCAAGGGGATACTTTTTAGTGACTTCTATCAGTAACAAATACGACTCTTTTGGATGTGTAAAAAAAGTGTCAACGTATGGATTATTTCACTTCTGGAAGAGTCGAAGTGAAATAATCCATGTTAGGAAAAAGTTTTAAAAAAGTGTTTTGTTATTGTAACAAAAACAAAATACATTTAAAATTTCCACTCAAAGCACTCGTTTGCTATAGACAAACAGCACATTAATCTGAAGTAGTTCAAATTTGAAAAACCAATGAATTTTTCATGAGAGAGTTTATTTTTGTCAACTTTGTACTTTATATAATCCACGTTATATAAAGTACAAATATAATACCTTACACTAAGTAAATGAGCAAAAACATTTTTCTTTAAAAATTTCAATAATTTATATTCGTGAGCGATTTTCGGAAGTGGGCCTTATATGGGAGCTATGACCAATTATGGACCGATCACCATGAAATTAGGTAGTGTGATTAATGTCTATATGAAAGTTATTTATGTTGCATTTTATGTGTATACCAACAGTTTTAGGAGATTTATGATCGTTAAAGTGATTATCGGAAGCAGGCCTTATATGGGAGCTATGACTAATTATGGACCGATCATCATAAAATTTGGTGACATGAATTATGTATATATAAAACTTATTTAGAGAAAAACTTGTGTAGATACATATATAAATTAAACATTTATGACCGATAAAGTCCAATTTTGGTAGGACATTTGTATGGGGGCTAGGTGAAATAATGAACCGATTTCAGCCAGTTTCAATAGGGTTCGTCCTTGGGCAGAAAAAATGATATGGACCAAATTTTATCGAAATATCTTCAAAAATGCGACCTGTACTCTGCGCAAAAGGTTTACATGGACAGCATGTAGAATAAACTTATAGTTCAGCTGGTCTGAATATTTTTACAGTGGGTCAAAGTTTTCATTTTTTGAACTGAAAAAAATGTTGTAAGTTAATGTTTGAGAGAATTCTTATTATCAGAGTTATATTGTCGAATTTGATGGGGATCATTTTTGTGATAGATATTAACCCTCTATCTCCTCTCTTTAGGCATCAATTTGACCATTTTTTTCGAGTAAATCCAAAAAAGTCCTTTCATAAAGGACATTTTAAGATTAAAATATTCTATGAAAATGTTTGCAGGAAAATTTCAGTAGGGGTCACCAAAAAGACACCAAAGTTGTAAATAAAGCAGTTTACGCTTAATTAGCAAAATTACACGCCATTTAGGGTATCGCTTTTTTTAAGAAAATCGCCAAAAATTCAAGTATGATCCGAATGAGCTGAAATTTAAAAAATAAATAGTCCTTAAGGACTTTTATTATACATATGTAAGCCATCTCTTTTAGTTCACGAGATATTTAGATTTATTTACTTATTTTTTTTTTTATTCTGCTCGACCTTTTTTGGTTTTTTATTGAGGGTAAATTTCAAAAAAAAAAAAAAAATATCAGCAATTTTTGCTATGAAATTCTGAATAAAATCGAAACAACCGGCTAACAGTTATCTCGTATATATAAAAAGTTACATGCATTAAAAGTTTGAGCATTTAAAAATGGCCGTATTTTTTAAGTTTTTTCCAAAACAAATTTTGCATGGAATATGTAAAAAAACTTTAAAATTTTTCAAAAGGGAGCAAGGTTTGTGGAGCTCCTGATAAATATAAGCTTTTTGTATAAGTAGTTGGTATTGGTGAAAACCTTAGGACTTGAACATTAACAGTTTAGTGAAATTAAATAATTTTATGAATTTTTCGGACATCATTTATCTTAGAAACTAAAAGTTTATTGTATAGGGATTTTCCATGAACAAAAACTTGAAATTTGAATTAATGTACAATTGTAACGGTTAAAGATATTATAACAAAAAGTGGAAATAATGTAGATCCAAATGTCTTTAAATCAACGGAATGATAATTTTTGAAATTTTTTATTTTCAAATACCAAAATTCCTAAATTTTTTTTTTTTAATTGGTAAAGTTTGGATAGGCTTGGGGGCGACTAGGTGCGCTTGAATGAGCCAAATTTTACTTTACTTGCTTTCGCATTAGGTTCTCTTTATGAATCATATATAGTTTTAATATAGTCCCGAAGAAAATTTTTTTCTACAAAAGAAAAAATATAGGGACTTTTTTGGAAAAAACGTAAAAAATACAGCCATTTTTACATGTTCCAAATTTTGATGTATGTTACTTTTTATAGGTACGATATAACTATTAGCAAGTTGTTTTGATTTTATATAGAATTTCATAGCAAAAAAAAAAAAAATTCGACCCTCCATAGGCCCTCCATATCTAAAAACCCAAAAAAGATAAAAAAATAAATAACTAAACCTAAATATCTCTTGAACTAAAAGAGTTAACTTACATATGTCTGCATGTTTTTTGTAGATCTCCTTCATACTTGGATTTTGAGTGATTTTTTTAAAATTTGAGACACGTGTATTTTTGCTAATTAAGCGTAAAGAGTTTTATTTACAACTTTTGTATCTTTGGTGACCCCCACTGAAATTTTCCGCAAAAATTATCGTAGAATATTTTAATCGGCCCAATGACGAAGCCTACTGAAACTGACTGAAATCGGTCCATTATTTCACCTAGTCCCCATACAAATTTCCTCCCGAAATAGAACTTCATAGGCTATAAATATTTAATTTAAGGACTGAGATCGAAAAATTCTTAATTCTTTTTTATTTGATTGAAATTATTATTACAATTTACAAAAAAAAAAAAAATATTTTTATAGTTCTTATCACTAATGATGAAATTTTTAACCTTTTTCGAAAACCCTTCCATTATGGTTTTTATAGTGTTTTATGTCACTTTGTTCGAACAGGTTGTCCATCTCCATTTAAAATCTCCCACACCTTTGGACACCTTTTTTGTGCTCTTCAATTCTCTTTTAACAAGAGTCCAGTATCTATCCACTGGACTCAGCTCCAGGCAGTTTGGAGGAATTGCCTCTCTTGGTAGAAATACCACATCACTGGTCTTGGACCACTCAAGACCTTTCTTACTGATGCCAAATCAGGCCAAAAATAAATGGACACATTAAGAAGTCTTATGAATGGAAACATCCTTTTTTGTAAACATTCCTTGATGTAAATTTCGGTATTTATAGAGCCCTTTGTAACAAATATTTGGCGTCTTTTGCCGCAACTGCATATTACATATTGCAACTGCATACCAACAACTTTTTGGGAAATTTTGTCTGCTTTTGAGTCCTAAACTTTTCTTCAACATTCCCTCGAGCAGCGAAAAATTTTCCATATCCATTATGCAGCAGGCATATTTTTTTATACAATTTGACTTCAATTTCCGTGTTCTGTCTTTGGCCTCTAAATTTTTAGTAGAGTTCATGTTAGGAACTTTTTGAGCCTTGTATGCTTTTAAACCTGCATTGGCCTTAACTTTTCGTTCCAAATAGTCCGAGTCAAGAAAAAAAATCAAATAATACTTGGGTTAAAAGTTTTAATGAAAAACGTGAGTTAAGAATTTTACGATCTCAGTCCTTATATAGGTATCTATACAAATTTCGCTCCAAATAAGTTTTTCGCTGACTTTAACGAGCATAAATTTCTTAAAAATGTTGAAATCCAAATATAATTTAACAAAAATAAGTTTCATATGGAAATAAACCACACTGCCTTATTTCATGGTGATCGGGTAATAATTGGTCATATAATGCCTACTTCCGAAAATCACTCTCGAAATAAAAGTAAAATGTTTTTTGCTCATTTACTTAGTGTAGGGTCATCCTTCTTACTAGTTTTTGTTGCAAAATTTACCAGAATCTTCTTTTTAACTTCTACAAGGGACGCAATAGTCTAATTTATCACAAATACTCTTCCAAATGCTGGCAGGGCTACGACACGTCTGCACGCACGCTTGCAAATAAATACTCGTACACACCAGCATTTATCATACTTACAATAGCCCCATAACAGTAAAATAAAGTAAATCCTTTAACCAAAACAGATCGTTAGCATGTATGAGGACTTTGGTTGAGAGTGTGTGAATGTGTGTGCGTGTGACACATACAGATACCGTCGTACAGACACATTGGTGTGTGCTTAAGTTTATATGACATGTAATTAAGGGAGGCACAGTGTGTTAGTACAATTTTAATACAGAGATTTTGTTTGAAACATGCAGGCAGACATATCAGCAGTGAAGCGGAAATATGTAAAATTATAATTGAGTATAACTGGCCTACAATTCCAAGTAATGTTTTAAGTGCATATAGTTTATTATATGGTATATACTTTCAACGCCAGCCATGTATGAGGAAAATCAAAAATGTTGGAAATTCGTTTAAACTCAATGCTTGTAGCTTTTATTTCCTTTGAGTTTCGAAATGAAAAAAATTAGTGACACATATCGGTAATTCATACCAAAAGACCCAGTGAATGTGAGATTTTCGGTTAGTAATCGTTCAATTCCGATCAGGGCAGAGATTTTCATGCACTAAAAAATAACGAAAATATTATTATAAAATATGCTCTCTAAATTGAAAAATATGCTCTTTAAATAGAAACAAATGCACTATAAAATGTAAAATATTTACAGAAATATAAAAGAAATTTAAATGTCTGTTTTTTTCTATAATAGTGAGAAACCATCTTAAAGCGGACAGAAAACAGCACTTTTCGAATATCTAGTTTCTGATTTTAAAGAAATCTGTTAATGTATTACATATCACAATGTACGATCTCCTAGGACATTGTCATATTAAAATGACAGGTCCCCTTCATAAATATAAAGAGTTTGAACTAGAACTGGTCCTTATCACTATGCTACTAGTTACGTCATATGTCATATGGATTTTTGGCATAGTAACTGCACATGAGCGTATCCTTGCCATGTTTTGGGGTAAAAATAACTTTTTCTCATGGTAGTTTTTTCAAATTCTCATTAAATCTACCCAATAGGTCGGCATAATATTCGCCATTAACTGTTTTACCACTTTGGACTTCTTTGTCGCCGATTTACCCCGACAAATCCACTGTTTTGGCTGCTGTTTGGTGTGTGGTATGTTTCGTCCATACTCAATTGATAATTGAAAATTGAAATCCCTGAGTCTCTTGTACTTTCAATATCAACAACACCATATCGTGAATTTTTTTAATAGTTTCGGGTGTAAAGATTTCAACTGCGAATCTAGAACTTTCGAAATCATCCGTTTTTGTACGGCCACAACGAAATTCAGTAAACCACTGTTTTACCATTGAAATTGATGGTGCAGAGTTTCCATTGTATTTATCAAGTCTTGGTTTGACTCATTTTCCTTAAGTCACGCTTTAGTCTGCTATCAATCGCTGTCAAATTTTGACAGGAGTCATCTAACAGATGGCTGTCAGTTAAGAGGCGGGAAACTTAAAAAGTCAAAATATAGTTAATTTTTTATATCAGTGTATTTAAAAAAACATTGAATAAAGAAAAAAATAGTTGAACACACGCTGATAGTTCCTAGAGAGTTCTATAGATTGGTATCATTTTAATTTATTTTACTTTTTTAAAAAATTGTTTTTAATGTTTAACTTTAAACCAACATAACTATTCCGAGCAATGAGAAAAATTTATAATGCGGGCAGTTTTAGCATTCTTCAGTATCAGCGTATCAAAATGGCCTTCGTATAATATTAAGTATTAATATACTTATATTTGCAATTTATTTGTGTAGTAAAAATAAAATCTGTTGAACATTTTTGACAACCGAATACTTTTCTAGACGTCCCTTTCTTCATATAAGTATTTATATATTTATATCTAAATAAGTAGACACACCTTATTTATTTCATATTTAAGATGTATGTATAAAAGTTTCTATCTGTTATACTTTTGCTATTCACTGTACTAAATGCGATTATACACATTAGACAACTTAGCAACATGAACAGAAATGCAATTTTAAACAACAACAGCTAAAAATAAGCAAAACAACAATATCACAACTACTACAAATGCACTCACACACACGCAATTACACTCACAGATATTGAAATCCTATTTAACAACAGCCTGTGAATGAGCAAGTATATATTAGAGTGGCTCTTATTTTGCTCTTTTTCGATTTTTGATGCTCTCATAGACAAAACTGTTCTCCGTCATTTAAAAAGTAAATGCTGAAAATTTGAGCAAAATCGATTAACGTTTAGAGGCTGTCCATTTTAAGGCCTATCCACGAAAAAATTTAACATTATATTTTTTCTCATAAATTGATAATCTACGTTTTTTTTAATTTTAACTAAAATTATATTTAATTAAATTTCAAAATGTTTACATTAATTAAAAACTAATAATTAGGATATTATGTCTTTCTTTCATACAAATTTCGTACCTTTCTCTTAAAACCATTCATTAGCTTTTGTACAGTATTATTGTCTACCACAGAGTAGACTCTTCGCCAATTATTTTTAAAACAATGGTCGCTTCGTGCCACCTTTTAACTCATTTTTACAGATCTTATCATCAGGAACCAACATCTTTGCCTCTTTCGATTGCCTATATTCAATTGTGTCTTTTGCATACTGATTAGTTACGGCGGTATAATATTCAATACCTTCGGATTTGTAAGTATTTTGCACAAAATCTTTTCTAGAGTTTTTCTTGTACGAACGAAATTTTCAAAATATAAATCTTTTGTGATTAGAAATTATACGTATTTCGACTCTGACAAATTTTGCTACATATATTCAGATGTGAACAAATATACACATTTCACCCGAAAACAAAAATGGAAAGAAATTTATTCGACCTAGATCAGCAGCTATGGTCCCGATAAATTCATTTAAACATGAGGATATATTGCAGCTTCTTTAGTTCGGGAATGAAAGCCTCCCTACACAAAATTGGAAGACGTCAAAGATTTCCAAATCAGAGAAAATTTCAAATGGACAGTAGTTATCCTAAATTAGAGCCACTGGCGCTTCGGAAGAAGCTATAAAAACATTGATATGATCAGAATCCTTTTGAACACATGTCTTGGGACGAGACTGTTACTCTGATTAATCGTAGTGAGACTCAGTACGATTCTTTATTAGGATTAGGTCATGGACTCTTACCAAGAACACATCTAATATTTTTCCTTCGGTAAATATTAGATGTGTTTTGTGTCGATTGCACTCGTTTGATGAGATCTACAACAACTCACATAGTGCGATCTCTGATAAAGCTCGATATAAATCGAGAGAACTTATTACCGACACCAAAAGCAATATTTATAGTCTGTGTTATACATATGTATTCGAACTTGAATTGACTTGCTTATGACTTGGGATTATTATGGGTTAAATATGTCCAATGAAAAAGGTGAAGGTTCAAAATTTATATTATAAAACAAATTTGATCTATTTGTTATTTTAAATAATATTTATTGCAGAGGTCTAACTTTGCTGTATTGGACACTTTTGACACCAAATATAAAATATTTAACAATTTCAAAATCGTAAATTAGCAAACCAAAGAAACATTAGCAAATAGGCTATGAAATATATTTAACAAATTTGTGGCCAAAACCAAAATTTCTCCGAAATCCGCCAATTTCAAATCGGTAGCCACGCTAACCCATAATAAGCACAACTGTAAAAATTTAAGCTTTTAATCCTCATTTATAGTTAATTGGAATCAAAAATAATTTTTTTAAGTTTTTGAAATTTCATTTAAAAAAATTTTGAAATTTCAAATACAGTGCACTCGCGGTAACGTGAACTAATTAAAACCAAGGGAGTTCATGTTAGGAAATTGTTCACGTTAGCGATTGTCGAATTTCATGGAAAATATATAAATTCTTTTATTATTATTTTCATTATTAAAATATAAAACATAAATTATTGATTAAAATGCATTACAAAACAAAACGAGATTACGAGAAAATATACTTTGAAATAAAATTACATAGCAAATAAAATTACTCATTCGTTGCCATACAAAAAATATTAATTTAGAGGATACAAACACATTTTTAATACAAGGGGATTTCCTAAGCTTTAAAAATCGAACTTAATGTATGTATTTCAGTGTTGTCTACACGCTTAGAAAACAAATGCAGTGAAATAAATTGTTCACGTTATAGAGCTTTCTGAGTTTGTTCACGTTACAGAGTACTCAATGTAAACAAAAGCTTGTTCACGTTAGGCAGTGTTTGTTGTACTTTATCAAATTATACTTTAAACTTATAATAATTTTTAATCTAGTTTTACTATGTTTTTGTGTTTTAAATTTTCTATGAAAATAAAATATTTTTTTTACTTCGTATTGAGATTCCAAATAGAAAATATTGCCTTTCACTTTTCAATAGGTTATGGGCCTTATTCATAATTGAATTTTTTTGATTGTGCAATTCGGATCTCAGAATTATACGTTTGTGATAATAGTATTTCAAAAATGGCAAGCGCAAACTCAATTATTCAGATGGAAAAATTGGTTGGATCCGAAAACTGGTTCACGTGGTGTTTTTGCGTTAAAGGCTCAGTTCGAGTTGGATAACTTATGGTGCTGCATTGAAGGTACGTGTGAAGATGCTGTGAAGGAAACACAAGCAAGATGCCGTATCGTTCTGGCAATTCACAAAGATTTGTACGTGTATGTACAAGAAGCTCTTACTGCCAAAGAGGTGTACGAGAAATTGAAGAACTTATTTCAAGATTCTGGTTTGGATAGGCGTATTGGACTTATGCGTAAACTATGTTCAATACAGATGATGGAATGCAATTCTGTGGAACATTATGTTTCAGAAGTTGTATCAACCGCACAAAAGCTAAATGGAATTGGGTTTGGCGTATCAGATGAATGGATAGCGTCAATTTTGTTAAAAGGCTTACCAACGGAATATAATCCCATGATTATGAGTATGGAGAGTTCCGGTAAGGTGTTAACTGCGGATGCTGTTAAGTCAAAGCTGTTACAAGATGTGAAGTATGAATCACAATTGCCAAATTCAGCCCTAACTAGCAAAAAGACCAATAAAAAGAAGGATGTTAAGAACATCAAGTGCTATAATTGTAATAAATACGGTCACTATGCAACAAAATGCCCAGAAAAAGGTTCTGTAAAGAAAAATCAGTCCTTGTTTGCTGCCTATATGGTAAAAGGTTTAAGCCAAGATGAGTGGTACTTCGATAGCGGAGCATCCGTACATATGGTCCAGTCTAAAGAATATTTCGAAGATATTCAGCCATATAAAGGTGAAGTACTTATTGCCAATGATAAAACATTGAAAGCAGTAGGTAAAGGCACGGTTGTAATCGATGTTTCAATTCCAAGTGGAAGTCAGAAAGTTACAATCAAAGATGTTCTTTACGTGCCAGAGCTTGGAGCTAATTTACTATCAATAAGCGAGATTATAAGACGAAACAAAAGAGTAGTTTTTGATAAAACTGGGTGTAGAGTCTTAGATGAAGAAAACATATTGGTTGCTTACGGAAAATTGGTCGATGGTATGTATAAGTTGTGCACACCTACTAATCAACGTGTTTATTTGGCTAGTGAATCATCAAATTTCGAAACGTGGCATAGACGTTTAGGCCATGTGAATCAACAGTCTATGGAGAAGATGAAATCTGATGGTATGTTAAAATATGATGGTCCTGTTACCCTAAATTGTGTGGCATGTGCTGAAGGGAAGCATTCTAAATCCAAATTCCCCAAAGAAGGTTCAAGAGCCAGTGAGATTTTAGAAGTAGTTCACACAGATTTGTGCGGACCTATGGAGGTCAAATCAAATGCAGGAAGCGTGTATATGCTGACGTTTACTGATGACTTTAGTCGAAAAGTTTTCACGTATTATTTGAAAAATAAAAGTTTGGTGTTTGAAACATTTGTCAATTTCAAAACATTTGTCGAAAATCAAACAGGAAAGAAGCTAAAATGTCTTCGTTCAGATAATGGTGGCGAATTCGTAAATCAGAAGATGTCTGATTTTTTGAAAAAGTGTGGAATTATGCATCAGAAGACTGTGGCCTATAATCCGCAGCAAAATGGTCTCGCAGAGCGGATGAATAGATCATTAATTGAAAAAGCCCGTTGTATGTTATATGAAGCCAAACTTCCGAAAAGTTTTTGGGCAGAAGCGGCATCCACAGCTAGTTATTTGATTAATCGTATTCCACATCGTATTCTACAGAAATGTTCAGATGAGATATGGTATGGAAGAAAACCAGGTGTTGGCCATTTAAGAGTTTTTGGCTGTAATGCAATGGTGCATATACCTCATCAGAAAAGAATGATTTTCATTGGTTATTGCAACGAATCCAAGGGATATCGATTATACGATCCAGCTCAGAAGACTGTAACTATAAGTCGCGATGTCATATTTTTTGAAGAAGAATTCATGTCATTGAATAAAGAAAAGTCGATTGAAGAATATTGGTTTTCAATTCCTCCTCCTGCTTTGGAGCATAATAATGTTGATGAAACTCCTGATTTAGAGCAACATCACATTGAAGAAACTTCGAACAATACAAATAACATTGTCGATAACGATTCATTGCTATTCTCTTCGTTTACAGAGGATACCAATGAAGTGGGGGAAGTAATCGAGCAAGAAAATCCAACTTCAAGTGTTGCAGTGGAGCCTGAAGTCGTAGCAGTTCCAAGACGCAGTGAGCGTTTAGCGGCCAAAGCTCAAAAAGGACTTATAGCTTGTGACATTGCAGAAGATCCCTTAACGTACGAAGAAGCAATTAATAGTCCAGAGAGAGACAAATGGTTAGAAGCAATCAACAGTGAAATTAACTCTTTGGAAACCAATAATACATGGACAGAAGTCAGTCGTTCCAGTTGCCAAAACGCAATAAAAACCAGGTGGGTTTTTAAAATCAAGGACGAGCCAGATGGAAGTAAAAGGTATAAAGCACGTTTGGTTGTGAAGGGGTACACACAGAAAAAAGGCATCGACTATGAAGAAACATATTCCCCAGTGATTCGTTATACATCTTTAAGAATGTTGATCGCCTTAGCTGTAAAATATAACCTTGAGATAGAACAAATGGATGCTGTAACGGCGTTCTTGCAAGGAGAATTGAGTGAAGAAATATATATCCATCAACCCGAAGGTGTAAAATGTGCAAATCCAAACTCAGTTCTTAAACTTAACAAGGCTTTATATGGTTTAAAGCAGGCAGGTTTAGTATGGAACAGCAAATTAGATAAAGTTTTACTTAAAATTGGATTTAAGAAATCTAAAATTGATCCATGCGTGTATTATCATATCGAAAATACAAATCGAACGTATTTGGCAATATACGTTGACGATATGTTGTTGTTAAGTAATGATTCAACATTTCGTGAAGCCACAAAATTGAAGCTGTGTCAAGAACTACATATGAAGTTGCTTGGAGAAGCTAAAAAGTGTTTAAATATAAGAATCACTAAAGAAAAGAACATGATATATTTAGATCAAGAAAGTTGCATTGATCAGATACTGCAAAAGTTTAATATGTCTGATTGTAATGCCGTTCAAGTACCTATGGATCCAAATCAAAAGCTTAGTAAGAAAGAAGAAGGTGTGAGTGCATGTAATGTTTATCCATATCAACAAGCCATTGGAAGCCTGATGTACTTAACGCAGTGCACTAGACCAGATATATGCCACGCAGTAAGTTATTTGAGTCGTTTTAACAATAATCCTAGCCAAGAACATTGGAATGCTGTGAAAAGGGTGTTTCGATATTTGAAAGGAACAAAACACTCTAAGCTTTGCTACAGACAGGATGGTAATAATGAGCTAATAGCATATTCTGATGCTGATTGGGCCAACGATACCGATGAAAGGAAATCAGTAACTGGGTACGTTGTCATTCTGCAATCAGGTGCCATCTCATGGAGCAGCAAGAAACAACAGACCGTGGCCTTGTCTTCAACCGAGGCGGAATACATGGCAATGTCTTCAGTAACTCAAGAAGTAGTTTGTTTAAGAGAACTATTTTATGAACTCGTTCCAGATATTCCAAATAAAGCAACCCCGATATTATGTGACAACAGAAATGCAATAGCCTTGTCATCCACTAATGTTTATCGAGCCCGTTCGAAACATATTGATGTGCGTCATCATTTTTTGAGAGAGAAGAAAGATGCCAAACAAGTTGAATTTTTCCCTGTAAAAACTGATGAGATGATAGCCGATTCTTTGACAAAAGCCACAACTGCACTAAAACATATTTTTTGTTTTAAAAAACTGGGTTTAATTATTACAAAGTAAATTTGAGTGGGGGTGTTGTACTTTATCAAATTATACTTTAAACTTATAATAATTTTTAATCTAGTTTTACTATGTTTTTGTGTTTTAAATTTTCTATGAAAATAAAATATTTTTTTTACTTCGTATTGAGATTCCAAATAGAAAATATTGCCTTTCACTTTTCAATAGTGTTCACGTTAGACGGTGTTCACGTTACCGCGAGTGCACTGTATGCATGAAACATTTATTTTTTTTGGGAAAATATTGCTATTTTGTTCCAAAATTCGAAACTTCAAATAAGATTAGCAACCTCTAAACATTATCCGAGTTTGCTCAACATTTCAACATTTGGGTTTTAGATAACGGAGGGCTACCTTAGTAGTAGTAGTACAACTAACAGAAATTAACCCAACAGTTAAGCACATTGTCAATGTATCCCTTATAGACAGTAATCGTCACAAATGTCTTGTCACTTAGCTGACTCCAACTTATATATGTTTTACTCTTTGCTCTTTGTCTTGCAGAGAAAAATCAATTGGTTACATTATACATCCTAGGTAATCTAGCGTGAAATCAATTGTCACTTAAGTGTCTCTAAATAATCTAGAGTTTAGTCACTTTAAACGTTTTGTGAGTAAGTCGTACAAACTGGTTTTATACAAATTGTATTAATATAATTCTTATACAGTTTTTTGTCTTTATGCTTAAGTATACTGACATCCCTTGTAACCTAGCGTGATGTCAATTGTCACTTTAGTGTATCTTATTTTGTACTGCGCTTTAGAAAGTAGTCATTTTACCCACCAGAAGTAATCTATTGGAGAGTTGTTGGAGGAAGGTTTGTTTACAAGATGTCTTTTTAACTGACTATTTGAGGACAATTAGCAACCGTATATGTTAAAATAACTAAGTAGTTATGTAGCTGATCAAGTAACCAGTTAGGTAGTTATATGTAATTGGTATGTAAATCCAAAGCATTGACTGCTTTGGCCCAGCTATAAGGCAGTCTCATTGTAATCAATTGACCCCTGCTTGCGACATGTACGAGTTAAAATAACTAGTCACGTAGCTAGTTATGTAACTATGTATCACCCTAAATAATAGGTAAAATCACTAGTTTGGGAGAGACTCCTAGAACTGCTGGGATCCTACACATTCCCCACACAATCAAATGCAATAATGAGCTTATTTGTAAGACTCTGTTTTTTTAAGGTGGCTTGTAATGTGACTATATAGGTGTATAAATCAAGTTTGTGTATATGTAAGCTTTGTATTAAGTATAATGCAATAAGTTGCCTGGATTATTGCTTTGTAGTACAAACCCAATACACAACTGTATTTTGTATGAGTTTCTCACTCACTCTACCATCACATGCTTCCCCATTCCCTTGACAAACTGGGTTAATTTCTTAAACACTTTTCCTGGTCATGAAGACAAGACTGTCTTGGTGGCTGCTGTAATCAAGGAAAGACCAAAAACTAATATTTTATTCATTTAGGTTGGTTTAAAGCGTGGTTAAAATTTATTTTTCATGAATTTTTATATTTAATTTTTAACTGTTTTTTTTATTTTTATATTGGTTTGGGAAATTTTTTAATTAATTAAGCTGTCACAGGAATTGACAGCATTATTTTTGTTTTTAAAGTTTGGATAATGTAGGAGGAAGGAAAAATAAGTTGTTGAAGTTCCACTATATAATAATGTACACTAGTTTAGGATTTTGATTAGTTGGTCAAACGTATCAAAAGTTTGTAAAACAAACATTGTAAAGAAATTTAAAAACTGTAATAAACTGAAATATCTTTTTAAGGAAAAAGCTTTATACAATAATAATATTTGAAGATATTGCAACGAGTAAAAGAAGCATACTCTCCAATTTATTTTCCAAAGGGTGGCATTATCATACTATAGTTTTAAATCTTAAAAAAATAATGAATCCAATCCAAAGTGAAAAACATAATTTAACAAAGCTATTTGTAGTGAAGGAAAATTGAGATACCTTAACTTTACAGCAACAGCTTAAGATTTGAAGCTGGAATATTTGCAGAACGCAGAGTAGTATAGGCGCTCTATTTAATGATTTACTCTCACATCTTCTAACCTAACCTTAGGTTGATTTGGCAGCTGCCATAAGTAAATCTGACTTGTATCAAGCTTTTGGTCCCACTGTGATACCATAAGCAAATTTGTATAATGCATCCAAATTTAGGGTACTCGTCACACAACCTGTGTAACCCACTAACCAACTTTATAAAGCTGTGTATCACTTCTATATCACCAGTGGAAAGTATTTTAAGTTATCGTTCGATGATGCAGGAGTGGCTGAGAAGATGTTCAGTTGCCATCTCTTTGATGTTACAGCATTTGCAAAAGTAGTTGTAAGAAAGTTGTAGCTTGTCATCGATATTAAGTTACGCAAATGGAGTCTCGATAGATTGATTGCGCTTTGCGTTTTCTGCTCATCTAGATATTAAGGGCTAGATTTGTATGACTTCAACGCATCTAAATTCAGCATCCCTCATCCAGCCTTGTAACCAACCAAGTTTATAAAGGTGTGACTCAACTCTAAATCATCATAAGAAAGATAACAAGTGTTATCAGTGAGTGCTCGATGTTCCAAAAAATTCAATATCTAAGGACTGAGATCGAAAAATTCTTAACATACTAAACTTACAGTTTTTAATATTTTTTTATTTGATTGAAATTATTATAACAATTTACAAAAAATAGTATTTTTATAGTTCTAATCACTAGTGATGAAATTTTGAACCTTTTTCGGAAACCCTTGCTCGAACAGGTAGTCCATCTCTGTTTAAAATCTACCACACTTTTGGAAACCTTTTTTGTGCTCTTCAATTCTCTTTTAACCAGAGCCCAATATCTCTCCACTGGCCTTAGCACCAGGCAGTTTGGAGGAATTGCCTCACTTGGTACAACTACCACATTATTGTTCTTTTACCACTCAATACCTTTCTTACTATAGTGACAGGGTGCCAAATCAGGCCAAAAATAAGTGGACATAGTCTTACGAATGGAAGCAGCCTTTTTTGTTAACATTCCTTGATGTAAATTTCGGTACTTATAGAGCCCGTTGTAACAAATGATTGGCTTCTTTTGCTGCAACTGCATACTGCATATTACAACTGCATACCAAGAACTTTTTGAGAAATTTTGTCTGCTTTTGGGTCCTAAGCTTTTCTTCAACATTCCCTCGAGCATCAGCAACATAAAAATGTTGACCCGGAAGTTGCGAAAAATCTGCCAGAACATACGTTTCGTCATCCATTATGCAGCAAGAATATTTTTTTATAAAACTTGACTTCAATTTCCGTGCTCTGTTTTTGGCCTCTAAATTTTTAGCAGCATTCCTGTCAGGAACTTTTTGAGCCTTGTATGTTTTTGTACCTGCATTGGCATTAACTTTTCGTACCAAATAGCCCAAACACTGTGCTAACCGGGCTTCTTTCCGGATGTGAAAATGAAAATGCTTTCTATTTTTTTGGCTTAATAAACATCATGTGAACCATTCCTTCTACCTGAACCAAGTTTTCTATCAACGGACAAGTTCTCCCGGTAATGTTTAATAACATTGGAAACAGTTTGACCGCAGACCTTTGATTGTTTGGCCAACTTTTTGTAGGACCAAGCTGGGTTTTGTTGAAAATATTTAATAATTTTAGTACGCACTTTTTTCTTGTCACTCATTTTAATCAGATTAACAACAAATGAACATAATTGACACTAAACATAAGTAATAACTGAAATGCTTCCCCAAAGGTAACTATAATACTTGAGTTAAAAGTTTTAATGAAAAACGTGTGTTAAGAATTTTTCGATCTCAGTCCTTAGTCGCTGGATGCTGAACAGTTTGTGAGAAGATGTACTGTTGCCTCCTCTTTCTCCACGTTGTTAAAGCTTTTACATTATTCGTTGTAATGTAAATGGTTTGGGTTCTTTGCGCTTCCTTTTGAGGACCAGATTTTCCTGGATTCAATAAAGGTGGGCTCTTATTCCCATAACTACTGTGCTACTATCAGTTCTGACCTTCCTCCACCACTTATGCTTTGAGCTCCTTACCAGAATGTTGGGTTTCCATCACAGCTTACTGACCAAAATAACACCCAGATATTTTTCTTTATCCGAAAGAGTCAGTTCAATACCTTTCAATGAGGGTTGTGTGAAAATGTAAATCTTTCAGATTTTATCACTTACGCTGTTCCATTGACTTAGTATTTTTAGTGTCGTATACAGTTTCTGGGATATTGTGTTCAAGTGAATCCCTGAAACTTACACAATTTTCGCAAGTCATAATCACAAATTGACAAAAGTTAAAAAATACCTATTTAAATTTAGAAGACTTTAGATCTAAATACTTTTATTTGTGTAAAGATGCGCATATTATTAGTCTGTTTATTTGAATTTCCATATGTTTCATACATACATTCCTTCACAGTTAAATAACTTTCATAATCAATTGCACTCATACGAATAACTACTTTGCGAACTATGAACTACAATTTATTCCATTTTCAAATGTACCAGTTCAACTGCTATCGTTTTATTGTAATTTTTTTATTATTTTTTTTTTTTTTCGTTCGTGGCAACATGCATTTTTACTGTGTTATTTTTTTTTTTGTTTCAATTGTTATATTAAAATTTACAAGTACTTGTGTGACATTCTTATCCTTGTTCTAATTTTATATTGTTGATGATGCTGCCACAGCTGCTGCTGCTATTATTGTAGCAAAATAGAAAAATGAAAACAGAAAAAAAAAAACTAAATAAAATTGCCTGCGGTAACTTTTTGATGTTGTCACTTCATTTCTTCATGTTTCATACTTAAATAGAATTCAATTGACAACAGTGATGCAGATGTTGCTGCTGCTGCTGATGCTGTTGTTGTTGGAAATATTGTTTTTAATGTTACAGAAATGTTTTTCACTAGTTTTCCAAATATCTAGTGAAAGCTCAACAGAAAAAAAAAAACAAAGCCTACAAGGATACTCAAATTTACTGTTACTAAATTTGCTATTGTATCATACGAGTAAGTAAAACTGACAATATTGAAGCTGATGCGGATGATGCTGTTGATGACGACAATAATAGTTCTTGTTAGTTTGTGTTTTTTTTTTAACTGCGATTGTAGGTATTTTTATACTATAAGTATTACTAGTTTAAGAGGTAAGATTTAAAAGTTTTTTTTAGCAACAAATTTTCAAAATATTTTTATTCGTACTAAAAACAGTTACTAAAAGGCATTTTTGTTAATGATGAAACTTATTCGTGGAAATAAAATTGCATTTAATTAAATTACTGCTTGGTGATTTCAAATATGAAATTCTATCAGAGATTTTTAAATGTGAAACATGATACATTTCTAGTGTAACTCATGGAATTTCACATTTTAAGCTTAAAATATTATCTTTTAGATTTCCAGAAATCACTTTTCAGTTTACCTTCTCAACTACATTGCATTTATATACCTTAGTTGCTACTTCACATACTTGCTAAAAGTAAAAAAGTACTAATGATAATAAACGTTATTATAGTGATGATATTAATAATGATGTTGCTGCTGCTGCTGCTGCTGATTCTACTTTTTGTGTCATGACTTTAACGCAATAATCTCGTTAAAGGCAAATAAATGTTTTATAACATTTTAATGAAGCTGACCTCGGTAAATATTTCATTAAAAATACAACAAAAAAAATACTTGTACAAAAACAACAACAAGAATATTAAGTATAACAACAAAAACAAACAATTGTATACCCTTAATAATAGAATAGAATAGAGTCACACATACCAAGAAATTTTCAAGTATTTTCTCTAAACACCCTGTAGATTTAGAGGTGGCTAAATTCAATATAAAATTATATTTAATTCATCTGTAAAAGGCCTAGTACTAAAGTCTGCAAGGCAGCAACTGAAACACATGCAATAAATGTGGCTATACCCAGCAGTTAAGCAAGTAGTCAATGTATACCTTATAGCCCTTTCCGTCCCTAAAAATTTGCGGATTTCTGTGAACTTTTCGTTCACATTTTTGCACTCGTATACAAAATACTAAAGTAAATCGCACAAAACGTATAACAAAATGAAAAAGAAATAACACATAATATTGAGACATTTAAAACAGTAAGAAAAAACCGTACACTAATATATAAATGTCTCTACAAAATACGTTAAATTTACCTATACATTTGTATAGGCGGGGACGGAAAGGGATAGACAGTGATCGTCACAAATGTCTTATCACTTGGCTGACTCCAATTTATATATTTTGGTCATTTGACACGTATGTGTCAAATTGCTTACTTTATACATCCCAGGTAATCTAGCGTGAAGACAATTGTCACTTAAATGTCTCTAAGTAATCTGGAGTGTAGTCACTTTAAACGTTTTGTGAGTAATTCGTTCAAACTGGTTTTATACAAATTGTGTTGATATAATTCTCATACAGTTTATTATACCCTACACCACCATTGTGGGTGGGTATAATGGATTTGTGCAGAAGTTTGTAACGCCTAAAAATATTAGTCTAACACCCACCTTAGAGTATACCGTTCGACTTAGAATCACTTTCTGAGTCAATTAAACGATGTCCGTCCGTCCGTCTGGCTGGCTGGCTGTCCATGTAAACCTTGTGCGCAGAGTACAGGTCGCAATTTTTGAGATATTTCGATAAAATTTTGTACATATAATTTGTTTGGCCCAAGGACGAAGCCTATTGAAACTGGCTGAAATCGGTTCATTATTTCACCCAGCCCCCATACAAATGTCCTCCCGAAATTGGACTTTATCGGTGATAAATGTTTAATTTATATAGGTATCTACACAAATTTCTCTCCAAATAAGTTCTATATATACTGAATTCATGTCACCAAATTTCATTATGATCGGTCTATAATTAGTCATAGCTCCCATATAAGGCCTACTTCCGATAATCACTTTAACGAGCATAAATCTCCTAAAAATGTTGATATACACATAAAATGCAACATAAATAACTTTCATATAGACATTAATCACATGACCATATTTCATGGTGATCGGTCCATAATTTGTCATAGCTCCCATATAAGGCCCACTTCGGATAATCACTCACGAATATAAATTATTAAAATTTTGAAAGAAAAATGTTTTTGTTCATTTACTTAGTGTAGGGTATTATATGGTCAGGCTTGACCGACCATACTTTCTTACTTGTTTTTATTTTTGCTTAAGTATGTATACTGATATCCCATGTAACATAGCATGAAGTCAATAGTCACTTTAGTGTCTCTTAGTCACTTTCAACTTTTATTTTGTACTGCACTTTAGAAAGTAGTTATTTTACCCACCAGAAGCAATCCATTGGAGAGTTGTAGAACAAAGGTTTGTTTACAAGCTATCGTTTATTGTACTGCATATGATATGTATTTTTAGCTGACTATTTGAGGTCAATTAGCACCCGTACATGTTAGAATAACTAGTTATGTAGCTGATCAAGTTACCAGTTAGGTATCTAGTAAGGTAACTAACGCTATTTAACCAGTATGCTATTAGTATCATTGTAGTCAAAAAGGGTCAATTGACCCCCTGCTTAGGACTTGTTAAAATAACTAGTCACGTTGCTAGTTCCCACCCTGAATGATGGATAAAATCACTAGTTCGGGACTGTCTCCTAGAACTGCTGGGTAGCAAAAGGGTTAAATGCTGATTGTGTGAAAATGAGAGTGAAAGATAATATATCTTAGTTAAAAACTGTATATGGGAGAATTCATCCCAAAGCGGACAAAAAAGAACACTTTTCGGATTTCTCATCAACGTGTATATAACAATTGTAAAGAGCACAATATTTTAGTCGCATTCCAAATGTCATAACATGACAATGTTGTTACGTTAGCATAGCACTATGTTTGGAATGTCACAACATAGCACAGAATGAAATGTTAATGCATAGCATTTTTGATTGGCATCTTGTCTTTTGCAGACATTTAATATCTATTTTAAATAATGGACATTTACATGCCTATCTTAAATGACTAGCATTTGTATTACACATTGGCCTATAACACCAATTTCTGTTACTTATCCTTTTGATGTCAGGTTTTCGAGATTGAATATAAATGATTAAACCAAGAAATTTTAACGACATCTACACGTGATGATTTGAACAATATTGATGTCAATGTACTTATGCCTAAATTTGTACCCAAAATACTCATGGCTTAACCGATAATGACGTCATTCAGATCCAGTTAAGAGATGCACGATGAAGGATAACATTATAATATGTTGCACTCAGATTATGATAATTATAATTTGAGAGCAACATACGCTGATCTAAATTTTCATAATGGAAATGATTGCCAGAAGCATATCGTCACCTAAACTGCAAAATAACGAACAACAAAAATACTAAAATCTAATGTTTGATAGATTATTACCTATTAAAGTTAAGAAATATAAAAACTATATTTTAATTTGGAAATGTGTTTCTCAATCTGTTTAGTTGTTAAATGGAAGAAATTAAGTTTAAATACTTAATATTTTTAATGCTTCAATGGTTTTTGTCCAGAATTTTAAACATTTTTAAATTAATATTAAGTTATTTGTCATTTTAGGTGACGATATACTTGATTCTTACACACATATATATGAATGCAATAGTCAAGTGAACGGTAACTGTAAGATAATATGTGTGTGGCAGTAATATCTCATTCATATTACTGCCACACACATATACAGTGATCCTATTATTGTTTATTTCCTAATAATCATGTTAAAAAATTGTCTGTCACCTAGAGTTTATAAAAAATCATTTCTATATACAGGGTGGCCGAACTTCTACTGACTAATTTGAAATGCTTATAACTTTTATATTTTTACAGTTTAATAAAATTTAAATTTTATTATGTTTCCGGACGATCAATTGTTACAACGAAAATAAAATACACGTAAAAATTTTAATACAATAGCAGCCCCCAGTGTAAACATGATAAGAAACTTAAATACCCGTTTTGAGAACCAGGGTTCAGTAGGTAATAAACCACGAAGAACTGTTGCTCGACCTGTTCACACTGGATATGCTGTACGAGAAAGTGTCCACACAGATCCATCTAAGTATACTCGTATACATGCTACTCAATTGGGAATCTCCAGAAAATCCTTGCGGCGCATTCTAAAAGTTGATCTGGAGATGTTTCCATATAAAATTCAATTGGCTCAAAAATTATTGCCTACACGCAGAGAAAAAAATATAGTTGTGCATGTTTACAGTAACCATTTCACATTTTTAAAAGTTTTTTAACAATATAACAATAACCATAATATTGGTTAACTTGCGATTCACATGATTGTATCAATCATATATATGGTTATAGTAAACAAGTATATGTTTGTGACAACCATTGTTATGATGAATCTTTATATCATAATATGTTGTTCTCAGAATATGACATCAACTAGCCGAGAGCAACATAATATGGTAAAACCTTAATCATAAAAATGGTTGTCACAAACATATACTTGTTTACTATAACCATATATATGATTGATACAATCATGTGAATCGTTAGTTAACCATATTATGGTTACCACAATCATGTAAATAGTTACTGTGACTATAATATTGTTAAAAAACTTTAAAAAATGTTGAAATGGTCACTGTAAACATGCACAACTATATTTTTTCTCTGCGTGTAGGGATGCATCACAACGACTACAATATGCCATTAGATTAATTTTGCTCGCGAGAGAAAATTACAACTTTTTGAACAATCTCATTATAAGGGATGAAGCCCATTTTCATTTAAATGGATATGTTTATAAACAGAACTGCAAAATTTGAAGTACCCGAAATCCTAGAGCAGTACACCCTCTCAGAAGCACGGTTAGGTGTGAAATTATGGCTGATAGATTTATCGCTCCATACTTTTAAGAAAATTATACTGGGGTGAGATCGTCTCCGAGGCGGTATGTCGGACCATGTTGGAATATTTTTTTTTTTTTAATTATGCGAGAACTTTTTGATAACCAATAAATGCTGATTTTGAGTGGCAGTATCGCCATAGAAGCATTTTGTCCTAATTTCATAATTTCAACATCGTTAAATTATCTAGAAAAGTAACATATTTTGTTATGTGTTTGTTATTTTCCTTAAAATATTAAAAAAATATACTATATATGGGTTTAAAAACTAAAAATGCGTCTCTTGAAAAATTAAATTTTTTGAGTTATGACGATGTTGCAAATGAGCGATGTAATCATTTCTAATAGTTTCATTATATGTAATTGATTCATGAGAATTTGTATCGAAAGAGCTGTTCATACCAGCAGCTCAGATTTAAATCAGACCAAATGTTTAATATAACAAGTATAACAATGAATATATTGGGTGAATGACTTAAAAATGCGGGATTTACAATAGAAGGGGTATCTTTTTGTCTCTAGGGTTTTTATTTTTAATAACTTATTTGTCATTTATTCTCACTTAGTTATTGAACATTATAGTGTAAATATCAAAGTTTTGTTTTTGCTTTGAAAAGGAAGAATTTTGTACCAACGAATCGTCATATACGGTAAGTTTTGCTTTACTTCTTTAATTTGAAAAAAAAAGTGCAGCTGAAGCATACCGATTGGTCACCAAAGCTTATGTTGAATGTGTTCGATCGGTTTCAACATGCGAGAGACACGGCAGACAAAGATCGTCAATCCTGCAAGCAGGAGGATTCATCCAAAAGCAGGGAAATTGGGTACCATACGAATTGTAGCCAAGAGACCTTGATATACGACTTTGCTTGTCCGAAATGATGCTTGAACCCTATAAAAGAAAATCATTGTTGCACCGAATCATTACTTGCGATGAAAAATGAATCCATTACGATAACTCGAAGTGTATGTGGTCGTATGTGAAGCTCGGTCAAACATCCGAATCGACACTAAAGCCAAATATTCATTGCGCTATTATAATGCTCTGTATTTGGTGGTAGCAAAACTGTCATATCTATTAAAAGCTGCTGAAATCTGAACAGACCATCACAGGTTACATGCACCGAAAGCAACTGGGTCGTTTGAAGCGAGAATTGGCCGAAAAACGCCCACAATGTGAGGCCAGACATGAAACCGTAATATTCCATCAGGACAACGCTCGGTCACATGTTGCAATATCTGTTAAAAAGTATTTAGAATAAAGTGGTTGGGAAGTTTGGCCTCACCCGCTTTATAGACCAGACCGTGTCCGGTCCAACTACTATTTGTTTCGATCGATGCAGAACGCTATAGCTGGGATACGCAGATGGAGCAGAGTATCCGATATTGGCTTGATTCGTTCTTGACCACAAAAGATGAGCAGTTCTTTTGGCTCGGAATTTATATGTTGCCAGAAAGATGGGGAAAAAGTCGTAGCTAAGAATGGCTAATACTTTAAATAAATTTATGCTGTACAAAATGTAAATTTTTCATCTAAATTTTTGGAGATCCACATTAATTGTTTTTTATTTCGACTTTTTAATGTAAATGTTTAAACAGATTTCAATGAAACTGTAAAATTTATTCCTAAAATCTTAAGATTTTGGGAGCATAAATAAAACCAGATATATCGTTCAACTCTTTTTATATCCATTAAAACCCAAATAAATGAAAAACATTCCCAAATTACAAAAAATAATACCTTCCTAATCCACATGTCCTTAATAAAGTTCATGTAAACTGAAATCTCTAAATATATGTATGTATGTATGTATAGGTGTAAGTGAGTAAGTGACACACACACAAGTTCTCAGCAATAAAATCTCTCACGATTATTTGTTTGTATGTTTGTTTAAAAAAAAAAAGAGAAAAATGTTTTTGGGGTATACAAATAATAACAACAAATAATACTTTGTCTGTTTTACACACAAACAAAATAAAAACTCAAAAAGAAAAGAATATAACAGAAACAAGAAACTTCGTAAGAAAAATATAAAATCTCAAGTGTTTTATATGCTTTGAGCGCTTTTCAACATCCGTAGCTTGTTTTTTTATTCCAATCTATTCTTTTTGTTGTTTTTAGTTAAATTTTTATGAATATTCTACTAACTTAAGGGCAAACCTAAGGCACACACAGCGCATTATTACAGGCTGTAAAGGTTTCAATGTTTTTTTTATAAATGGGTACATTTCAGGGGATTTTATGGTTTAAAAACGTTTTTTTGTTTAGGAACTTTTTTTTGGAAATAATTCGGTATCTCGGGAACTATTGGATATATCGTAACAAAATTTCACAATGCAGCAGCTGAGGTGTTTCACTCGGGTCTCACATTTAAAAAAAAAAAAAAAATCATTTATGATCCCCTACGCATATTACATTTGCGCTTAGAAAAGGAAATTGCCCTGAAGTTTTTCTAAATAATGATATAATTCCCAGCTCAGACTGCGTGAAATACCTTGGAATGCACTTAGATAGGAGATTAACATGGAAAAATCACATTAAGGCAAAAAGACAACAATTAGACCTCAAAACTAAACGTATGTATTGGCTATTGGGTAAAAATTCTACGCTAAGTCTACAAAACAAAGTTTTACTTTATAAAACTATATTGAAGCCTATATGGACATATGGAATACAACTCTGGGGCACTGCAAGTAACTCGAATATTGAAATTTTGCAACGATATCAATCCAAAACCCTCAGAATGATTGCTAATGCTCCATGGTTTATAACAAACAACAACATTCATAAAGACTTAAGCGTAGCCAAAATAAAGGAGGAAATCAGAAACGTTAGTACGAGATACCTTGACCGGCTTAGTAATCATTCCAATCCACTTGCAATTATCTTACTTGATGACAGTGATGAGTTAGACAGACTTAAAAGACACCATGTTCTAGATCTACCTTTCAGAAGCTAGTTTATTGTAAATATGTAAATACTGTAATAATTTTTATTTTAAACTAATTTTGTAAATATTTAAATATGTATATATTTTTAGATTATAAACGTATATAAATACATTTTTTGAGTTGTTTCAATCCCGATGGGGATTGAAACCTATGTTAATATTAATCTTTAAGAAATTTGCTTATTATTGTAAAAATAGATTGCAAATAAATAAATGAAAAAAAAAAAAAAAAAAAAATTATGATCCGAATGAGCTGAAATTTTTAAATATAAATAGTGCTTGAGAAGATAAAATTCGGAATAAAATAAAGGCAACTTGCAAAAATGGTATCGTCCCTATAAAGAGTTACACCCGTCAAAAGTTGAAACATGTAAAAAGGTCCGTATTTTTTAATTTTTTCTCCCAAAAAGGTCCCTTAAAATCGGCCAAGTTTGGAGAGGTCTTGGGGGACTATATCCGCTTAAGTGAGCTAAATTTTACTTTACACGCTTTTGCATTAAGTTCTCTATCCGGATTATATACAAATAATATGTAGCCCCGAAGAAAGTTTCTGTCTATAAAAGAACAAACATAGGGACTATTCTGGGCCCTTTTTACATGCTTTGGATGCGTGTAACTTTTTCTAGAAACGGGATAACTGTTAGCAAGTTTCATTTATTTTATTCAGTACGTTATCGCAAATATAGCTGATATTTGAAAATAAATTTCGACCCACTTTAACTTAAAGAGATAAAATACATATGTGAGAGTATTTTTTGTAGATCTTCTCAAGCACCATTTATATTTTAAATTTCAGCTCATTCAAATCACAAATGGAATTTTTTGCAATTTGTATTTAAAATATAAGACCCAAGGTGACCAACTTTGAGGGATCACCCACTGGCCTGAACAACTGTAAATCAACTCGAAAACACGTCGGCTTCAACCTTGAAATGATATATTCAATACTTCCCGCTTATAGTGCAAACATGATAAGTCCATTTTCTCTAATTTAACAAAAGACACAAAAAACGTTGTCAAATAAACGTAATAATTGTAAAAGTTTATTTTTTTATTTTTGCTAATTCTAACGTTTTGTATTAAAATCACATTTTTCATTAAAAAAAATGGACTTAGCACATTCGCTCACTAAGCTAACGATATTATTTTTTGGTAAAATTCTAACTAAAACTCTTAATCAAGATATCAAAGGTTAAACTTGTAAAAAATTAAAATGATAAGCCAAGTTGTAAAAGTTTATAAATTGAACAAAAAATTAAAATATTTAAAATTTTGTGTTAATTTTATAACACTGCTTTGACCACCATCCCTGCTGTAGTGGATTAATATTTTTATTTTCATAATTTTTTTTTTTATGTTCTCGTTTTCCAAAAGCAATTCGTTTTAATAAAACAATAAAAAAAATACACACACTCACATATTATATTCCTTTTTAACACATGCAACACTTCTGTCGGATGTGAATTTAGATGAATTTAAATTTCACACAAATTCTTTTACACTCGTTTGCATGTAAAATGTGTCCGTATATTTATATTTTGCTCATCATAAAATCCAGCACGTGTATGTGACTTAAACTCTTTTTATATACATATATGCACATATACATATTTTACATTTACATACATATATTAGGGTGGCACTTATTTTCAACTTTTTGAATTTTCTGTGGTCCAAAATGCTGAAAATATGAATATATTTAAAGTTTCGAAAACTAAATGCTGAAATCAAAAAATGGTTTCTGTATTTCATTTACCAATATATGATAAAATATAAAATAACCATTTCAATTCCAAATTTTACATTGACAATATATATTTAAATACTGCAGAAACTAGACAGTTAGTTTTGCAATTAATATTTTGCATTAAAGTTGAAAAAACATTAAATATTTCTTAAAAACATTAGCAAAAAAAATTTCAATTTTTTACAAAAACTACGTTTTTCAAATGGAGGGTAAAAGGGTACATACTAAGCCTTAAATGTTTCTAAGTTCAAAATAATAATGAAACAAATATTTACTTTAGTCTTTTCTTATGTTAATTTCTAAATAGAGACCAATACCAAAAATTTGTTTCGTATTAAACAAATTTTGAGATTTTTGTGGAAAATTAAAGGTATTTTTTTGGCGGAATTTTTTAAAATGTTTAGCTTTTATTTTGAAACATTTGTGCAATATAAATTTACTTAAAGTATTGGCCATTGTTAACTATGACTTTTTCCCATCTTTCTGGTAACATATGAATGCTGAGCCAAAAGAACTGCTCATCTTTTGAGGCCAAGAACGAATCAAGCCAATTTCGAATAATCTGTTCTAAAGTGAAGCGTATCCCAGAAAGAGCCTTCTGCATCGATCGAAACAAATAGTAGTCAGACGGGTGAAGATCTGGAATATAAAGCGACTGAGCAAAACTTTCCACCCACTTCATTCTAAATACTTTTTAACAGGTATTGCTGCATGTGGCCGAGCGTTGGCATGATGGAATATTACGGTTTCATGTCTGGTCGGGTGTTTCCGGTAGTTTTTCGACCAATGCTCGCATCAAGCGAATCAGTTGCGATCAGTATAGGTTCCCTATGATGGTCGGGCTAGATTTCAACAGGTCATAATAGATAGGATCCTTTTGGTTCCTTTTTGGCTGGCCTGGGCGATCTTTGTCTTCCGTGTCAAAATCACCACTTCTGAACCGAACAAACTCTCTCGCACATTGAAACCGACGGAACACATTCACCATAAGCTTTGATGAATAATCGATGTGCTTCAGCGGCACTTTTTTTAAATCAAAAAAGTAAAGCAAAACTTAGCGCATTTCGAAGCAAAAAAAAAAAAAAAACTTTGTTTTTTACACTACAATGTTTAAGAGCCAAGTGAGAATAAACAACAGATATGTACCCTCCAAATTGACATATAAGTTATTAAAGATAAAAACCGCGTTCATAAACCAGCATTTTTAAGTACTATTTTTTAAAATCAAAGAAGTAAAGCAAAACTTCCCGCATATGACGTTTTGTTGGCAAACAGTTTGGCATTTTTGAAGCAAAAAAAAAAAAAATACTTTGTTGTTTACACTATAATGTTGAATAACCAAGTTAAAGGGGGGGGTCACACGGCATGTATTCCATATGTATTGGGACATGTATTCAATACATATGGAATTCAATGTGTATGTAAAAATTCACGTTAAACATACGATTCATAATTTCCACATTCACACGTACATATGTAATTGCATGTGACATAACCTCTATTAGTTTATATGTTTGTTGTTTTTAACTATATGAGTATTTAAAAGATTTTTAAATCACAAGAAACATATTTAATGCAAAGAAACTTATTTTGTTATGATTTTTCTCTACTCCGTTTTGTTTTGTGGTTTTTTATTTTACACTAACACTGTGTTGTATTTCAAAATACACATTTGGTCAATTCACAAGGTCATGTCATATTGTCATAATGTCCTAATATTTTACAATGGTTTTTATTGCTTTTCAAGCTAAAAATTTCATAAAATAATACTACTTTCTATGCTTTGTTTATTCTGTTATCGTAACAAACCAGCAGAGACCAACGCCGAATGCCTAAGAGTCGGTTAAGCCGAGCCGCTCAGTCGTGATATATTAGGACATTATGACAATATGACTGATAAGACCAATTCTGAATTGACCAATTGTTAAACACACGAAAATAGCACATGCTTTAATTGCCAAAAATGTCATAGGGCATACACATGTATTTTACATACACAAAGTTTCATATGGATCACACGGTATGTACATGTTTACATGTGGAAAAATATCCCAATACATGTCACAAATCGCTAGCAATACATACCGTGTGATCCCCCTATTAGAATATCATATATATACCCTTCAAAATGACATAAAAGTTATTAAAGACAAAAACCGCGTTCATAAGATATGGCATCTGTTGCGAATTAATTTAATTTATCGCATAAATGTCTAGTTTTTCTTTAAAAATTCAAGTGCAGAGATTTGTGATCAGCGGGCAATAATTTATAATAAAAATGCTACGTTCACACGTTGATTTTTATGATGTTTTATTTATTATAATTCTCTTTTGAAGTTGCTACCAAAAATCATTTGTGTTCACATGATCATTTTTTAGTTTCATGATTTTTTTAATATTTTCTCTTTGTTTTTTTATACAAATAAAACGTAATGAGAAAAATACAAATGACTGTGATGAGAAATAACAGACAACAGAAATCGTGATCTTTTTCTCAATCCCTCTTTCAACACTACCCCTCTCGTTACCAAACAAAAAAAAAAACATGATTTAAAATCATGATTTTAAAGCAACGTGTGAATGTAGCAAAAGTTGTGTTATTTTCAAATGAGATTTCAAAAAATTTTAAAATTGGTTATCGAGCAATTTTAATGAGGATTAGAAATCCTACTTTTAATGGTTACACCTGGAAATTTCGGGGAAATTATATTTTTAGTCAAACATTTTTTAAAATTATTTCTTTGAAAAACAAAATTTGTAATTTTAATTTTAAATTTCTAGAACATTTTTAACTAAATTAGTTTTTTAAGAACAATAGCCTGTTTCAAAATATCAAAATGAAAGATTTCGTTCGCATTCTAAGCGAAAGAAAACTGATTCGTTCACATCAATATGAAGTTAATGAAACCAAAATCAGTTTTCTTTCGCTAAGTATGCGATTGGGAGCATCATAAAAGTGCAAAATAAGGACCTCCCTAATACTCATACATACTGACATTTTACAGATATATTTATGTGCTTGTAAATGAGTTTGTGTGTTAAAACGAGTTAAAGGATTTGTTTTTCCATATTTAAATATCTTGTCGACGTCGTTTTTGTTTGTTTTTAAGTAAATTTTAATAAACTTTTTTGTTTGTTTACTTCAATATTCTGTTTTTTTGTGTTATTTTTTTTTTTTTGTTATTTGTTAACAAATTTTTTTATAATTTTATGTTGTTGTCCTGTTGTTTCATTCTGTTTTATTTGTTTGTTTGTTTCTTTCTTTCTTTCTTTTTATATAGAATTTCTAAAGGATGCATGACGACAGGCTTAGATGTTTCGAAAGTATGTTAGTGTGCTTAACATTTGCATGTTTATTTCGAGGACTAAATGTCTGCACGAGTAATAGAAGAAATACTGGTGAATGTGGCTAGAGGTAAAACATATGGGAAAGAACGCCCAGCTGAAGGCCTTATATGATAGATACAAAGTTTGGCAGTTCCATTTCAGTCCAAAATTGATTTTGATAACTCAAAGAATACCATTGCAAAGTAATTTAGACAATTGGAAAATTATTTCTCAAAAATAGATAGTTTAATAAATGGTATCTAAAGTAGAACTTTGGACATGTAAGATTTGCCCATTGTCTAAATAATTTTACAATAACGAACTTGAGCCAAATAAAATTTACTTAACTTTCATCGCGATATACAGTTTTATAAGACAACTATGAATGTTTAATTCATTTCTTGAAGAGGCCTTGTATGGGGACTAGTGACAAATGTTGGCCGATTTTCTACAGTATAAATTCATATATTATCAACATATTTATGACTGCTCAAACAGTATTCCGGGGCAACATTTGTATGAGGGTTAGGTTAAATCATGGACCGATATTGCTCATTTTAAATACCAAACAGACCTTATCATTAGAGAGTTATTTCAGCCAGCTAGCTCCTTTCGTTTGGGCCCTATTGTGTTTTCAACAGACAGAGAAATGGATAGACGGACGGCTGGATGAACGGATGGATGGATGGACAGAATATTTATACTTTTGTGAGTCTGCGATAAATATTTCGATATGTTACAAATGAAATGACAAAATCAAGGGTATAAAATAGGAAATTTATAGATTTTTTTAAATTTAGCGCATCAGGCAATTAAAACTTTGACAATAGCATTTAAATCATTTTGTAATTTGCATCAGTTTAAGGTATATCTATATTTTTTTTACATTTTACGATGTTCAAATATCATGATTTTTATTAAAATATTTTTTAACGCCCATTTGATTCGGAGGTGCCATTTATAAAGAAACCTTGTTTACGCGATGTGGTAGCCAAGTTCAAAAGTACCAGTGAATGGAGCTAGCGAAAATCATAAATTATCTAAACATTAACATTTATTTACATACATTGTTATAATGAAAGTTTCAATATATTTTAAATACTATCAAAATATTATTTGCCTGATAATTTAAAATCTGTAAATTTTGGTTTCATTTCATTTTCCGCCAAGAAGTGTCTACAGTAACCATTTTCACATTTTTAAAAGTTTATTAACAATATTATAGTCACAGTAACTATTTACATGATTGTGGTAACCATAATATGATTAACTTACGATTCACATGATTGTATCAATCATATATATGGTTACAGTAAACAAGTATATGTTTGTGACAACCAATGTTTGTCAATCATCATGTGAATCGTTAAGCTAGAAACTGTTAGTACAGATACATATAAAATTAATGAAAAAACTCTTGTAAATTTTAAAACATATTTTGAAATTTTCAACTTTTAGATGTCCATAATTTCAAGAGGTGAAAGCTTAGTAATCTAAGATTTCGGATTCACAGGTTTTGAAACAAAAAAGAGATACATGCATGCCATCTGAATTCAGTTTAAACGATTCTCCAAAATTTTGTAATTTAACCAACATTTTTATTTGCTTAATTTTGTATGGAAAAATTTTTAAATATTTTTAATTAAATTTTGAAAAATGTTTAATTTGTCAACTAGTTTTGAAAACAACTAAGATTAAAAATGGTTTGGTTGCTTACCAAGAAAATTAGCAAAGTGATTTAATGGCCTTGAAATTTTCCCCTCAACTCCGACTAAGTAAATTCCCTTCACAGTAACATTATTATTCCTTTCTTGGCCCCAACATAGACAAATATAAATGTGTTTCATCAAATTTCCTACAATTTCTCTTATGTTTCGTAAAGTGAATGAATACTTGCAGAGCAACATGAAAAAAACAAGAAAAGGTTTTTCTTGTTTTCTTGTTGTATATTTGATCTACATTTTATTACTTTAAGTATTTTGTTGAATTGTTTGTTTGAGTAGTAGGCAGTTAATTTATTTGTTCTAATGTTTCTATTGTTACTCCTCTCTTTATTTTATTATTTCTTTCTTTTCTTTTTTGTTGGTTCTTACCATTATAAATAAGCCATTTTTGGATTGCATAATGATGTTTATAAAACATGTTATTGTATTATTGTTGACTACTTTAATAATTTTATTTGCATTTCTTTTAGAGACTTTAACACAAATTCTAAGAGCTTTATTTTTTGTTGAAATAGCGAAAGCTTCATACAAAGCTTTAAGAATTTGAAGAACAAAACAGAACTGAAGGACTTAGCAAACATTTTGATTGCTAATACAAATTTATTAGCTTTCTTTATGTATAAAATAAAAAGCACTTCTAAAGAAGCGAAATAGAAGTGGAAGTTATAATTCGAAAGTAGTAGAAAGTAGACAAAATAACATAAACATCAATCAATTAAATGCAGGATCGTTTTAATTTGGACATTTGTTAAAGATGAATTTTCGTTGATTTTATTACTCTATTTAAGAAATTTATTTTAAAAATACCACAATTTATTGGTCTGATACATTTGAAGTGCATATTTTAACATGGGCATAGAATTGTATTGATGTTTTTGCCATTACTTGGATAAGCAGTTTAAATGTCATTGTGCTACCTACCTTGCTGACATGATAAAGGGGTTGTCATTCGAATAAACGAGGAAACAATTCTGTTTTTATTCGAAGGAATAACATTTTTCAATTTAGAATAAAAAATTATTCGATCAATAATTTTCGATTAATCGAATATTCGAAAAAATCTATTTTCAAATTAAAATTAAAAAAATATATATATGCCATGAAATAGCATGACAGGGATTCTCATTCGAATAGAAATTATTCGAAAAATCTAGGAAACAATTCAGTTTTTATTCGAATGAATTACATTTTTCAATTTAAAAAAAAAAATTATTCGAATAAATTTATTTTCAACATAAAATTTAAAAAAAAAAATATTTAAATCTCATTGTGCTACCTAACTTGCTGCCATTAAATAGCATGGGAGGGGTTGTCATTCGAATAAAAATTATTCGAATAATCGAGGAAACAATTCTGTTTTTATTCGAATGAATAAAGTTTTCAATTTAGAATAAAAAATTATTCGATTAATCGAATATTCGAATAAATTATTTTAAAAAAATATTTTAGTCAAAATATTTTAGTCATACTTAAAGTCTTTCAATCCATGAGGCTTTATACAATTAACCCTTATGTGTGTGATAGGGTACCCGGGTAACTTTTTGTAATTTAATTGCAATTTTCTATGTATGCAGAATTCCTAGGCGCTTGAAACTTTCTGAGAACTCCTAACTTTTTGTTATATTTATTTTTTATCATGGACACATTTATGTCTCGACTTCGCAGGGAGTGGTAAATCATTTTATATTTTACACCCTTAACAGGGTGACAGGGCACCCGGGTACCACATACAAATTATATGGAAAATATTACGTATACGCTCACAACACAATACTCAGTAGTGTTTCTACTGGCTGAATTTATTTGAGTACTGTGTATATAAATGGGAATCCCCATTTATTGAATTGACGTTAGGCTAAACTTAAAAATTTGTTTAGCATTTCATAATATGGATCATTTGTATATATTGCGCAATAATATGTAACTTCATAGGTTCAGTATGTGGTACCCGGGTACCCTGTTAAAGGTGTTTTTTTTTTTTTTTTTTTTTGTTACTCCCATAAGGGTTAAAATGTTCTAATTTTTATATTATTAATCGATCACTCGAATAATAAAAATTTTATAAAAATATTTATTCGATTAAAATAAAACTCAAATATTATCGCAAGCTAAATTTTCACATAGGTTTGAAGACAATGTTTTTGTTGTTCATAGGTACATCCCTTGGATGTTAATGAATTTTGATGGTATAAATTGTGGAACATTATTTGGAAAATTCATCTGTTCCCTAGGGATAGTAATTATTATTTTCACATTCCCAGTATGCGTGGTATTTAGCATGATCGAACAAATTTCATTACTTTATATTGTTACGTTTTTACCTTTTAAAAACTTGGTTTATTTCCTTTAAATAAACCAGATACTTTTGATTGCAAATAATTAATTGAATAGTCACTCAGTGTCTTTATACACGTATATCAATTCGCAGAAATACACACACACACTTTATAACGTACAAGTATACACGTACAAGACAGTTGATGTTAACTCTAACACCGCCAATGATCAACTCAACTCACGACTGGCAGCTCTGCCACTATTTATACACGTGCCATCTATCGGGAATCTTCTACAATGCTCTTAACGGACGTACTAGTACATTCGAATTCCAGAGCCTTCGATGTCATTGCCAGCAGCCCAAACATTTAGTGTTGCCATACTTACAAACAATGCCAATAAACGCATGCTACTGATGGACGTGCCTTCAAACATGATGAATGCTGCAGGCAGTCGTTACAGACCGTTGAATTCAAATCGTCATTGCACATTCGTAACAATATATTGATTATTCTAAACATCTACATTAATATAGAAAAGTCTCTGTATATATTTTCAATAGAAACTATTTCGTTTCAAAATTCACGGCATTCGGAATTGGTATTCATTATACTGCGTCTATACTAGCTAAATTTGTATAATGATTTAAATGGTTTTCAAGTGAAAAAATTATCAGGTACAACCAACACTAATAAATGGAGTCTTATTAGTTTTATTGCATGGTTATGATAAAATTTCCAGAAAACTAAGTATGTATGTCTTGATAACAATCGTGATCACGGGACTATTTTCACCGAAATATCGTTGTATGTACATGCAAAGTTTTAGCCCTTCACATTTCTACAGAAACAAGTGTTTTCTTTGAGCATTTTTCTTTTTTTGTTGTCAGTTTAGGTTTATCACTTTTTATACCCTTCAACATGAGTGGCAGCGTATATAAGTTTGTCATTCCGTTTGTAATTTCTACATTTCATTTGCGACCCCATAAAGTATATATATTCTTGAACGTTATAGATAGCGGAGTCGATATAGCCATGTCCGTCTGTCTGTTGAAATCAACTTTCCAAATCCCCTAAATAACTTACAAACATGGTAGATACATAAATATATCGGGAATTCTTCCAGTTCGGTCAGTTACTATTTGAAATCGAGAAAATCGGCCACACAAATGGCTGAGATATAAGGACAAAACTAGGACAGCCTCGATTTTTTATCTATATCTGGATTACTAAGTCATTAATATTGACAATATGGATATCGAATAATAGACATTTCAAATACCTTTGCAACGGCGTATATAAGGCCAAAGAAATGTCGGATCTTGTTCAAAATCGGAAAAAATATTTTTACCCAGAATTTTTTTTTTTTCACCAAAAAAAATTTTTTGTTGTAAAATTTTTTTCACAAATAAATTTAAAAAATTTTAATATAAATTTAAAAACAAATGTTTGCCCCAAAATTTTGTTTAACTTTTAACTTTTTTTTTAAGTACAATTTAGTGAAGGGTATATAAGATTCGGCACAGATGAATATAGCTCTGTTACTTGTTATTTATGTCAGTGTTTTATTTACCTACGTAGTGTTTAATTCTTTTCATTAATTTTTTCTCTGAAAGACAGAAATATTTCAGAAATATATATACAATCACTATTTTATATCACTTTTGATTATAGTCCTGTAATTTATTTTTTTTTTATATTTTTCTTTACCTCAAGGACAATTCCTTTTATATACAACTGTCACATTAAAATGTTACAAACGCTTTTTAGAAATGTTTGTATATTGCAAGGTTTGTTCGTTCGTTTGGACATAAATGAAGGCGGTTACAAAAAATAATTTACTAAACGTGAATGAAAAGTATAAAAAGATGAATTTTAAAATAATTATAAAAAAAATAATAAAATAATAAAAAATTATAAAACTCCTGAATCTGTGCGATTGGAGAAAATATGAATTCAATAATATTTTATATTTTGAAAAGTATTCATACACAGTGTTGTCGTCTGTAAATACTAGGGTATTCAATTAATCGTTAATCGAGCAAATAATTAATCGGGGCTTAGATTTAATCGGTTAATTTTAAATTATTCGATTAACCGAATAATTTCTATTTTAATTTTAAATTTAAAATTTTTTGTACCAATTTAAGCATTTTATTAATAAAAAGAACAAAATCATAAAAAACAAACAAAAAAAATAAGTAATAGCAAAAAAATATTATCCACATGTGAGTTTTTTTAGGAATTTAGGGAGATCTTCTTAAGTAAGCTTTTAAAAAAAGAATATAATTGAAATGTTTTTCTTTTAAACGATTTTATTGGTTTTAAAAAAACTGGACTTGGAAAGAACTCTAAAAGTAAGGCATTGTTAAAGAATATGCAATTTATCATCAACTCCTTTTTGGAGATTTTTAGATTGTGAATACTTTTAATAGGCTCATTTCAGTTATGTCCTTAGATTCATTTATTATCATGTCGTACTCATTAGGGCAAAGTTAATCATAATATATTCTAGAAAATAGTTCATTTCCAAATTACTTAGTTTCAGTTTTTGTGCTATACTTCTAAAAAAAACTATTGCTAGAAGTTAATATTCATGAAATATTAATGTGAGTGCTGAAAACTATATTTCTATATAATAATAAAATGTCAATGTATTATCTGCAATACGAGCATGGGTCAAAAAGTCCGTGACTTTTTGAATGAAACACAGGTTTTTGGATAAAAGATTATTTTATTTTTCAACATAGTCTCCTTTGAGCTCTGTGTATTGTGTATTTTTTGTGAGATGATTTCATAGTTGGAGTCAAATCTCTTTCCGCTGATACATTTCTTTAGGTTTGGATACAATAATCAATCGTGTCTAAATTCGGAGAATAGTGCGGAAGAGAGAGCATTTCGTAGCCTAATTCATGGTTGTTTGCCATGGAAACTGCACATGTGTGTACCCTTTTGGTGGCAGCCATCTTGCGGAAAGCTTTATCATACCCATGTGATCATTCAAAATTTAAACCATTGAGCCATGTAAGACGTCTATGGCTTCCACAAGCTCTCGCACTTTCAATCTCCGATAGGCCAACACCATATCGTGATATTTTCACGAAATTCAAGTCACAAGGTAGTCTGCTGTCAAACACAAACTAAATGACGCAGCTTGTTCAAATTTTGACACAGTTAACTGATAAATGCCTGTTGACAGGAACAGTGTTGCCTTTTCAGTTAAGTGCCGGAAAATTCAAAAAGTCAAGGACTTATTGACACGCCCTCTTGTATTTGAAGACAATTGAAATATCATTTTGGTCCATAACTGTAATTCTCCATCACCTATTTTGTCCATTTTCAACACCAAACATTTCTGATCAACAGAGAATACTTGCGGAAAATTTCATCTGCCTTAATCCTTCCCTGTAGACTTAATCGTTCCTTCAACAGACGGGCGGTCATAGCTAGATCGTCTTAGATTTTCATAGGCAGCCAGAACAAATATACTTTTGCAATGAATATTTCGACAAGTAACAAACGGAATAACAAAGTCAATATACCCCCCATCTTTTCGGTTGTGGGTATAAAAAAGTGCATAAACTTATACTGATAAACAGTAACTCTTCCAAATCTGAATGCAGTTAGACATAAAAAAAAATTTAACCAAAAATTTCAAAAGTAATCTGCCTTAATTTTTCATTCGGTTCATTGAAAATATGTTTTATTTTGTTGCATATTTTAGAAAATCATAAAAATTAGATAAGTAATACTTTTTATAAGTTTTTTTTTACAAAATAAACATTTTGATAAAAATCCATAAACTTGCCCTGCAGTTCATTGATCTAGTTCTGCCACGTCGATTTAGTTAGCCACTGAGAACAAGTACTAGTGAATTTTCAACCCAAGAGCAACATTATTGACTTTTGAATTTAATATGGGGATGTCATTGCAGGTGGCCTTTTGCATTACAATTAACTATTAAATTCTATATTATTAATACTGCAGCCTCGTTTTATAGTCAAATACACTAATCACTAAGCCAGAGAGCTATATATTTTTATACCCTTCCCCATGGCAAGTGGCAAGAGTATATATAAGTTTGTAATTTCTACATTTTTCATTTGCGACCCCACAAAGTATATATATTCTGGATCGTTATATATAGCGAAGTCGATATAGCCATGTGAAATCAACTTTCCGTAGCCCCCAAATAACTAACAAACATAATTGATACATCAATATATCAGCAATTTTTCCGACTCGGTTGCTATTGAAAATAGAGAAAATCGGTCCACAAATGTCTGAGACATAAGGAAAAACCCGGGACAACCTCGATTTTTGGCCTACTTTTTATTTATATCTGGATAATATAGACAATATGGATATCTAATGATAGATATTTCAAAGTCCATAGCAACGATTTATATAAGGCTATAGTAATTTAGACCTACAATGGGTCAAAATCGAGAAAATTATTTTTTAACCCGAATATTTTTTTTTACCACAAAAATTTTTTCTTATAATTTTTAATTTTAACTAATAAATTTAAAAAAAAAAAACAAATTTGAAAAGAATTTAAAAAAAAAATTGGAAAAAATTAAAAAAAAAAATTTTAATTTTGAAAAAACAATTTGAAAAAAAATTTAATTTTTTTTACCTAAAAATATTTAAAATTTTTATTTTAAAGTATAATTTGGTGAAGAGTATTTAAGATTCTGCACAGCCGAATATACCTCTCTTACTTGCTTTTATTTAGAATTGAATGTAAATCTACTCTAAATTTTAGCATTTTCCGCATTACATATGGCCATATTTTAGAGGATTTTATTTTTCTTGAATTTATTTTCAAAAACCTAAGACTAATATCCTGACTATTGTTAATTACTGAATATACTGGTGAAATGTAGCTCAAATGATAACCACATGTGTGAGTTGTTGACACTTTTCAAACTGCTGGGTATACAAAAACAGTAATTTCCCAGTATTAGCATTAGTATTATCATATCATATTACAAATTCTTGGAATACATACTTTTCAAATCTGGGCATTATTATATAAACTCCTCTCCTTAATTACTTTGTTATTGTATGAAACATTGAAAATTTAGTAAAGTACAAAATTTGTTATAATTACCTGAAAAGAAAGAAGAAAGAATAAACAAACTATTGTTAGTATTTTTATTATGAAGTATTATTTATTAACTGTAAAATAATTTAAATTTTAAAAACAATTCTGATAATGCAAAACAAAAAGTAAAACTGCAAAAAACATACTTTCAATAATAACAAGCAATTTTTAACAAAAAAAAAAAAACTTTAATATTTTACCCCACAAAACTTGACTATATACACAAAGATATTCTCCCCCAAAATAATAATAATGGAAAATAAAAATATGAAAAATTGTTTATTGGTTGAATTAAGCACTGGAACGACCTTTCTAAGAAAGTTTAAATACAAGTGATGCTCCCACTTAAGACCTTTTAAACAACCAATTGCTAAGAATTGTGGGGGGAACAACAAATTTTTTTTTTTTTTTTTTTGTGCTAAAGGATCTACTTGTCAGTGTGTTGGAGGAAAGAAAAAAACAAAGATGATGAAAAATTGTTTAATGCCACACACACATTAAAAATGTTTGAGGAGGGACGTACGACTGTCAGTGTTTGGTGGAAGAAGAAAAAAAAAAAAAAAAGTAGAAAATACATATTAATATTAAAATATGCGCATAAAACATATTTTATTTTTCCCGGAAAACATCAACTTAATATTTTACTTTAATATCTTTATATATTAATTTGGGTATATTTTTTTTTTTTTTTCGTTGCTTCCTGAAAATGAAACGAGCCAAAAATTACAAAATAATAAAATACGTTTTTGTTTCTTACTTACGTTTTAGTACACAACAACAATAAAATAAAGAAATCGATAAGGAAACATCGTATGTATGTACATACAAATAAAACTCATAAAATAAAGACATAAAAGACGGTATATCTAGAATAGGGACATTAACACACATACATATGTACATATTCGTATATAGAAATATACGTATATGTTTGTATATTAGGGTGGCCCTTATTTTACACTTTTGTGGTTTTCGATGCTTTAAGGTGTAAATTGTTCTTCGTCAACTAAAAACCAAATGCTGAACATTTTAGCAAAATCGATTAACATTCAGAGTTTGTACGTTAATCGTTATTTAGTGGCTGACTGATTCAACATCGACATGATATTTCGTCTACACTTTTCCCTTTTGCCTATGTAGATCCACTAAATAGGGATCTACATAGGACCCACTACATAGAGATCAACGGGTAAGTTCGAAAACCTTACATCTTCTAAACTAGAGTTTCCAAAAAACCGAAGAATTTCCAAACCGCGGTTTCGGTTTTAAAAAATTTAAAACCGATCGGTTTCGGTTTTCTGATAATTTGTTAAATATTAAGTGTTAAAGAAACAAAATCTGTTGATAATATAGGAAATGCTATACAAATTTTAAATTAAAACTTCAAGAGGATAAAAGAATATTTATTTTAATGGTACTCCTTTAATATATTAAATTAAATAGCTTACATAAGTTAAAGTTGGCTAATATGCTTTTCAGTAAAGAAATAATCAAAATTAGAGGGGTCAATGGTATTATGAAACCAAAAGAGGAGAACAAAACCAAACTATGGAGTACATTTTCGTTTTTCAAAATTGTACTTTTTAAATTTTCCATAATACTGAACATAGAATCGAGAAATTACTTTGATTTCAAACTTGACGGGGGTTCAAGTGTGGAAAATTGGTATTTTTTCTTCTAATGGTATTTTTTATTATATTAAATTATTTTACTTATATGTATACATAATAAGGACTGTTAATAAAAATGAAAGCACTAAATTTTGAACCTTTTTCGAAAACCCTTTCATTATGGTTTTTATAGTGCTTTATGTCACTTTGTTCGAACAGGTTGTCCATCTCCGTTTAAAATCTACCACACCTTTTTTGTGCTCTTCAATTTTCTTTTAAAAAGGGCCCAATATCTCTCCAATGGACTCAGCTCTGGGCAGTTTGGAGGAATTGCCTCTCTTGGTACAAATACCACATTATTGTTCTTGTACCACTCAAGGGCTTGTTTACCATGGTGACAGGATGCCATGACAGGCCAAAAAATAAGTGGACATATTATGAAGTCTTATGATTGGAAGCAGCCTTTTTTGTAAACATTCCTTGGTGTAAATTTCGGTATTTATAGAACCCTTTGTAACAAATGTTTGGCTTCTTTTGCCGCAACTGCTTGTTATTGCTTGCCATACCAAGAACTTTTTGGGAAATTTTGTCTGCTTTTGGGTCTTAAACTTTTCTTTAACATTCCCTCGAGCATAAGCAACATCAAATTTTTGAACAGGAAGTTACGAAAAATCTACCAGATCGTCATCCATTATGCAGCAAGAACATTTTTTTAACAAGAGCCCAATATCTATCCACTGGACTCAGCTCCAGGAGGAATTTCCTCTCTTGGTACAAATACCACATTATTGGTCTTGGACCACTCAAGACCTTTCTTACCATAGTGACAGATGCCAAATCAGGCCAAAAATAATTGGACACATTAAGAAGTCTTATGAATGGAAACTTCCTTTTTTGTAAACATTCCTTGATGTAAATTTCGGTATTTATAGAGCCCCATGTAACAAATGTTTGGCTCTTTTGCCGCAACTGCATATTGCTTGCCATACCAAGAACTTTTTGGGAAATTTTGTCTGCTTTTGGGCCCTAAACTTATCTTCTTGGGTCCTTTCTTTTTGAGCATCTGCAACATAAACAAATTGACCCAGAAACTGCGAAACATTTTCCATACGTACATTTCGTCATCCATTATGCAGTAGGTATATTTTTTGTATAAAATTTGACTTCAATTTCCGTGCTCTGTCCTTGGCCTCTAAATTTTTAGCAGAGTTCCTGGCAAGAACTTTTTGAGATAAATTCTTCAGCTGTCGTCGGCTCATCGGCTAACTACAACTTATTGGCTATGAGTAGCTAATGAGTACAATTCGACGAGATAAATGCTTCGGTTCTCGGTCAGCTACACGCAGAAAAAAAATATAGTTGTGCATGGTTACTGTAACCATTTGAACAATATTTTAGTCACAGTAACTATTTATATGATTGTGGTAACAATAATATGGTTAATTTACGATTCACATGATTGTATCAATCATATACATATATGGTTACAGTAAACATGTATATGTTTGTGACAACCATTTATATGATGAATAATTTTATCATAATATGTTGTTCTCAGATTATGATATCCATAAGCCGAGAGTTCTTCATCATATAAATGGTTGTCACAAACATATACATGTTTACTGTAACCATATATGTATATGATTGATACAATCATGTGAATCGTAAATTTACCATATCATTGTTGCCACATTCATATATATAGTTACTGTGACTATAATATTGTTAAAAATGTTCAAATGGTTACAGTAAAAATGAACAAATGTTGAAATGGTTACAGTAACCATGCACAACTATATTTTTTTTCTGCGTGTAACTACGGATTTTAACAACGGTATTAGTACGAAGTAATAATTTCTAATGGTACATTAACATGATATAAAGCAGATATATTTCTGAATGAATGAGAATACAAAGGGATAGATATTTTTTCATTATTATTTTTTACACCTTATTAAATTAGACTTTATAATTGCTTATAGATTATTTGTTACTTATTAGACAATCGCAGACAAATTTCTTTACACTTTCGATGGCAAAAGCACATATAATGGTATATCCATAATAAGTAAAATATATTATTTTTTTAAATCCTTTCATAGTTCTACTATGAATGTTGTAGCGAAGCGAATCGGGTTTGCAAGTATAATAAAAACAAATCCACATGCGCCAAGAAAAAATATAGTTGTGCATGTTTACTGTAAGAATTTTAAAATTTTTACAATATTATGGTCACAGTAATTATTTATATGATTGTGGTAACCATAATATAGTTAACTTACGATTCACATGATTTTGTCAATCATATATGTATATGGTTGCAGTAAACAAGAATATGTTTGTAACAACCATTTTTATAATGAAGGATTTACCATTTTATATTGTTGTCGACTTATGGATATCATAATCTGAGAAAAACATATTATGATACAATGAATCATCATAAAAATGGTTTTCACAAACATATACTAATATGCTGCAACCATATATATATATGATTGACAAAATCATGTGAATCGTATGATAACCATATTATGATTACTTGAAACTTGTAAAAATTTTAAAATTGTTACAAGAAACATGCACAACTATATTTTTTCTGTATTTGTATGTGATAACACATACAAATAAAAAGTATAATACACATAAAGAAAAACTTATACACACACACACCTATAAATGAATACCAACATTTATATAATGAAACTGTTTTTCCGCAGTAAAAGTGAATATTATCTATCAATAGTAGTTGTTATTGTTGTTATTGCTGTTTTTATTCGTAATCAGATTGTTTTTTTGTTGTTCTTGTTTTTCGATGTCGATGTGGTTGTTTATTTAAGGAATTTTTATATCATTTGTTTATATCTAAGTGAATATAGGTGAATATGTGTGAAGGAATGTAAGATTTTTATTTCATTGTAGTAGTTGTAACATATTACTAGACAACATTTGTAAATGTCTCGATTTTTTTTTTATTTTATCTTTCTTTCTAAATGTGTTGATAAATTGTTGTCTTTTATTCTTATGTTTTCATTTTCATTGTTTGTATTCGAAATACATTTAACACAATACACATACATGCATACTAGGGTGCTCCTTATTTTCAGTTTTGTCTAACATTGAAAACCAGATTCTGAACATTTTAGTAAAATCGTACAACATATTAAATCCAACATAAACTAGAGTCACTATATTTTGGTTATTGTTTTATCAATATCCGACATTCGATGATATCTCATGCACAATTTGTTTCATTTAAATATAAAGATAGAAAACGCTTAATGAAAGACCCTTTATGTTTGTTTGTATGTATGGAATAAATATTATAACACAAGCAGATAGTTCCCTGAGAGTTCTATAAATCCATACGATCGCTTACGCATCGGGTTATCGTAATCAGTCCATTTTTCATAGCAAGTAATGATTCGGTGCAAAAATTATTTTACATTTCAGACATGCAATGCTCTTCTTCCAGATCTCTCAGAGTACCCGATTTTCTGAATTTAGGCGAATCCTGGTGCTTGAGTAGCTTGAGTTCTACAACAATATTAATGGAGCAATGCCTCCAATTATTGGCCTTCAAACTTGTTTGGCTGAACTAAGCGATTTTTGTTTTCCCTGTAAATAATTCGACATATTCGAGAAAAAAAAAAAAAAAAAAACTGTTGTTTATTAACTATAATGTTCCAAAACTAAGTAAAAATAAATGACAGATATGTCCCCTAAGCGAGAATAAATGACAGATATGTCTGCATCAAAATGACATATAAGTTATTAAAAACAAAGACCGCGCTCAAAAGATACGCCATCTATGGTAAATGCCGCATTTTTAAGTCATACACCCACTAAATTATAATACACTGTTTATCTTTAGGTTTTCCTGAGTTCTACGAATCACAAAGAAGCATTATAGCGGCCCTCTAGGGGTCTACAAGGCTTCTTTGTGACAAATATGGAAAAAATAAGGAAAAGTGGAAATTTTTCATTTAATTTATCAATGACTAACTCTATAAGAGAAATGTTTAGTACCATATTTAAGTTGGTAAACATTTATTTGGGCCACCCGAATTACACGCACGGTTAGGTGTGTTTGCTACAAAGTTTATTCATTTGTATTTTTGAGTGCAAAGAATGTAGCAAAAGAAAAATAATATTATAACATATCGCATACCAATAATAGCAGAAAACGGTATCCATACTCCCACGACAATTGGATTTACGCTCCGGCATTACTTAGTAACAACTCGACAACATGAAATTCATATGTATTTATAAACAAAATCATACAAAATTTTACATCAAATCCTTAATAATTAATTTCCAGGGTTCAGTTGCTAGGTTCGCCAGACATTTTTTAATGATTTAAATACAAAATATTATTTATAATTATGTTGAGATTTGTTTATATATTTGTATAATACAATATTTGTCTTACTATAACCTACCTATGACATCTATAAAATAATTTTACATTCATGATATTTATCTACTTTTAAAAAACCAAAATAAAAATAGAAATATTCTTTTCCACAATTTCAGAAAGATGCTGCAGAGTAAAACAAAAACTCACAAACATTGCAAATGTTTGTATCTGAGTATGTTTGTGTATAAAAATAAATAACCTTGAAATTTTAATAAGACTGATTTTTCATTTCATTTTTGTATTCTAATAAAGATAGCTAAAGCAACATCAGTGTGTGTGTCATATTGTACGTATGATTAATATTTATTTCATTTCTGTGTCCTGTATGCGTATGAGTGATATTTAATTATGTTTGCATGTAGGCTTGTGTTGGTAGTTAAGTATTTATTTCAAAAGAAATTGTATAACTTTTTCAAAAAATTTGTTTAAGGAATATTAGGGCCGGAAATATTTGATAGTGCTTCACTATATCGTCGCGTTTCTTATTAAAGTACGTAAGCGTCATATTTTCGAAATTGACTTTTTTGTTAGAAAATAACATTTGCCACCCGATTGCAGTCTCATCTGGAAAACTTTTTAGCGATTTTGAAAATAATTTAATAATAATAAATTCAATCAACTGCAAATTCTGATTTTATTCGATTCAATATTAATCGATTAATTGTTACATAATTTAGTGAAAAGTAGTTTTTATTCTAGCTCTATGTATTTAATCAGTTACATTTTCTTTTCTAAACGAAAACGAAAATTTATATTCGATTATAGGTAAACTCGGTTTTATCCGGGTTAATATTAATAGTTTCAAGTTTAGATTTTAGTTTTTAAACCATTACAGACATTTTTACATTCGATTAATTGAAAATCCGGTTATATCTAGGTCTAAATTAATCGATTACTCGTTACACTAAAGAGATACCTGTTTAAATTTTGATTTCTAATCAATTACAAAAAAAAAAAAACATTTTTATCCGGATTCTAATTATTCGATTATTACATTTTTATACGTTGAATCAAAAGCTCGGTTTAATTTCAGTTAATATTAATCGAATAATCGTTACATAATTTACTGAATAGTATTTGTTATTAAAATATTTAGTTATTTAAACAGTTAAGTTTACTTTTCTAAACGAAATAAATAATTTTAATCGATTATTCGTATACACGGATTTATTTGGGTTAGAATTAATCGAATATTCGTTACCTAAATTAGCTACAATGAGCTTTTATTTTAATTTTAATTGTTGAAACCGTTAAGATTTTATTTTCTTATTGATTACGAAAATGTTTTATTCGATTATTCGAAAAACTGTTTTTATTCGGATTCAAATTAATCGAGTATTCGTTATACTAAAGGTATACAGGCTGTAATTTAGATTTTAAATAATAATGACAATTTATATCGTAACCCGCAGCTTTATCCAGGTTAATTATTAAAATTTTTTTAAACCAAAATGTTTTATTCGATTAATTGTAAACCCGGTTTTATCCGGTTTAGATATAATCAAATATTCTTTTCCTGAATTTGCTATGTTTATTATGTTTTTATTTTCATTTTATATTCAATTACTAGAAACTAATCGAGTATTTGTTACACAAAAGACCTAAATTAATCAATTTTGATTTTTGACGAATATGAACATTGTTACTCGTTGAATCGAAAACGTATTTTTATCCGAATCGATTATTGGTTGCACCATTGCTTTGCAAATATATATTTTTTTTCAAATTTTGATCGATATAACAGTTTGATTTCTCTTTCTAAGCAATTGGAAAAAAATTAATTCGATTATTCGAAAAACTGTTTTTATTCGGATTTAAATTAATCGAGTATTTGTTTCTTGGTTTTAACTATTACTATGTTCAAACTAATCGATTATTCGTTACACAAATTTCGTTTATTTATGTAGGAAAGGAGATGAGACGATCACCGAGATTTTCGGGACAAAGACGGTAGATTAGAGTTGAGAGCTGGACAGGACAAATTTGAAGCTATTAGAGATGAGACGATCACCGAGATTTTCGGGACAAAGACGGTAGATTGGAGTTGAGAGCTGGACAGGACAAATTTGAAGTTATTAACTTTTTTGGCATAAAACATAATTTTTTCAAAGTTAAGAGTCATAATTGACGCCAGAGAAATTTTGGAACCTGATTTAACATTATGTATGTAATATGTACAATATGTCTCTTTGTAGAAGTAAAAACCAAATTTGTTCTTCAAAAGTAGTAAACTTGAGATTATTCTACTTTAGTTCTATTATTTAAAAAAACTTTTAACTTCTCCATATGTTTAAAAAACTACTCTTTCAAAATGTCGACTATGTTTGAGTAATTAAAACAACTTAAAAGCACTTAAATTTTTAAATTATAAATTTTATATTTGATATACTTATTTGATTTTATTCTGAATCCCTTTATAAATTTTTAAGTTAATTTATGTGAAAAGAGTTTAATTTATTTCAACCACAACATACATAGATAGCATAGCGTATGCTTAATATTAATTTATTGTATTTATTATGAGCACTCTCACCACACGACGCATAATTGATATTTAATTATATCATTTAGAAATATGATTTATACGCAACCAACACATCTACATAAATCTATAAGTGTATAAGGGTGGTGCTTACTTTTGAATTCAAATTTTTAATAAAGGGGGCTATTTAAGCCCGTCAGAACTTACGAAAGTGTTTGCTGCCTCATCGAGCTTATTTTTTACAGATCAGTCTGGCTAATCATCATGAATAGAATGAGGCTTAAACAACGCTACCAAATAATTCAAATTTGCTTTGAAAATCCGTCATATACTTATAGACGACTGTTTTATCGCAAAATTGTGTTCTGCGATTAGGCTAATTTTTGGCTTAACGGATTTGTTAATGAACAAAATTGCCGCATATGGAGTGAGACCACAAAGCAAGCACTACAGGCTTCATTACATCCAGCAGAATGCAGTTTACACTCTGTGAGATGCCGTAGTTCGGGTTAAAGTCAATGGATCAATTATTTTTTTTTAAATATGGATGACATTGATCCGGGCGAGATGTGATATCAACCATTTATTGAAATAAAAATTTGGGGATAACTTGATTTTGAGAAATAGACCTGTCAATTAGTCACCAAGGTTGTGCGATTTGACACTTCTCGATTATTTTATGTGGGGTCACATATACTGATAAACCTAAACGCCTTGGAGGTCAACATTGTTAGAGTTATTCGTGTCATGAACATTGAACTTTTGAATAAACACTTTATTATTATAATTTACTTTTTATACCCTCCACCACCATAAGTGGAGTAATTCCGTGTGTAACATTGAGAAATAATCATCTAAGACCCAATGAAGTGTATATATTATTGATTCTTATGAAATTCTAAGTCGATTGAGTTATGTCCGTCCGTCTGTCCGTCTGTGTAAAACACGCTCACGTCCAAAATACACAAACAAACTTAGTAGACTTTCAAAAAAACTGTTAACTATTGTCCAAAGAAGTTTGGTATTGCAAATCAGCAAAATCGGTACAGTAGGACCAAAGTTTTGAATCAAAATGTAAGACTACCTACAAAAAAAATTGATAATTTTCTTATATTTTTTGTTATTTCTGTAAATATATTGCAGATAATACCATAATATTTTACACTCGTTATTTTTATAATAAAACTAACTAACTCTGTTGAAAATTATAAGAATCTATCCATGATTTCTGCAAGCCCCCATACAAATTTCTTCCCGAAATATGGAGCTATGGTCTATAGATACCTACAGAATTGCAGTATCCATACAAAATTTAGCAAAAATACATTTCGTGCCAAAAGAAATCACAGGACAAAATTTTTCGAAAATCACTTAAATAATTATAAATGTCTTATAAATACCGCTATTGATTTGAAATTCGACACAAATAATCCCCATATATACTAAAATCGCTGTTCCTAATTCTATGAAGATCGGCCCATAATTGGTTATAGCTCCCATATAAGGATCACTCCCGAAAAACACATTAACCTGCATAAATATCTAAAACATATCAATATCAAAATAAAATTATACACAGATCAGTAATTTGTATACATTAGTCATACTACTGGCTTTTGTGAATAGCGGTCCATATTTCACCATACCTCCCATATAAGGGCCACTCCCGAAAACCACTGAAATCCTAAAAATATATAAAGTTGAAATTCGAATCAAAAAATTTCAATATATATAAAAATCTCTGTACCAAATTTTATGATAATCGGCCCATTATTGGTCATAGCATCCATATAAGAACCACTTCCGGAAACACATTAACTAGAGTTTCCAATTCGGTTTTAACCGAAACCGAAACCGCGGTTTTTCAAGGCCTAAAACCGAAACCGAAACCGACAATTATTCTTCGATTTTCACTTTTAATCTATTTTCAGTAGAAAAATTCACAATTTAGAAATGAGAAACAAACATTTTCATCAAATATCTCTAAAAACAAATAGTTAAAAATATCTTAAGATTTGTTTAAATTTTTTAACTTGTATTACAATAATTGCTTCAGATAATGTAGCAGCAAAATGTTTGTTACAAAGTTGTTTTCAAATTTCCGATAAATGTATGGAGTACTAGCTTGCCCGGTGCGCTTCGTCACCCCAATTAGAAGAAAGTAATAGTACTATTAACAGCCTGGCCCTCTATGTCGAACGTTGTCGTTTCAAACGACAAACAGCTGTTTTGCGGCTCACTAATATTCCTAGTCGAAAGAAAACAAATACGAACGATAACGTAAGCAACTCAATACAAAATTTGAGGCTCACTATTTACATTTTCTGATATTTGTTCGAACTGAAATGTCAAATTCATTCACTTTTTATTTATTGTCGTCTATGCAAGAATCTAGTACAAAACGGATGCGTACTTATTTATTATTGTACATTTGTGCATAATATAACATAATTACATATATTTTCAATCATACTTACTGGTTTGTTGTAGAAAAATATGTACAATTTGACGAAAAGTCTATTTATTTTTGTTCGAGATGTCCCGAAAGTACTCCTTTATATTCTTTAGTAGAGTTATTTATAGAATTATGTATTTACAATAATAAAAAATAAAAAAAAAACAAAGAAAAAAATAAGTCGCAGCCACGAGTTGATCCTACAACCTTACGACTGCTAGTCAAGTGCTGTACCCACTACACCACTGCTTAATTATTTTATTTTTTGTCAAATAATGGTTTTAAATACATTGTCGATTGTTTCTCAATTATATTTGGATTACGTTTGAAACGTAAAGCAAAGCGAACGATAAGTCGTAAGATAGTGGGCCAATGTTTCGAATGAAAGTGAGTGACTGACTTTCTTTCGCTTAAGTTTTCTTTCGACATCGTGGGCCAGGCTGTAAGTCTCCCTTTGTGAATTAATACTAATTCAGGAAAATATGTCTATTGTCTCATGTTTATTGATTCATTGTAATGTGGATTCTGTACCATAAAGACCCACATCTTGTTTTTATACTCAGCATCATGAATGCCTAATTTCATATTTCTATTATTATAGAAAATACAAAAGAAAGGTACCACTATAATCACCTTTTGTGAAATCTAACTCATTCAGAATCATTTGTTCCTTATTTTCAATTTTGAGGTTTATTATTATAAAATATTCAAAAAGTACCTTTACAATAAAGAAATAATAACATTAATTATCCCTTTTGAATTCGCGTTTCTAGATCCATCGTTATAAAATATTCAAAAAGTACTATTAGTTGAAAAAAGTACCTGCAAATCTAACTCAGTTAGGATCATGTGTGTTTAATTTTCTGCTTATAGGTTCATTATTATAGAAATTTCAATAATAGTTTCTGTTTCCTCAATATGATTATGCCCTCTATCCTTGATTCATTCTTTATAATTTAATATAATAAATAGTACCACTAGAAGAAAAAGTAACTATTTCCACACTTTCCACTGTCAAGTTCGAAATTTCAAAGTAATTTCCTGATTCTAGGTTCAATATCATAGAAAATAAAAAACTACTATTTGCAAAACGAAAAAATACTCCTTAGTTTATCTTAGTTCTCCATGTTTGGTATCATAATACAATTGAGCACCCTATTCTTGATTATTTCTTTATTGAGAAGCATATTAGCCAATTTTAATGTATATAAGCTAACTATTTAATGTATTAAAAAGGTACCATTAAAAGAAAAAGTACCAATTTTCCTTTATCCTCTTGAACACTCGCCAAGCTTCAACTTTAAATTTGTATAGCATTTCCTATATTATCAACTGATTTAATAGTTAATAAATTAACCCAAAACCGAACCGAAACCGCGGTTTTGAAACTTTTCGGTTTTTTGGAAACTCTAACATTAACCTACAAAAATATCCAAAAAATATATGTACTAAACCAAAATTTTACACCGATCAGTAATTTGTAGCCAAGAATCATACTTACTACAAGATTTTTTAAATATCGGTACATAATTCGCCATAGCTCCCATATAAGGTCCGCTCATGATAATAGCGTTGTTTAAATGAAATTCTACAAAAATAGCCCTCAAATCGCGTTGCACCTACGATTACAACTATAATACTCATAAAACTATTGTAAAGATGATATTCAATTAAAATACATAGAAATCACATTAAAATATTTTATGACAATCGAATCACAATAGGTCATAGCTCCCATATAAGTCCCACAATACAAAAATACATTAACGCATATAAACATTAAAATCGATAAAATAAAATTCCACAGAAATTAGTTTCAAGTAGACAGAAATCATACTGCTTGATTTTGTGACTATGGGTACATCATTATACATAAGGCTCATATCCGGAAAACTCATTAAACTCATTACAATAGGAATAAATGACAAACTCTGTTGAAAATAGTAATTCATATATACTTAATTGTTATATAATCGTATTTAGGTGGAGGGTATTTAAGATTCGGCACGGCCGAATATAGTACTTTTACCTTTTTGTACTACTTTTTGCAATTTCAAGTTCTATAGGGCTTAACCATTCGATCAAACTAATCAAAAATTTGAGACTAAAAGGGGCGTGGCAAAATTAAATTTTGTTACATTTTAGCTTATATTGAAGCCCCTTTATGACATAGGAAGCTGTAAATTGCCTAACATATAGTCCTAAAGGGGCCCATAGACACATACTGCTGACACATACTGCCGATGAACCCTTCGTATACGTGTGTGATTGATATTTTACTACACACCTATCAATCATCATTTAAAAAAAATGCGTTTGAGAACAAAAAAATTATTATTTTCTATTTTTCAGTAACTAAAACATCAAATTTAAAAATTATATTTCATAAAAATAAAAAAAAATATATACTATTGTTCATTTGAACAACTGTCAGCAGTACGAGTTCATTTCAAAATCAAAACTATTTTGATTTTTCATACTGCATTGTCTGTGTGTCGCATACATAAACAAAAATTTAAAATTTACCAACACATGCTTATTGCATGAGCATGAGCAGTATGTGTCTATGGGACCCTTAACAATGGAAAAATAGGTTAAAATAGTAGGATCTAAGATTTTTGGACTACGGGTGGAGAATTGAGATAAAAAGGGGCGTGGCAAAATTATGTTTTCTTTTACATTTCAGCTAATTTTGAAGGCCCCTAAATACCAATGAAGATAAGAATTGCCAAATATATGGCTTACCTTAAAGTACTTAGAATTATTGTTGTATTACACTATAAATACATAGCATTCTCCAGTAAAAAGGAAACACGAACTCAAGCCACCGGTTTTTTCGTTAAAAATATTTAAGATTTCAAATATTTTTCAAGTTATTAACATAATACTGTTTGCATTCAAGTTAAATTCCAACAAAATGTTCAAGTGCTAGAATATTTAGGGTTTAGTGCTTATTGAGCTGCTATGTTTTTAATGAAAAACTGAAAGAATATTTTGAAAAAATAAATGTTATTATAATTTTTAAACAATTAAAAAAAAAGCTGTTTAAAAATTTATTATTTTCACAAAATCTGCTCCCGTGACCAAGTTTTTAGGCTGGCAATGTTTGAATACCAGATAAATTCCAATAAATATAAAAAAAACTATTAGATGTGACATTTTTCTCTTTGATAAACATAGAATTTGTTTAAAAAAATTCACTATTTTCGATCATTGCCTGAAGCAGGATGCATGTCTATCGTGCTAGAAATTTCTTATAAGTCTTCTTAACAAAAATGTTAAAATTTTTTAAAAAAATTCTTTGATTATTATTTGTGAATTTATTGGAAAACCAAAATAAAGTCATTGTTAAAAAAAAAAATTTCAACATAAATATATTAGAGGTATTCACAATGTAGAGTACTTGGCCTGGTAATGTAGTAAAAGAGCACAATATCAAAAAACTAAAAACAAAATACATTAGAAATTGAAATGTTTGTCAATAAATTGCTTTTCTGCTTTTTTACTAGGCCAAGTACTCTACATTGTGAATACCGCTATTTTAAACTATAAGAATGAAACTTAGTCACATAAGCAAGTAATTCCTTACCTTCCCACTTGGTTTATTACAAAGTTAAATATATTGTAATCCGCTCATTTTAGTATACCTTACAAGCTGTTCAAAGTTTTCCTAACAATCGTATCCTCCTCTACGATTCGTTTATACATAATTTTGCAATCGGACCAGTAGTTTAGAAAATTAAGATTTATTACCACTTTTTTTACGATGAACCCCATTGTACGTTGTTATTCTGGATCGAAGAACAAAAGATTCCTTTTTCGGGATTTCAAATTTTTATCATATTTGTGGACGCTTCTTTTAAATTTTGTTAGAATTTCTATATTGAATGATAAAGATTGGGACCATCCTAATGTGTGTGCGTGGACACTGCGTATGTATTTATAATTATGCATAAACATGTACCTCTTCATTACCCACATAATATCCTTCATCTCACACTCTTTATCGACCATTTTAACAAATGATAGTATTTATTTAGATTAAACTTTTATTTAATACGCATTTTCTACACTCACCTCTACATGCTTATACTTTCTTTCTTTCTTTTGTCTTATTAATTCTGCCTATAATTGTATTTTACAGACTGTTTTCCACAGTCTCTTAAGATGATTTTTAAACCCCTAAATTGAAAAGAATCATGAATTAAGTACACAAAAGTCACTTGGAAAGCAAATTTAGCAAGAGAAGAAGATAAGTTAGACATATTCATATTACTTGAACGCTGGATAACAATCTTGCCGCAATGTGGTGGCTTAAATTTCGGCTGTGGCATCAACTTTATAAATATAATTAATAAAAAAGCCTTCCTTATTACCCTCCTTGTACACTTCAATTTATTCCTCCAAAGCTTATGGTGAATGTGTTCCATCGAATTTAACGTGCGAGAGATGGATTTGGGGTTCAGAAGTGGTGATTTTGACAATGATCGCCCAGAAGACCATGAATTGAACGCATTACTCCATGAAGATTATTGTCAAACTCAAGAAAAGCTTGTAAAATCATTGGGGGCTACTCAATCAGCAATTTGAAAATCTTTGCAAGCAGCAGGATTCATCCAGAAGCAGGCAAATTGGGTACAATACGAATTGATGAGAAGAGATTCCTTGAAAGACGCTATAAAAGAAAATAATTTTTGCACCGAACCATTGCTTGCAATGAAAATGGATTCATTACGATAACGCTTCGGGTCATGTGTGAAGCTCGGTCAACCAACCGAATCAACACCAATGCCAAATATCCATAAGCCTAAAGTAATGATCTGTTTTTGGTGGGACCAAAAGGTTCCAATCTATTATGAGCTGATGAGATCTGGCCAGACCATCACAGGGAATCTGTACCGAGCATTGGCCGAAAAACGCCCAGAATATGCGATCAGTCATGAAATTCTAATAGTCCATCATGACAACGCTAGGCCACATGTTGCCTGTTAAAAAGTATTTACAATTAAGCGGTTGGGAATGTTTGCCTCCGCCACCTTATGGTCCAATCGATGCAGAACGTTCACTCTCAGATACGCTTCACTTCAGAACAGAGTATCCGAAATTGGCTTGATTAGTTCTTGGCCTCAAATGATGAGTTTTTCTTTTGGCTCGGAATCCATATAATGCCAGAAAGATGAGAAAAAATCATAGCTAAATTTATTTTGCACAAATGTTTCAAAATAAAATATAAAAATTAAAATAACTTCCAAATTATTAAGTCATATAACCAATATATACATTGTACATGCCTCCATTCAAGAAACATTAATTGACATTTCAGATATTGAGTATACAAGTCAAAGTACCTCGCTGCCTCTGTGTAGAAACACTAAGCAATAAAGTTAAACTGGATACACTCAGAAAATAACTGTCCGATATCACCAGAAATGTCATTGAATGGAATACTCAGGGGAGTCGAAGAATAGGTCGACCAGCTCACACAAGGCGAAGGCAAATAGTCAGCGAGATAAATAAGATAAGTAAAAGCGGGAGTGAAGTACTAATATAGCGATGGAAAGATTTAAATTAAGAAAGTATATATATATGTATATTTTTCAATCAAGATTGAAGCAAAGTTTTCAATAAATACAGAAAGAATTAATTATTTACATTATTTATTATTTTGGTAGAAAATTTCAAAAAAAAAAAAAAACAACTTCATTAACATTTATAATTCCAGCAAATTATAAAAATAAAATAAAATTAAGATTAACACAAAATTTAAGTTTTATCATTCATAGCATAATAAGAAACCAACTTTAATTTGTTGTCCATATGGTCATTAACAGCTTTTTTCATTATTCTGCTGATATACTTCTTTTTCCGGACATTAAATATACCGCACATAAATACATGTATGTGTAGCTACACATACATTCATATTCATATGTATGTATAAATCAGGGATGGAAAAGTTGATACGATCGTACTCTTTTTGATACTATTTCGTACCATTGTACTCTCGAGACTCATTTTATACTTTCAAACAATTTCAGTATTTTATGCATAAATAATACTTAATTTACAAATTCCTATGGACTCAGAATGATTTGCTGCTATAGCTAACTATTTTCTATTGCAAATCATATGTATAACTGTGTTTTATATAACAAATCTTGCGTTTAATCTTCAGTATAACAGAAAATCTTCAGTATAACAGAATTTTCTCCAGAAAAATCTTGTTTTCTTGTGCATTATAGTATTTTCTGTAGAAAATCTTGTGTATGACAGTATTTTCTGTAGCAAATATTATGTATTTTAGTATTTTCTGAAGAAAATCATCAGCATAAAAAATATTCAGTATAACAGTATTTTCTATAAAAAGACTTCAATATAACAATGTTTCTATAGACAATCTTCCGTATAACAGAATTTTCTCCAGAAAAATCGTGTGTATAATAGTTTTTTCTGTAGAAATTCTGGTGCATTATAGTATTTTCTGTAGAAAATCTTGTGTATAATAGTATTTTTTATAAAAATCTACTGTATTTCAGTATTTTCTGTTGCAAATATTATGTATTTTAGTGTTTTCTGAAGAAAGTCATCAGTATAATAGTATTTTCTACAGAAAACATTCAGTACAACAGTATTTTCTATAGAAAATCTGATGTATATCATTAATTTCTGTAGAAAATCAGGTGTATAAAAAATATTCAGTATAACAGTATTTTCTATAAAAAGTTTCTACAGAAAATCTTCAGTATAACAGTAGAGATGATTTGCGACACAAAACTAATATTTGTAATTTTAGTACTCTGAAGTTGGAAAAAGTACTATTTGAATATTATTTTGATACCGAAAAACATGTTAACTTACCATTCCTGGTAAACATACATAAATATATTGACATATACAGAATTTAAACAGTTTAATGACATAATATTCTTTTATTACACTTTTATTTTTATTTTTGGTTTTTTTCTTTTACTTGTCTATAAAACGAATGCGACGTAAAAACGGAAAAACAAAAAAAAAAACGCAATAAAACGGGGCAAAACAATACTACAACTGTCGTTGTCGAATTGAAATGAAATGGTGAAGTGGTCGTGTCTTGTACGTTTTGTTTATACTTTTTTTAAGTGGTTTTTACCACATTCGCCATTTTCAGTTTCAGGATTTTTTTTTTGTTATTTTGGAACTTCTCACTCTCTTTATAAGTTTAAGTAACAATGTTGTAAAATTTTCGATAATATGTTTATTTTTTTATGTTTATCGATTTTTATTTCATTTATTCACTTTTCGATTTCTTTTTAGTTGTATAAACTTTGTACGTTTGTCGTATTAATATTTAAAAACTGATATTGGGATAACAATGACAGCCACAATAACATTATTATTAAGGAAAGAATATGCAGAGGTATTATTTATTAAGATAAATACAAGCAGAAGAGTATGAAAAATACAAAGTTTTTTATATGCGTTTAAGGAAAATCTGATGTACCCTTTATATGGGTAGGTTTTTTCGTAAAAAAAATACTTTTAAAGTTAAAATATTTTTCACATCCGATGTGACCAACTTTGACTCAAAAACAATATTCTGTAAACCAGGGATTCTCACAAGCTTCACGTCCCCCCTGACCCAGTTCATTGAGAAAACGGCCCACTTTTTTCACATTCCTTTACACAAAATACAAAGAAAAAATTGAAATTGAGAAACAAAGAATAACAAGAAGTGAAACGCTGTCACAAAAAAACCTAACTCTACTGTCAAAACATAATTATAAGGAAAAAATTGTATTAAATTTAAATTAATTATTAAAGTCCAACATTTACAATAAAAATCAGAGAAAATAGAAATTGGTCCTTAAACTTTAAGGCCTAATTTGTTCTTAATCTGATTAAAATGAGTGACGAGAAAAAAGTGCGTACTAAAATTTATAAAATATTTTCAACAAAACCCAACTTGCTCCTACCAAAAGTTGACCAAGCATTCAAAGGTCTGCCGTCGAACTGTTTCCAATGTTATTAAACAGTAACGGGAGAACTTGTCCGTTGATATAAAACCTGGTTCATGATGTTTCTAAAGCAAAAAAAATAGAAAGAATTTTCAAAAGAGTTCCCAACACATCCGGTAGGAAAGCAGCCCGGTTAGCTCAGTGCTCGGACTATTTGGTACGAAAAGTTAAAGACAATGCTGGTTCAGAAACATACAAGGCTCAAAAAGTTCCTGACAAGAACGCTGCTAAAAATTTAGAGGCCAAAAAGCAGACAAAATTTCCCAAAAAGTTCTTGGTATGGCTAGTAATATGCATTTGTGGCAAAAAAAGTACCGAAATGTATATCAAGGAATGTTTACAAAAGAGGATGCTTTCATTCATAAGACTTCATAATGTTTCCAGTTATTTTTGGTCTGAGAAAGCAGCCCGGTTAGCTCAGTGCTCGGACTATTTGGTACGAAAAGTCAAAGCTAATGCAGGTTTAAAAACATACAAAGCTCAAAAAGTTCCTGACAGGAAGGCTGCTAAAAATTTAGAGGCCAAAAACAGAGCACGGAAATTGAAGTCAAATTTTATACAAAAAATATTCTTGCTGCATAATGGATGACGAAACGTATATTCTGGCAGATTTTTCGCAACTTCCTGGTCAAAAATTTTATGTTGCAGATGCTCGAGGGAATGTTGAAGAACAGTTTATGACCCAAAAGCAGACAAACGTTCCCCAAAAGTTCTTGGTATGCAGTTGCAATATGCAGTATGCAGTTGCGGCAAAAGAAGCCAATCATTTGTTACAACGGGCTCTTTAATACAGAAATTTACATCAAGAAATTTTTACAAAAAAGGCTGCTTCCATTCATAAGACTTTATAATGTGTCCACTTATTTTTGGCCTGACTTAGCATCCTGTCACTATGGTAAACAAGCTCTTGAGTGGTAAAAGAACAATAATGTGGTATATGTACCAAGAGAGGCAAATCCTCCAAACTGCCCGGAGCTAAGGCCAGTGGAGAGATATTGGGCTCTTGTTAAAAGAGAATTGAAGAGCACAAAAAGGTGTCCAAAAGTGTGGTAGATTTTAAACGGAGATGGACTATCACATCAAATATTGTATTTTGATTTTCAATGTGTGTCGCGTTCGCTATCGTAAGCGTACCTTTTTTCAAAAACAAATGTTTTTATTATTTAAAAATATATGAAAGTGGGTTCAACAATGCGGTACTTGGGAAAAATTAATAGAGATTAACTGAAGTATGTACAGTGACGCCTTGATTATCCGTGATTCGATTAACCGGCAACATCAATTATCCGGGAAAGAAAAAGAAAATGTTTTTGGATCGATTTAAATTTTTTTGCATCGATTAACCGTAATTACCTCTATTATCCGGAATTCTAATTTTTGTCGATTATTTTTGAACAATCAAACACAATGTGAATAAAACGAAAAAATGGAATTCCTTCTATCGATTTGTAAGGTTAACATTTCTTGATATTGTGCCATCGATTTTTCGATAGCTTTTGGCGTAAGGTGTTTTAGACATTATAAAAACCAAACTAATTCAGTTATTGGCTTTGGAAACTGAAAAACTTAAAAAACAGCTGAAGAACCAAAAGTAGATTTTGCAGTTTATGAATGGTTCCGGAAGGAACGATTTAAAGGAACTCCAATTTCTGGATTAACAGTGAAGGAAAGTCCAAAAGATTCCACGCAAAATTTAAGAAAAATATGCAGCTGCTTAGCTGCCACAATTTTTGGAAAAATTAAATGAATTCAAAACAATGAAAAAACTCACCAATGAGATAATGGCATAATGAAAATTACATAGAATGACACAAGGTCTCAAAGGAGAGACTAACCTTATTAGTTTGCGTTAATTCTATTGTTACACACAAGTGCAAAGCATTAGTTATTGGAAAGAGCTTTAAAAATTTTCCATGAAAATGGTTTAACAATAACTTATTACCAGAAGTGAGAGAGAATTTTAAGAACATCGTTCCAGAAGATTATAGTAAAATCATTCTCCCATTGGACAACATCCAGACGTGAAGGATTTGAATGCTGAAAACGTATAATGAAAATTTCGGTAAAAGTTCCGCAATAAAACGACAAATTAAGCTAACGAAAAATATAAGTTTGAGCCTAATACCTGCAAGCAAACATTGGGAAAAGCAGTAAAGAAGGCAAAAAATGCATTACCAGTGGGTTTAGTTAAATAGTTAATGTTGAAGTTACTGACGAACTATATAAATTGTGTGTCCAACAAATAAATGAGAAACAAATAAATATGAAGCTTTTGTTGAAATTACTTGACCCCCTGTCTATACTTCACAAATATTTATCAAACAATTAATGACGTTTGTTGTCAAGAAAAAGTTGTCTGAGCAAACATTTATCAGGCTTAGACAAAGGGTAAAATAAGACTTATTGCAAACATAGCTGGAAAATATGTCGCGTGTTAAATCATATTAAAGGTTGTTAAAAAATAGGTTTAAATAAGACTAATTGCAAACATAACTGGAAAATAAACTAATGCAAATATTTCAATATGATAACTATCATCAGAATGTCACTTTAGTCTGGAATGGGTTCCATGTTTATTACTTTAAAAATGCTGTTCCAATTCACATATTTTTCCATTGCAGTCGAAATGAGTTATATTTTTTGAAGCGTTCTGGTACTCATGTTTATTGCTAATATATTGGATACAACAAAACGCCAAACCCTAACTTTTGTATTAAACATAGTGCAACTAAAATCCTATCAAAGTAATACTTATAACAAAAGTGGCTGGAATATACATATATAGCGTGCTAAATCATTCTAAAGGTTGTTAAAAAAAGAATAATACAAATAGTTCAACATTACAGTTATCAACAGAAAGAGACATTATTATTTTATAGTTAAAAAAAGTCGCTTTAAAAATTATATTTCATTTTTCTAGATACAGTAAAAAATTAGTTCTATTTGTAGCGTTCTGGATCACAAGTTTATTGCTAGGACGATAAAACCTACCTTTTATAGTAAATATTTTTTTAATTTGTTTCGCATCAATGACATACTTTAGTCGCGTTCTAGATGTGCCCATATATTTCAAATATGATTGTATTCATGAAAATTAAAACTTTTGCAAAAATTATTCTTATTAAAATATTGTATTAACAAAAAAAAAAAATAGAAAAACTTTTGCGAAATTGTTAAATTATTCTCATAAAATATTTTACCAATTAAAAACATTTTTTTTTTCATTATCAAGTAGTACAATTTTCCTATGAGCAGCACTTACATATAAGTATCATATCAATTACTATAAATCAAATGACAATTGCAGTTTAAAATTAAAAATTGCCAGATTCTATCCAGTCTACAAACTTGAATTTATTTGACAATAAATGTTTTATTAACTTGTTGTATACAAACAATAAAAACTTCAGTAGCAAGAAAAATGTTTTTTAAACATTATTGAATGATGGACAAAAAAAAATAGCCAACAACCCCGCCTAGTGACAGAATTCGTACTTAAACTTGTGCATTTTTAAATCACATTCTCTGTAGTTTTTAATCAGATCGTTCATTGGCTTTTGCTGTGTGTTTGAAAAAAAAAAAAATGTTTATTATTAAAAGAAAAATTGTCATGTTGTTTTGTTGTAATGACTCTGTCATGTGCAATTTAATATTTTTTATTTTTTGTATTTATATTGTTACTGTGTTATTGCTGCTGCTGTCATTTAGTCAGTTGTATCTATAGATTATTTCAGCTTCAAAATCATCATTATTCTTTTGTATCCGCAATAATAATAAAATGAACAAAATCATTATAATAGTAATAACAGAACAACAAAAACAAACAATTTAATCATGTGTAGCAGAGATGCGAAGTTCAAATTTTATCCCATGAGGTTGAAAAATTGTACTCTTTGGTACTTAATTGAAACAACATTCGATAGTGGAGACAATTTGAAAGAAGATGTTAACAATCGTTACAAAGAAGCTAAAAAATAACTAAAATTGACACTTAAATTGCAAATGCTTAATAGAGTTAAAAAAAATCTTAAAAATCGGTTCAAATTTCTAAAAGTTACCAAATGTTTTATAAACCAAATATGTTCTAATGTTCTGTAAAACTCTTTTGATATTCTAGATCGAATTGCAGTTTCAGAAGTTCTATATGGACATTACCATGATCTCGAACGCGACATTCGTATGCCTTCGAAGTGCACAAAAATAAAGAAATCTTAAAAATATATATAAGGTAAACAATTTACATTTTACGATGGCGTATTTTGCGCTATGTTTAGTGCAAAAAATACATTTAGTCGTGTAGTTGTTTCCAATATATTAGCAACTAGCTTGACCCGGTGCGCTTCGCTACCCCTGTCGTAGTAAAAATCGGTTCAGCCTTTTAGTAATTATTGTTTAAAAACTAAAGGTACCATTTTGATCCGTTTTTCCCCCTTTTTATCCCTTTTTGGTAAAAGTATTGAAAAAAGTTATAGCCTATTGACGCTTCCAAGTAAGGATCTATATACGTTCCAAATTTCAATAAAATCGATTTAGCCGTTTAGGCGTGATGCTCAAACAAACAAACTTACAAAGACATTTATATATTTACTAGCTTGATCCGGTGCGCTTCGCTACCCCTGTCGTAGTCTACGTTGGAAATTTCAATAAAATTGTTTCGGCCGTTTAGTATTTATTGTTTAAGCACTAAAGGTACCAATTTTACCGGTTTTCCCCCTGTTTACCCCTTTCTGGTCCAAGTATTGAAAAAAGTTATAGCCTATTGACGCTTCCAAGTAAGGATCTATCTACGTTCCAAATTTCAATAAAATCGGTTCAGCCGTTTAGGCGTGATGCTCAAACAAACAAACAAACAAACAAACAAACAAACAAACAAATAAACAAACAAACTTACAAAGACATTTATATATTTATATAGATATGGATAAACATGGGATCCCGTACGAGACAAAAAAAATAAATTAAAATCTAGTAATATATGTAACTATGTAATGAAAGTCATCATGTCGAAATGTTCGCATTAGTTTTAGTTTTCCAAATTTTAGTATGATATTTATAACGCGACATGCTTTTCCACTACGTTTGTAATAAGGATTAGGTGAAGGCGTATTAATCAGGTGAGAGCGTCTCGGCAACAAATACAATATTTCTTAGTTGTCAAGAGAGTGAGAATGTCAAAACTGATATGACATATGAAAAATATAAAAAACATACAAATAAAAAAATAAATTAATTTCTTATAATTTTTTTATGAAAAATAAACAAATAATAAATCAATTATTGGTAGCTAGCCTAACACGGTTTTTTTTGGAAGATTCAATAATAAAAACGTCGAACGGGAATAAAAAGCATGGTGATTCCAGTGGAACTATCATGCTATCCATTTACTCGCCCGTCCAAAATAAACAACCAACTTGTTCTAAGGAGTTTGGTATTGAAAATCAGCAGGAAAACAAATATCAAGGACTAAAATGGGAGTCAATCTCTAAAAAATTTTATGCATTTTCACCAAAAAATGTCCAACAGTAACGAATTGTTGCTGTTTGCTGTAAAGCCTTGAACAGTTTTTTTAAACAATTTAAACAATTATTTTCAATTCAAATATTGTGAATGTCAACAACAAACAGTACACAACTTTTTGACACTTTCAAACACAACAAAAATAAACATACAATAATCAGCTGGGCTTGTAACTTCACCTTATTTAATACACCTTGGATTAGTTCAAGTAATTTCAGCAATTATGTATGGTTACTATAGAAAGGCCCTAACTCGTGTTTTTTTTAAGTCGAGATATTTTGCCTAAATATGATATATGAGTGGACCATTTCTCGAAATAAACGAAAATCTGGACTTACAAAAAAAAACACGAGTTAGGACTTTTTTATATTAAGGTAACGATCTGTACCTTTTAAGTAGTTATAATAGAAATATTGTACTATTCAAAACTATTTAAAACTGGACTGATTGGACTATTTCTATAACTTCACTGATGTTTTAATTTTTTACAGAAAACATTATCTAAAATTTTAATAATATTCTGATACCAACTAATATTAGCATAAAATATATTAAATTATAAAAATTTTTAAATTTTTTTAATAGAATATTAGAAAACAATTTCTTTATTAATATTTTAATATGTGTTCTCGGCAAATCTTTCTGCGGAAATACCCATATTTATTTACATTTTAATACAGCTGCCCATGCTAGGTACTTTTTAGTTTAAAATTGTTCTTTACTCAAATGAATCGCATCATTATTACAGTTATGGTAATCATTCATACATTCACCCATAAGTAAGTAATTAATTGTAACAGTACAGTGACCATAAAGAGAGCATTACACTGCTCTTAAATAATATGTGGGTGCATCAGCAGCAAGTGAGTGAGTGAATGAGGGTGATTGGGAGGGAGGGATGTGTGTGTAAGTATAAGTATGAGTGATATTTGATTTATGTTTATTGTTGCTGTAAATAGCGGTTATGCGCTTTATTTAATATACAATTTTTGTTCTTTTTTTTTTTTTTTGTAGTTGTTTAAGTATGTATGGCTGTTGTTGTTGTGGTTGATTAAAAATATAGACAGTGATAGTGGCGTTGATCTCTTGCTGTGAGAAAATTTGATTTATATGCACAACAAAAAAAAACAAATGTAAATGTAAATGTAAAAATTAATTTACAAAGTTATAAAATTAAAAGTTCAGGGGAGAGCCAATGCACTTTGCTTTAGGTTACAAAAAAAAATTGTTAAATAATCCACTAAAGATTGTAGATATTTGAATAATTTTCAATCATCCTTCGGGAACAAAGTTAAAATTTGTATGTATTTATTAGCAGATTTTGCTGAAATCTCTGACAATTTGTTCACTACGTTTATACCCTACAGCACCAATCTTAAAGTAAACCGATCAACTCAGAATCACTTTCTAAGTCGATTAAACGATGTCCGTCCGTCCGTCCGTCTGGCTGGCTGGCAGTCCATGTAAACTTTGTGCGCAATTTTAAAGTTATTTCTTACTTGTTATAATTGATTTTTATTACTTGTTATAATTGATTTTGTAATCAAAAAATAAATAAACTGACCCAAACTGTTATTGTGTTTATATTTAATTTTTCAAATATTTCAAGCAAACATTGTTTTTAAGCACTTAAAAAAAATTTTCATTTTATGACCCCAAGTACATAGAAGGGTTAATTTCGAAAAAAGTTTAACTTTCAAACCTCAATTAATATATTTCTGATATTACACCAAAATTCGCTAATAAATACATGATATTTTCCTTTTAATAAAAGTCAGCAAAATTTCAAAATTTTCCCTTTAACCCTGCAGATAATAGCTTAGACAAATTCGTTAACTAATGTGCTGTTTTTCTAATCCAATCGAGTACTTTGAGTGGAAATTTAACATGTGTTTTGTTATTGTAACAAAAACCAAATACATGTAAAATTTCCACTCAAAGCACTCGTTTGCTATAGAAGAACAGCACATAAGAGAAGAAAAATTCAATATTGCTGCATAATCAACATATTTATGACTGCTCAAACAGTATGCCAAACAAACCTTATCAACAGAGAGTATTTGTGGAAAATTTCAACCAGGTAGCTCCTTTCCTTTGGGCCCTATAGTATTTTCAACCGACAGACAGACGGACGGACATAGCTAGATCGTCTTAAATTTCATAAGGACCCAATATTTCGATATGCTGCAAACGGAATGACAAAATCAATTTAACCCCCATCTGTTTTGGGTAAAAAAACGAACAAAAAATTTCTTCCACGGTGAAGAACGCGACATTCGTATGCCTTTGATGTAAACCAAATTAGAAATCTAAACCATACCATTTTAGTAACAATATGTTTATTCTATTTTGTGCAAAACTTAGATTTTGTCGTTTTGCAGTTTCCAATAAACAATATTAGTAATAAACATGGGATTAAAAACGTGACAAAAAATTTACTACATCTAGAAAAATGCAAAAATCTGCGTATTGGAACATAATCTTTTTAAACTAAATATTGAACATTTTCATTCGTTTTTTTTATAATCTTTAGTATGATTTAGCATGCGACATATTTTGCTGTACCGTTTGCGTGAGAGCCTTTTACGATATTTCTCCTGTTTTATTTGACCAGCTTGCTTTTTGTTTTCGCTAATTTTTATAGCTATTCAAGCAGTCTTTATCGCAGTATTACTTATATTTTAGTAGATATCTTTTAAGTAATTATTCATTGCTTCCTAAATACACATCTTACAATAATAAAAATATTTGTTTTTGAAAAATTTCAAAAAAAAAAATAAAAAAAAATTAGTGTGTACAAACATTTCTTTAATGTTATCTTTAAAAGATTCATCAAATTTTTTAATAATTAAATATAAATATTTTTAAAAATCCCTTTTATTATTCTGGTAATTTTTTAAATTGAATACAAATGTTTAACTTTTCCATACACCACTTAATATTCCACTTACACGTAAAATCTTAAAACATAATTTTTAAATAACAAGAAAATAACAAAATTTTATAGGAAATACAATAAAATTATTAAATAAAAAAGAAGATACTCGTAATGAAAAGTAATCGTTATGATGAAAAAGCACACGAAACACTCTTCATGGTGCGTGTAAATAATACAGAAAGTAATTCAGTGCAGACGTTAAAATTTTAAATAAACAGACAAACAAAATGGCAGACTACCGGACAGACATTACAAAAAATATTTCTGCCATTTGACTGACAAGCCAGTCTGTTATACACATTTAAATATTTGTGACTGCAATATGTTTTAATTTCCGTTGCAGTTTTATTATTTTATTTTAACATTTACAAAATAAACATTTTCCATGACGGAAATGATATGTTTAACTGTTAAAATATAAACAGAAAAATGCAATTAAACAATGCACTCCGATGTTATTTATAGTGTTTAAATACTTTTTTTTAAGTATTTACAAAATCACACTTTTGCACTTGATGTCATAATTTAACTATAATACACTAAGATTAAACTAGTTAAAAAATATTACAGAATAATAAATAGCTCAACAAGTCCTGTTAGAAAAGTGGTCGACACTCATAGCCACCAGGAGCCGATAGCAGACAACAAGAATTTGAGTGAATCTAGTTAAAAATATCAAAATGCAATCAAATTCCAAATTGTATAGCATTAACACAATCAGAAAATTAATTTCATTCAACATTACAGTGTTCTATTTGTGTCGACCACTGGTTTTCAACATTCACTGGCAAAGTTTTAAATAAATCAATGAAACAACTGTAGTAAGTAACAGGTACTTTTAGTGTCGTTCTTTCACATTTAACAACATACTGTTAAATATCTTTCTTTTATATTTATCATAATACACAGGTAACAACTGTTACTGAATGTTGTTACGAATTTGCAATAGCGTTTTGAATTTAACGGTCTGTAACGACTGCCTGCAACATTCATCATGTTTATAAACACGTCCACCAATAGAAGCTTCTACTTATCAACAATGTTGATAGCATGCGGTTATTAGCATTGTTTGTAAGTATGGCAACACTAAATGTCTAAGCTGCTAACATTAACATCGAAAGCTCTAGAATTCGAACATAAGAGTTTTGACCGTTAAGAACACTATTCGAATGAAGATGGCAGTGTGTATAAATAGTGACTGCGGTTGCAGTAGTCACGGAGTTCTTCATTGGCGCTGTTAGAGTTAACATCAACTGTCGTGTACATTTCAGTTTGTACAGTATAAAGTGTGTGTGCATTTCTGCGAATTGATAAATGTGTATAAAGACACTGATTTAAATAAAGAGTTGTTACAATTGTAAACTACTAAAACTGCTTTTTATTTGCAATCAAAAGTATCCGGTTTATTTAAAGGAAATAAACCCCCGTTTTTAAAAGGTAAAAACGTAACAATATGTATAGAAAGTAACAGATATTTTTAATGTCGTTCTTTCACATGATTCAACAAACAGTTAATGCAGTATGTTAATATGAGCGTATAAAATGAAATGTTAAGTAACATGTCAGTTCTCTTACATTTTTTGTCTTTGCTTAATTCTGTTATTTGTTAAAGTTTTTATTAACAGATATTTTTAAATCAGCAAATATTAGTTTTGGTTAACATAAGAGCATACATATTCAAATCACGAGGTCGCTAATTTTTACTGCATATAAATATTGTTACGTTTTTACCTTTTAAAAACGGGGGTTTATTTCCTTCAAATAAACCGGATACTTTTGATTGCAAATAAAAAGCAGTTTTAGTAGTTTACAATTGTAACAACTCTTTAATTATTTAAAATTTACAACAACAACAGTTCAAATATTCACTCAGTGCCTTTATACACGTTTATCAATTCGCAGAAATGCACACACACTCTATAACGTAGAAGCTTAAATGTACAAGACAGTTGATGTTAACTCTAACAGCTCCAATGATAAACTTCACTCACGACTGCCAACTCTGCCACTATTTATACACACGCCATCTATCGTGAATCTTCTACAATGATCTCAACGGACAAACTAGTACATTCGAATTCTAGAGCTTTCGATGTCAATGTTTAAACATTTAATGTTGCCATACTTATAGACAATACTAATAACCGCATGCTATCAACATTGTTGATAAGTAGAAGCTTCTACTGATGGAGGTGTTAATAAACATGATGAATGCTGTAGGCAGTTACAGACCGTTACAGACCGTTAAATTCAAATCGCTATTGCAAAATCGTAACAATATTATAAAATAATATGCCCTGCAGTTCATTGAACTAGTTCAGCCACATCGCATTTGTTATCCACTGAGAACTACCACTAGTGAATTTTCAACCTACTCGCAACGTTATTGTCTGGTGAATTTAACACGGGGATATCATTGCAGATGGCCGATTGGCACACTCAGCATAACACTTCACTATCAAATTCAATAGCACGAATATTCTAGCATTTGAGAAAAAAAATATATATCATATAGCGGGGTTGAACACATAACTTCTCGTGTTATAGTCAAATACGCTAATCACTAAGCCACAGAGCTCTTATTTGTACTGCTCTCTATTTGTTATTAAGAATTACCTGTGTGTCTACTCTCAATTTTTGCTTTTTTTAACATCAGAGATAATGAAAATACCAAAGCCCACATTCAGCATTATATGTGGCCATCGAAGTGGTATATTTTAGAGGATTTTATTTTACCTGAATATATTTTCAAAAATCGAATATCTGACTATATGATAAACATTTTTCATGGGAACATCGAGAATCGACAAAGTCCAAACTAAGCACCACCCCACTGTTCACTCTATCACTCTTCATATCATCAGTTTTTATTATAAAAAAAATAAATTAAACATTTTATACAGAACAGGGTGTCACTCAATAAATCTCCCTTTTCTTTAACTCTAAAACTTCAATGGTCTAACAAAACTATTATCAGCGTATTTAAATAGTATTTGCATTGTTTGGTTTTCCATACAATTGATTTCCCTTTAATTAAATGTGTAATACTTTTTGAATAAATATTCATTGCAATGATTTCGTTTATGTTGAATTTGTATTTAGAAACAAAGTTAGAATTTTTCAAATAAATATACACAATATCACATAGCTATTAAATAATTTGAATATTCATTCATTCATTCATTCACCCTTTCGACATAAATTTATTGTTTATTTTGGCCACTAGAAAAGCATCATGTCGTGTGATTATTGTGATTTATGAATATTTTTGCGGTGTTGTATTTATTCGTTTAATGCTTTATGTGGCAGCAACAACGTATACAGCTGTGGTTCCATTATTATTATTATTATTTCAACAAAGCTACAATAAATAATACAATACAAACTAAGGCACGCCAGGATAGCACAATAAATTTCAAATTTAAAATATAATTAAATAATTACCTCTTAAAATTGTATATTTCTAGAGGCAACATTTTTAAAGGCACAGTTTGAAAGACTGTAATAAAATAAATCCTATTTATGCATATCCATGAGACATTTCTTTCTTTCAAAGTCGTATAATGAGACATATGTACGACTTTGAAAGAAAGAAATCTTAAAAATTTGTTTTTCTTGTTTCATTTTTTCGATAACTAATTAGTAGGTTTAGTGCAAAAGGTAGCCTTTTTCCAACATATTAACAATAACTATGCAATCCAGAACGCTACAAATAATAAAACTCGTTTTCGACTGCATGATTTAGCACGCGACATATTTTTCAGCCAAAAAGTAAGTTATCTTAAATTTCTAAATTTTAAATGATCTGTGTTTAAAATATGTTTTCCGAGTTAAATTGGCTTCTCAGCTTCAAGGAATAACGTTGGCAAAAGTGAATGTGGAGCTCTGTGGAGGTTTTAACTTTTTTCAACAGCAAATCAAAAAATTTCACAGACATACGGCAGTATTGCTAAAATCTGTCTGGAAATTTTAGGTTGATTTGTATATAAGGAGTGAGATCGTAAAATTCTTAACACACGTTTTCCATTAAAACTTTTAACCCAATTATTATTTGATTTTTTTTTTATCAAGTTACCTTTGGAAAGCATTAATGTTTAATGTCAATTATGTTCATTTGTTGTTAATCTGATTAAAATGAGTGACCAGAAAAAAGTGCGTACTAAAATTATTAAATATTTTCAACAAAACCCAACTTGGTCCTACAAACTGTTTCCAATATTATTAAACAGTACCGGGAGAACTTGTCCGTTGATAGAAAACCTGGTTCAGGTAGAAGGAATGGTCCACATGAAGTCAAGTTTTATAAAAAAATATTCTTGCAGCATAATGGATGACGAAACGTATGTTCTGGCAGATTTTTCGCAACTTCCTGGTCAAAAATTTTATGTTGCAGATGCTCTAGGGAATGTTAAAGAAAAGTTTAGGACCCAAAAGCAGACAAAATTTCCCAAAAAGTTCTTGGTATGGCAAGCAATATGCAGTTGCGGCAAAAGAAGCCAATCATTTGTTACAACGGGCTCTATAAATACCGAAATTTACATCAAGGAATGTTTACAAAAAAGAATGTTTCCATTCATAATACTTCTTAATGTGTCCACTTATTTTTGGCCTGACTTGGCATCCTGTCACTATGGTAAACAAGTCCTTGATTGGTATAAGAACAATAATGTGGTATTTGTACCAAGAAAGGAAAATCCTCCAAACTGCCCGGAGCTAAGGCAAGTGGAAAGATATTGGGCTCTTGTTAAAATAGAGTCCAAAAGTGTGGTAGATTTTAAGCGGAGATGGACTACCTGTTCGAGCAAAGTGACAGAAAGCACTATAAAAACGTTAATGGAAGGGTTTCCGAAAAAGGTTCATCATCACAAGTGATTAAAACTATAAAAATATTTTTTTTTTTTTTTGTAAATTGTAATAATAATAACAATCAAATAAAAAAAAATAAAACTGTAAGTTAAGTGATTTCGTTTTTATTAACATATATGTATGTTAAAAATTTTTCGATCTCACTCCTTAAATGGATAAATTCACCGTAGTCTTGTTCAATTTATAGAATGAATACCAAATCATACACGCTGAGGAAAAATATAGTTGTGTATGCTTACAACATGTTTACAAGTTTTTTAACAATATTATAGTCACAGTAACTATTTATATGATTGTGGTAACCATAATATGGTTAATCTACGATTCACATGATTTTATCAATCATATATATGGTAGCAGTAAACAAGTATATGTTTGTGACAACCATTTTTATGTCGAATCATTATATCATAATATGTTGTTCTCAGATTATGATATCCGTAAGCCGAGAACAACATAATATGGTAAATCCCTAATCATAAAAATGGTTGTCACACACATGTACTTGTATACTGCAAGCATATACATGATTGATACAATCATGTAACCATATAGATAGTTACTGTGACTATAATATTGTTGAAATGGTTACTGTAAACATACACAACTATATTTATACCCTACACCACCATAGTGGGGAGGGTATAATGGATTTGTGCAGATGTTTGTATACCGATCGACTCAGAATCACTTTCTGAGTCGATTAAACGAAACTGTCCATGTAAAGCTTGTGCGCAGAGTACAGGTCGCAATTTTAAAGATATTTCAATAAAATTTGGTACATATCATTTTTTCTGCCCAAGGACGATCCCTATTGAAACTGGCTGAAATCGGTCCATTATTTGACCTAGCCCCCATACAAATGTCCTCCCGAAAGTGGATTTTATCCGTCACAAATGTTTAATTTATATAGGTATCTACACAAGTTTTTGTCCAAATAAGTTTTATATATAGGGAATTCATGTCACCAAATTTAATTATGATCGGTCCATAATTAGTCATAGCTCCCATATAAGGCCTGCTTCCGATAATCACTTTAACGAGCATAAATCTCCTACAAATGTTGGTATACACATAAAATTCAACATAAATAACTTTCATATAAACATTAATCACGTGACCAAATTTCGTGGTGATCGGTCCATAATTTGTCATAGCTCCCATATAAGGCCCACTTCCAAAAATCGCTCACGAACATAAATTATTGAAATTTTGAAAGAAAAATGTTTTTGCTCATTTACTTAGTGTAGGGTATTATCTGGTCGGGCTTGACCGACCATACTTTCTTACTTGTTTTCCTCTGGGTTTAGTTTTCTTAAATCCATTACCATATTATAAATATGAATATGATTTTCACATAATAACTTTAAACAAACCTCTCCTGACAATGACATTTTAAAAAATAACCGCTCAGTAATAAGCCACTTGCCTCTCAAACTCTCCGCTCAGCCGCTTCTTTTTTCCTTTGGCAAACTTGTCTGCTTAAACAATATTTTCCCTTTTTTATACCCTTTATATACCCTTTTATACCCTTTATATAAGTTTGTCATTCCATTTGCAATTTCCACAATATAATTTTCCGACCCCATAAACTATATAAGTATGTTCAGATCCTAATAGATAGCGGAGTAGATTAAGCCATGTCCGTCTGTCTGTTGAAATGAATTTTCTGAAGACACCAAATAACTCACAAACTTAATTCATACATCAATATATCGGGAATTCTTCCAGCTCAGTTGCTATTTAAAATCGAGAAAATCGGCCCACAAATGGCTGAGATATAAGGAAAAAACCGGGCCAACCTCGATTTTTGGCGTATTTTTGATCTATATCTGAATTACTAAGTCATTAATATAGAAAATATGGATATCTAATGATAGATACGATCTATATAAGGCTATAGTAATTTGGACCTACAATGGGTCAAGATCGGAAAAAATATTTTTTAACCCAAATTTTTTTTTTACCAACAAAATGTTTTTCTCATAAATTTTTTTTTACTAGTAAATTTAAAAAAATTAAAAAAAATGTTTGAAAAAAATATTTCGAAAAAAAAAAATTTTAAAAAAAATTATAATTTTTTAAATTTTGAAAAAAAAAAATTTTGAAAAAAAAAATTAATTTTATTTACCTAACATTTAAAATTTGTATTTTAAAGTATAATTTAGTAATTTGCTCTTTGTTTTTGACAATTTCAATGGCGCTTCTCAGCTACTTTATCGAAATATTATTTATAGTTAAGTGGATCCCTTTTATTTTTTCCACCTCTTTGGGCACACATTTTACTCAAATATTAATCTTGAAATAATAAAAACATTTGTTTTTGAAAAAACACAAAACCTACGATAGCGAACAGTTAAAGCCTCAAAATTTGTGATTTTAATCAAAATTTTAATACACTTAATTACAACGATCGCGGAGTACTGATAACAAACGATGATTTAGGTACCAGAATCAAATAAAAAAATTACCATTAATCGATCATTGTTTGGCCTATTTTTAGATTTCATAAGATGAGTGCAATCTTGTTATAAATATGTCAACAATAAATACTAAAGAGAAAATTTAATTTAAAAGTTTTCAGGTTAATTTTTTCATGATAACAACTAAGATTCGCTGAAAATACATTAGACAGTATTATTAAGAACAAGCCAACCAAATGGTTGGACATTTCCGCATAACAACACTTACAGAAGTCAGAACACAACGCCAAACTCATAGTTCAAAAACAATCTAACATCAACATAGACCCACAAATACTCGTATGCATGTATAACTAGTTAGATATGTTTTATTTTGAAATATTTTTACTTTGTTTTGAAAACATACACATCAACAAGATGAATTTTCAAATTAGATGGGTGTCATTCAAACACGTGTATATATACAAACAAATATACAAATGTATATATACTTACATATGTATGAGTATAAATGTAAATGTGTTTTTAGGTATAGGGTGTTAGTAGTTTTAACTAGACCATAAATATAAATTTTGTGAAAAATGTTTTATTATTGTATCATTTGTAGTTTAGTTTTTTTTTTTATTTTTATTTTCTACCACAAAAACACACATACAAACATATATTATTATAATATTAGGGTAGTCTTATTATAGCATTTTGCGTTTTTCTTTGCTCCCAAGGTCTAAATTGTTCCTTGTGATTTAAAATTAATACATTTTGTTTGATTCTAATATCTAAGTACTAAAAGCCCCGTATACACGATCACATTTTACGACACATAGTTGGGAGAGTATTATATTAAAGTGTGTTTTTTACAGCTTTAACAAAACAAGAGAGCAATATGTTATGTTTATATATGATACGGATGGCGCTCTTAATTTGTTGAAAGTTTTCAAAAAAACTTTCTAAAAGCTGATTGGATTTTATTTGTGGCACTGTCCCAAAAGTCCTACGTAAATTCTTATCGTCTAAAGCAGCTATAAGTGAGTATAAAAATGCAAATTTTAACGGTTGTACCACTTATGCGTTAGCGTGGAGACCAATTTGAAATTGGCGGATTTTGTTAATGTTATTAAAATAACATTTCGTAGCCTATCTTGCGGAAAGCTTTCTTATACCCAAGTAAACATTTAAAATATTATTCACTGAGCCATGTGAGATGCCTATTGCTTCCACAAACTCTAGCACTTTTAATATCCGATCGGTCATTACCATATCGTGATTTTTTCAATTATTTCGGGTTAGGGACCTCAACTGAGCATCCAGAACATTCAGCATCTTCCTGCTTGTACGGCCACAGCGAAATTCAGGTAACCACTTTTTTAACATTCAAATTGATAGTGCAGAGTTCCCATAGTAATTATCGAGCTAAGCCTTGGTTTGAATGATGTTTTTTTTTTTTTTGCACAAAATAATGCTTAATGAGCACACGAAATTTACTTTTATCTATTTTCTCCTCAAGTCATGAGGTAATCTGCTATCAGATTACCAACTTATCAACAATGTTGATAGCATGCGGTTATTAGCATTGTTTATAAGTATGACAACACTAAATGTTTAAACTGCTGACATTGACATCGAAAGCTTTAGAATTCGAACATACTAGTTTGTCCATTAAGAGCATTGTAGAAGATTCCCGAAAAATGGCGTGTGTATAAATAGTGGCAGAGGCTGCAGTCGTGAATTGAGTTCATCATTGGCGCTGTTAGAGTTAACATCAACTGTCGTGTGTGTATGTGTGCATTTCTGCGAATTGATAAACGTGTATAAAGACACTGAGTGACTATTTGAACTGTTGTTGTTGTGGATTTTAAATAAATAAAGAGTTGTTACAATGTTAAACTTCTAAAACTACTTTTTATTTGCTATCAAAAGTATCGGGTTTATTTAAAGGAAATAATCCTACGTCGTAAAAAGGTTAAAACGTAAATTTTTTTTTTATATTTTAACATCTATGTGTAAATACAATATAAACAAAACACGAAACTTCAAATAAAACCTGCAACCTCTATCCGACTTTGCTCAAATTTTAGCATTTGATTTTTAGATGACGAAGTACAATTTTAGAACCTGGAGCATAGAAAATTGCAAACGTGGAAAATAAGAGCCATCTTAATGAATATAATATACATAGTTCTGTATACTACATATGCACTTGTACGACCAACAACTACATTTAACCTAATGTTGCTCTCAAATGTTGATGCTGGTAATGTTGTTGCTTATGATGATGACAATGCTGATGATGAGGGTGTCGTTATTTTTTCGTTATTTTTTCGTGTTTGTAATTATGCCCTTGTTTTTTCCGAAATATATCTGGTATGTATCTTAACTATATACCTACATATAATGGTAATTGTAATGTAATGTATACTCATCATACTGGATAGTGTTTGTTGGATTTGGAATAATTTTACTTTTTTTGTTTTTTGTTATTTTAGAATTAGTTGAGTGACCACAATATGACAACACTTATAAGGAGAATACACATACATTGTGGTTGGTGTTTTTTTTATATACATACATATATACTCGTATATATATATATATGAGATATTTTTTTAATTTTTAGTAGTATGGGTCACAATAATGACACTTAAGTCAATTCGGGCAATGTTCAATCAATCCCAAAAGTCCTATATATCAACAACAGAGCCATTTTCGAAATCAAGGAAAGAAAATTAGTATGGAGTGAATATATCAAATAAATATTTACAGATATGAACCGATCAAGCAACGAATCGTTCAACCAACAATCGCTCACAGGCAACCCAATCAGCAAAATGGATATTGAACTAATTGATAACGAAAACATCCAACTTTTTATAGAGCTGTTTAACTATATTTACGATTCGGGCCAATATTCTCAAGACTGGCTGAAATCGACATTCATCACCATTCCAAAGAAAAGCCACCCAAAACAGTGCACTGATTATAGACTTATATCTCTAATGAGCCACGCCCTCAAAATATTCCTTAGAATAATTCACTCCCGAATTTTTAAAAAAATGCGAAAAAGTAATGGGAAAGGGAAGCACTGTTTTCTATACAGGTGATAACGAAAAGGCTTTCGACACTGTACAGCATAATAACATGATAGAAATTCTTATGACTATCGGCATAAATGGCAAGAAAATGCAATGTATTAAAAACTTATACTGGAACCAAACTGCACAAATCGATATCAACGGAGAACTAACCGATAGTATCATGATATCTAGAGGGGTCAGACAGGGTTGTATACTATCACCATTATTATTCAACATCTACTCGAAAAAATTATTTCAAGAATCCATTTCTAATGTTCGTATATACATAAGCGGCATGTTCATTAATAACATCAGATATGCCGATGATACCACTTTAATGGCTGATACAGAATCTTCTGATATGTCTGGACTGCAGGATCTTCAGAACAGACTAACTACATGTAGCGAAAAATATATATTGAAAATTAATATTAAAAAAACGAAATATATGGTCGAAAGTAAGACAAATAATAATACTACAGCCACATCGACAGAGTACAAAACTTCAAATATCTCAGAGTCACAATTAACGAAATATGGGACAATTCAAAAGAAATATGATGCCGAATTGAAATAGCGAGAGATGCATTTTTCAAATACCAGAAAGTACTCTGCAGTCATGACATCATGTGCTTCAATAAAACACATATATGGTCAGTTCTGCTATATGCTTCAGAGGTATGGAAAATAAAAGCCGTAGATGTAAGGAAACTGGAAGCTTTTATCGCCGTATCCTAAAAATTCCCTGGTCACTCTTCATACCTAATTCAACTGTTCTGATAAGGATAAAACGAGTAAGAGAACTTATACAAACAATAAAGAGATAAACCCGAAATATAAACTTCTTCAATTCGTAATTCGAGGAAACATTGAAAGAAGACCCTACAGAGGAAGAAAAGAAACCAGATGGCTTGATAACATACAAATGTAGACTGGTATCCGAGATGTGTGAAATCTTTTGAGCATGGCCAGAAATAGAGATTCTTTTGCAGAAATTATGAAAAATATTTAAAATTATTTTAAACAAGTAAGAAAGTATGGTCGGTCAAGCCCGACCATATAATACCCTACACTAAGTAAATGAGTAAAAACATTTTTCTTTCAAAAATTCAATAACTTATATTCGTGAGTGATTTTCGGAAGTGGGCCTTATATGGGAGCTATGACAAATTATGGACCGATCACCATGAAATTTGGTCATATGGTTAATCTTTATATGAAAGTTATTTACGTTGAATTTTATGTGTATACCAACATTTTTAGGAGATTTATGCTAGTTAAAGTAATTATTGGAAACAGGCCTTATATGGGAGCTATGACTAATTATGGACCGATCATAATAAAATTTGGTGACATGAATTCTGTATATATAAAACTTATTTGAAGAAAAACTTGTGTAGATACCTATATAAATTAAACATTTATGACCGATAAAGTCCAATTTCGGGAGGCCATTTGTATGGGGGCTAGATGAAATAATGGACCGATTTCAGTTTCAATAGGCTTGGTCCTTCGGCTGAAAAAATGATATGCACCAAATTTTATCGAAATATCTTCAAAATTGCGACCTGTACTTTGCGCACAAGGTTTACATGGACAGCCAGCCAACCAACCAGCCAGCCAGCCAGCCAGCCAGACGGACGGACGGACATCGTTTAATCGACTCAGAAAGTGATTCTGAGTCAATAGGTATACTTTAAGGTGGGTGTTAGACTAACATTTTTGGGCGTTACAAACATCTGCACAAATCCATTATATCTGCACAAATCCGATATATCTATATCACTATGGTGGTGTAGGGTATAAATACAAAAAAAAATGATTTAATTGTAATGGTCGCTAATTCGAAAAACGAATATGGAAATAAAGAAAAAGGCTTAATTTTGTTTTAAAAAATTCCGGGGAATATTACTTTTAGTCTTGTATGTTTTGTTTTCTTCTTTTTTGAATCAGTTTTTTTGGTCACAAAGCTCACCCTGCCACTGTTTTTCCAAATTCAAGTCAAATCTAGCTAATCAAAACTATTTACAGGCTTTTTAAATGTATTCAGGATCTCTGTTTCCAAAAATTATGTTTAAACAGTAGGGTCTAGAAAAAAACTTATAAATTAAACAAGTAAGAAAGATATATTCGGTTGTATCGAATATACAATTCTATAATTTAAGATAAAGATTGAAAACAAAGATATTTTTCCCGATTTTTGACACATTATAGGTCCGAATTACTATGACGTTGGAAATGTCTTTGAAATATCTACACAGATAAAACAGTTTCGTAATAGCAACCAAATTTGATGTCAATCGAATGATTCTACCTTAGTGATCGAATTTTACAGTTGTGGCTATAAAATTTTAAAAGGGGTAACAGAAGTTTGGTTGCTTTGGCCGAAATTCTTCTTTGTCAACTGAATTTTTGTTGATAGAACCGAAAAATTCTATGTGTGCAACCGATTCATTCGGTTAGCAACAAATTCGGTTGCTATCACGAATCTGTTTTCTCTGTGCATCATTGGATATATTAATATTAGGATTTGGCACCTAGAGTATTCCAGAGCCGAAATTATCAATCGAATTTATCTAAATCTTCCTCATACTGTAAATTAGGATTTCTGTGGATATGACTGCTGATATATTTCCTAGATTTTAGCCAGTTAAAGTACAAAGAGTCCTTAGAAAATCTTGGGATGTTGGGTCTCTCGCAATAAGAAACAATTACAGGAGAATGGTCAGAAGATAGATCATAACATATCTCTGTGGATATTGCATTTCGACTAATATTTCTACATATCGCTCATTTGCTGCAACAACGTCATAATTCAAAAAAAATCGTTTCGATAAAATCGGCTTTGAATGTTTTATGACATTTGACTATTTCTTAAATAAATGTTCAACAAATCATGAGATTTTAGAAAGATAAACTAATTTGAATAGTAGATGTTAGTATCCTTCTAATCTGTATTTAACCCAAATTTGTTCTTGTCAAATATACGAGAAAACATGAATTTTAATTTTGACGTTTACAACAAAAAAACACTCTCACGGAAAAAATTATTGACTTTTTTGAAAACTGATCAAACTATATGAAAGACTATAGAACGGCGTATATTTCGTATTACTCAGTTCAAAACACACGGATTTTGAATTATGTCGTTGTTGCAGCAAATATGGCGAAGTGTATTAGTTCAGGAATTTTTCTAGGATCAGTTGGCCAATATATTGGCTATCCAGGAGACACAAAATCTAAGCAACCCTAATATGTATATTTGGCGATGTAGTCCCTACAGGCCAGAAACCGGTCTCCTAGTATTATAAAGAATTCTTAAAATGTCTCCTTGGCCATCGAAAAATGTAGTGGGCAATATATAGAGCTCAGAGTTAATTCTCCAGCTGGGAATTCAAGGCGACTAGATGTTGCTTGCATATAATCATTTGAAAACGCATCTAGGGCATGGTGTCTCAATCGGTTTCTAATTATGATACCGGCAACTCCATGTGCCTTAACCACCCGGATGGTTTGTGTAATAACATGAGTAACCTGATATATATCACCACATTTCCTATTGAGACCATTCTCAACTAAGGACTGAGATCGAAAAAATTCTTATCACACGTTTTTCATTAAAACTTTAAAACCAAGTATTATATGATTTTTTTTATCAAGTTACCTTTGTAAAGCATGTCTGTTATTATGTTTAATGTCAATTATGTTCATTTGTTGTTAATCTGATTAAAATGAGCGACCAAAAAAAAGTGCGTACTAAAATTATTAAATATTTTCAACAAAACCCAACTTGGTCCTACAAAAAGTTGACCAAACAATCAAAGGTCTGCTATCAAACTTTTTGCAATGTTATTAAACAGTATTGGAAAAACTTTTCCGTTTATAGAAAACCTGGATCAGGTAAAAATAATGGTCCACATGATGTTTCTAAAGCCTATAAATAGAAAGCATTTTTAAAAGATTTCCCAAAACATCCGGTAGGAAAGCAGTCCGGTTAGCTCAGTAGTCGGACTATTTGGTACGAAAAGTTATTGCCAATGTAAGTTTAAAAACATACAAGGCTCAAAAAGTTCCTAAAAGGAACTCTGCTAAAAATTTAAAGACCAAATACAGAGCACGGTAATTGAAGTCAAATTTTTTAAAAAAACGGATTACGAAACGTATGTTCTGGAAAATTTTTCGCAGCTTCCGGGTCAATATTTTTATATTGCTGATGCTCAAGGAAATATTGAAGAAAAGTTTAGGACCCAAAAGCAGACAAAATTTCCCAAAAAGTTCTTGGTATTGCAAGCAATATGCAGTTGCGGCAAAAGAAGCCAAATATTTGTTACAAAGGGCTCTATAAATACCGAAATTTACATCAAGGAATGTTTACAAAAGTGGATGCTTTCATTCATAAGACTTCTTAATGTGTCCACTTATTTTTGGCCTGATTTTGCATCCTATCACTATGATAAGAAAACTCTTGAGTGGTAAAAGAACAATAATGTGGTATTTGTTCCAAGTGAAGCAAATCCTCCAAACTGCCTTAAGCTAAGGCTTATTAAAAGAGAATTGAAGAGCACAAAAGAGGTGTCCAAAAGTGTGGTAGATTTTAAATGGAGATGGACAACCTGTTCGAACAAAGTGACAGAAAGCAGTATAAAAACCATAATGGAAGGGTTTCCGAAAAAGGTTCAAAATTTCATCACTAGTGATTAAAACTATAAAAATATTTTTTTTTTTTTTTTGTAAATTGTAATAATAATTTCAATCAACTAAAAAAAATGAAAACTTTAAGTTTAGTGGTTTCATTTTTATTAACATATATGTATGTTAAGAATTTTTCGAACTCAGTCCTTATATCACATTGTGACAAAGAGTTCAGATAGGTGTCCGCATACAATACATACTGTGCGTAGGGTTTTAAATAACAACCGAACCGGCATTATAGTGGATATATTGATGTATGAATCATGTATGTAAGTTATTTGGGGCCTACGGAAAGTTGATTTCAACATACAGACGGATAGACGGACATGGCTATATTGAATCCGCTATCTATAACGATCCAGAATATAATTGTCACTCATGGTGAAGGATATAAAAAAAATAGCTATCAACAGCAATATTCATTTTATCGCCATTAATACGAAGTCAGGTTATGTGCTAACTAATAGTTATACTGTCGGTTAAAATTATTTTTGTATAAAAACTGTCAGTATAACTATTAGTTAACACATAACCAGACTTTGTGTTAATGGGGGTAAGTAGAACGTTTTTCTTTAACTAATAAAATAATAGTTATATGCATTTAAAGAAGCTAATTTCAATGTCTATATACGATTTGAAGTATGGACTTCTATGTGCTAAAACAAATGAACTATAAATTTGTTACAAATTTTGAAACAAAACTATGAGAGAAGATCTGATGAACTTCTCGCTCTTTACTCATTAAAACCAAGCAACCATTTAGAAAACTATTCTACATTGTATGAGAGCGAGTTTATTACTTTATTCTGAAGACAGACATTTGTATAATTTGGTCCAGCTAGATTTGGAATTGGATCCACAGTGAATCTTGTGCTTAGGAGCAGTCTAATGTACATCTATACACAATGTATACACAAACAATGTATAATAATATTTAAACAGATATGTAAATTTAACGTAAGTTTTTAAACATTTTAAAATATTCAAACAATAAATCATTTATCCAAGTATTTGTTGACATTATTTATCAACATTTGTACACAGGATCATTTGTATTAAAATTCTAGTTATGGTGAAGAATACCCTGTCATATACATATCAGGCATGTTTCAAAATTTTAAAATTAAATGCTTTAAATCACTTTATTTACTATAAATATGAAATTGTGAGTAATTACAAAATATTGTAAATTTTAGAAAGATTTCTTTATGTAAGCAAGTATTTGTTATAAGCCTCAATTTCTCAATATTGTTTTTCATTAAAATATAAACTTAGTAAACTTTCAGTATATTTTTATGATACAAAAATAACTAGACATTGAGAAAATGGGGGCAAAATCTTAGAAATAATAATTGTTCACCTTGCTTTTCAATTCATTAATTTCTATAGTTGGATTTTAAAGTCAAAGATGCAAAAAGATTTCAAATAAAACTAAACTGTTGTGTGTCGATAACGACCTACTGAACTAAATGTTCTTTTTAAATTGTACAGTATGTATATAAAAAAAATAAAAAATCTTTTAGAGGAAAAAATAAAAGTACTTAAATGAAATGTACATAAATAAAATGTAGGAATAGTAAGAAAGAAAAAAAATAATAATAAAATAAAGTAAATACAAATATCATATATAACTAGTCAACATATAGACACACACATACATAAATAAGTATCTAAATACATAGATACATACACATGCATATATAACTGTATACTTTATGTATAGTTACATACTAAAACCTTCTTTTCCATTTTCTATACAAGTGTATTATGAAAGAAACACACTAGCAATAACAAATTGTGCCCTTTTCATTAGAATATTTAGTATTTTAAGGTAGGACGAAGAACGACGACGCACAGTGGGCTCAATCGGAAAAAAGTGGTAATAAATCTGGATTCTCTAAACAACTAGTCCGATTGCAAAATTATGTACGATAGAATCGTAGAGGAGGACATATGCTTTAAGTAAGATACTGGGTATCAAATCTGACGACCTCTGATTAGGAAAACTTTGTACAGAAATAAGTGGTAATAAATCTGGATCCTCCAAGCTAATGGTCCGATAGGAAAACTATATACGAAAGAATCGTAGAGGAGGATATATCTTTTAAGAAAGCAAATACAAGGTGAGTGTCAAAGTTGATCACCTTTGGTTGTGAAAACTTTGTACAGCTGGTAACTTTTTGTTTTTTCAATCAGACTCATTTTCTATTTTGCAATTTAGCAGGAGGACTTAAATTTAAATAAAATTTAAAAAAACACTGGTTTAACTTTTGATTGATATATTGTAATATTTCATATATAATCAATCAATTTGTAAGTAAAATGGTCAACACTTACATTATATTCTAGTGTATTGTTACGTTATTGCACTATCAATTTGAATTTAACGGTCTGTAACGACTGCTTGCAACAACTTTCATCTTGTGCACATTTTTTTATAACTGTTAAAGCTCCTAAAATCTCTAATAAAACATAGTAGGGAATGTAAGAAAATATAAAGTCACTGTTTATTGTTGGTGTTTGGTTTAAGCTTTGATATTTTATAAAGCTTGAGTGTCTGTAATTCTCATTCACTCTATAGTTTTATTTGTAAAATATTAGCTTTTCTAAAGCCTTTTAGGAAAACTAAATCTTACTAGTTTTGTCCGCTAGATAATTCATGACACTACTAGAAGATGGCACTGTATATATAAATAGTAGCAGCGAGTTGCAGAGCATTCAGTATATCGTAAGCGCTGTTAGATTTATCATCAACAATATTACCAGTGTATTCTTGTAAATTATAAAGTGTGTGTATTAAAAGAGAGTAACTATTAAAATTGTTGTGTAAATTTAAATAAATAAAGAGTTGTTACAAATTTTAAACTACTTATCGTTTTTATGTAAAAATATTTTAAATTTTTTTACAAAAATTTTGAGAAAAGCATAACAAGTAGTCCGACTCTATATTTTTTAAAATTACTCTCTCACATATACGGCTACCTTGTACACACTTGTGAGAGAATTAAACACATAAAAATTTTCGCAAATTTTTTTAATACTTTGCAGAACACTTGTATTTCCGAAACACGTTAATTTTGCTCAAATGAAAAAATGTATTATTTATTAATTTTTTCACACTTAATTTTATCTGTGGTAGAATTTTATTTATAGTTTAAATTTTTTGTATTGAAAATAGAAGAAAATTTAAATAAATTAAAGTGTAAACATTTTTATAGAACTCTGTGTGTCTGTTGGAAATTAAATGTACATTTTTGTTACTAACACATATTTAGAGTTATGTACTTTTTCATTAACACACAGTGGAGTTAACCATAAGGTAATTACAGTATTGTACGGTAATTTTGACCTCCGAACGGTAGGCAGGTAATTTCTACATTTGTGCGGTAATTTGAAAAAGTTTCAATTTTTAAGCATTCGACCCCAAAAGTTATATTTTCATAATGTTTCTACACATAAGACAGCTCAACTGCAAAAAAAGGCTTGACTAAGCATTATATACTATACACTACAAAAGTTATACAATTTTTCAATTCTATTCATAGATTTTTTTAAAAAAAAAATTTTAAGTAAAATTATACATTTTGTTAGACGTTTCTCCACATAATGATATCGCAAAAAGGGTCAGGCTCAGTCCATTGTTATTAAAATAAACTTAGAAAAGTTGAGATTTACATAACCTTTAATCCTCTTATATATTGCGTTTCAATCGCCTCAGTAGTTTCGGAGTTATAATATTTAAGCAAGAAACATAATTTTTACGTGAAAATAGCAAATTTTTTGTTTAAAAAAAAAGAAATTGTTCAGATTTATGGCTTCATCGCAAAGCCACATGTAATAGGAACAAAATGAGATGTTGATTATAAAAATCGAGGGATTCTTTTCAAATTTATTCACAATTAAGTGAATTCGCTCATTTTCACAAAATTTTTGTTTTTTGTGTGATATACATACAATTGAGTAGTTAATGTTCTTCTTTCGATTGATTGAATTTGGAAAACTTTCCCTATGCTATGTACAAATTTTCACATATATATTGCGTTTCAATCGGCTCAGTAGTTTCGGAGTTATAATAAGAAATTGAAGCAAAAAATATATTTTTTACGTGAAAATATAATTTTTTTTTTTTTATTTTAAAAAAAATCATGAAAAATCGAAAACGACAGAAATTGTTCAGAATTATGGCTTTATCGCAAAGCCACATGTAATGGAAAAAAAATGATATCGATCATAAAAATCGAGGGATCCTTCTCGAATTTATTCACAATTAAATGAATTCGCTCATTTTCACAAAATTGTATGAAAATATAATTATTTTTGTTCAAGACTTTGTATACGGTAATTTTACTCAAAAAACGGTAATTTTTTTAGGGCTGTACGGAAATCGAAACAAAAAAGTTAACACATCCCAACGAGAAACAATTCTAGGTCTTCACTTTGTAGGCCTTCTAAAAGACCTGTTTACACATTATAAAAGATGCGATAATCTTTCTACTCTGCCTGCTTGCAGAAGACGTTCTAGAAGGGCTTCGTTTCTCCTTCTAAAGAATGTCATACACAATCACAATTGCATTGAAATATAAGGTCTAACAAACCTTTATTTAATATCCAAACATGATTGGTTTTGCAATTATTGTCTCTCTATAATACTATTTATTTTGCTCTCTTTATTATAAACTGTTACATGAAACCAGAAGAAGTTGCAAAATCTTCTAAATAATTTAGTCTTTTATAACATTTGAAGTTGTGATGTTCGCGTGAAGAAGTTTTTTATATAAAAAAGACTACACACGTGATATTTAAAAGAACATTCTTTTGGTTTTATGTTGAATTCATTTAGAAAATTTTCTTGCTTCAGCAGTATTTCAATTAGGCTTTAATTTAAAGGGTTTTTAATAGATGTTAATATGTAGATATTCTGTGAGGCATTACGCGGCAGGTCTCCTTACAGGCCTTTAACGGAACACCTTCTATTATGCCTTCTTAAGTAGGCCTTCTCTCAGCCCTCTAACAGCAGCGAGTATGCAAGAACTTGGCTCGCAATGACACGCCGTGTAAAATTTAAACAAAAATCGTGTCTGCAAAATAAGGCATTTTGGAAGGCATCTTTACTGCATATTTTTCCTGCTGGTATGTTTGTTGTACTTTGTTAAAAACAATAAAGCTCCATTTTTGAAAAAAATTTTGAAATTTTTTAAACTCATTTCAAAATTTTGAATTTGATTATTTTTTACAACTAGGTGGAGTAAGATATTACTTACCAAAAAACGTTTGTTACGTGTCATTTTGAAATTTATAATGAAAAAATATTGAAAACTAATATGATTAATAAAATTAATTACACTATGCGACAAATGGTGGGGGTCAGTGATCGACGGGGGTTTTGCCACCGGGAAAAGTTATATAGTCCTGGCGTTTCGCTGGGTCAGGTCTTGGAATCGATATATATTGATTTGAAGTTAGTATCGTATAGGGAAAATTGTAATTTTGTGTGCCCTTTTCATGCACATTTAGGTGGTCAACTAAATGTCCGAATATCGCAAAGTTATGTTCAGCATAGCTTTTCAGCTCTACGCCGGCTACAACATAGTCAATAAAGAAAATTGTTATTTTTTTGTTTACCTTCTTACTTGCTGTATAACAACGTTTTATTTATAAAAAAAAGTTTCATTTACTCAAATCTATCCATATTTGTACAAGTTACAAGCTGTACAAAGTTATCAACTTTGACTCCCTGTATCTCACCTTGTATTTTCTTAAAGTCTATGTCTTCCTCTTCAATTCTTTTTTATTTTTTTTTTTATGTTGCCACTTTTTTGTGATTACCTCCACTGTGCGACGACTTTGTAAGGACCCACTAACTGATTGACTAACTTAACGATGGGGCACACACACAAACGCATTCTTTATAGATACATTCAAAAAGTTAAGGAATACATAGTACCAAATCAACATACATATAGCAATTTTCATACACACATACATACATATGTATTACATATATACATACATCTACAAATACTCGTTTGCATACAAATTTGTGCACGTATATAAGTTTTCGTATATTTAAGTGTAAAAGAGAAATTATGAATTTATAAGATATTTTATTATGGTAAATATTTCCTTTTCATTTTTATAAACATTTTAAGTGTATCTTTTTATTTTATTTATTTTTTTGGTAGATTGTTTATTTATTTGTATTTATGTCTAAATGTTTATGTTTTTTCTTTCTTTTCTTTTTTTTTACACAAAGAGAAAATTCGATGTAGTAAATATTAACAGTTTTAAACTGGAAATGACTCTAGAATGACTCTGAAATGACTCTAAAGTGTATGTATTTACCGGATATGATTAAAATCGGAAGATCAATGATCAATTTGTTTGTAATTGTTTGTGGTATTTATGATTTGTGAAAATTATTAATTTATACAAATTTATAGCAAGGAAACAAAATATTTCCTTCCATTTCCAAATTTGTTGAGCTTATTATTGGAAGCGATTTCTGTTTCTGTCTATCTGGTTGTGGAAAAAGTGTTATCCACATTTTACATTCCAGTAAATGATTACGAATGATAAAAGTAATATTAAAATTTAATAAATTGAATGCAAATGTATAGTTCTTGATCAAAAGACTGTAATATATTTTATATATTGAATAAAAATGTACTTGTTAAGCAAAAACTGATTAGAAAATATGCTATGTAGTTAACAAATGTAGCCTTTATCTTATGACATCCTTAGAATCCCAATTCCAATTTATGACATGTTTTTCCCAACAGTATAAGCAAATTTTTGTGAAAATAAGAAATAAAAAAATTAAAGACATGTATTTTGAAATGTTCTTTTTCAAAGATCAATTATCCTCTTACTATGGAAAATGTTCGTTAATATTCATTAGAATAAAAAATATATTATTGTATAAAAATTGGACAATTAGTTATTAAAATATATATTTAAACAAAAAAATTGTAATAGTCACACTATTTTAATGCACACTCTTATATTGCACACTTTAAAAGATAAACTGGTAATGTACAAGAATACACTGGTAATACAGTTGATGTTAATTCTAACAGCGCCTATAATAAACTGACTGACTGCAACCCGATGCTACTATTTATATACTCAGTGTCATCCTGTAGAAGTTTCGTGAATTATCTTAACGGACAAAACTAGAATGTTCTATTTCTAGAGGTTTTTTGCTGATTTAATGTTGTCATACTTATAAACAATGCTAAGAACTGTGTGTTATCAAATTTTATAAAAATGAAATATTTAAAAGAGCCACCACTGAAATATGTATTTGAGCAATAATGTCAACTGGTTACAATGTTGCTGCCATTTTCAAAATAATTAAGTAGCTGACTACACGGCGTGTAGTCGGTTGCCTCCTGTCGTTGTAGTTTCACAAACTTGTGAATTATTATTAATATTAAATATTATTATTATCGTAAGCAAATTCAAGAACTCTCGAATGTTATCAGACTTCCGATTTGTTTACTTTTTCTTTAGAACTAAAACGAGATTTAAACGTTTTACCAGAGTCTCATCCATTTCACAAATCATTATTTCTTTTGAATATTTGAATACACCAACTGAACGGTTACGGCTCGATATCATCTTGATTCACTCACATATAAATAAAATTTTTACAAATAAAGCTTGAGTGTCTGTAATTCTCATTCACTCTATAGTTTTTCTAAAGCCTTTTGGGAAAAGATTTCCTGATGATCTGGTCTAAGCAACCAGTGAAATGAGTATAGGAACTAGCTTGCTTATCCCCCAACAATAAATTTCAGTGAATTTATTTATAAAATTGGGAATTTAGCATATTGTTACGAATGTGCAATGACGATTTGAATTCAACGGTCTGTAACGACTGCCTGCAGCATTCATCATGTTTGAAGGCACGTCCATCAGTATCATGAGTTTATTGGTATTGTTTGTAAGTAAGGCAACACTAAATGTTTGGGCTGCTGGCAATGACATCGAAGGCTCTGGAATTCGAATGTGCTAGTATGTCCGTTAAGAGCATTATAGAAGATTCCCGATAGATGGCGCGTGTATAAATAGTGGCAGAGCTGGCAGTCGTGAGTTGAGTTGATCATTGTCGCTGTTAGAGTTAACATCAATTGTCGTGTACATGTGTGTTTGTTCATTATAAAGTTTGTGTGCATTTCTGCAAATTGATAAACGTGTATAAAGACACTGAGTGACTGTTTAATTCTGTTGTTGTTGTACATTCTAAATAAATAAAGAGTTGTTACAATTTTAAACTACTAAACGGCTTTTATTTGCAATCAAAAGTATCCGGTTTATTTAAAGGAAATAAACCACCGTTTTTAAAGGGTAAAAACGTAACAATATGAAAACTATCTTACTAAAATATTAATTTTGTATTCCCAAATAACCGTTTAATAACATTTTGTTATATTTTCATGAAAAAAAACAAGAATTTAAAAATTAAATTGTGAGAGGAATATGTTTCAATAATTTTTAGCTTTTAATATCTAGCTAGAAAGATTAAAATAAAATAAATACTTTTTCCACTCTTAAACTCATTTCCAAACTTCAGAGCCAATATAACACTGGTTTATAAATATATTCCATTAAAGAATTATATCAAGTGTGATAACATTCTCTTCGAATTTATGTTGATCCATATTATTATTACTGACCTTTTATCAATATTTATAAAAAAAAAAACTAGCTGACCGCAACGGCTTCGCCCGTTATCTATTTACTAATGTTAGTTCTTCAAGTTTCTCCAAAAAATTTATTTTATTATGAAAAATGAGAAGCGAAAAGGAGGCAATTTAAATTTCCGAATTTTTTAATTTTTTTTTTTTTTCTTTACAAACCATCTCCTGAACATTTCAAATCGAATAAAAAAAAATCGCTCCAGCCGTTCTCACGTGATGACGTTACATACATGGACCATTTCATTTATATATATATATAGATAAGTCCCTTATTTATTTCAAAAAATTTTAATTTTAAATAACAAATTTTGAACGATTTTGAACAGATTTGGCTAAATAGTACATACTTTCTTGTAAATTTTACAAAGTATCACAGGCTATTCAAATTTAATTTAGCTCCTATTTTTTCTCAGTGCAGTTTATTGTTACATATATATGTATATATGTATATATGTATTTATTATATATATATATTAGAAATGTATGTGAGAGGTGCGTGTTATTCTATACAGATCACGATATATAAAATATAACCTAAAACAAAATAATAATAAAAAAAAACCTTTGTACACGTGAAACATTTTGAAATAAGTGAGCAACAACAAGAAATATAAACTAGTGAGGGCAATAGTAATAAATATTGGGTAAGAAAAAACGAAACTATCGTGTCAAAAAATATTTAAGTGTTTTTTTGGTTTCTGCCAAATACAATGGCTAGATAGACATACAATTTCATAATATCATAATAGAGTGGTAAAAACTTCACAATTTGAAATTCCACTTTCTTGCTGACTTTTTATAACCATCACCAAAAATATGGGGGTATATTGAGTTTGTCATTCCGTTTGTAGCATATCGAAAAAAGACTTATATATATTCTGGGTCCTTATAATATTCTAAGATGATCCAGCTATGTCCGTCCGTCTACTGTTGTTGTCACGATATGTCCTCAAGGAATAAAAGTCTATGGTACATAAATTCTTATAAAATAGCAGTATCTATACAAAATTCAGCCAAAATAAGTTCTATACATAAAGAAATCACAAAATGAAATTGTGTTTGGATTGGTCCATATTTAACTACATTCCCCATATATAAGCCACCTCCTATAATCACTTAAATACGTATAATCTCTCATAAATATCGTTATCAGATTAAAATTCTACATATATAATCCTATAGAAAATGCCGTACCAAATTATATGAAGATCGGTCCATAATTGGTCATAGAAGGACCACTTTCGCAAAACACATTGATTGACCTACATAAATATCTTACAAATATCGACGTATACCGAATGAAATTGCAACCAACATTTTTACACTGTCCAAAGAAAAAGTACATGAGCTATTAATGTTTTAAGACTTATTTTGAATTACGTTATGTTTTGCCTTAATACTTTAAAACCCCATTGGAAAATCTGGCTTTCAGTTATTTCAAAATGTTAACAAGAAAAGAACTACCTTGAAAAAATATTTGTAATTTTTTCCATATTTTATATATTTTCATCGGGAAGAATTTGTTATATTTCACATCAAGTGGCAGAGAAAGGCAGAGAAGTGAACAAGTGAAGTCAATAATCCTATTATTGATAAGATGTGCAAAGTAGAACATAATCTTTTTTTCTAAAAATATATATATGGATCTTAGAGTTAAACTCAGCTTAACACGCTGTTATATTAAACCTGAAATATATTTAGCCGGGATTTAACCAATGATTGTGTTTCTCACTACTGGATTACCGTCTGTCAATTTTGTTAGCATTGCCATACTTTTCAGTCAAATCACATGTGCATTCCTCAATATTTTTCATATAAATATGGCAATACTTTAAATTTTATAAGAAAACGCAACCGTGTACATAACTTTATTTGTAAATTTTAACTTTGTAAACGAAAAAGTGACATTAAAGTATACATATATTAAAAATTATATTGGTGTTGTAATAAAGCAAATCGAAACAAAGAGCTGCTGTGCTGAATTATTTATTTTATTTTTCAGTTGTTTGTGCTTTGGCATTTTATACTTAGGTTTAGCTCGCCAATGATACTCAGTTAAAAAACCTAGATTATATACAAAATAAACAATAAGTGAGAAACACAATTTTTAGTTTAATTTAGGTTTAAACGAAGAATGTAGATTATCTTTATCCCAGAAACTAGCTCTTAGTCAATCAGATGTAAATTAAAAATGTTGACTTTTTTGGAATTTTATTTGACCATCAATTCTAATTAAAATTTATTAATCATTTCATAAAATGAAATATCAGAAATTATTTTTTTAAAAAGAAAGTTCTTAACTGTTTCATCATCCAACTGTCACGCCCTGATGATTTTTTTAAATTAAAAATAATTTGAGCGTTTTTGGACCTTTTTAAATAGAAGAGATTTTGTAGATTATTTCAAATAAAAATCGAGAAAAATAATACCGTGAAACTCAAATAGGAGCTCATAAAAGTGCTAACATCGGTATTTTCAACACCATACATTAAATCAATACAATGGGCTATTGTATAAAGGTTTTATATATTATTTTTTTTTTTAACGTTGGAAAGAAATATAGGGTTTTCTGTTTTGTTGGAATTTCATTCCGCATACGTTATGTATGCAAAAATCAAACTTGCTGCAAGTATGCATATATCTTACTACATAGTTTTGTGACTTTCAATCCATAATTATACATAACTGCCTATATAAGGTCCATATCTGGAAAATACAGTATCCTCTAGAAATGTTAAATTTACCACAGATAATAAAAAATATCAGGAGAACCAAATAAACGTTTTTATACAAAACGCACAACACTCGGTGCCCGTTTTTCAAGAGCCGCTATCCGATTTTATCCGAAATTCGGTTGTGCCGAATTTTATATACCTACACGCAGAAAAAAAATAATATAGTTGTGCATTATTACTGTAATCATTTCAACATTTGTGCATGTTTACAGTAACCATTTCAACATTTTTAAAAATATTATAGTCACAGTAACTATATATATGATTGTGGTAACAATAATATGGTTAATTTACGATTCACATTATTGTATCAACCATATATATGGTTACAGTTAAAATGTATATGTTTGTGACAACCATTTATATGATGAATAATTTTATCATAATATGTTGTTCTCAGATTATGTCCTTCATCATATAAATGGTTGTCACAAACGTATACATGTTTACTGTAACCATATATACTGGAAAATTGGGTCATAAAGACTAAATCATTAAATTAACATTAAATTTGGGTGTCGCAACGAATCTATTTTCTATGCGCATATTAAATACTGAAAATATTACATCTTATAGTGGCACTTGATTGATAAACAGCATTTTACCTTAATATAAAAAGGCACTAACTATTTTTTTTTTTTTTTTTTTGTAAGCCCAGATTTTCCGCTCATAAATCATATTTAGCCAAAAAATGTCGACTTAAAAACAACACGAGTTAGGGCCTTTCTATATTAAAGTAACGATTTGTTCATATGGACGCTTATTAGAGAAATTTCAAAATTTTTTTGTATCCTGCTGATTTGTCCTGCTGACATTTAACCAAATATATGACAATGTCAAGGGGTGTCATCAGAAATGCAACAACACATGCATACCTTATAAAAACAACAAATGGAGTCGAAATTTCATGCTTGTTAACCCAATAGTTATTCGTTTTTGTTACCACAACAATAATAATAAAAAATAGTGAGCTTACTACAGAAAACAACAAGAAAAATAGCACAGCTGACGGAAGGTAAAAAAAAAAATATATAAATAAGTAAAACGCAAAAAACCAAAATCGACCACAGACAGCACGTACCAATACAAATAGTAACAAGTACACCTAACACATATACATATATATCTACATTAGGATGGACCTTATTTAAAAATGTTGGGATTTTCAATGCTTCCGTCATCTAAAAGATGCTGAACATTTGAAAAAAAGTAATTTTTAATTAACATAAGTATAAAAAGTTTCTGGTACTTCGATAAGCCATTATAATTTGATACTGAAACAAGTAAGAGTATTATATTCGGCTGTGTCGCATCTTCTAAACCAGAGATGCCCAAAGCTAAAACTATATTTGTGTTGGTGAGCGCAAGAGAGCTCCACTGAAAGAAAAGTTTAGTGAACCAAATAAAAGATGTCAATATTTAAACGCTTTATTTGTTAACAATAATCTAGTCAACAATATTAATCAAATTGTCTGGCGACATATTATCATAGCATATTAATTGAGAGTTCGATATTAATCATTTTCGACAAACTTGAAAATATTTAAAATGTGTAAAATATTTTTTTTACTTATTTTATTACGTTGTTTTGATTAAAATCATTTCAAATCTGAAAAAAAATTGTTTACAGAAGTAAATTGAGGTGAAAAACCAGACAACACTTCTGTGATATTTTCAAGTTTTAAATATATTAAACACTCCAAATATTTCTTTCAGTGATCATGAACAAAAATTTGAAAAAAAAAAAATAAAAAATAGTAATATACCCGCTTAGCATGTTCATTCGTCGCTGTTTCAGTGACTACTAAACCAAAGAGAATAAGAATGTATGTGTGGTTAGCTTGCACAATTGTGCTATGAAATGGGCACCAATGTTCTAAACCCATCATCAATATGTACACGCAAAAAAAAATATAGTTGTGCATGGTTACTGTAACCATTTCAACATTTGTACATGGTTACTGTAACCATTTCATCATATAAATGGTTGTCACAAACATATACATGTTTACTGTAACCATATATATGGTTGATAAAATCATGTGAATCATAAATTAACCATATTATTGTTACCACAATCATATATATAGTTACTGTGACTATAATATTTTTAAAAATGTTGAAATGATTACAGTAAACATGCACAAATGGTGAAATGGTTACGGTAACCATGCACAACTATATTTTTTTTTCTGCGTGTAGTTTCTATATATGATTGATACAATCATGTGAATCGTAACTTTAACGTATTATGGTTACCACAATCATGTAAATAGTTACTGTGACTATAATATTGTTAAAAAACTTTTAAAAATTTTAAAATGGTTACTGTAAACATGCACAACTATATTTTTTTTCTTTGCATGTTGATCAAACTTTACAGTATAATTTCAGAGTACTTAGAACTAATATTATCAGGTTTGTCGTATAACCCTTTGACGACCACGGGGACACCGGTGTCCCAACACAAAAAAATAACGAAAAAAATAATGGGTTCCATTTAAATTTAAATTAGTTCGTAAACGTGTCTCTTATTAATGTGTTTAGATTAAAACAAGTTCGGTTACAGCTTTTATTTTTTACTGTCTTTGAAAATTTACCGTTTTATTGGTACTGTGTTCATGTATTGTTCAAAAATTAATCTTATGGTCGTGAAAGGGACAAACAACATACTTATGACTGCTCAAACGTATTTCGGGGGGAAATTTGTATGGGGGCTTGGTGAAATCAGGGTCCATTATTGCCCATTATCAACTCCAAGCAAACCTTATCAACAGAGAGTATATGTGCAAAATTTCAGTCAGCTAGCTCCTATCGTTTGGACCCTATCGTGTTTTCAACAGACGGACCCAGACCCAGAATATAGTTCATATTTGACAATAGTATAGTTATAGTTCATAGTTCACAGAATGACAAAATCAATATACCCCCCATCTTTTTTGTTGGTGGGTATAAAACAATCGTAAAATACATATCGCTCATTTGCTGCAACAACGTCATAACTCAAAATCCATGTTTTTCGAACTGAGTAATACTAAATATGCGCCGTTCTAGTCTTTCATATAGTTTTATGACTTTTAAAAAAAGTCAATTATTTTTTGTGTGAGAGTGTTTTTTTTTTTTTTTTTTTGTTGTAAACATCAAAATTAAAATGCATGTTTTCTGGTATATTTGACAAGTAACAACTTGGGTTAAATACAGATCAGGTTTTATTTCGGAAATCGCATGATTTGTTGAAAATTTATTTAAGAAATAGTAAATTGTCATAAAACATTCAAAGCCGTTATTTTTCGAAACTACTTTTTTTGAATTATGACGTTGTTGCAGCAAATGAGCGACATCATGCATATCTCAAATTTTATATTTTTAAAATTTTTTGAATTCTAATAAATGCTAAATGAGAATTTAAAACACAAATTTAAACTCTTGTACCTAATCGAGGAATTCCCAGGAATATTTTATAGAAATTTTCGGAAAATTTTAAAAATTTCTCTATAAGATATCTTCTTAAAGTTATTTCTGCTCAGGTCAAACAGTTTTGCTGGAATTTATTGCAAAACGAATTAAGTCCACAAAGTTTTTCGTTCTAGCAACAGACAGTAATTTGACAAAGAAGAATTTGCCACAACAAACAAATTAGACATTAAGACCTTTGAGAAATGTTACTATTCTAGTAGGCACTTGACATCTAAACCACACATAGAGCGGAAACTAGACAAAAAAGTCAAACAAAAAAATTACTCATAATAATCACACATACGAGTGTTGTTTTTGTTTTCAAATAGTTTTTTTTTGTCTACTAATACATTCTCACCACTTAGGTTTTTGACAACTAAGTTAAGTTTTTGAAAGGAGAGTTTCCGATCTATGTATGTGTAATCTATGATCTAAACTTTAAAGGATATTCATATTTAGAGAAAATATTAGTGGTTTACATTTGTTTATATACATTCTGATTGAAAAAACTTATCTTACGAAACGAATTACGCATTGAAATTGTATGTTTTATTTTAAGCTTTAAAATTATAATGAGCTATCGATGCCCATACATTTTTAAGGGTAAATAAAATACAAAAAACTATATTTAATTGGATTTTTTTTTTTTAACATAAATTCTTTTTTTTAAGTTTTGCTACTTTGACACACAGCTTGTGCAACCTGTAAACGTTATTCGATTTTGCTATAATTTTAAGCACTTGGTCTGAATATGACGGAGAACATATTTAGGCCTTGGGGCTACCCTAATATGTATCTATTTATGTAGTAAACATCCATATACATACATACATATGTACAAAAGAATCATGTTTAAGTATCATTTTACGGTATATTAGTAAAATATCCTCGTACACATAAAAAGATGGGATGGATAAAATGTTAAAATGTTCATCTTTAATTTCAAAAGTACACAGCATGTATGGATTTGTGTGAGTGTGCGTGTATATTTTCATTTCCCCGGAAACTTTTACTTTCAACGTGGAAAACTTTTAAAGATCTTTGTTTTAGATGTTTCTGTGTCTTGTGAGAAAAATTACTAGGAATTAATCAAGTATTCGTAAAGAGATTAAAGGTATAAAAAGGCTAACTAATCTATGCTTAACACTTAAAGCCTTTTTAGAAAATAATAAAAATTTTCTCTTTAATATTTTATTAAAAATAACTCTGAGATGACAAAAAAGAATTCGATTAAATCCTTTCGACTATAAGAATTTTTATTGAACAGATTTTGAGAAGAATTGAATTTGTTGATAAAAGAATTAGATGATTGTTGTCAAACTTATCAAGAGCTTGCAAAATCATTGGGAGCTACTCAAGCAGCAATTTCAAAACGTTTGTGAGTAATAGGATTCATCAGGAGAATTGGGTACCATACGAATTGAAGCCCAGAGACCTTGAAAGACGATTTTGTATGTCCGAAATGCTGCTTGAACGCTATAAAATAAAACCATTTTTGGACCAAATCATTACTTGCGATTAATCGTATGTGAAGCCCAGCCAAACAGCCGAATCGAGACCAAAGACAAATATCCATGGCACTAAGGTAATTCTCTGTATTTGGTGGGACGAAAAGGGTCATATGTATTATGAGCTGCTGAAATCTGGCCAGACCATCACAGTGAACCTGCAACGAAAGCAACTGATTCGTTTGTAGCCAGACATGAAACCGAAATATTCCATTATGACAACGCTCGGTCACATGTTGCAATACCTGTTAAAAACTATTAAGCAAGAGGAGCTAGGAGGAAGTTTTGTCTCACCCGCCTTATAGTCCAGACCTTGTCTCTTCCGACTACTATTTGTTTCGAATGCAGAACGCTCACTCTGGGATACGCTCCACTTCAGGACAGAGTATCATAAAAGATGAGCAGTTCTTTTGGTGCGGAAAGATGGGAAAAGGTCATAGCTAACAATTGCCAATACAATAAATGATAAAAATTTTAAAAAATCCAGCATATTTATGTCATACCCAATAATTTTTTTTTTTTTCTAGGTTGTCTCATATATGGCTCCAAATAATAAAATTTCAATATTCGGCAGGATTATCTCCTAAAACTCCAAAGCAAAGAGCACTTCTGGAGTTTATCACAAATCTAGCATTGAAAATTAGTTTTCGAACTCTTAGCCGTAGGGCAAATGATACTAGACTTAGTTGATATCGCCCTGTGAAAGAAAACCTCATATTTCTAAAAAAAACCAACTGCTCGTATACAATTTGCCAATTGATTCCAAAGAGAAAATATAATTGTACATGTTTACTGTAATCATTTCAAATTTTTTACAAGTTTTTTACCAATATTATAGACACCGTAATTATTTATATGATTGTGATAACCATAATAAGATAAAGTTAAGATTCAAATGATTGTCGCAATCATTTACATATATGATTGTAGTAAATAAATCAAGATCAAACTGAAATGGCAAAGAAGAACAACCAGGCACACAAGACGACAACGGCTCTACCTACAACAACTCCAAAAAAACGATACTAAGAATACGTTAGCGGCGATAATTCGCGAACAGCTAGCAATAAACCAACACCACTCATGGGAAGATATCACAGCAACATATAATCGAGTCGCAGAAGAAACATTTTGTATAGCGCAACCACAAAGAAAGGCCTGGATATCAGACGACACCTGGAACCTGGTTTCTCAAAGAAGGGAACTCAAGCTGCAGTTAAACAACAACAACACTTTGATACAGCAGTACCAACTACTGGCAAAACAAGTAAAGAAAGCTGCAAGAAGAGACAAAAGAAAGTTCGTAGAACGGCTCGCAATGTCGGCAGAAGAAGCGGCTAGCAAGAACAATATGATAATCGAAAGTGTAACAGGAACCAACCAGTCGCTGATCGCAGTGGTGCGCTATTAACAAACAATGATGCGCAGATACAAAGATGGAGAGAACATCTCGAAGAAATTAGTAACATCACCTCGGATGCAATTACTAATGACAGAATATCAAGCAGCCCCCCAGTATAAGTGAGATTAAGGAGGCCATCGGGAAGTTAAGAAATAACAAGGCAGCAGGCTAAGATGGAATACCAGCTGAAATTCTTCGGGTTGACATCGAAACCACAGCTGAACTTCTACGACCTCACATCAACTTGGAAGAATGGCATCATCGTAAAGTTACCGAAAAGTGGCGACTTGAAAGATTGCAACAACTGGAGAGGAATTACTCTGCTTAACACCATATACAAGATACTAGCAGTTATAATACAGGGAAGGCTTCAAATTAAAATGGAGAACATCCTACGAGATGAACAGGCAGGTTTCCGGCCAAACAGGAGCTGCGTAGACCAGCCCAACACTCTACGCATTATAATAGAACAATCTCTAGAATGGCGTACCCCCCGTACCTGCTGTTCGTAGATTTCAAGAAAGCCTTTGACACCATCAGAAGGACTGCCATATGGAAAGCATTGAGAAGAAAAGGAGTACCCCACAAAAAAATAACGCGTATCATCAGAGCTACACGCAGAAAAAAAAATATAGTTGGGCATTGTTACTGTAACCATTTCAACATTTGTGCATTGTTACTGTAACCATTTCAAAATTTTTAACAATATTATAGTCACAGTAACTATATATGAATGTGGTAACAATTCATATATAGTTATAGTCACATGAATATTTCAACCATATATATGGTTACAGTAAACATGTATATGTTTGTGACAACCATTTATATGATGAATAATTTTATCATAATATGTTGTTCTCAGATTATGATATAAGAGCATCATAATATGGTAAATCCTTCATCATATAAATGGTTGTCACAAACATATACATGTTTACTGTAACCATATATATGGTTGAAATATTCATGTGAATCGTAAATTAACCATATTATTGTTACCACAATCATATATATAGTTACTGTGACTATAATATTGTTAAAAATTTTGAAATGGTTACTGTAACAATGCACAAATGTTGAAATGGTTACAGTAACAATGCCCAACTATATTTTTTTTCTGCTTGTATGTACGAGGATGCAGAACTATTAGTTCTTCACAATGGGAATATAAGTCAAACATTTCACACAAACGCTGGAGTAAAACAAGGATGTCCCCTATCACCTTTGCTATTCACTATAGTGCTGGATGACATCATGAGCGAAGTCTGTACAGAGAGAAGACGAATAACATGGAGCCTCTTACGCCAACTCGAGGATCTCTGGAACCTCACCAACGAGGAACCCATACTAACCCAAATAAAACGTAGGAAATGGAGGTGGATCGGCCATACTATTAGAAAGAATCCTGACAGTATAACAAGGATGGCGCTAGAGTGGAACCCTCAAGGTTCAAGAAGCTGTGGTCAACCAAAGAAAACATGGAGACGCACGATACTCCAAGATCTAGGACAGTGCAATCTTACATGGGAAGACGCGAAAACAACTGCTACAAATCGTGTAAGATGGAGATGCTTTGTGGAAGCCATATGCTCCCAAGAGGGGTAATGGAGAAAAATAAATGTATGTTTATGGCAATCATGTTCATGATGTTTATGGCAATCATGTTCATCATAATATATTGCTCTCAGATTATGATATCCATAAGTCGAGAACTACTTAATATGGTGGTAAGTCCTTCATCATAAAAATGGTTGTAACAAATATATACTTATTTACTGCAACCATATACATATATGATTGCTAGTGAATCGTAACTGTAGCATATTATGGTCACCGCTATCATATACATAATTACTGTGAAAACTTGTTAAAATGGTTACAGTAAAAATGTACAACTATATATTTTTCTCCGCATGTAAATAACACTGTAAAGTTTGGCGGTGGCAATATTATGGTGTGAAACTGTTTTTCAGGGCAAGATATGAGTTCAATTTATATCATTAAATATACTAGACAGGAATCGGATATAGGTACATTTTAAATGATTTTATGTATCCATACGCTGAGGAAAATGTGCCTCTAGTTTGGAGATTCCAACACGACTATGACCCGTAACACACATCTAGACTTGTAACCGAGTGTTTGAAATCCAAGGTGGCCTGTCCAATCGCCAGATCTCAATCCCATATAAAAGCTATGGGAAATTATACATCTAAAATACCGACCCAAAATTAGAAGGAAGCTTATCAGATGTTGTTATATGGTAATGGCAAAACGTATATTTCCATTGTTTTGTAAATTTTTGGTTTATTCTCCATTTTCAGACTTTAATTTATTATGTTCTCATATTTTTCGGTAAATAAAATATTTTTGAATATTTTTAGATTTTGACATTAGAGTATTAATTGAATGTTAAGAAAAATGTCCATAGTATTGTCAACTCCTGTATACTGAACATTTTTCTGAAATTGGTAAACCTTAACCTTTTCAACACAGTGGTAAAATCCCAAATTTTAAATTTTTTTAAACTTTATATAAGGAGTGAGATCGTAAAATTCTTAACACACGTTTTTCATTTAAACTTTTAACCCAAGTATTATTTGATTTTTTTTTATCAAGTTACATTTGTAAAACATGTCAGTTATTATGTTTAATGTCAATTATATTCATTATTCATTAAATTATTAAATATTTTCAACAAAACCCAACTTGGTCCTACAAAAAGTTGGCCAAGCATTCAAAGATCTGTCGTCAAACTGTTTTCAATGCTATTAAACAGTACCGGGAGAACTTGTTCGTTGATAGAAAACCTGGTTCAGGTAGAAGGAATGATCCACAAAAATAAAAAGCATTTTCAAAAGAGCTCCCAACACATCCGGTAGGAAATCAGCCGATTAGCTCAGTGCTCGAACTATTTGGTACGAAATGTTAAAGCTAATGCAGGTTTAAAAACATACAAGGCTCAAAAAGTTCCTGACAGGAACTCTGATAAAAATTTAGAGGCCAAAAACAGAGCATGGAAATTGAAGTTAAGAATTTTTCGATCTCATTCCTTATATCAACAGAGAATGCTTTTGTGTTTTTAGCAGATTTTAATAAAACTTTAAAAAACCAAAACGATTAAATTCTGGCCATATGCTAGAGTTCCAGAACAAGTTGAAAAAATAATACAGTTTCTGCTAGGAAAATAAATGTATGTGTCAATTATCATTAAAAATTGCTAAGTATTAAGTGAAATCCTTTAACTAAACACACACTCCATATGGTAGAAAATTATGTATATTTTCTTAATGCAAACAAATATGTAACGCATTAAGAAAACTCATAGAAAATTCTTATTCTTATTCACACACGGAAGAGTAACTGAACAAAGTTTTCAAAAACAGTAATTAAACAAAAACAAAAAAAAGCATCATAAATAAAGGCAAATACAAGAAAAAACCATACAAAATATGATAAATGCTTTCGTTTCTATGTAAATATTTAGTACAGGTGTGAATGAGTGTTTGTGGTAATTATAAAGGAAAGACTGAAGAAAACAAAAGAACCCTGTAAATAATTTGCTCTCACACTCATTAAAAAAAAAAAAAAAAATCATATAAAAGATAACGGTAAATAAATGTATATTAAATATGTATTTTCATGAGGAGAGTGCTCGTATTGTTTCTTAAAGGAAAAAATAAACTCACATACACACACACACTCACTTATTATTAGAAATATGTAATTGCAAAATCACTTACATTTAATTTGTTGTCCTTAAGGTCTGTCTCTCTGGCTTTCTCTCTCTTCAAAGTTTTATGCCTCGTTGACTGTGTATAGGTATTTGACTTTGAATCTTTGACACTGTTTTTCTTTTTATTATTTTATTTTTCTTCTTCTAATTTTATTAACAAGTAAATTTATGACAAGTTTTGTGGATAGTTTGGTTTTTTGTTTTGTTTAATTAATTATTTATTTATATATTTTATATTTAAATCTTTGTTTAGTATTCGTTCACAAGTTTTATACAATTTTCTACACTTTTTTGTTACACTTAAAAATTTGTTGTGGTTGTTTATATGATTTTTTTAAATAAATTGTTTTTTCTTTCAAGATTTTTTCAAATAACTGCAATTGCAAAAAGAATTATTTTGTTAATTTAATTTTTTTTAAATTCAATTAAAACTTTTTTTCTAGATTTCTTGTTTCTTTTTTATTTCTAATTGAAATCCTTTTCATACATAAAACCTTTCACCTTTCAAAACTTTTTTTCATTACTCAAATCCTTAATTTCTTTTATCTTGTTTTTTTTTTATTTCTTATTGTTGTTTTTTGTTGTATTGTATATTTTTTTGGTTTTTGGTATTTTATCCAACTAGAGTATAAACTCGTTTTAACGATTTACTACTACCACCTTGTATTTTTTGGGAGCTCAAAACTCTTCAACGTCTCTAACTAAACTGATTCGAAAAATCCAACAGACAACATCTTTAAAACTAAATTTAAATCTGTGATAATTTCACACAATTCCACACACACATTTATAAACACTATAACAAATTTTGTATTGTACAATTCGTGTATGCACCCGAATACATTTCATGCAACTAACTATGTATTTTTACTCTCTTTTGTTTTGTACAACGAACAGAGGAGAGCAATGATTATCTCTCCCTAAACAAAAAGTAACCAAATGTGTGATAAACTTTGGCTCATCACTGACACAAATTAACTGTTATACGAAATAGAGCTTCTCCGGTTTTTTTTTTTTTGTTCAGACATCCCCCGAAAACAGAACAGATGAACACTGAAAGCTTTCTCTTTGCTCAAACACTCAAACACACTACTCTACTTGATTTGCCTTACAAAAAATTTTCTACCTGGTTTATAAGTTTGTTTACTTTTTTTCCTTTACTTTTTTTCTGTGTTTTACTGTTTTTGTTGCGAGAGCTTCTGGGGGCCTCGTGTTTATTTTGTATACTTGGCTTAACTTTTATTACGACACACACGAGTACTTTTAGCCATTGTTGCCAGATAAATGTTACCTCATCCCCCCAATCTGGAAATCTAAGTCCCTAAAAAAAATCCACATTTAAAAATTGAAATCTCTAATTATGTCCACAACATTTTCAGATATAATAAAAACTTTAATTCTATTGTTCTTTATTAAGAAATATTTTGAAAATATTGTTTGCTTAATAACAGTCGGCAACATATGTTTTTGTGTTCTAATTAGTACAACATATTTGCTATTGTAAACTGAGTTAGAATATATTTGGATTTCTTATAGGAGAAGTATTTTGTGAATGATGGATTTGTGATAATAATCGTAGCAAAATAAAATGCAAAAATAAACGTAACAAAAAAAAATTTCTTTGGAAAGAATGAATAAAGAAGGCCAAATATTAATTTCGGAATTCAGTTTAATGATTAAATAGGAGAAAATTCCCAAATCCTTTCCCTCAAATAAAACTTGAAATCTCCAATTTGGGGACAAGTCTCTTCATCTGGCAACACAAGTGTTTACAAATGTATTTGTAAGTGTCTGAATTCCAGTAAACATCCCAGCAGTTAAGCAAGTAGTCAATGTATCTCTTATAGACAGTAATTGTCACTAATATCTTATCACTTGGCTGATTCCAATTTATATATTTTGTGTCTTTTAACGCGTATGCATTTGTTCTTTGTAGTGCGAAGAGAAGTCAATTGGTTACTTTATACACTCCATGTAATCTAGCGTGAAGTCAATTGTCACTTAGTCGTAATCTAGAGTGTAGTCACTTTAAATGTTTATTTTGTACGGTACTTTTTTGTGAGTAATTCGTACTCACTGGTTTAATACAAATTATGTTGATATAATTCTCATACAGTTTATTTTCTTTATGCAACATCCCATGTAGCCTAGAGTAAAGTCAATTGTCACTTTAGTGTCTCCAAGTAACCTAGAGTGTAGTCACTTTAAAAGTTTATTTTGTACTGCACCTTAGAATACAGTTCTTTACCCACCAGAAATAATCTATTGCAGAGTTTTCGGAGGAATGTTTGTTTACTAGCAATCGGTTATTGAATTATCTATGACTGTTTGAGGTCAATTAGCAGCCGTATATGTTGAAATAACTAGTTATGTAGCTGATCAAGTAACCAGTTAGGTAGCTAATAAGGTAAGAGTTATGTGAATCATATATGTATATGAATCCAAGGCGTTGACAACTTTGGACCAGCTATCAGAGAGTCTCACTGTAATCAAAAAGGATCAAAGCTTAGAACATACACGTGTTAAAATAACTAGTCACGTAGCTAGTTATATAACTAATTGTCACCATAAATGATAGATAAAATCTCTAGTTCGGTACAGTCTCCTAGAACAGCTGGGATATGGAAATGGTAATCTATATAGGAACGTTTAATTAATCTTGAATATAAATAGAGGTAGATATAATAATTCAAATTATTACTTATTGTAAGCCATAGTGTGTAAAATAGAACAGATTGTGAAAAGCTTTTCGTAGTTTGGAGCCAACGTAAAGGTAAATGATTTTGGATAAGTTTTACCTCATAAGCTTAGTACTCTGTTCAAAATTTCGTGCGAAATGCTGTCAAACTACATATAAAATATTTGGAATGAAATTGATTAAAATGTAATTTATAGATATTACGAAATATTTTGTATAAAAATTACAATGTATTTCGATAAATTTTCATAAACAAATTTAAAATGTGTAACGATTTGAACTTTTACCTCCACAGAAATTTCTAATGTTATCCTATTTTAGCCAAACTTTTATAATTGGGGGATTCAAACGGTATGCTATTAAGTCATACAGTGCACTCGCGATAATATGAACTAATTAAAACCAGGCCAGTTCACTTTTGTAAGATTGTTCACATTTGCGAATGGCATCTAATTCCCATCTACAGCTAGGGAAGTCCAAAAATCTTTAAGCAGTTGAATTAGAATTTAGCCACTACCCTGTTGATTTAGATTTCAACTCTGTGTAAATAGATAAAATACGTTAAAAAAACAAAAATAAACTGTTCATATTTTAAAAAGCTTTAAAATATGAACAGCTTAGTTCACTAAGTTCATATTTTAGAGTACCCTATGGAAGTAAAAAGTGTTCATATTTTGGGGTGTTCATATTATCGCGAGTGCACTGTATTGTCATAATGATAGTTTAAACAAATTGTTGTTGTGCTTCACTTCCCACTTTCCAGTGCAGTGGGTGCAATACCGATCTACTAATTGATTATAAATCTACAATATTATGCAGGAACCTGACTCAATATTCGACCATCAATTTATTTCTGAAGCAGTATATTATTTATCTATGAATAAATATGTTGTATGAATTAAGAGACTACGTAATGTTTGTTGGGTTATCTGTTACTGTAACATTTTGTGTATATGTACTTGTATTTGTTATATCTGTTGTTGTTGTTTTTACACAGATACAAGCTGTGTAAAAAGTTAAGGATTTTAAGTCCGTGGTCAAAGATGAGGAAGGTTAAAAAGTCATGCTCTTTACTACGATTACGAATAAAAATAAGTTTCATTTATTTTGAAATACGAGTAAGAAAATAAATAATAAATTAAATAAAAATATCAGTGTCCTGTCATATGTACATCCAGCACATAGTGAATGGATCTAAAAAATAATAAAACTGAATTTTCTAAACTACTATTCCGATTGCAAAATTATGTGTGAACGAATCATATAGGGGGACACAGGCTTTAAGAACATAAAACTTTTTACCACCCAGTTAGAATACAAGGTGAGAAACAGGGCCAACTCTGCTGTATGGACAGATTTCAAATTTTTTATAAAACAAGTGGGATGATAAAGAAATTCTTGTTTATTTCACTAACCATTGACCTTTTGTCCATGTGTTTCTGGAAATATATTTTCCGTTGCCCCACATAACACATGTGATAAAGGGATGGCAAATGAATTTTAAAAATTGTACCAACAGGCATTAAAAATTGTACTTTTTCGAAACTGATTGTACCATTTATTATACCCTACACCACCATAGTGGGGATGGTATATTGCGTTTGTGCTGATGTTTCCAATGTCCTCTCTGAGTCGATTAAACGATGTCCGTCCGTCCGTCTGGCTGTCCATGTAAACCTTGTCCGCAAAGTAGAGGTCGCAATTTTGAAGATATTTCGATATAATTTAGTACATATAGTTTCTTCGGCCCAAGGACGAAGCCTATTGAAACTGGACGAAATCGGTCCATTATTTCACCTAGCCACCATACAAATGTCTTCCCGAAATTGGATTTTATCGGTCATAAATGTTTAATTTATAAAGGTATCTACACAAATTTTGCTCCTAATAAGTTTTATATTTACCGAATTCATATCACCAAATTTTATTATGATCGGTTCATAATTGGTTATAGCTACCATCACTTTAACGTGCATAAATCTCCTAAAAACGTTGGTATACACATAAAATTCAACATAAATAACTTTCATGTAGACATAAATCACACGACCTAATTACATGGTGATCGGTCCATAATTGGTCATAGCTCCTATATAAGGCCCACTTCCGAAAATCACTCACGAATATAAATTATTGAAATTTTAAAAGAAAAATATTTTTGCTCATTTACTTAGTGTAGGGTATTTATGGTCGGGCATATCTCTTAAATACAATTTAGATGAAATATTTACTTTTAATCCTCATTTAGCGCTTATTACTTAGAATCGAAAACAATTTTTTGAAATTTTGTTGAAAACTGATTTTGTCATAAAATGTGTATGAAATACATAAACTATTTTTAATTTGGTTGTTTTTTTTTCCAATATTTAATGTTTTTGAAAATAATGGTACTTTGACACCTCTAAATGTTATCCGAGTTTGCTCAAATTTTAAGCATTTAGATTTTTGATGATGGATAACAATTTTAGACCTTGGGAGCATCACAAATTTATACATACTCAGGTAGGACTTTTATCATCTCTGATTTTATTTCAACTCAAAGAATGCAATTTACTCTTAAATGCTTTTTTAAAGACATATAAACCATGCCCATATCGTATATGGTTCAAATTTTATAGCCCTCTAAAGTTGGACATCTAGGAAGTTTTTGTGAAAAAGGATTTAATAACTTTGGAACACATCATTCGATTTGAACAAAAGTGGTGTCTTTTGAAAGGACTCAGTTTCATCTTTATAAATATTAACATATCTTCTTAGCAAAATAACCTCCAAATTGGGAAAAAGTCCTCGCATATCCCAAAAACTAATATTTTTATTTTCTTATTTTTTTTACCAAAAATAATAGACAACTAGTCCATTGTAGTACATTTACTGTCTAGTAAAATAAGGGTTTTAATGCGGGATGAAATAAAACATTGCATATACTTTATAAATATGATGATAAAATCTACAATTTTGGAAAAAAAATGTTTTTAACAATTTTGAAAGAAAAATTTTTATTTTTAAATTTAAAAAAAAAAAAAATTAAAAAACCTTTTTTTAATTTTGCTTACCTGAAAATATTCAAAATTTGTATTTAAAGTATAACTTTGTGAAGGGTATATAAGATTCGGCACAGCCGAATATAGCTCTCTTACTTGTTTATATTATAACTTTTCGGTTTTGGGGGGAAATTTCCTTTTTTCATCCCCCTGGATCCGCGCCTGGGTTGTAATTATAAATTTAATTTGATGAAACTTAGTGCACATAATCTAATTGAACAATGAAGCATCCCCAATAAATTTAATTGAATCCGGATTAAGATAAGGAGTGAGATCGGAAAAACCTTAACACACGTTTTTCCTTAAAACTTTTAACCCAAGTATTATTTAATTTTTTTATCGAGTTACCTTTGAAAATTATGTCAGTTATTATGTTCATTTGTTCTTAATCTGATTAAAGTGAGTCACGAGAATAAAGTGCGTACTCAAAATTTTTAAATATTTTCTACAAAACCCAACTTGGTCCTACAAGAAGTTGGCTAAACAATCAAAGGTCTGCCGTCAAACTGATTCCAATGTTATTAAACAGTATCGGGAGAACATATCAGTTGATAGAAAACCTAGTTCAGGTAGATGGAATGGTCCAGCCAATAAATAGAAAGCATTTTCAAAAGAGCTCCCAACACATCCGGTAGGAAAGCAGTCCGATAAGCTAAGTACTCGGACTATTTGGTACGAAAAGTTAAAGCCAATGGAGGCTTAAAAATATACATGGCTCAAAAAGTTCCTAACAGGAACTCTGCTAAAACTTTTAGAAGCCAAAGACAGATCACGGAAATTGAAGTCAAGTTTTATATACATGATGCATAATGAATGACGAAACGTATGTTCTGGAAATTTTTCGCAGCTTCCGAATCAATATTTTTATGTTGCTGATGCTTGAGTGAATGTTGTAAGCAGACAATTTTCCCAAAAAGTTCTTTGTATGACAAGCAATATGCAGTTGCAGCCAAACATTTGTTACAAAGGGCTCTATAAATACTGAAATTTACATCAAGGAATATTTACAAAAGAGGATGCTTCCATTCATAAGACTTCTTAATGTGTACACTTATTTTTGGCCTGATTTGGCATCCTTGTCACTATGGTAAGCAAGGTCTTGAGTGGTACAAGAACAGTCCAGTGGAGAGATCTTGGGCTCTTGTTAAAGAGAATTGAAGAGCACAAAAATGGTGTCCAAAAGTGTGGTAGATTTTAAATCAGAAATAGTCTTCATGTTCGAACAAAGTGACAGAAAGCTCTATAAAAACCTTAATGGAGGAGTTTCCGGAAAAGGTTCATAAATTATTAACTATTGATTAGAACTATAAAAATAATATTTTTTGTAAATTGTAAAAATAATTTCAATCAAATAAAAAAAAAAATCAAAACTGTAAGTTTAGTGGTATGTATGTATGTTAAGAATTTTTCGATCTCAGTCCTTATAAAAATAATATTGTTTGTAAGTTGTAATAATAACTTCAATCAAATAAAAAAAATCAAAACTGTGGGATTAGTGGTTTTTTTATTAACATTTACGTATGTTAAGATTTTATCGATCTCACTCCTTATTATATAGTTTCATATACATATTACAACATAATGCTTGGTGTATGGGAGAATACTATTGGGGGGATTCAAACGGTCTGCTATTAGATCATATTGACATAATGTCCCAATATATTATGATAGATTAAACAAATTTTGGTTGTTCATCAAAATTTACATATAGAACTAAAATTACTTAAATCTGTCTGAAATACTTTCTGAATTATTTTAATTTTAAAATGTGCTAAATTTCGCACTTTGCTAGTTCCTATGCGAATTTCACTGGTTGCTTAGGCCAGACCATCTGGAAACCTTTTTCCAAAGTCTTTAGGAAAGTTAAATATATTATTCAAATTTCTACTTCTATAGGCTGAAATTTGGCATTTATACAATGACATTGCCGATGACAATGGAATATTATGTTCGAAAATTCGAGGTCATGTTCGAAATTTGTTTTTAAGTTGTTAAAAAAAATTTCTAGAACATGCATAAACTGATGACAATACAACATTATGTTCAAAAATTCGAAAAATCGAACTTATGTTCGAAAATTTTTGAAAGCTTTTAAAATAATCTCTAAATCATGAGGATTCTTGAAATAATAAGTTTAGTTTCAGTTGTGTCCTAATTTCGAACTTAAAAATTATGAAAACAATTAAAAAATTTCATGAATTTTAAAGTATTTTCAATGTTATTTTAGAATATAAGCTTTTTAAGACATGTTCGAAAATTCGAATTGAAATTAAACAAGTAAGAGAGCTATATTCGGCTGTGCCGAATCTTATACACCCTTCACCAAATTATACTTTAAAATAAAAATTTTGAATATTTTTAGGTAAACAAAATTAATTCTTTTTCTTTTCAAAATTGTTTTTCAAAATTTAAAAAATTTTTTTTTTTTCAAAATTGTTTCCAAAAATTTTTGTTTCTTCGAAATAGTTTTTTTCTAATTTTTTTCAAAATCTTTTTAAAGTTTTTGTGTTTTTAAATTTACTAGTGAAAAAAATTTATGACAAAAAAATTTGGCTTAAATCGAGATCAATGAAACAGCTTGCATTTTAATAATTTTTTTGGTGTTGATAGCTCTCATAATTATAAGTACAAAAACGTTAACATTTTTCCCCCCTCTCTCTTAGTTTAAGAGTTATAGGAAATTAAAGTCAATATATATAATAGTAAATTTCTCATATATTTGGGAAATAATCTGATCATTATGGGTATCATTGAATAGTGCTTCAAAGCACCTTTCATAAGATATATAATATAGTACTTTTCATTAACATTGTGAACCAAAAATTCCTTTCTGAAATTATTTGACAGTACTTTAGAAAATTTTGATATACAGAAAAAGTTATTTTAGCGAAGCCGGAGTTCGATATACCCCAGAGTTTAAAGTCTCTTCGCCCGGCCGAAGGCCGGCAATACAGAAAATGTGAATATTAACAGAAAAAAAATTATGAAAATGTAAACTGTTACTGGGATCTTGATTTGTTCCAAAAATTTTTATGACAAAAAAATTTGTTTGGTAAAAAAAAAAATTCGGGTTAAAAAATATTTTTTGACCCATTGTAGGTCCAAATTACTATAGCCTTATATAGATCGTTGCAATGGACTTTGAAATATCTATCATTAGATATCCATATTGTCTATATTAATGACTTAGTAATCTAGATATAGATTAAAAAATAGGCCAAAATATATCTCAGCCATTTGTGGGCCGATTTTCTCGATTTTAAATAGCAACCAAGCCGGAAAATTCCCGATATATTGATGTATGAATCAAGTTTGTAAGTTATTTGGGGTCTTCAGAAAATTAATTTCAACAGACAGACAGACGGACATGGCTTAATCGACTGCGCTCGGTGACATACCTTCGAAGCTCCAGTTAAAGTATGATAAAATTTGGCTAATACTTATGTTAGTGACTTATCTACCCAAACTGTAGTGGTGGAACCAAAATGGTAAAAAAAATTTTCGATTGATGTAAAAGAATTGGAGAATGTCTCACCTACACAGCTATTTCGTTTGTTTTGTTCAGAAAATTTTGTCAAAATTATTAGTTTTCAAACAAATTTATACGCTACGAAAATTTGTATCATTATTCAATAAAAATCTTAAGCTGTATTTTTATTTTTATTTTCTTATTTTTCATAATATATGAACCCAAATTAAAGTAAAAATGCAATTGTTTTGATTATAAACTTATACACATAAAACTGTGGCTGAAAGAGTTGAACAATTAAAACTAAAACTTTATTGCTTTAAACATTATTTAAGACGTAATAAATCAATATGCTGCCTTTTTGAATTCCACCAGGAAAAGTGCGGGAAATGTTAATATTTTTAGGCCCCAAAAAACTGTTAAGTACCTTAACTTTACACTACACTGTACACACATACATTCATGTTTATGAATGTATATCTATACAAATAGAGAAAGAAAACACCTGATTTTTACTTGAAAAATATTTGTTAAATTTATACAATAAAAACATTGGTAAGCAACAACAATAATATAATAAAAACAAGGTAAATAACAAAAACGACACATGTATACGTAGATTGTATTGTGGTACCATTTACTACCACATACATGTGTTCAAAATACTCTCACACACACAGATACAAAATGAAATATAATTTGTCTATATGTAGTTGTGGTGGTAGCAATATTACGAGAAAAATATTGTGAGAATATGGTAAAAGTGAGGTTTGAACCGAATTTCTTATTCGCACAGATAACTAAAGCTCCGCACAGTGATTCATTTCATAGAGAAAAATATGAAATGAAAAGAAATTAAAAAAATTTTATATTTTTCTGAAAGCTTAGAAAATTTTCTGTAAATTTTTACTAAAAATATGGGTTTTAATATCTTTACAAAAATAATTCTCAAAAATTAACACAACTTAACTTAAGCGGACAATAGCCGAATTTGTTATCTCCGATTTTAACAAAATTTATCACAGTGTTTATGGGTCGAGTGTCCATAAATTAAATACACGGTTCTTTTAATTTTGTTTGTTTAATGTGTTTTATTTAATATTAATTTAACTTCAATTTTAATGATCTTTATTTTAGTTCACTGTTAGTTTTATTTACAATGTTTTGTTTTTGTTTTTAAATAATGTTTAATGTACAATATTTTGTTTTTGTTTTAGTTAGAGTAAATTTTTGTTTTATGTTTACTGTTGTGTTTTGTTCACAGATGTTTGTTGTTGTAGTTATCCACTTGCACTTGTTTATCGCTTAAAGATCAAAATTACAATGATTTAACATAGCGGCTTAACAATTAGAGTAGGTAAGAATTTAAAGAATGTAAGTAAATAAGTGCAATAAGAATAAAGAAAAGTGAATAACTACACGGTGTGGCCAACAAAACATGAACATCTGTGAACACACAGTGTTTATCAAATCATAGACTTTTAGGTCCAAAAATATGACATCTTAAAAATTGTGTTCTTAATTAACTACACATAACTTTTAAACCATACAATGTACAACATTAAATTTGATCTTATATGAAAGGTAAAGATATGCCCTTTAAAATTTTATGAATAAATCACATTTCTTCCATAAGTTTAAACTTCAATTCTTGAGTTATAAAATTCAAAAATCTATATCTGAAAAACCAAATTTTTAACTTTTTTAAAAATATACATATATGTTGTCGGACATAACTTTATCATTCAAATAAAATCAAATTTAATGTTTAATGACGTCATATTTTTTGACCTGGAAGAGTCTCGTGTCAAAACTACAGCTACAAGAGTCTTTGCTACAATTAATGATACAAAAATACAAACATGTAGATATAAATACTACCAACTTTCATAATTTTATAAAAAAAATTTGTGCAAAATATGGCACTTTTAGCTTTCCGGATATATGGGAGATATATGAGTCCTTGGGATTATTTTTTTTTTTTTAAATTTCGCACATTTCCTCCATATTTCGATTTATAACATGCTATGTTTCGTAAATCCACAATAACGACTTATATTTTAGTCCAGTCGTTATAAGAGAACGAAACACTGTGCTCCGTGTTGAAATCATAAATGTTTGTAAGGATGTGTGTCAGGGTTGATTATATGTATAGCTTAAATGATACAATGGTACCTTATGGGTTATTTGTCCTTTCATGTTTACATCTAATTGTTCAGGAAGAACTTTAAGATAAGCTTTCTTAATTTTTTTATATACAAAATGAAAAAGTAACTTTTATGAAAAATGTTTATTGAAAAATGTCATAACAATAACAGATTTTAAAAGTGATATTATTAAACTATATTATGGACCGATATTCTGCCTTTTGAATTAACAAACAAAAATTCTGTTAAATATAAGAAATTTTTTGTTTCAAACACTTATATCGTTAGTCTATATCCTTATTGACTGAATTCTTTTTAAGAAGATTCTTAATTCTCTATTGTGTTATTTTTATATAAACATTAATTTTTTAATTCGAAAAACTACAACTTCACATTTTTGTTGGTACAATTTTTAATAATTTAATCATTTCTCAGACCTTATAGCATAAAAGTACTTTTCATATAGTCACACACACTCACACTTACACATATGTATATGTAAATATGCAGGGAAAATAACAGGATACCCCAACCAAGAGTTTTCTAAACAAGAGACACTGAGTATAATATTAATGAAGAAGAAGAAGAAGAAAACACAAACTTTTGTTCATGAGAGTGAGTGAGCGAATAAAAAGGAAAACAAAGAGTAAACAATTTGATACAATAACAAAAAACCAAAATAATGAAAACAACAACAGCAACAAGATATTCAAAACACACATACATACAAATAATAAAAACAAATTATACAAATAAATAAAAATATCGATCACACACGCAAAGGCACAACAACAACAATAACAGCAGCAGCAGCAGAAACCAGAAAAAAAGGAAAAATAAAATACCCAAGCAGCTCATGGAGCAAAAAAAAATAACAATAACAAAAACCCCCCAAAAAAATATAGTAATTGTTGTGCTGCAGCTGTTTTAATTTTCACAAGACAGTATCCTCTTCTTCTTGTGCTGCTGCTGCTTCTGCTCCACCTCCTTGAGCCTCTACTGCTCGTCAGTGATTAGTTATTAAATAAATGTATTTGTATTGAAAAGTAACTGTAAAGGAATCTAAATATCCTTACCATATGTTTTATCCACACACACACACAAACATTTATATACACACATGCCATATACACAATTAAAACTATACTACACGAAATAAAACTGAAATTGTTATAAATATTACATGAGCCCTAAAATATGCTACACATTTTTGTATAAATAAGTACACAAATAAATAAATAATTACTGAGTATATAGGTTTTTGTTTGTTTTATCTAATGTTTGTTTATTTGTTTAAATTTGTTGTTTACTTTCTTTTTTTTCTTAAATTCCTTTATTTCTTATTGAATTTTCTTTAATATTTTTTTTTTTTTTTTTTGCTTTGTATTTCACTCAATTAAATAGTTGGTTCACTGTTTATTTTTTTATTTTCTTCCGTTTAACCAGAAACATATACTGACCGCTACGAGAGAAAACTCACGTTAGAATAACACCCGGGATAGAAATTTTTATTTTTTTTCCGTTAGTTTTGCTTTTGGTTCTTTTTTACTAGGTCTCCTCTAAACATCACACAATGCTAAGAAGGCAGGCACCAGAAAAAAAAAACAACACTCACCTCAATCATTGCTTACACACACTCTATATATTAACAGATATATAAAAGCTTTTATGTATTATAACAGTTTTGATGCTTGTTTTTATAAATGTCTCTTTTTTTGAAAGAGACAGCTTTATGCTGTGACCACCGGCCGGAACTTTTTTCTTGGTTTTTTATACCATTAAACAACATCCTAGTGTTATGATATAATTTCAGCTGTTTTAAAATCTTTCGTGAAGAGCTTTTTTATCTGTGTAAAATTAAAATTCGTACATTCACTTTGATCAAATATTTTACGAAAAAACATAACCACTACTTTCAATTCTTTCTTATTTGAAATGAGATGACTTTTATAAGAGCAAATAACATCATAAAACTGAATCACATAAAATAAATATTGGTTCAATAAAATGAAAAATATCGATTTTTTAGTGGTTACGTTTTATAAGAGAAAAGGAACATAAGAAAAATGTAAAATAAATTTTACTTTATTTAAAATTAGTGGTTACGTTTTTTCATTAAGTAAAGGGTTTTCCAACAAGAGGTGTTATTTTGAATCACCTGGTATTTAACAAGTAGGAACTAAGCCATTACTAAAAATTGAACGATACACGCTTCAACAACGCACTGAAATTATTAAAATTCACTACAAAAATTGTGAAAATCTTGCAGTCACAGTTCGGAAAACTAAAGCATTTTTGGGTCGTCGTGAAGCACCTTGTCGGACCGCAATACAGAAATTGGTGGAACAATTCGAGCTGTTGGGACAAGTTAGTGATGTGAAGAATAAAATCCTTGCACGTTGCTCAAGAGCAGTAGCCCAAAGTGTTGAAGAAACCCCAGGTTTGTCCATTCCTCGTCCTATGCGCTATCGAGAGATGATTAATGATTACTTATGGTCGGAGTTGGGTGATATTGATCTGGACAACGTTAACTTTCAACAAGACGGCGCTACGTGCCACACAAGCAACGAAACCATTGCTCTTTTACGGGAAAAGTTTCCGGACCGTGTTACCTCTCGAAGAGGTGATCACAATTGGCCACCGAGATCTTGTGATTGAACACCTTGCGACGTCCTTCTTTGTGGCCACGTGAAATATAAGGTCTACGCCAACATCCCAGCGTCGATTCAAGACCTCACAGATAGAATTCGTAAGGCTATCCAGGACATAGGGCAGCCACTTTGCGATTTGGTTATGGAACATTTCATGAAAAGGATATGGTCCTGTAAGCGTGGTCGTGGTGGCCATTTGGCTGATGTTGTTTTTCATTATTAACTTCATAGCTTCCTCTTTGTTATGAAATAAACATCCGATCATTTTTCTCAAAAAACGCCATTTTTCTTTAAATACCAAAATAATACCTCTTGTTGGAAAACCCTGTATTCCAACAATGTGAACGTACCCTTAGACAATACACAGGGTCTTTAGGAAAAAGGGTTTTCAGTTGATATTTGTCATTAACTTAAAACAAAAAAAAAAAAATAAGAATTCAAAAATTCTATTCAAAAGTATATCAGGGTTGCCCAAAAGTTCCTTATGGAAGAGCAAACACCAATACATTTAAAGAAAAACTAATTTTTATTCAATATTTTTTGTTGTAAAAACCACACATACAAAGAACAATGAAAAAAATACACACTTTTTTAAACGATACCATACGATAAACAAAAACAAAATCTACATTGATGATCGCTGTCGACAATGTTTACCAGCAAAGCATTCGAAAGTCTTGTTGCTTTGCACTTGCGTGTATACAGTGAAGAACGACAAAAAAAACTAACAAGGCAAAGTTGTTTGTGTATATCATATTGCTAGTGCTGAGTGCTGTATTGAGTATAGAAACACACAGCCTATAGCTAAGAGCATTTACAAAAACAAATGAGCACCAAGAGTATAGGGCTTGGGCACCCTTGCTTTATATGAGCAGAAAATAATCTAAACAAGTCAGATTGTTATATTTGGTTGTGCCGAGTTTTATTTACAATCGAACAAATATTAGTGAAAAAAAAAATGTGTAAAAGTTTTTTTCGGAAATTGGTGCATCGCTGTATTATGGGCTTTCATTAGATTTGCATATATAGTAAACAAAATGGGGGTTAAACAATATTTTTCTCGAAATTTACCTCCTAATATCGTTATATATCGAGGGCCTATATTCAAAACCCTCTATCTTTGATTTTCACGAAAATTACATTTTGATGGTAAAATGTTCAGTAAGTAATACAGCCCTCATCTATGGTGTGAATTTCATAACAAAAAAATTTTTTTTTTTTTTATTTGCATTTTTGTTATTTCTCTATCTTATACAATTAATTTTTTCGAATGCAAAACCCTCTATCCTTTCAAATATTTTTTTTGGAATAATTTCTTCTTGCAATTCATGTTTTCTTACTAATTTTTGCATGCTGAACACGAATTTTACATTTTCCAATCATTTATCAAAATAGCGAATGCCAATTCTGAATTGAATTATCATGAAAATATTTACCTTTATGTTTATGTAAAATATAATGTCTCTGGCATAAAAATAAATGGTTAAAGTTGGAGTTTTCTTTTAAAAGTGTCATCTATTATTTAACCATAATTTACACCAATCAAACTCCAAAATATCTTAAAAAAGCAAAAAAATATTTTTTCTTTAACTTTTTGTTTAATATTGTTTATTGTTAATTTTTGTTTATCTTATGTTGTTTTATTAGCCGTTATCTTAAATAAATCACGTTAAAAACTGACAGATGACATAAATGAAATCCAAATAATTTAATTTTATAAAAATGCAAAATCCTCTATCTTATCATTTTCATACATACACATTGAATATTTTGAGTTGAAAAACGCTCTATCTATCATAAAGTCCCCAATAACGTAAAATTTTAAAAACCAATTATATGCGTGATTCAGTAGTTGCTTTAAAAAAAATATTGTAGAATACCGAATTTTAATAACTCAAGTAATAAGCGAAAAAAAACAGTATTTTGGCTCTCCTGAATAGTTGTGTTTTTTAAGATAGAGGGTTTTGAATATAGTCCCTCAATATGTACATCTTAATAAACGATATATAGCTAAAATTTGGCCAACAACATCGAGGTAGTCCAGGATTTTTGGCTATATATCAGCCATTTGTGGTCCGATTTTGAATTGCAATCGAAACAGGTTCATTTATACATATATTGATGTTATTTGGGGGCTGCAGAAAGTCGCTATATCGGTTCACCTATATATAACTATCCGGAATATTTATATATACTATTATTGGACCATAATTATCTTTATTGTCACAAATCGTATATATAAAGAATTGGGTATAATTATGTTACAGATATCGCATTCCACATCGGTCCGCAGTTGAACATATAGGACCACCTTGAAATTTTTAATGCTGGTATTAAGGTAAAATTTACCACAAATAATTCAACGTAATGACCTAGTAAATTCCTGTAACTAAAGTGGAATCCTACACTAACGCGGCTAAAGCTTCAAGACTTCCATGAGGGTAACCAGAAGGGCAATGGAAAAGTTTGTGCGGAGATTTGGAAAGTACCTCAGATGAATCACGTCCACGGGAAGTACCAAAGATTCCCGTACTAGATGGTAACTGTACTCTAACAATCGATATCAGCTATAATGCCATATCTTATTATGATATTTAGGATTAGCTTGGAACCAGGGTACATTCTGAAAAAGGTTACAGTAGACTGATCAGGGATATGTCCAGGAGCACCACACGCATACTTGTCAGTAGGGTCGGTGAATACGTCCTTGCATAATGTTTTTGGTACTATCGATGGAACACACGATTAAAAGGAGTATGTTATGGGATTTTTCTTGGTTATAAAGGTTGCATTTAACAATGCGAATATACATATAGTCGATGGTCAAAGTAACTTAGAGCTAGTTTTTGGGATAAATTATTATTTCCGCCAAATTGAATGGAGTATTTTATTGTAAATATTATATTTTCCATAAACGAACTACATATACTTTAAACTTCAATAAAAAAAAAAACATTTTATAACAAATAGTGAATAATTTTTGTGGTTTTGCAAAATGCGATAACAACATACACTCTATATCTTAACTTTGCTGTTCTAATATGACGTCATAAAATTTGCAAAACTTAATAAAACCATAACGGTTATAAAACCATAAGTTGTATAAGAAGTTGTTATCTTAAATTGCAAACATTTGGTAGATTAAATGTTTGCAACTGAATAAAATCAGGTGGTAAGTATATATACTAAAATATTATGTAAATTGCAAACAATTTTTACTTAAAAACCCGAAACCACAAATCAGTTAACCCGTTTTTATCTATTTAAAAAACCGACCGGTTTCGAATATTTCATATTTTCGAATTATTCGACAAATCAGTTTTTTGTATTGGTAAAACGGTTTTTATACCCTAGACCACCATAGTGGAGAGGGTATATTGCGTTTGTGCTGATGTCTGTAACGCTCAAAAATATTAATCCAACATCCACATTAAAATATTCCGATCGACTCAGAATCATTGTCTGGTTGATATCGGTCCATTATTTCACCTAACCCACTTACAAATGTCTGACTTTTACGGGTATACACAAAAATTTCTCCACAAATATGTTTTTTGTAAAAGGAAATCACATTTAACAATCGCTCCTATATAAAGGTTCAATTAGTCGTGCCTTACCATATCGCCATAGCCGTAACCATAGCCATATCATAAGCATTTTACTGTTATGGCCATGGCGTTACGACTTGTCAACAATAATCAAATAAATGTTTATCCATAAGCTTGGTTCGAACATACACGCAGAAAAAAAATATAGTTGTACATTGTTAATATAACCATTTCAACATTTGTGCATGGTTACTGTAACAATTTCAGAATTTTTAACAATATTATAGTCACAGTAACTATTTATATGATTGTGGTAACAATAATATGGTTAATTTACGATTCACATGATTGTATCAACCATATATATGGTTACAGTAAACATGTATATGTTTGTGACAACCATTTATATGATGAATAATTTTATCATAATATGTTGTTCTCAGATTATGATATGAGAGCATCATAATATGGTAAGTCCTTCATCATATAAATGGTTGTCACAATCATGTACATGTTTACTGTAACCATATATATGGTTGATACAATCATGTGAATCGTAAATTAACCATATTATTGTTACCAAAATAGTTACTGTGACTATAATATTGTTAAAAATTCTGAAATTGTTACAGGTCCATAATTGGTCATAGCTCCCATATAAGTCCCACATCCGAAAATCACTTTAATGAGCATACATCTCAGTTATCTGTAATAAAATTTTGGAAACTGACAACGCAACTTTAGTTCGGTTGCCATCCATAATAGACACATAAGTTTCATATTGAAAGAAATCGTGCGACGATTGGTAATTAGTCATAGCTCACATATAAGGCCCACTTCAGAAAATTACTTACGAAAAAAATATTGAAATTTTAAAATAAAAATATAAATAATAACGCTATAATGAAAACCGTTTAACCAATTTTTTCAGCTAAGAAAATTGGTTTTTTGAATATTCTAATTCCAATGTTACTGAAAGATTAAACTACCCTTTCCGCTCGACTACAATTACCTCTAAAATACCGTTACCGAAATAATCGAAAATAACGTTACCGTTAATTTATTGAGGGCTATTATTACAACTTGCCTTTAATACTTTTAGGGCCATTATTACAGCTTGTCTTTAAGTTCGTAATAGTTAAAGGTAACTTTAAGTAATAGAAAAAGCTTGTATTAAAGTTAACTTTTACTATTACGAACATAAAGGCAAGTTGTAATAATGACCCTTAAACTATTAAAATATGCCAAAATACCATTTTAACTCAGCCGGATTAAGATGTTTTTAATTACAATTGTGAAAATGCACATTTAAGCTCCAATATAAATCGAAATAAGGAGTTTGAAAATTTCTGTTTAGTTTAAGCTTCATTTAAACCTCTTCTTAAACCCCCTTAACAACAAAATAATTAATTAAAGGTTTTCTAATTTTTTTTAGTCAAAATTTGTTTAGTCTTGTTTATATAAAAAAAAATATATTAATGTGTTACAAAATAATCAATTATCTAACTTAAGGAAAAAAAAATAAAAACAAAATGCATTTTTTTCAATTAAACATAATTTGTTGAGCAAAGGGGATACAAAGATTTAGAAGGGTGACTTGCATTCCATCATAGCCTTGGCACAATACTGGGGGAATTGTATACACTGCAGTAAAATATCGGTAATAGACTGTGAAGAAAATAATTATAAATTATTAATAAACACTTTCTAAAGTAACATGGACCACATTCTCAAACGTACCGATAAACCGGGGAAGCAAACCACGAAGATTAGCAAAATGATGTATAAGCCTGCACAGAAGAAAGCTAAAAAGAACGAGATAAACCAAAATACCAAAAACCAAAAAATAAACCAGATTGGATTGCCCATATTTGCTGAAAATATAAAAAAAAAAAAAAAAAAACATCAAAACAAGATAAGAAAATGTAAACAATAACAATTTTTTTGCTGCCGTCGTTGTTGTTGGCTTTCCGAAACCGGTATTAAGTGTTGTCAACCTGCTTTGATGACTAAAGTAAACAAAAGGTTTTACTAAACACCAATATGTTCTTGAATTATTTATTTAGTGAGTACTTGTTTGAAATACGCGATAATGAAAAATGAGTAATCTAAATATTTAAAAAATATACGAGGTTGGGTCAATTGAATTTCCCGACTCTTAACCGAAAGAGCAACACAGCTCCTGTCAACAAGCTGTGTCATTTAGTTTGTGTTTGACAGCCATTGATAGCAGACTACCTCGTGACTTAAGGAGAAATTGGAAAAAGTGAATTTCTTCTGCTCATTAAGCATTATTTTTTGCGGAAAAAAACTTGATAAATACTATGGGAACTCTACACCATATATTTCAATGGTAAAAAAGTGAATTACTAAATTTAGTGGTGGCCGTACAAGCACGGATGCCCAGTTGAGGTCTCTACACCCGAAACAATTTCAAAAAATCACGATATGGTGTTAAACGATCGGAAATCGAAAGTGCGAGAGATTGTAGAAGACATCGCACATGGCTCAGTGGTTTACACTTTGAATGAACACTTGGGTATGAGAAAGCTTTCCGCAAGATTGCTGTCGCGTTTGCTCACAATCGGGTGCACAAAAGAGTATGCACATGTGAAGTTTCCAATGCAAAAATCCATGAAATAGGCTACGATATGCTCCCTCTTCCGCCCTATTCTCGGGCTTAAGCCCCGAGTGAATATTTCTTGTTTCCAAACCTGAAGAAATGTGTCGGCGGAAAGAGATTTGAATCCAATCATGAAATCATCTCACGAAAATGCCGATTTGGAGAAACGTTGTACAAAGGCACGGACTTTTTGACCCAACATGTTTCTTTCCAAATTGTTTTCTTTCACCATATTTCGGTGTAAATAATTTTTTCTAAAAAAGTCCAAATTTTTATTGCAATTCAGATATATACCATTTGTATTGACATATTCATAAACAATTGTGAAATTTTAAAATAAGCACATTTTCAAGACAAAGTAAAGTTTTATTGTCTAAAGCAGCTATTTAATGTCAATGAAACTTTTAAGAAAAGCACTTTTTCGGGTAGAAATTTGTTAAAAGCACTAAAAACAGTGCCAAAATCACTCGGATGACAATGCTGAAAACAAACCAAATTCCAATCTCTTTGGCTGAGAGAAGAAATAAATACACAATTTAAATGAGAAGTCGTATAATTATTTTGTTGTTTATTTAAATGCGTAGTATGTATCTTGTAGTTAAATAATACACAAGCAAATAAAATGCACTTTTTTTAAGCAATGTTTGTTGTTGTTGTTTGTGATACTAAAAAACTATTTTTTTTAAATAATTTTTATGGGAATGTTATTTTTAGTGCGTGACTTCAAAATTGAAATCGAAAAACATTTAAAAAATTTTTGAAAAACAAATGCAAAAACAAACTTGGAATATTTTTGGATAACAACAACAATAACAACTACCAGCCAGATATGGCAACTATGGAAAGTTGTGTTAATTAAACCAAATATGTATGAAAGATAAGGTGCCAATAGGCATGAAGTGTTTAAATATTTTCAAAATGCATGTGTCATACATTTGATGATCATGACACATTACTGAGTTTTCTATTTCTTAATTTTTTTGTATCAATAAAAAGCATTTACAATTTGGAAAGATAAGAAACTGAAGACGTATTTCAAATAAATAGAAAAATGTAAGTACATATGTATGTACCTATGTACTTTTAAGAAAATTAAAGAGATCACAGAAATAAAATGGGCGGTAATTAAAAAATTATTTAACAATGATGATGTCAAAGTGACAAGTAGTTCCATTTGTTTAATAGATAGCAAAGAAAATTTGAAAAAAAATGTTTAGCTAATAGAATCAAGAAAATAAATAAATACACTTGTGATAATAAAACCATTAACACTTAATTTAAATAATTAAACATAACGTTTCTGAAACTAGGTGAGTAGGTACCTATAGGAAATTTAAGTACTTTAAAATTTATTTTTCCAAATACAAATTTATTATCTCAGAGGGGAAAAACTAACTATATGACGTGATCTGTACTAGTCACGCATCTTATTCGGAAAAATCTTTTTTTCTATTCATGGTTGTATGGGAAAAACTAGTTTGTTGTGGTTTTTATTAGGTTTATTTTCTTATTATTTTTTTTTTTTTTACTTAGCACCTTTTCTTGTTGTATGTAATTTTCTTAAGATTTTCTTTTATTTATATCTGATTTACGTCACCACAATGAAAAACTTTTATAATGGGAACACTGTTTAGGAAAAGTCACTGTACTTTTGATTTGTTGTTTGTTTGTTTGCTTATTTGTTTAGATCATCAATACAATAAATACACACTAACCTTCTTCTAAATATTATAACTCAAAAAAAAACCAGAAATTTTCACGTCTTATTGCAACTGCTTAAAGTAACGCACTGTGACACTGAACAAGCAACAAGTGTTGTAGTAAAATGGATACCTAAACCGATCCCCCCAAACAGAATGAGAGTAAATACTTAAGTGTATTACAGAGATGGAAAATTAAATTTATGTTCGATATCAAAATGCTATGTACATAATATATAAAAAAAGTACTTTTTTAACTTCAAAGTACTAAAATTTTAGCTTTTTGTTTCAAATCATTTCGACGCCTCCATTCTATAACATTCTAAGTCGAAAAAGTGAGTTTTGAGTTATGAGCTCTCAAAGTTTTCACGCGATATCTCGTAAACTATATATGATACGCCATTTGTTCTTTCACATTTTTTAGTAGAATTTGAGTAGAATTTTTATAGTATTTTCTAAATTTATAAATTTTAATTGGATCAAAGCTAAAAATGACATAGAATGTTTTAACAGGGAGAAAATATTGTCTATTGGTCGTCTAAGTATACTTAGCATGTTTTTGATAGGTTTATTGTTTTTAAGTTAATCACCTAAGTATACATAAAATATTTTAGTTTGGACCAAAATTTTTGAAAATTATATTTTCCTACATAGACGAATTTTTAGTTAAAATGTTATACAAAAAAACTATTATTTTTTTTTAAATTAACTTTATTCATAAACAAAAACTAAAATAAATATATATAAAAAAATTCAGTTCAAACAAAAAGTATTTATAACATAAATTCAAGGTTACTTAAAAATAATTATAAGAATAAACATAACAGAAACAGTATTAATTCAGTATAACGTTAAATAAGTAGAAACTATATTGTATTAATTAGTCGTCATTATCTGACACGACTACATATTCTTTTCCATTAAAACCATTAAGTTGTCTATAGAAATTTTGGTAAAATTTTGGAATTAAATTTTGATCACACAGATATAAAAGATCTGTACGTTTTTCTTCCGTTATAGGAAATCCAGATATGTATGCTTTTGGTATTTCTTCAATAACAATTTTATTTTCTTTTCTTCTCTTCGTAGTTTCATCATATATCTTTATTTCTTTGAAGTTCTCATCAAATTCATATTTATAAAAAAATTTATAGTTTTGTTCTTTATACACTCTTATTTCTCGGATTTTTGATAGACAAACTTTTTCATTTTGGATATTTTTTGTCCAATTTGTTACAGAAGCAAATTGCTTAAAATCCAAAAAATCATCATGGTCCATTTCAATTACATTGTATAATGGCGGTGTTTTCTTAGCATTTCTTATCACGGAGTACCATTCTGTGGGTGTGTATATTCTTTTATTTTTCTTACACTTCTCTATAAGTGCATGAACACCATCGCCTTCATTTTGAGTATGACCCTTTTCTAAAAATTTGTGACCAATATCGATTTGTAGTTTTCGTGCAATCCATACATACATAGAGAATACAATTTTATTTTTGTTTTGACCTCCGCAATTGTCAGACCATAAATTAAACTTTGTTATGCCGAAATCCTTATGTTTTGTGGATATAAATTGAAATAAACATGTGGATACTTCTATTGCACCTTTCTTTGCAACTGTTTCATCCCATACAAAACAAGATGCTATATTGGAACCAAGCTCAAAAATTGTAAAGTTATAAGCGTGTAATTTTCTTTTGTAGTAAAAAGTGCTCACTTCAGCACAAGGTGATGACAAAATTTTTTGAAAATCAAAGCAAACTGTAATAACATTGTCGTTTTCAATACACTCTTTTTTGTCGATATCTTTCAATTCTCTAGATTTTTGTTTACAAAATAAATGGTGATTGAATTGAATTTCAATGAGCTTCTTTCCTTGTTCATCAGAGTTCTTGAATTTTTCGCATAAGTCGCATAAATCCTTTTTTGGAATATAGAATGAAATATTGAAAGAATCTTTAAAAACATCGCGATATTGTCTTAATGTGGCTTTTAAGCTGATATCTATTGACTTTTCGGAGAACCAAATTTCATACAAACGATACATTTCAGAAACCGACGATATTTCACCATCCAAGTACTTCTTTTGTACTCGTTGGCGACAGTAGTGTGATTCTACTAAAGGAAACTCGTTAACATGCTCTATAACTATGTCTCTTACTCTACTTAAAGTTTTATTTGCCATAGAATGCTTTCCTCTTCTGTCGGGTGATATAAATCCCACATTAGAATGCTTTTTGCGTATCACGGTTTCGATTGTCTGTTGAGATATTGACAACGTATTTATAAACATGGGTTTGCAGACTTGTTCTCTTATTTCATTACAATTTTCTTCATAACTTAAAAAGTACTTTCTTGACTCACTTTTTCGCGAATTTTCTATATTTGTGCAAACTTTTTTTTTGTGCAGTGTTATTAAATTTGCTATGAAAGCCCATTGAAATTCTTTGCTGCCATTTTTATAAAAATTTTGAAAAATTTGTGTTCTTATATCTTTAGACAGCCTTTGTGAGCATCTCATTCTACAAGATTCCTTGCAACCTTCTTTTAACTCTTTCTTTGGTATAAACTGACCTTTTTTATTATAATGATCCATTCCATGGTTTTTTAAATATTTTGCTTTATTTTTTTTCCACTCGGATGGGCGTCTTTGTCTTTTTTTTCGGGTGGTGTATCAAATTCGGAATTTAATTTTTTCTTTTTTAATTTTGGAGTTATTGGACTAAACTCTGGATTTGATTCTGCTTCCGACGAAGTACTTGACGGATTATATTCGCTGCAACTGCCGGGAAATGGCTCTAAAAGTTGAAGCGATACTTGATATAAATTATATAAAAAAAGTGTCTATAAACATACCTATTGCCGATGAATTATTTGATGTGTATTCGCAGCCACTCCCGGGATATGCTTCTAAAAAATTCATTACTTAATATAAAATAATTAAAATATATTAATGTAAATATATCACATACCTAGTGAATCAGAATTTTCACTATTTTCATTATCAAATTTAGACGATTTTTCGTTTGCTGGACTAGTTTGCTCCTTATTTCCTATAAACAAATCCAATATAAATAAGCATAACATTTAAGTTAAGTCGTGAATTTCTTACCAACACTTTCCTCACAATTATATGAAATTGAACTTATAATTTTTGATTCACCATTTCCTAATAAAAAACTTATTAATTTTATCAGATAATACGGAAATCTAATAAATAATACCTTTAACGTTATTTTGTGCTAAATTTATCATTTTTCTTGCACGCGAAATCATTATATATCCGAAAATACAAAAATTAGGTGTCCGATAATGTTGACTACTTTTTCCAAACTAAAACATCTTATGTACACTTACACGCACAAAATTATTTTTTTAATCCGGGGAAAAACCTTTTAACTACACTTACAGACACTAAAAAAAGCACACTGAACATACCAAATACACATAGAAAACACAACGTTAAGAAATGTCCCTTCTATAACATACTAAGTCAACTTAGTTTTCAAGTCAATTCAAAATTGTCCAAGCCAAAGTATTCTAAGTGTACTTACTACATTATAGAATGGAACACTTTTACGACTATATGTGTAGTCTAAGTATATTTATGCTTATAGCTTCGGAACGGATCGGCCCATCTTAACCAAATTTTGACAGTATTTAAATTAGAGAACGTAGAATACGAAAATGCAAGAACATTAAAAACGTTCTAAGTACACTTAGAACGTTATAGAATGGAGGCGTCGATTTATAAAAATACTGTTAAAATATACAATATTTTCTATAGAAAATACTGTTATACTGACTTTCTATTAAAAATACTGATATACTAAGGATTTTCCATAGAAAAGGATTTTCTATGTGTAAAAATGTGTAAATTTGTCATGTTACATAAATACTGAAAATTATTTGAAAGTATCTAATGCGTCGCGAGAGTATTGAGGTACTTTTTAATAATAAATATTATCAACAAAAGCAAAGTATATTTATACAAGTACATGTAACTCTACAACAAATCAACAATAAAAAAAACAACATTAATTTTGTTTGTGTAAAACATTGTGAGATTGTCAAAAATAGTTTACAATTACATACAAAAAATGTTAAAAAACAACAAAGTAAAAAATTTTGACAATCTCAAAAGTATTTACAAAGGAGAAAATAATGAACAGCTGATCACTTGCATGTACTTGTATAAATATACTTTGAACAAAAGTAACAACGTATCAACTTTTCCATCCCTGTGTACTTATTCTCAGAAATGAGAGAGAAAGAGAGTGATAATGAGACTCCCTCTCATAGCTGCAGATATGCCAGATTTAGGGATTTTTACCCAGTGTTTGTATTGCTTGCTTAAAATTAGCAAAAGCACCTAAAAAAATGCTTTACTTACAGTTTTTCAGCAATTACGTCCAAGCTATAACAAACAGCAAAGTCAAAAAATAAAAAAAAGCTTATTAGCTTATAGTGGTACAGTGAGATGTTATCTGCTTGCGCAGCCAGTCACAGCGATAAAATTCACAAATGCTGAAATGCTGTGAGCAGTTCAGTATTTTTGTTTTTTCCTATGCTTTTGCTCTGCTTTTTGCTGCGCTCTTTCACTTACAAACAACTGCTTAATGTTTTTCTTTAATGTTCATAAATAATGTATGTATGTGTGTATGTATGTAACATTTCAAAGAGAATGGTGCAAACACACAGTTAATTTCTGAACATTAAAAAAACCTTAAGCAGTTGTTTGTAAGTGAAAGAGCGCAGCAAAAAGCAGAGCAAAAGCATAGGAAAAAACAAAAATACTGAACTACTCACAGTATTTCAGCATTTGCCAATTTCATCGCTGTGACTGGCTGCGCAAGCAGATAACATCTCACTGTACCACTATAAGCTAATAAGCATTTTTTTATTTTTTGACTTTGCTGTTTGACTTTGCTTGTTTATTATCTCGTAGTTGTAGTTAAGCAAATAAGTAAAAGTGAAACACAGTGAAGCAAAAACAAACTCTGTTTTTACCACAAAATTAGAACAGTGGTGATTTTTGGTTTTATTCTATATTGGAATTTAAAGCAAAAAATCATATTTAATATACATACATATGTATTAGTGAATTTCAATATTAAATAAATTTATATTCCGTTAACGTTGTTTCATGAAGAGATTTTTTTTGTAAAGTTAAAAGGAAATTTTATTTTTTTATTTATTCCAAAATATTACTAAACGTTTAAAAACATAAATGTAAACAAATATTGTTCAGAAATTTTACCCAATTTTCATTAACATTTTTTGGCAGATTGTATTTGTGTAATTTTAATAATATGTATGTAATATTAAAATTTAAAACACAATTTTAATTTTTTACGCTCCCCAAAATACCAATTTTGTTTCGAAATTATATGGCATCCGTGTTTTCTCTTTTGGTATATTTCTCTTGCCACTAACTCTTCACGAGTTGGTTTGGTTATTGTTGTTTAGAAACCTTATCAATCTTATTTTGTATAAAGTGGTATTAAATAAACAATTTTGTTTGTTTGACTTCTTATAATATTAATATACATATATATATTTTTTAATTTTTTCATTAACTTTAATTTAAAAACAACACATAGTAAATTTCTGGATTTGGAGTCCAGTTCATCCATCTATGCTGAAATATCAAGCTTGGCATGGCAACCAATTCGAAATGGTTTAAAAGTAACGATAACGTTATTTACAGTTCGCTAATTATAACGTTAATTTCTAGAGGTTTCGAAAATTTTTCAAGGCCTAAAACCGAAAACCGACAATTATTCTTCTTTTTGAACGGAAAAATAAACATTTTATTATATTATGTATAAGGTAATTACCAAAAATAATATCGTCACATAATATGTAAAAGTGCCTATTATCACTTTCTAAAATTTCACAGGAGAGACAAAGCACTTAATAAAATAAAAATTGTTGAGGTTGCTGAAAATGTGTGAAAACTTGTGCCTTGATGGGCTGTACTAATATCCATAAAAACTTAGTTTTGAATTTTTTGGTTGTTACTTCCTTTTGCATTTCAGGTGACGATATATTTCTATGAAAAAAGCTGACTTAACAGTGAACATGTATGAAAGTATAGTCGGCCAAGCCCGACCATAAAATACCCTATAGGCCAATATAGGAGCTATTACCAATTATGGACCGATCACCATGAAGTTAGGTGTGATTTATTTCTATATTTATGTTTATGTATTTCTGATGAATTTTATGTGGATATTAATATTTTTAAGAGATTGATTATCATTGAAGTGAATTTCCAAAGTGGGCCTTATATGGGAGCTATGACTATTCATGCACCGATCGTCATAAAATAAAAATACATGACTTTTGTAAATACAAAACTTATTTTTTATGCATTTTATTTGGATACCAAAATGTTTAACAGAATAATACTCGTTAAAGTGAGTGGGATGAAATTAGGACTGAGTGGCATGAAATTAGGTCGCTTGATTTATTTCTATATGAGACTTATTTCTGTTGAATTTTAATTACAGACCAAAACTTTTTAGAGTTTTATGCATGTTAAAGTAATTTTCGGAAGTGAATTGGTCTACTTTAAAAAACAAACACAAACTGCAAAGCGTTTTGCTTGTCTGCTGATCCATCCAAAGTCTCTGGCGGGAATCGAACAAGCAACCCTGAGATTGATAGTTCAGCACACTATCGTCTAGTCTGTCGGGGTAAAAGTGAACAAAAAAATATGCATGCACACAAAAAAATAATCGAGGCTATATTAACTAAGCTTGCATAGTTAATTTCTTTTTGTATGAAAATGAAAAACTAAGTTTTATTATCTATGCCAATAGGTTATTCAAACAATACACTTTACCTAAAAACTTTGTTAATATAACTATTGGAATTAGTAACATCTTCTTCGAAGTTGTTTGTTTATTTAATTGTCAATTGAAAATATTTTTGGTGCAAAAGGGTATGTATATATTAAATTAACTTTAAAAAATATAAAAATTTAAACAAATTCTATTTTTAGTAATATAATCAAACGGGAAAAAAGTGGACGCATTAAAACTACCGAAATTAAAATCTATGATATCTTAGCATTTCGCCAAATATTACTCAGAAATATGAAAGAAAAAAAAAATCAAAAATATAATGTCAGTGGTCAGAGTGGTGGAGGTGGTTTTGATGTTTCTGGTGGCTAATCTATGGAATCATCGGGCAGTGACTCAAGTAAAAGTATTATTCAACTTCAGTAGTGGCATAACAACAATTACAGTAAAGGCGTTCAAAACTTCAAATAAATTTGGAAACGGGAGAACCTATGAAACGTTTGGTGAAAAAAGTCACAAAAAGAAATCAAAATTCCACAATACCACCACAGACATCGTCTCAAGCAGCTAACAATAAGCTCAACTCCCGTCAAATCCTCCTACATGGCAAGTCTTCAACTTTTGAATTCATCAATAAAATCAACGGATGAGTTAAAAATGATAGCAGCCCCGAAAAGTTAGAAAAACAAACAGATAATGTTGATTTAGCTGGTGTCTATCATCATGAGGTTTGTAGTTATTTGGAACTAACCGGTATGTCGACGGCCAATGCGGTGGCGGAATTGGCTCAAAGCGCTTGAGTTCAAGGGCCTGAGTGATTCAGATGCGAATCACGTTCACAAAAGCATATGCAAACAATTTGTATCCAATTTCATTTATATATACATCAAATTAATTTTGTAAATAAATTTGTTTAAATAAAAGCTAAAGATAAACGAGTAATTGTATGATTTTCTAAATATAATTTGTAAATAAATTCATTTTATGTTACAATTGTTCCATAGTTAAATTATCAAAAATTAAACTATAAATTTACTTTGCTTTCATTGGTAAATTAAAAGGAATTTTAACAAAACATTTTAGTTGATTTTTCGAACATTGAAATTATCTAAAATTTTAGTCATATTAACTAAGAAACTTTGTAAATGCCATTCTACCCTCGCGCTTAGTTAAATTTATACTATATTCTTAGGAAATATAACCTATGGATTTTTTTGTGTGTGGATTCTCATGTAACAATTCTGTTTTGTTAGATTCCATAGAGTACGAAAGTACTTATAGTTTTTCTCGATCACTTCATTTTAGTGAAATAACGATATTATCATAGTAAAACATCAAACCATCATAAATATGTTCTTTTGAAAGTAATTTTTAAATAGGCGGACTATTGCCAGACTTAATTTCAATTATTAATTTCCATGTTTCTAATTTAAATTTATATTAAGGGTATTCATTGAAAAAAATATGGAAAATTACACTTTTACACAACAAACACAAGAAAAAAAATTCCACAAAAAGTTGTATTTTTATAGGTGTTAATAAACTGAATCTTTAAACAAATAGGGTTTAAAGCCAATTTACTTCATAACCTCACATTTTCCCACCATTTATTAATTTCTGTTAATAAAGGATGGAACGACATTTCCGATTATTTCGGTAACGATAGTCCAGCTGAAAAGATATCTATTTAGAAATGACTGAATAATAGAGTGCCCCAAAGAACGCCATTTTGGGAATATTTTTGTTTATAAAAATTCTACTTAATATGGAAAAAAACTGAAAAAGCGATAGAAAATGAAGACAACTTGAACAAACAAAATTAGAAATTTTTTTTTCAAATAGAAAAAATTTCAAATCAACTTCTCGCTTTCTTGGGCACTAACCTGACTTCCAGAAACGATGACAACCAGGCCGAAAACCTACACTAATTCTCTTGGCTATTATAATATATTTTAATTGTTCTTTACCAATTTACATAAAAATTCAACAACCAAATTATTTTTAGTTTTAAGTGACAATTAGTAAAATTTTACAATTTATTAAAAAAAAAAAAAAACAAACGTCAATTTTACATTTTTTGCCTATAATCTTTGCAAGCAACTTAAATTTAGTATTAAAAAAAAATGAATAATGTGTAAATCTGACAGCTTTTCAGTACTTAGTTTAATACCAAGTTCCTTTCGTTGAAATGATATCGAATGTCATATTTTTCTTTTCAGTTTCCTCTGTAACAATTTACACAATCACATATATTTGCCTTCGGTATCATGGGGCGCTACAAATGAAATGAAAAGTCAAACACTTTTCCAATAGTGAATTTTTCATTTGCACTTGTATATTTTAAGGGCGATCAAGCTAGATAAAATCCAACATTAATACAACACATTCTCACTTCCTGGTTATCGATGAAGAAGGAGAGAAAGTATAAAGATGAATTTTTCTTTTTAGTTAATCACTCCAAATCTCTGGGTGGTGGTCCACGAGGCCTTAAAACTGTATTCAGTAGATTTTCTCCGGGTTGATTCTTGGGACGTGGAGTGGGTGTCAAAGATCTAGTATGAGGAGCAGATTCTTCCTTCTTCTTGACAGCTGAGGTAGCAGCACGACGTTGACGGATTTTCTCTTCCATACGAGAGGGCACCATGAAACAATTAGATTCACGATAAATAGGCTTACGACGATCATTCCAAGGGAATTCCCATTGTATGGGCTTGAAGTCACGTCTCCAGGGCCTACGAGGTTTAAACCAAAAGTCACAAGTCCAATCTTCTTCACCCTCATCATCGATATCGCTAAAATTTGTATATTTTAATTGTATACCTCTTTCTATAGGAAACCGTATTAAATAAACTTACCCTCTTACATAGACACGAACATAACGACCAGATTTTCTAAACAATTCTAAAGCCTCATTGAATGTCAGTTCCAACGCGGGAGTATCATTGATTTGGGTTATCTCATCACCGATACGCATACCAGCACGACGAGCCAAACCGGTGGGTGTAACATTGACTATAGTCAAGGGTTCAAATTGATCGATACCGCCCGTAACCTCTATACCCCACATTGAGTCTACGAAACTCATGATACGACGATCAGTTTCCAAAGTATACGTGATACGCAATTGATATTCAACATTATCAAATGCATCCGATGTATATTTGGGAATTCTCATTTTTGATTCAGTCTTTCTAAAAATTCATAAAATCCACTCTTATAAACTGATTTGTTATGTAAAATTTTTTTCATTTTCAGCTACAAACCTGTATTTATATTTCCAGAATCTTTTCCTCTTTTAGGGGGAAATATACACTAAAGTTGATTCAACAGCAGAGTCCTAAAAAACTGAACGTTGCCGAAAGGTTTTGGCCTAAGGTAACTCCTTTTTATTTGTATTTTTCTACGATAAATCGCTAGTTGCAGACGTTGAACTGACTGTACAACAATTCGATTAAAATTCTATTAAACATTCTATCTTTGGGGTGGGTGTTATTTATACTCATTTCAGTGATTCTGTTGAGATCGATATATTCTTAGTGATCGTGACAATACTTTGACAAATTCATGGTCAAGATGTTTTCCGATTTGATTGTCAATTAATGTAACGTCATTGATTTATTTTGGTATCACAAATAAATGCATCATTTGCCAAGTAAATTGTAGATAATGAATGGGAAATGTTTGTGTCTATACGAATTTAAAATACACTTTGAGTTTCAAAACAAAAAGTTTTTACTTATTCTGAGTTCTTATTAAATTTTGATACTTAGTAAATTCATTTGATAGTAAATTTAATTAATTTATTTATAATATCCCAAAATGATACATATAACTAAAACTTCGTTATTGGCTTAATGTGAAACTGTTTGAATGTACATATCTAGTTACTTCAAAAAACTCCTACCTTAAAATTATGTTCATGATCACATATTCTTAATATTTAAATGATTTAAACATCTTAAATCCTCTTTTATATTATAATTTCTGTTACAAATTAATTAATAAACCATATTTATCCTAAGTTTTTTGAAGGTAGAGAATAAAAATCCAATGATTTCATTGAATGTTTAAATACAATACCAAAAGTATGTAATTGCTTTTGGGGGACAAATTTAGGAAGTATCATAGGAACTACTTACTTATGTATATACAGTGTTGGAAAAAATAATAGAAACGATAGCATTTTTTTCCAATTTTGTAAGTATATTTGTCAAGTTTAGTTTTGTTAAAAAAAATTTATATGCAGTTTTGTTTATCAGACATACAACATAAGAAAAAACATAATCATTTCTCTTTTAATTAATATTTTAATACACTATATGACTAACAATGTAAAGAGCCAATATTTTTGCTGGAAAAAATAATAGAAACGCGTAAAAGGATTAAATTTTAAGAGGCATATCTTTTAATTTTTTGTTAAAAGATTGTTTTATTTTAATATTTAGAGGCTCTACCTTTGTTTTTCATAACTTCATTGCATCTGCGAGTCATAGAATCAACCATTTTTTTTGAAAAAGTCCTTGTCAATGAAAAACCACTTTTCCTGGTTTTTTTCCCACAATTAGTCCTTATTTTTCTGATTGATGCCCTCCAGCTTCCTCTTGAGCACTCCCCAAAGGTGTTCTATTGGGTTAAGGTCCGGGGACTGCTAAGGATATTCCATAAGGGGTACTTTGTTGACATCAAACCAGTCCTTTGCCAATTTTGAGGAGTGCTTCGGATCATTGTCCTGCTGGAAGCATTATGCTTTGCAATATATTTACGTAGTCCACGACGCATATTTTGTTCTTTATCCAATATATTAGACCGATACCAGAAGAACAGATACTCCCCCATATCATGATGGATCCACCGTCGTCTTTTACGGTCTTCTTGGTGTATTTTGGATCATATGCCTTATTGTGTGGGTGCCTAACATAATGTTTCCCATGGGATCCAAACAAATTTATCTATGTTTCGTCTGACCACAGCTCAAGAAGACCGTCAAACACAGCGGTGGATCCATCATGATGTGGGGGTGTTTCTCTTCTTCTGGTGTCTGTTCAATATTTTGGATAAAGAACAAAATATGCGCCCCGGACTACGTAAATATATTGCAAAGCATAATCCTTCCATTTGCTGAGGTAGAAATGTCCTTGAGATGGGAGTTTCAGCTGGACAGTGATCCGAACCACTCTTCAAAATTGGCAAAGGATTGGTTTGCTGTCAAAAAAGTACCTCTTATGGAATGGCCTTCACAGTCACCGGACCTTAAACCAATAGAACACCTTTGGGGAGTGCTCCAGAGGAAGCTGGAGAGCATCAGTCGGAAAAATAAGGACTAATTGTGGGAAAAAAAACAGGAAGAGTGGTTTTTCATTGACAAGGAATTTTTCAAAAAAATTGGTTGATTCCATGTGTCGCAGATGCAATGAAGTTGTGCAAAACAAAACTAGGGCCTCTAAATATTAAAATAAAACAATTCTTTAACAAAAAATAAAAAGATGTGCCTCTAAAAATTGAATCGGTTTACGCGTTTCTATTATTTTTTCCAGCAAAAATATTGACTCTTTACATTGTTAGTCATATAGTGTATTAAAATATTAATTAAACGAGAAATGATTATGTTTTTTCTTATGTTGTATGTCTGATAAACAAAACTGCATATAAATTTTTTTTAACAAAACTAAACTTGACAAATATACTTACAAAATTGGAAAAAAAATGCTATCGTTTCTATTATTTTTTCCAACACTGTATATATATATATAGTATATATATATGTATATCGTATTTTCAATGTTTTACCTTCAATTTCCCATACATACTAAAGTAGCCTGATAAGTTAATGAAGATCACATTTTATTTTCCAATATAATGCTTTAATTAATTAATCAAGTTTTGTATAAAAATAATAATCGTATGATTTTATGAACTATGATGACGTTTATCTGGAAACAAATCTTAAAGACTTGTACAATAGTATAAAAATTACGACAATATTTTGTGACAGTCATAAATATTTGTGCTCAAATTATATTTTACACCGAAGTGTATAATTTTTATAATTTATTTGAAACATAACTAAAGCACCCCCTCAATGGATTTTTTCACATCATAATTTTTTGGATAAAAAAGGTTTTTTTGGGATGTATTTTGTATATATTTTATTAACTTATATTTAATAAAATATATAAAAAATTTTATGAACAACTAATTTAAAATTATAAAACATACAAAAATACCAAACGCGACGGACAAAACAAAAGCACCCCCTTATAAGATGTTTAAAAATTTTACTATACTACGGCATATTTGCAATGTCAGTTAACGGGACTCACAACGGATGCATTTAAAAATTCCAGAATATAAAAATAATGGAAGGCGTAGTCTGTATAATTTAAGTTTTATACAGTTTATTGTGGAAAAACAATGGATGGCAAAGAACAAGTACTCCAGTGAATTTAAAACTAAATTTATTGAAGACTGGAAGCCGGGTTTATCACGGCATGAATTGAGTAAACAATATTCAATTAACAGATCAGTTATTTCCTTGCTGATTCCAAAGTTTTTACTGAATGGTCGTATATCACCGGGGCATTCTGGAGGACGTCCTCATAAAACCACACGATATGATGATTCCTTGATCAAAGGAGCAATGCAAAACGATCCTACAGCATCAGCTAGTCAAGTAAGAACAAGTTTAAGATTATGCGTTAGCGAAAGAACAATCCGTAGAAGAGCAGTAGAAGCACGATTATTCAGCCGATGACCAGCAAAAAAACCGTTTATATCAGCTAAGAACAAGAAAGGTAGACTGGAGTTTGCCAAAGCCCACATCAACTGGAGTGTCCAAAAATGGAAGACAGTACTGTTCTCTGACGAATCCAAATACAAATTAAAAAGTTCCTACGGAATAAGGCGTGTACGCAGACGAAAAGTAGAAAGACTGAGTCCTAAGTATTGCAAAGGAACTATTAAACATGGAGGGGGCAATGTAAAAGTCTGCGGTTGCTTTTCTGGTCAAGGAATTGGGCCAATTCATAAAGTTAATGCGATTATGGATCGGTTCATGTACCGTGATATATGGAACGATGTAATGTTGCCTTATTCCAGTGAAGAGTATTCACTTATAGGGAGGTTCCAACAGGATAACGATCCTAAACACACCTCCAAAGTTTGTAAGACTTCGCTACAGAGCAATAAGATTCAAGTTCTTCATTGGCCTGCTCAATCTCCCGATCTCAATCCTATTGAGAACTTGTGGGAGATTGATAATATGAAAATAAATCGTTAAAATTTCAGAAATAAGGATCGCCAATTTTCACGATTAATTTCAAGGCGATATTATATCCTGGGAAGGAATATCGCAAGACACCACAAAAACCTTAATATCTTCTATGCCTAAGAGATGTGCTTGTGTCATCCAAAACAAAGGATTTGCAACAAAATAGAAATTAAAAATTTTTTTATATTATATCCATGAAAGGGTGCTTTAGTTTTGTCCGTTTTATTTTCCAGCTTTAAATATCTCTTGATTTAATGTTACCTCTTATAGAAAGATTAACTTTAAAAGTATTTGTTTATCAATAGTAAATATATTAACAATTGAAAATAATACATAATAAAAATGTAAAACTTAGTTTTTATACAAAAAAAAAATATAATATGAAAAAAATTCACTAAGGGGGTGCTTTAGTTATGGCCAATACTGTAGGTATATGATGAAAATAGATGGATTTCCAAACAAATGATTTGAAAAAGTTAATGCATTTCGATCAATTTCAATTGTAATTTGTTAATCTATTGCTTATTATTTTCTAGTAAACTAAAGCCCAAGTGACAAAGACATTCTAATTTAACAAATTGTTGGCAATAAATGTGTTATAAATTATATCAAAAGTATCGTAATGAAACTTTGATATACATATTTACAAAACTAAAATAATAAATACATTACATCCTTTTTATTTTTAAAACCTTTCGAAATCGATTTCAATAAACACAATTACGGAGAATAAAAATAGGTATTTTCATAATTTAGAACTATTTATAGAACAACGGTATTTCTGATTATTTCGAACGGTAATTGCAGTTATTTCGGTAACAGTATTTTTGCGCTAACGGTAGTCGACTTCAAAGGATATTTATTGGTAACGATTAGATTAGCGGTAACGAAAAAGATACAGAAAAATATAGATTTGCATGGACCTTAGTCCAGTTATAGTATATAATAATAATGAAGCTACGTTTTTACTTAAAATGTTCCATTAAATTAAACTGGATTCTTTAAAATTGCTAACAAAAGCGCCAAGTAGTTTAAACATTAGAATGAGTCTTTATTTATTAAAATTTACACAGCAACAGTTAAAAAATGCAATCTGTACTTTTATACAAATACTATTTTATTATTCACAAGAACACACACACTTAAATTACGGGTTTAGAATATATGTACTTAAATTATTTATCAATTTGACGTTGACTTAATCAAGATTTACAATAAAATAACTAACTGAATGTTCTTGCTACAAGTATTAATACACCAGCGGCATATTCTAGCAAATTCCAGTATTATCTAGCGGTACAATTGAATGTTCATTCAGTACATTTAAAACTGATTCACATTTACTGTTGTCATACTCCCCAACAATATTAATAACAATGTGCCAGCAACATTGTTTACAAGTAGAAGTTTCCACAAATGGAAATATTTATATATATAATGTACAAAACAAGCATGTGATATTCCCCCCCTAAAATTGTTGCAACTGCCCGTCTGAAGTAATTACTATTCGTGATATTGAATGTTAAGAGTAACTAAAATCTGAAACAAAGAATCATACAAAGTTTATCCGTATCGAGAAACACAAAACTATAAATCGAAAACTATAAAAAAAAAATCATAAAAAAAAATATAAAAAATTTTATTCTTAAAACCTCCAATATATTGAGTAGCAGACAAATGACTTTCAGCAACTTAACTAAAACATAAAGAAGAAAGTATATATCAATTTTTATTTCACTATCTTTCATTCAAGGGCCTGCATACTAGAGTCTTAAGCGTTCCAAAGTTAAGAAAGTACGAATCTAATTAATAAATAGGCCACACTTTATTTTGTGGTACACTTTTAAGTATGTTATTGTCCACTAATATTGATGAAACATATATGGTTTAAAAGGTTATTTTCTCCAAATATGCGTAATGCAAACATTTTTTCAAAATTATTTCAATAAAAGTTGTAAAAAGCGTTTTAAAAGTGGTCGAATTTCGGCCACCGGGCAGTCCTACTAAGTAATAAATCGGTAAGAAAAGAAATCTGAAAGCTTTTTAAAAAAGGCAGTTTGAAGACAGTATCAAATTATTATTTATAACTTTTTTAAATACATAAAAAATAATAAAAAGCGACTTACCAGTAAAACTTGTTATTCTTTGAAATACTGCTCCATTTTACAAGTAGTTCTTGAATATTTTTTATCAACAAATTCATATTTTAGAAAAATCACAGAATTACAATGTACATACGAGTATGAAATAGAAAAATGTACATAAGTTCTAATTGTTTAACACAGCTTTATTTTTTTAATATTTTATGAATTATGTACATATTTACATACATATTTAAATCAGAGACCGAAAATAACTATGTATTCCACTTTAATTTCAATGGTAAATTCATAGCCTGATATGTATATTGGGTCATTTGACACGTATGTGCTCTTTATAGTGCAGATAGAAATCAACTGGTCACTTTATACATCCCATGTAATCTACCGTGAAGACAACTGTCATATAAGTGTCTCTAAGTATTCTAGAGTGTAGTCACTTTAAACGTTTATTTTGTGTTGGAATTTGTGAGTAATTCGTACAATCTGATTTTACACAATTTTGTTTGTTTTGTTTTTGTGTGAAGTCAATTGTCACTTTAGTGTCTATAAGTTACATAGAGTATAGTTATTTCACCAACCAGAAGTAATCTAGAGAGAAGAGTTGTCGGTGGAAGGTTTGTATATAATCAATCAGTTATTGGACTGTCCATGATATGTCTTTTTAACTGTCTATTTTTAAAATAACTAGTTATGTAACTGATCAAATATCTAGTTATGTAGCTGGTAAGGTAACTAGTCACGTAGCTAGTTATAAAACTAGTTGTCACCTAACAGATATTAATATCAACGTTAATTCAAATTGTTTGTCTCTCACCAAATCATTATAAAATCACAAAAACTAATAATGGGCATACCAAACCATGTAAACAAAAATACTTTTAAATCACTCAAAATAACTGTTATTTTGAGTGATTAATTTTTTATCACAAAATATACATTACAATTTGGGTATTTTCATTGTGTAAACGAGTTATTTTCAGTTTCTGATTTAATTTTGCATTTTTTTATTTTTTTGCATATTTTTAACTTAATTTATTATTAAATTTTATTTTTATTCATTTTTAAATCATTTTTTTTAACATATTATTATTATTATTTGTACCGAAACTAGTACGTATTTAACCACAAACACAACACTGAGTAACATTAACACATCCCAGCAGGTAAGCGAGTAGTTAATGTATCCCTTATAAACAGTAATTGTCACTAATGTCTGATATCAAGGTGAATTTATACAAGGTGGAGTCAGTCAATCAGCTGATAACTTTTTTTTTCGCTTTTTGGTTCTAACAGTTGTCAAAGCTTTTGTTTATATTTAAATATCTACATATTCTAAGCTTATTAACAAAATATTTATTTTTTACATAAATAAGTAAAGCCCTCTCTATTCAATTATCAACACTATATTAAGTTTTAATACATATTTGTTTAATTTTTCATTTTTGTTTTTTTGACATTTGTTAAGACCAATTGTTGTTTTTGTAGAACTGCCACCACCTTGTATAAATTCGCCTTGGTCTGATATATATATATTAGGCAATTTGACACGTATGTGCTCTTTGTAGCGTGAAGTCAATTGTCACTTTAGTGTTTCTAAGTAACAGAGTGTAGTTATTTCAGCAACCAAAAGTAATCTATTGAAGAATTGTCGGTATAAGGTTTGTATAAAAGCAATCGGTTATTGGACTGCCCATGATATGTCTTTTTAACTGACTATTTGAGGTCTTTTATCAACCAAACATGTTAAAATAACTAGTTATGTATGTGATCAAGTATCTAGTTAAGTAGCTGCTAAGGTAACTAATAACGTAGCCAGTTATATAACTAGTTGTCACTTTAAATGATAGGTAAAATCACTAATTCTTGAGTGTCCCCTTGAACTACTGGGATTTGTATGCATGAGTGCGTGTGTGTGATTCATTGCATTGTCCATCTTCGCAATAACAACAACAAAAACAATTAACATTTTAAACCTGTATTTACTTTTGCTCCACAAATGTTCTAAAACAAATTAAAAACAAAAAACTAACTTAATAAACACTTTATACAATATTGTTTTAATTCTACACGTAATTTACTTAATTTTAAAACAGTGAGCATTTTATTATTATTTTATTAAATATATTTTTTCACGGACAAATCCTTTTCGTTTTAACTCTTCGACGCCTAGCTGTCAACTAAAGAAAATAAATAAAAATTACGTTTACAGAACCATAAATTTATCAAATTATTAATACATGCATGTAAAATCGAGTAAACATTTTAATATATTGTTTTCCTTTAAATTTTAACGAGAGTTTAAATAAATTTATTTGTTTTAATTAATACATTATTCTGTAACTATACTTCTATAAACACAATTTATTTGTTATAATGATTGATTGAATCTTTGACCTTAAGAAACAATTTTTGCAACAAAATTGTTAAATGTTACCTGTAGGAATGGTATGGAAGAAGATCGATCTCTCGAACCGGAATATTTTGAAAGTATGTCAAACTTTATTTTCGCGGGGATAAACATGTTACTTTTTTCGTTTCATGCTAATCGAGCCACTGCAACGAACACGAATAATGTGTCCATATGACGGGTAAGTATTGTCCACGAATTGTGCTGGTTGCTATTGAAAATCGGTACATAAATGATAGATTTATCAAAAGTTCTTTATTAAAAAGTTGGTTCTACGTCGTTTTTAAAAATATATTTTTTTTTCTACAAAAAAAAAATTATATTTTAACTAAAAAAACATTTTTCTTCAAAAAAATATTTTTCTATTTTTTATTCTATTCACTTTAAGTGTTACGATCCACTGAAGTACCCATTTTGAAGTGACTTTTGCAATTGCCAGATCTCAATCTCAATCAATTCGGACTTAAAATTATACCAAAAAAGATTTCTATGGAAGCTGTGAAGCTGTAATAAAAAACATTGATATCCACTAAAAGTTACTGAAAATGGTTGTAAAATTAAATTTAAGTCTCCATTGTTTTGTCGATAATATAATCATAGATAAATACACATAGATCGGAAACTCTGCTGTCCTAGACCTAACTCAGTTGCCAAAAACCTAAGTAGTTGGAATGTATTAGTAAAAAAAAAAACTATGTATGTGAAAACAAATGCGTTAATACTTAATCACCATCCGGTAGACCAGAGTATGTGGGCCCCTTTACGAAGTTAGACGCAAGGTCAACTGTTGTACAAATTATACACCTCGTCACAAATATTTAATGCAACATGATACCAACGATATGTAACTGTCGCATTAAATAGTGAAAGAATTAGTATGAATTTTTAAAAAATGCAGTTTGGCACGATAAATTTATGAACTAGTAATTAAATATTTGGAAAAGTTTCCATTGTATTCAGCCTTATTGTGTAAGGACTTTAATACACCTTCAAAAGTATGCGGCCTTTGATGTTTTAATGCTAGTTGAGAATGATGAATGGTCATAAGTTAACGTAAGTTATCCATCTACATCCAAAGTCATTGAAAATTATATGAATTTTTTTCTTATATTTAAAATAAAATATTCTTCAATTTAATAAAATTTACTTTAAAAATGAATTTCTTTTGAATATAAAGTGTTGATAGTATTGAGTGTTTAATATAAAACATTTTGAATGTAGCATGCACATATTTTAAGTGTAGATTTAAGTTGTTTAATTTTAATATTTTTTTTGACACAAACAATTTGAATTCCCACAAAAATGGTACGTATGTTGATCAACATTTTATAATCACTTAAATAGGTAAATTTACATACTTTTTGTTTATTTTTTTACATCTAATATGCTTATTTATTTTCGATTTATGCACATCATGTATTTTTATCCTAATTATAATTGGAGAAAAGTTACCTGATTTGAATTGAGTGCAAACTGTTAAACTGTTGCAAATTTCAATATCTTTGAAACAAAATTTTAATTGCTGAAAGATTTTTAAAATCGGTAAATTTTGGTTTCACTTGTATACCACCATATAATTTTCCACCAAGAAGTATTACCATAATTATTTTATACTTGGCAAGTTGTTAATCTTTTAGTAAAATATTTGCTCAAACGGTACAAGAATTAGTTGTATATTGTTAGGAATATTTGTAGATTTTGTAATTATATAGCTATATTTTTAGCTTTCTTATGAAATATGCCAAATGTTTGTTTAATTGATTTGACTCCATTACTTACAGCGAACACCTTTGTACATATTTCAGATCGCAATCTTCATTATTTATATTAAAAACTCATATCAGAGATATATTTATTTAATTTTTTTTCATCAAATTCCTCTTTATTTATTTATAAATTTTAAAATGCATTTCTTTTTTTATTATTAAATATTCCCTTTTTGAAAACACGAAAACAAAAGATAAACAATAAATTATTTTGTCTTAAAAATAAATTTCGAACCAAGTTTTGGAGTTTATTATTATTAAACACTATATAATTAAGGCAATTCAATTAATTAAACATAAACAAATCTATTACTTGAAATTCCTTTCTTTTTTTTTTTTTTTTTTTTTTGTTCAAACTCCAAAATCAATTTACAAAAGAAAAGAAACCAAACAAAACTGTAATTGAAGAATTTGCGATGTTTTTCTTTTTTGTAAGTATGAGAGATTTGACATTTATCTTTTGTTTTGAAAATTTTGTTTGTGGCATATTGTGTTTTGTTTGTTGTTGTTGCAGTAGATTTTCTCAAGTCTTGTTTAATTTAATATAAAACTAATGGACACACTATTCACGATGCAGTAAAACAAAAATGGCTAAAATCGATAAAATCGCCCACTGTGGAAGGAAATTTAACAAAAAGAAAAAATTTTATAAAATACTTTACGCAATAAAATTGGATATATAATTAGAACCTACCTTAACTTTGGGGTATTCATTCATAAATATTGTTATAATGCCAACATAGGGCAGGAACCCTCTGGCGCGACCAACAATATCCTTTTTCGTCAACCACAACTGGCCGGGAGCATATAAACCTCTATCGTCCACGTTGTTGTTATCACCCTTAGTTAAAAATTTGACAGAACCATCTTCCCTGAAATTCAAAAGAAAATATGTAAGTATTTGCATTAATAAAGTGCCTAAACAAACTCCTTTACAGGCTGCTACTTACTTTTCATGCAATTTAATAACACGATGTACGATGGGTATATCTCTGCCCTCTACTTTGAAGACCACGATTTCGCCTACACGTACAGGTTCCTCTTTGTAGTTGGTAAGGAACAGGAGGTCTCCTCTATGAAAGGCGGGTTCCATACTGCCACTCAAAACCACCACAATTGGTGATTCACTGCCAGTCACCACCATTAAACCCTTCCAGATCATTAAGGCGGATGAAACAATCATAGCAAAACTTAAGAATTGATACAGGGACTAGAACAGCAGAATAAAAATAGAAAAATACATCATAGATTTGCGTGTCCACATCAAATACACGTATGCACTTGTGTATAAACATTCATCACATCTCGTACATGTATTTTTATCGAGTGCGTGTTTGTGTGACGTTTGGTTTGAGCTTTCCTTCTCAAAACTTACCTGGCGTTTGTTCATACGCTTAAAGTCCTGCACCATTTCGTCGATTTGGAGTGTCTCAGCTATACCCATTTTTTTGTTTGTTTATTAAAGAAATACTGTTTCAGAAAAGTAGTATTTTTGAAGAATTATAAATTTTTTTCCAACTTTTTGCAAAATTTTGTGAGTTGTAAAAGCCGCTTGTTTTTATACCACGTCAACTGACAATGTTGCCACTATAAACTAATAAAGGTATTTATGTCTACTACACACAGTTGTACTTGCAATAAATCACAATAACATAAGCCAACAAACAATTTTACTTGTTATTACCGTAAGTTTTTGCTGAACTGTACATAAGTATTTTGAGTCCTTATGAAACTTAAAGACAATCTAGAAATCTATGTCCGTCGGTTTGCCAGTCTGGAAAGAAAAACATTATATATATTTTCCCATTTTTTTTTTAGCCTTTTGCAAAGTCTGGCAACACAGAAAATATGAATATTAAAAACTAAATTATTAAAAAAATATATTATTGAAAAAAATATGAAAATATAAACTTTCACTTGGATTTCTTTTTGGGTGAATACAAAAATCATTGTGCGAAGAAATGTTCCGACAATGTTTTTCGAACATGAATATAATATCGACAAGAGTTATTCACACGAGATAAATTCATGTGCGGCCTAAAAATTCTTTGTGCTCAAGTTCTTTTAAATTAAATTTAGTATCAAGGTTGGCTACCGATTCGAAACGGTCAAAGGAATGGGTAACGCTAACTGTATTATTTCGGTAATTGCAGTTATTTCGGTAACAGCATTTGTTCTTATTTTTCGGTAACGCTATTCTAATGAAAACGGTAATTTAATCCTCAATTATATTATTAATAAAATTTACAAAAATTAAAAATAAGTTGACAATTTTAATACATTATTATAATAAAAACTCAATTATTAAAATTATAATTTTGTATATTTATAATTTCAATTATTTATGGAAAATCGGTAACGGTATTTACGATACTATAAAATGTTTCATTTCATTCGGCTTTTAATAAATTATTTGACATTTTTGTGACCAAAACTGGATTTGGACTTTCTTCAACAATAATGCACTTATAGTAGAACCCTATTCAACAGATGATGAATTAATCGGTTATTGTGAATAATCGAAACAGCAAAAGAGGCCAATCACGATAACAATGCTGATTTTCACAACTGTCAAATTAATTGCATTTAGTATCCAATGTGGTTTCAGATTTTTGAAGAATTAAATAAAAAAAACTTTAACAAAAAATGGGTGATAATAAATTATTAGATACTAATCAAATAGTTAATGGCCTGGCAGTTCTATTATCATTCTTTGTTGGTTATAAATATGCCCTTAAACGACACGACGTTAAAGAAAATGAGACTACTGGGACAAAGGTAGATGAACAGGGTGCATCAGGATCTAGCGATACAAAAAATGAACCGGTAAAGTCTTCAACTGTTCCATTTTAAATAAATATTTTAATAAATATATTTTTATTCTAGCTTTATACCAGTTTTAGTTTCAACTACAAAATGGTATTAGTGGTGCGTAATGACCTAAAAATGGGCAAGGGCAAAGTAGCTGCTCAATGTGGTCATGGTGCTGTGGGCGCCTATCAAAAGGCCGTAAGAAGTATGCCCAGTGTGGTAAGAGCTTGGGAGAATTCTGGCTGTGCTAAAATCGCTTTAAAAGTTGAGAGTGAAGCCGAAATGATGGCCATTAAAAGAGCAGCAGAATCTAGAAATCTTAATACCTGTTTAATACGTGATGCCGGTCGCACACAAATTGAACCCAATTCCAAAACTGTTTTGGCCATTGGACCAGCAGCGGTTGAAGCTATAGATCAAGTTACCGGGCATCTCAAACTTTTGTAAAATTTTTGAAAATTTTACAGCAAATTTTCGTATATTATTTTAAGTTTAGAGTTAGTAATAGATTTTTTATTTTAGAATTTTCTAAATGTTTTCAATGCAATTACAAAAACGATGATTAAAAAAATTAAAATATCTTAAAACTTACTTTATTCATTACTTTATCAGTAGCGTATTTCAAAAATTACAAATCTTAACATATCGTTATTGATTTGATGTATATTGGATTTTTTATCAATTGTTTTTTGTAAATTGTAATTTTTCACACCATCATGTTGCACAACTGATGTCATCTTTTATTGCTGCTGAATGTTTTATTTTTTACCCATACGACTGTCCACTGTTAAGAAATTGGTAGGATCAAAATCAATCAACTAATCTAAACTGGCAAAGATAAATAGTATGTTGAAAAAAAAAATTAGGAAACCTAAATAGAATAACAAAAAAAAATTCTTACTAGATTTTTTTTATTGGATTACAAAATTCTGCACTGCTTTTACAAATTTCAATAGGATGTAGTTTGTTTAATTGTTCTATCATGTATCGTACTACATATTTCTCTCTGAGAACTTTCCAATTTTGGGATATGACAAAGCTCATTATGTTCGTATGTATTAGAAATAGAATATGATAATTTATCTTTGTCTTCTCGATAGTATTCATTATAAACCGGCATATATTCTTGTTTGATTTCAATATACATCGGGATATCTTCATTTCGTTCAGTTATACAAAATTTAGTTTCTTGTGGTTTGTTTTTGTTGAATTGTTCAATCGTACTATTTATTTCTGACTGTGAACTTTCCATTTTTGGGAAATGACAATGCTCATTAGATCCATATGTTGGCATATCTTCTTGTTTGATTTCGACATACAGGGGCATATCTTCATATGATAACTCATCTTTAATTCGTTCGGTTGTACCAAATTTAGTTTCTTCTTGTGTAGCAAGATACGCTTCATTTAGTTTAGTTATACCTAATTTAGTTTCTTCTTGTCTAGCAAAATATGCTTCTTGTCTAGCAAGATATGCTTCTTTCGCTCGAATGTAAGCGATTTCTTTCCGTTTTTTTTGATACCTTAATTTTTGTTGATATATCCGATTTTTTTTAAGTTCTTCGAAGTGATAATCTTCATCCATTCGTCGTAGAGCCAACATTTTTTTATTTCTTTCTCGATCGAAATCTCCATGCTTTTCTCGGTATTTATTTAAAGCTTTTCGCATATCACGCCTGCGTGTGTTATATGATGTTTTGCGCCTAGGCATTATTTTAATCAAAATGTAGCGGGTCGGTTTCTGGACCTTTTCTATTTGGATTTATATTTTTCTTTATAGCTTTATCCTTGTTTTTTGTTTTTCATATAATTTGTGGTACTATTGGACTTTTTTAATGTTGGTTAATCATTCGTTTCTACCAAAGTATAATATAAAGTATAAATATACCTTGGTTTCTAGTTTGTGTTGTTTTTCCTTGTTTTTTTTTTTTGTGCTTAAAAAATGGGTTGTAAAAATAAATTTTTTGTGATTCTGTGATTGTGATTCTGGAACATATGTGCGTAAATTATTGTATTGATCAGGGATGGACAAATTGATATGATTGTAATTTTTAAAAATTATTTCAAACTATCTTCAGTACATTTTAATGAAACAGGACAAATTTATACATTACTGTAGAATGAGGATGTTGTATGCTATAGCTAACCTAGTTCCTGAAGTAAATCTTGAGTGTAACAGAAATTCCTATAAACTTTTTGTTTATAAAAACTTCAATTTAACAGTATTTTTGTAGAAAACTTACAATATAACAATATTTGCTATAGTAGATCTTCAGTATAACTGTACTTTCTTTAGAAAATGTTCAGTATGACAGTATTGTATATAGAAAAATATTGACGATTTGCAACACAAATCTATGCTAATATTTCTATAATTAAACTTTACATTATAGTACTCTGAGGTTGAAAAAGTACTATTATACTTTCTGGTACTATATTAATATAATGTTGATCACAAACTAAAATTTTATTTTCCATCCCTGTTGTATAAATTAAAGAAAAACTAGGAATGGTATTGCCAGCGATAAGTTATATTTATATCAGGTAGGGTTGAATTCTAGGCGAATTTATACAAGGTGGAGTCAGTCAGTCAGCTGATAACTTTTTTTTCACTTTTTGGTTCTAACAGTTGTCAAAGCTTTTGTTTATATTTAAATATCTACATATTCTAAGCTTATTAACAAAATATTTATTTTTTACATAAATAAGTAAAGCCCTCACTATTCAATTATCTACACTATATTAAGTTTTAATACATATTTGTTTAATTTTTGTTTTTTGAAATTTGTTAAGACCAATTGTTGTTTTTGTAGAACTGCCACCACCTTGTATGAATTCGACTTGGGTTGAATTTATGAGGTAAATTCTTTCAGAGCTGCTGTCTATACTTGAGAAATATTTATCATAACAATTAATGACGTTGGTCGAGAAAATCATGAAAACTATCGTTTGGCAATAGAAATTTGAAAGCTTATATTTATATATGATTTCATGTCAAGTGACCCAACTTTCGAAATCGATGTCTTCGATGGGAATGAAATTTGCACCATGGTTAGTCTTATTGTATAGTAATTCAGACACAATTTTTCAAAAAAATTGTTTACGATTTGGAGAATATATATATCGTTGGAAAGTGCTTTTTCTTTCTTAAGTATGTCTCTGATAGAATTGTTCTAATTTGATTTATCATTTGCTCAAAGGAAAATACTTTTTAAAACAGTATTTTTAAGTTTTTGGAAAAATTAAGTGGGAGTGTAGGAGTTTGCGAAGTTTTGATTCATCGGGCTCACCAAATGTATTTAAACCAGGGACCGAAAAAATAATTATCCTTGAAATTTCAAAGGAAAAAAGCCATCACAAGAAAATATCGGAGTCAAGTCAAGCATACCAATTTGATCGTTTTCAACTATATTTTCATGAAATAGCATGCTTTTTAAATTCTTGATTTTTTTTTTTTCAAAAATAATTGTTATTTTTTGATTTTTATTTTTTTTGTCAGAAATATTTGTCAAACTTTGATTTTTATTTTTTTTTTGTCAGAATTTGATTTTTATTTTTTTGTCAGAATTTGATTTTTATTTTTTTTTTGTCAGAAATATTTGTCAGACTTTGATTTTTATTTTTTGTCAGAAATAATTATTATTTTTTTGTCAGACATATTTGTCAGACTATGATTTTTATATTTATGGCAGATATACAAATTAATTATTGAGTTTTATTTACATATTTGTCAGATATACAAATTAATTATTGAGTTTTATTTACATATTTGTCAGACTCTTACATATATGTAAAAAAAACTCATTAATTAATTTGTATATCTGCCATAAATATAAAAATCATAAGCGGTATTCACAATGTAGAGTACTTGGCCTAGTACAAAAGCAGAAAAGCTATTTATTGACAAACATTTCAATTTCTAAAGTATTTTGTTTTTAGTTTTTTGATATTCTGCTCTTTTACTACATTACTAGGCCAAGTACCCTACATTGTGAATACCGCTATAGTCTTACAAAAAAATAACAATTATTTCTGACAAAAAAAAAATAAAAAGCAAAGTCTGACAAATATTTCTGAAAAAAAAATAAAAATCAAATTCTGACAAAAAAAATAAAAATCAAATTCTGACAAAAAAAAATAAAAATCAAATTCTGACAAAAAAAAAAAAAAAAAAAAAATAAAAATCAAAGTTTGACAAATATTTCTAACAAAAAAATAAAAATAAAAAAATAACAATTATTTTTGACAAAAAAAAAAAATAAATAAAAATCAGAAAATAACAATTATGTTATGATTTTTATTATAAATGTCATAATTGTAACGGTCCCTGATTTAAACGAGTTTGTTTTACTGCAGTATATTGCGTTGACCCTCATCGAGAGGCCTAAAATAATGTGGCTAACGTTACTCACTTATTTGTGGATCCATATTTGCGATGACATTGAAATTTTGTTTCATCTCTAGTTATTCCTGATAAGCAAAAATTAATTATATTTGGACCGTTTGTAAAAAATGGCGGTTATTTGTGGTCAGATGAAGCTCCAATTTATCTGCTATTTGTGGTTGTACTATTTTAGCTCTCTTGATTTTGCTCTTGAGTGTTTTGCAAATTTTCTTGCGATGGAAATCTGTCGAGTGAATTAACTTCTGCCTGTAATTCTTGATTTTCTTGGAGTATGTTTTAACATTCTCGTGGTCACCAATTATAACGTTAATATTAATATTAATCTTATATTCCCTTTACCAACCAATTAAAAAAAAAAATATTGCTTCAAAACAAATGTTAATGAACAAATTTTTTTTGGTGAAAAAAAAAAATAATAATGAAATGGTAAACAATAATCGGCATTATGTACACTTGAAATGCCATTCATTTAATATCGGTGCACATGACATAGTAATGTAGCTACAGGTCAATAATAACTAAAAAAATCGAAATATTCGAGGTTTTTTTAATTATATCTCAGCCAATTGTGGGACAATTTTTCTGATCGACTTCGCACCTTTATTGTATTGGGATTTGGGACAAACTGGTATTTTAGGTGATATATACAACGCCAGTAAATAAAATAACATATAAAATTCAAAAATGTATCAATAAAAATTCGAAAAAACCCTAATAATAAAAAAAAAAATATAACCATACTTTATTTTAACTTTATCAAAAGCATCATTCAAAGTAAGTGGGATGTTCAAAATTTACTTATTCTTAAAATCTTAACCAGTCATCATCATTGTTATCATCGTGATGGGAAGGTTGAGTTTGGGGCTGATGGTGTTGCTCCTGTTGTTGTTGATAATCTTCTTTTGAGGCGTCAATATCAACATAAGACTGAATTGGCAATTGTTCTTGTTGCTGCTGTTGTTGCTGCATTTGGATATCAATAATTGATTGCTGTTGCAGCATCTGTTGTTGTTGTTGTTCCTGATCGTCTTCCAATTGATCAGTAAATAGTTCCCTTTTAACACGTACATTACCATCATCCTCTTCGTCACTTTCCGATATCGCTAAATCATCATCAATGCCCATATTATCATTTGAACCCATCATTAACGGCATTTGATGCATGTTCGTTTTGTTATCATGTGTTGTTTGAATATTTTCATTTTGGCCCTCTTCGTGTTGCAGAAATTGTGACATCTTGTTATCTTGTTGTTGCGGATTAGTTTCATTGGTACCCATACGACTGTGCATTGTTAGAAAATCGGATGGGTCATAGTTAGGATCCAAATCCATTGAGTCATCTGAAATAGAGATGGAGAGAGTACAAATTTGAAAATGCGGTTTGAGGTAATTTTTTTGAATCGTCAGACAAAACTAGGGTTCCTAATTTCCCGGACTTTTTACATTCTCGGGAAATAATTAGAAAATATTTTCATTCTTTGGAATTACCTGTATTTTTTATTTTACACTAATTTAAGTCAAAATCAGTAAAAGTTTTTTAAAATAATCGGTCAGAATTTAATAATGTATATACATTTATTAAGATATTCGACAAAGTTAAATCTGGAAAAATGCCCAATTCATTTCGTTTCCAAATCAGAATGTATATACACAGAATTTAATGCGTGGGAAGATAAATTCAACAAAACCACAATAACATTGATCATGTTACATTTAACATAGCACTGTTAAGTACTAAACAGTCATCATAAATGAATTATAATTAGAGACCGAACATAACGGATTCACTTTCATTTTAATGGTAAATTCTCATTCGCAGCCGTTAAAAAATAATGTTTTGTTTATATCACTGAGAGAGTGATTTATTAGAGAACATTTTAGGTGAGTGGTAGAGAGCAACAGATTTACAAAAAATGTTACACCTACAAATTTTACAGTTCCCAAAATCGTCACTTATCATCTGCCTCAAGATTACATTTTTCAAATCAGAATTACTCAAATTCCAATATTATTTCAGACACCCCACAATTACAGTTCCAACAATTACCTCTTGGACAACCATTTCTATATAGTGTAGTATGTGAAACATTCACATAGTTCCCAAAATGGTAACAAGTGCTCTCCAGATTATTTCAGATATCCCACAATTTCTTAAATCCCAAGATTTTTCAAATCTAAATTTCTGAAATTCCAAGATTATTTCAGATATCCCACTACAGTGCACTCGCGATAATATGAACACCCCAAAATATGAACACTTTTTTACTCCCATTGGCTACTCTAAAATATGAACTTAGGCAAAAGCTTTAAAATATGAACAGCTTATTTTTGGTTTTTTAATGGATTTTATCTATGTAAGTACACATAGTTGATATCTAAATCAACAGGGTAGTGGCTACATTCTAAAACTGGCCACACACTGAGTGATTTGTGATTGAAAATTTCCAATTTGGTGCGCGCACAGCCCCATTAACAAGTAACACGTCGAACACGAACAAATCACACTCACAAATCACCCGTGTGTGGGCAGCTTAATTCAACTGCATAATAATTTGGGGATTTCACATTCAGCTATTCCATATTAATTTTTTAAATATAAATTTAACGTTAAACTTTTATTTTTATGGAAACAAATGTTTGTAGAAGAGAATTAGATGCCATTCGCAAATATGAACAATCTTGCAAAAGTGAACTGGCCTGGTTCTAATTAGTTCATATTATCGCGAGTGCACTGTATTTCAGTTCCAACAAGTACGCATTGGACTGACATTTCTATATAAGATAGCATGGGTATATTGGGTATTTTAATCGAATAATGGCTGGAATACGACAGTAGTTACACGACATGTGTATTAAAAGGTCATACGAAAGTAAAATCAAACATTATTTTAAAAATTAAATTCTACTTTCAGAACTTACCTCCACCTAAATGAGTTGGTTCAATTTTCATTTCTGTCTTTATATGAGCTGCATCAATTAGATCAGAACCGCCCTCACTGCCACCGGCTGTTGACATAGAATGAACGCGTTCACCCTCCAAGAAACTAGCTGGATTATTTTCATCTTCGGAGACCTCTTGAAAACCATCTTCATCATCGTCCGTGGAACATTGCAGATCTACAGGTAAAAGGTAAAAAATTTACAAAAATAAAGTAATATTTTAAACTTAGGCAATCGCTTGTTTAGGGTTTTAAAATACATTTACAAAACACTTACAATACATTTATAAAAAAATAAATTAAAATGTTAATTATCCAACAATTATATAAAAGCATATATATATTTTTCAAGAAAATATCTATATACAGTAGAGTATAAAAATATTTCAAAATTTCTATATTACACAACAGTTATTATGACAAGTTTTCAAAAAATTAAATTTTTCCAAAGAATAAGTTTTAGAAAATTATATTAATTTAAAAAATTAAAATGAAAAGGACCAAAAGAGTGTACTAGAAAAAGCTTAAATTAACATAAAAAACTATACAAAATGATTTATGAATTCTAAATACAAAAGCGGGAAATATAATAAATAATTAAAAATTGAATTTAAAAAAGATGTATTAAATAGTTAAAGAGTGAAGTGCTAAATTAGTTATGTATTCATAATTTAAAAATAGTTAATTTTGTCCACAATTAAGAAAGACCGGGTGTTGTTAGTGAAAATGTTGTGTGCGTGTGTGTATAATATGTAAAGTTAGAATTATTATTGTTGCATTTGATTTTTTAATTAAGCTTAAGATTATAATTTGATTGTTTTTTTTTTTTTTTTGAGTTATTTGCAAGTAGTAATAGCAGTAGTTATTAGTCTTACCTTCTTCCAGAAAGGAGGAATTATGTGGGTTACTTATATTTGAGGCTAGGCTGTCCTTACGGGGACGACCACGACCACGTTTAACAGCATTCGGATTAAATTTGACTAAAAGTATAGAATTTGTAACGCATTTTTGGTTTGGTTTGGCTTGTTGTTGTAGTTTTGTTTCTCATTTGAATGTGAGATTTTTCAAACGTTTTAATTTGTTTTTAGGAAGGAATAAAAGAAAATTTGTTTTTAATTTTTTTTTTTTAAATATTACAACAAAAAAAAAACAACAAAAATAATTGAACAGAAAAATTAAATTTAAAAAAAAAAAACACAAAAATTATATATAAATTATTGTATTAAGAAAAAGAAAAATCACTTTACAACATTTAATCATGACGAAGGCATGTTCGCTTTGAGAAGAAACAAATTGATACAAAATTTTACTTTATGCGAAATTTATAAACGATTGACGAAACGAAGGTCTGAAGGTGATACTTTTTAATGTTTATTGCAAACATTTTGTGTGATGGTTTTGAAGATATGAACATGTTTTTAAAATATGTATTGATTGTTCTTTCAGATGAGCCATTCTCAGGTTTAGATCATCTCGAGCCCTAAAAACGAAAAATATTTACCAAGAACATAATCGTTTTTCGTTTTCTGATACCAATCAATAACTTAGGATCATTTATATTAGAGTTTCCAAAAAACCAAACAAACTGAATATTTCGGTTTCGGTTTTAAAAAATTGAAAACCTAGCCCATGGTCTATTAAATTTTATGATTTTAGAATTATGAAACATTTGATAATATGTACATATACAGAAATGCTATACAAATTTTGCTCATGTTTATAACTCATAAAGGACGGATTTTGTGACAGTGCAAATGCATATAAAAACCGCTGAAATTGTTATTCTGTATAGAAATTTATAAATTTGTAGCATTTTTTCTTTAAAAAAGTGCATTTTTATGAAATTTTTGCAATTGAATTAGACAAATAGGAAATATGACAATATTATTGAATGAATTTGTAATATTCATTATTGTAAGTTTTTTCAATAGTGAATAGAAGGTTCCTGGCATCCTATACGAATATCGGGTGCACCGATTGTGTGCTGTACTATCAATCTGAGAGTTGCGCGTGCGATTTCCGCCAGAGACTCTGAGTGTATCTGCATAAAAGCAAAACGCTTCGCACTATAATTAATCGTGTTTAAATTGAAATACAAAACGCGAGCATACATAAAAATTGTTCTTCTGAAAGTTTTGTGTTTTAGATCGATATGATTATGACCTATAGACAACATGAGCTTTAAATGAGGTATTGATCTATCTTGTGTGTACGACACAAGACACGTTATTTGGTGTGCATGCATGCATGTATGTATGTCATAGGGAGACCTTAAATCAACTACAATTAGATACACAAGCTATCGAAGGAACCTCATTTCACTCGTCCAAAAAATGATCAACTTAGAGCTAGTTTCTGGGATAAAGATAATCTACATAATTTGTTTAAACCTTGGTTTACGTGGTAGTTCACTGCGTGCGAACAATCAAGTAGAGTCGAAGGGACCCAGTTTTTAGAACATAGATTAAACTGAAAATTGTGTTTCTCACTTACCTAAAACTGAACACATTCATACTTTTGCACTAACACAATCACACATGCTTGTGTAAATTTACACATGTATGAATGATTGTGTATTTAGCTATACTATTTAAAAATATTTATTGAAATTCCAAAGCAAAACATGTCAAGGAATTCAAACAAAAAATGTACTCAAATGTTTGCTTAATGTAATCTTTAACTACATTACTATGCTAAGTACTCTACATTGTGAATACCGCTATTATTTTATTTTTTTCATTCCCGAAAAATCTTTTATCAAATTTGTTTTTTACATTGAAATTATCTAGATAAATTTTGTTTAATGAGTTTATAAACTGATACAACATATAAGCTTTACGAAGGTTTTAACAATATAATTGATCTTAATCCAAAAAACAAGCTCTAAATTCACTGCTGTAATTAACTTTAACTTCAAAACCTTCCCACATAAATTAGCTTGAAAAAGAAAACAAAAATTTGTTAAAAAATTTGGCAAGTGTTTGTGTTTTTGATGGTTGGTTGTTAGAAGAAAATTTAAATTAACTATTAATTTTAGGTTAATTCAAACCTAGTTAAAATGATGATTAGTTGTTAAAAATAAATGTAATAAATCAAAAAAAAAAAAAAAATAATATAAACCGCAACCCATAAATAGTTTAGAATTTGTTAACAAAATAGAAATCTAATAGGCAGCATAAAATTTAAATTATAAAGAAAATAAATTAAAATCTAATTATAAAATTTATATTAATTCGACTAGGCCGAATCATATACATATACCCTTCACCCTCTAGATACATCTTTGTCTAGGGAGTTATTTGGTCCTTTTAAAAATTTGACAAGGATCACCACATCTAAGCATATTTTCTCAATGTCCGGTTATTCCTATTTTTCGTTTCAAAAGGATAATCGAACATTGAAAAATATATCTCAAAACAAATAAAAAAATCAAATCCTTCTAGTTTAATATAATTCTAACTAGAACATTTATTGGTAAGTTTAAAGTATTTATTTTCTTAATGGCCGATTACGAAATAATATAATCGAACATTGAGTACAGGATATTTTAGAAAAAAAGCAAAACAAAATAAATATATATGTATTTATGTAATTATTCTTACTGAATTTCTTTACTGGTTGTGGCATACAAAATTCTGCATTGGTTGCACAAATGCCAGTAGGATGTGGTTTGTTAGGGTTTGATTGTTCAATCACCCCACATGTTTCCCTTTGTAAATCTTCTTGTAAATAATAATTTTCCAACTTTGGGAAACTGTTCCGTTCATTATATCCATATCCATTAAGAATTGAATATGATAGCTCATGTTCTCTTTCTCTACCCGATTCATTGTAGGTCGGAACATTTATTCGATTAGTTATACAATTAACAGCAATGTTGTTATCAAATTCATTTTTAACTAGATATTCTTGAGCTTGAAGTTCAGCTTTTTTCTTCATTTGTTCACAAAACCGTTTTTTTCGCATTGCTTTCCGACATTTACTACGTTCTTCGATACGATAATCTTCATTAGTTCTACGTAAAGCCGTCAATTGTCTATTTCTTTCGCGTTGGAAATCACCGTGTTTTTCTCGATATTTAATTTGGGCATTTCGCTGATCACGCCTACGTTTTTCGAGAGATGCCTTACGGCACCTGGGCATTTTTGTTTTCAACCAAAACTTATCTTCGTATTATTTCGTAAAATACATAGTATCAATAACGCTGGTTCTTGAGTGAGATTTGATTTTTTACACTTAATTATAGTTTGTTGATATTTTTGTGTTTGTTGTAACAAAAATTATATTTTTCCCATCCAAACAAATTATGAAATTAATACCCTTATTAATTTTGGTTTAATCGTTGTTGTATTCTATTATTTTACATTACAACTATCAGATTACGAAATTATTTTGCCAGTTTTAAATTCCAGTTATTTTTTGAATTTTTGGTATTTTTTTTATATTTTCTTGTAATTTTTTGTTATATAGGTATTTTCCAATTCTAATTATTAATAGTTTAGTCCGTATAGTGAGCGGTTGTTAAGCTCTTTGTGTTAAAAATGCCAAAAGGAAAATAATAAAATATGTCTAATGCATAGAAACAAATATTTTATACCTTTACAATTTCTAATAAGGCCCGAGCAGGATGCACTAGGTAAGGTGAAATCAACAACACAGCTGATTTTTATTTATCTATTTTGAAAATGCTTGGGTTTTGTCAAACTGAATTTATTTTGAAAAAATAATACATTTTATTTTCAAAGAAAAAAAATGTTAAATCAAAAAACATGAATGAAAATGTGAATAAAAAGATTTCATATAATGAAATTTGGATAAAGCAATATTAAACCGTTGTTCTTTTTCAAATATAATTTAAATTTAACGGCCGTTTTTTAGTTAATATTCCAAAATAAAATTTGTTTATTTTTTATTTGACAAAACCTATGCTCTTGTCAGCAAGAAATATTGTGTTAGTTGTCGAAACGCTCTCACCTTACTTAGGTCCGAGGAAGTATTTTTAAATACTTATTGTAAAAAACTAATTTTGACGTGCAAAGCTGTGTGTTTCGGTTCTTTATCGTGTTAAAAATAGAAGCTATTTCTTTTGGACAAATATCTATGGTGGTCCATAATTTCATCAATAAAATACATCATTGAAAACTCCATCGGCATACATACACCCCGATACCATCACAGAACCGCCACAATTCTTAACCGTTGTTTTTATATTTCTTATATTTAAGGCTTCATTTGGCTTACTCAAAACTCAAAAGTTGATTTCCGAAATAAGTATTTTTCTCTCCACACGACCGATGATATTGTTGGCTCACATCATCCTACGGACTGTTTCGTTGTGTTATTCTTAGTTTGTCGTTGATCTCTTGAGCAGATAAATGTTGGTTCACACGTCTTTCCTTCCTATCTTGTATTCAATGATTTTAGGCGACCACTTAGAAGTAAAATTGTTAATGATTTCTTCAATATAGTCCAATTCATACATTTTTTTCTTTGGTGACATCTATCTATACAATATATCACAAATGCCTTTAATAGATTTGCGCTTGTTGTAAAAGTGCAATAAATCTTTTCTCACAGAAATATTAAATTATTTTCCTTTTGACATTTTTAACACAAAGATCTTCAAAACCACGCACAATAACGACCAAATTATTATTAACAACAATTGGAAAACACAACAATCGAATCCTTTTAACAAAAAGATAAACAAATGCTAAGAAAAATTTAAAAAATACCAAATTCAAAACATTAACTGTAATTTAAAAAAGTAAAAATACTTTTGTGACCTGCAAATTGTGATGCAAAATAATAAAATCCAACAACTAAACAAAAATTAATTTTACATAGTTTATTATCAATAGCAGAAAAAATGCGTAAACAAAATAGTTTTGTAATACACTGTATGTAATTGGGGCTTTCCAAATGTTCGATATCGCACACTTTTTTGTCCGTAATATTTCTCAACACCCAATCCAAATATTTTCCGTCGAATTGTCAAGTGATATGAAAACAAAATAATTGTTTAAACTGAATCCTCCAAGATTAATTTGTATACATACTATTTTTCACAAATTTCATTTTATTGCAAAAAAATGTATGTATTAAGACACGAATTATTGGTCTCAGGCTCTTCGCGTCAACAAACTCCGTAAGTATTTTAATCCATATTGTAGTGTTTTCTATTCTGAGTTTTAATTAATACTCGACCACTTATCAATCAAGTTTTATTTTGTGCTTCACTAGGGTATTAATTGTACTTCACCAAGTTATTCTTTCGAAAATTAGTTTCACAACTGAGTTTTATATGGTGCTACAACATTGTCTTCACATTACCAAAAATATTCTATAAATGTTAATTTTTTTTACATGTGAATGTATGTATTTATTTTTTCTTAACAACAACAGCTGATAACTTGTTAAGGTGCGGTCACACGTTATGTTTTCCATGTGCATTTTGACATGTATTGTAAAATGTTGTTAACTTGTACAATACGTATCCATTATAAGAACATTTAAAAAATACATTTGTTTTTGTAAACTTTTGTATTCAGATATGCTATAGACACCACCTTATAATTAATACGCCTTGAACTTATACATACCGTGTGACATGAAAATAATACATAGAAGGGAAAGAGAAGGAAATGTCAATGAAAAAAAATTAAACAAAATTACTATTTTTCACACATAAGGGTGATAAAATAACAAAATACAGGGCAATACATTCTCAGGCTCTCAGTTACTTTAGTAGTAGTAGTATCCCAGCAGTTCTAGGAGACAGTACAGAACTAGTGATTTTACCCATCATTTAGGGTGGGAACTAGTTACTTCAATATCGACGTGAATAGTTATTTTAACACGTGCATGTCCTAAGCAGGGGTCAGTTGAACCTTTTAAATTACAATGAGACTGTCTAATAGCTGGCCCAAAGTAGTCAACGCATTGTATTCACATAATGGCTAAATAGCGTTAGTTACCTTAATAGCTACCTAACTGGTAACTTGATCAGCTACATAACTATTTATTTTAACATGTACGGGTGCTAATTGACCTCAAATAATCAGCTAAAAAGACATATCGTAGACAGTTCAATAAACGATTGCTTTTAAACAATCCTACCTCCGACAACTCTCCAATGGATTGCTTTCTAAAGTGCAGTACAAAATAAACGTTTAATGTATATACATTACTAAGGGACACTAAAGTGTCTATTGACTTCATGCTATGGTACATGGGATATCAGTATACTTAAGCAAAAATAAAACTGTATATGAATTATATCAATTTGTTTAAAACCAGTTTGTAGGAATTACTCACAAAACGTTTAAGTGACTACATTACAGATTACACTTAAGTGACAATACATATAGAGACACTTAAGTGACAATTGTCTTCATGCTAGATTTCTTGGGATGTATAAAGTAACCAATTAACCAAAAGAGCACATAAGTGTCAAATTACCAAAATTTATAAATGACACCAGCCAAGTGATAAGACATTTGTGACAATTACTGTCTTTAAGGGATATTCGAAAGTGAACAAAACTAGTAATTGTGAACGCCATATTAACATACGCATACAATTTCATATATGTATATAGAATGCTTGTGACGATATGTGGAAAACATATCGTCTAAACGTACCTGAAATCGAAGAAAATATGATATGGCAATGCTGAAACAAAACTTCTAAACAGCTTTTTGTAGAATATTTTCTTAATTAAAAAAAAATATTTTTTTAAATAAAAATAATTTAAAATAAAAAAGTATGGTCGGGCTTGACCGACCTACACTAAGTAAATGAGCAAAAAAAAATATTTTAAAATTTCTCTTGTTAAACTGAATTATATCTTGGAATTTATTGCCAAGAGCTATTATAAGTATATATTACTATTTCTACACCCAGAGCTGAATTGCGAATGTAAAATATCTTGTTATTGCCAAATAAAATATAATAAATGTCCTTATTGTTGTCCATTAGCACTAATATGACATATCGCCGACATTGTAAGCTAAACTAACGACAAAATAAAGTCAATAATTTTTGGAATTAAATACGATTCTATGGCTTGTTTTTTTTATCGCAATTTTTTATACTATGAATTTTGCTGTTAAAAATTTAGACACACAATACCTTTTGGCATACAATATAAACGTAACACATGTTCTGTACTGGATATAGTCAGAATTCAATATCAAACTATTCATGGTGAAGGGTATAGAAAGCAGTTAATTTTAAGCATTTTATTTAAATTAAAAATCAAATCATTTCATTCTAGTACATTAAATAATAAAGACATAAAAACTTACCTTCTTCCACAGTATCACGTTGTTTGCGAGGTCGTCCACGACCACGCTTAATATCTACCGGTGGTGCCATATCTGGTGTTTGTGCTGTTGCGGTTTGTCCGGTTGTCAGTGATATATGACCGCCAATGCCGCGTTGGAAGGAAGCGGCGGATGAGGTTGATGCTCTTTCATTACCCTCAACATCAATGAAATCATTTTCGGGTGTACTAGATCGACTTGTTCGCATATAATCATAGTCTTGATCATCACCACCCCAGGTATCATCTAGTTCTGCATCGGCCCGTGCACGCTCTTGAACTTTAGCAATGTTCTGTTCTAATTGTGTACAATGTTCAGCAAACTGTGAAGATTTACATAAGTAAGATTGGAAATGTGTATAGTATGTGTTTATATATTTTGTATAATTTTTAACTAATTTCATATCAATTTATAATTTTTAAAGTTTAAACATACCTCATCCAATTGTGATCGAGCATATTCTAAAATATGTTTTGCATTTTTGGTAAAGCGAGATTCACTGCCATTGTATTGTTCACAATTTGTAGCAATCAATTCAATGTCACCCAAGAATTCTCCTCGTGAATGATAGCGATGGGCTATTAAATAGAAAATAATGTTTTAGAAAGATACACATTTAAATTGTAAAAAATAAAGATATTTAGCTTACCTTCAACATTTTTACCAATGCTTTCCAAATCCATAGGTCTCTTTATAATCGTATAATAATCTTTGACTTGTTTCTTGTTGACTGGTTTAAGGAAAGGCCAACTTTCTTGCATAAGTTTAATTTTCCCATGCAGTTTTTCGAATATAAACGATAAAGCCACTTGATCGTCATCATCCAATAAGGGATTAATAGCTTTTTCCAAACGCATAAGTTTATCTTCTTTTTCAGCCAATAGATCGAAGCAACTTTTTAACATGCGTTGCGCAGCATTGGTAAAAGAACTATTAGGTCCATTGTATAAAGTAGAATTTTCGACAATTTGATTGAGGTCGGCGAGAAATTCTTCACGACTATGATAGCGTTTTTGACGTATATTGTCTCGCATAGTTTGTAAATCCATGGGTTTACTGACAATGCGATAATAATCGGGAACCAACTGTAATAATAATTTAGAATACATATTCAGCCTAAAATAATGAATTACATTGTTATAGATGAGTTTGTAGTACCTTAGCATTCACGGGAAACATGAATGGTGTTACATCAGGCATGGCCCGCAAATCATTGAGTATCTCTTCTAGTATGGAAGACAATACAACCACTGGATCTGTTCTTCTACGATTGGCCGTTTTGTTGTGTCTTTGCAAATAATCACAGTGTATATCACTGGCCATTCTTCTCTTCTTTTTACCCATAACATCTTTGGGTACTTTCAACAACAGTGCTTTCTTGCGACCACCCTCATCGTGACGTTTTAATAGTTTACTGCTCAATGTAACTTTCGTGCCATCAACATTAACCAAATCATCCTCTTCAATGTTCTTCTCTCTTTCTCTTTCTCTCTCCTCTCTTTCGGGCTCCTCTTCGGGTTCTTCGCTCATGGACATATTCAAAGAAGATGTGGGCGGACCTTGAGTACCAGTGTATAGAGGACAAGCCTTATTAGTACGCATATGGCCAACCTGCCCGCAGGCGCCACATTTTAGCTTCAAATCTGGTTTCAACTTGAATTTCTTTCTTGAAGGACTTACTTCCTTATGACTGTTGTCTCTTTCTTTGTGCGAAGAACTCTGCGAAGTTTTTGGATCACCCAGAGATGTGGGCATGCCTCCGGGTTGTAGTTTTTGATTTTGAGCCAATTGAGCTAAACGCTCTCTTTCTTGGTTGCGTTTAATACGTCTCAATTGCTCTTGAATTCTTCTCTTCTCACGTTTCATCTCTTCTTTTTGCTGTTCGTCCAAAGTGGCGAATTGTTTTATAAACTGTTCATCCTTTGTGGTACGAATTTTGACATATGCATCTATAATAGGTTGTCTTCTAACAGTTTCCACCCTGGTATACTCTTTACCCTCAGAATCTTTAAAGGTTCTGGTAATTTTCAATATTCTACCTTGATTCGAATTTTGCAAGGATTGTTGTTGACTATCCATATTGCCATCTTTATTTTTATCTCCCTTGCTTTTGTTGCCCTCTTCATCTTCCATAATTTTCTTGAGCAATTCTTGTCTTTCCTGTTCTTCTCTTTCCATTGTCAACTGAGTAGACGTTTTTTTATTCGACAACATGTTTTCCAGATTTTTACCCAATTCCTCTAAATCTGACTCTTCTGAGGCCGATGATTCATCTTCGTCAGTTGACAGAACTTCCGAACTGGCCAAAACACGATTTTGTAAATCGAATATTCGCTGACATTCTTCCTTATAACGTTCTTGATGTTCGGCTATTGAAAAACGATTACCTCTGGAGAACTTATCCATACCTTGTTCACCAGCCTTAGCCTTTTCCGTTGATAATGTACGTACTACATCAATGACTTCCCATCTTGATAGTTTTTTGATTTCCTCTTCGGGTACTTTGAATTTACGCAGCAGTTCTTTAGCTCTTTGCAAAGGTAGACGACGTAAATCAGCATCGGTACCGGTAACCGTACGTTTTGGTTGGGATTCTTGTTCTTCTTTCGTTTGCTTTAAGATAAAGAAGGAATTGGTTTGTAAAAAAGTATTTTTGTTGTTTATAATATGGATATAAAAACAACAACAAAAAAACTTACCGTTGGCTTATTTGGTACCCTTACGTATGAAAAGCCTTCACCACAACCAGTTGGATCAGCAGGTCCTGTAAGTTGTAATAAACATTTACCTCGCATGGCCTGTATATAAGCTCTGAAAAATAATTAAATAATTATGTAAGTCTTTTCATTTCAAATGTGAACATTATCTACATGAAAGGTCGTACCGTGTTGTATTCCAAGGTGCAACTTTAACTTCATCATCAAGCTTGAGCTGTGCCTCTTCATCATCATCTTCTTGAGGCGCAAATAAGAATTTTTCACCGTAACCTGCATCCTATTGAAACGGAAACAAAAGTAACAAAATCAATTACAGACTACATATTAAGATAATTCATCGAACCTTTAATCTCTGTTCGGCCGCTATCATACTGAAATACGCACAGCACTGTTCGGGAGATACCATTGCTCGGATTTCTTCTTCGGATGGTAAACGAAATTCGGGTTTAATAACCCACCAATTTGAGTCCATACCAGTACGCTTAAAGTCGGCGCACTGTTTCAGTCTCTTGCGTATACTACTTTCCGAGTGGGCGGGGAAAGCTCGTTTTATATCATCCATTCGTATGCGTCTCGGATTATCGGCACTCTTCCAAAACAAACGATAAATGAACACTTGCAAGAAGTCCCTAGTAAAGTTATTGGCTCTTTTTGAGTTGGGACCTGGCACTTCATATAGCGGACATTCTTGACCCACCGTAAATATGGCATTGTATTCACGTATCCAGTAGTTATTGCGAGTGCGTATGACCAAAAAGTCTGTGTTACTTACACTGTGCGGATAAATGGGTGCCCGATACATGTTATTCTCGAGAGCTTGAATACATTGACCGGGATGCAAAATACCCAAAAATGGACTGGTATGTGCAATGGCAGTTTCACCATATTTAAAATCTTGAGGACCATTATCCTTGGTAGCTTTACGTTTGTAGTAATTTTTAATTTTAGAACACATGCCCACTTGATTCATTAAGGGAGGATGTTCTTCACAGAATTCCGCCAATATAATATCGCCATCTTTGCCGCTTAAATCTTCGGGGTTACGCATAAAGAATACATCACCGCCACCCGATGCAATACGTTCGGCATCACGCTGTTTAGCCTTTTTAAAGATGTGTTTCAACAAAGGCAATACCGAATGCGCCACAGACTGTGAAATCGGACCATAGGAATATTTCTTAAGAGGAGGACGATGAAATGCTCTTAATTTAATAGGTCCCATGTGTGTGGGAATAAATGGTGACCTCAATTCGACTACTGGTGTTGAGTGTTGGATTAAACTGCCACCACCCACTTTCAAACGTAACGTTGGCTCTGCCTTGGGCATGTAATAACTGTCATTGGATATATTAAATGGATCTCTATCAGGAGATTTCGGTGGTGGTGGCGGTGTATCTTCAGCCAAAACATTAATAACACCAGCTTTACCCAGTAAAATTTTTGATTTTTTAACATGAGGATGTGGTATTTTAATCTTGGGTGGTGGTCCTGTGTTCTTATTAATTTTGGAGGGATCGATATCATCCGGTATACCCAAAATAATATTCTCATCATTTGGATCTAATGTTAAAACTTTAGGTTTAGGTATTTTGGTCATTTCTTCGGCATCCCAAATAATCTCATCTTCCCACTTGCTATAGATTAATTCTTCATTTTCTACAGGGAAAATACTATACCAAGTGTCGTCAACAGCTTCTGGCGGTTTGGTGGGTAAGCTGAAACATTAACCATTTTATAATTATTTCACTTTTTTTTTTTTTTTTTTAAAAATTGGTTTTTACCAAAAACAACCTTTTAATAAAAAATATATATATTTTGATAACAAGTTTATATTTTCCGATTACTCACTTTTGATTTGATTTTTGTTTGCTGGATAAACTACTACTAGAACCCGTTATTTTGCCACTTGTTGATCCGGTCACTGGCAAAGTTTTGCCAGCGGGTGTAAATGCCCTAGAGCCACTAGACGGCAACCAACCAGCAGCATTCGTTTTTGAATTTAACTTTTGTAGCACTTTTGCTTTAATTTCATTCCCATCCCAAACCACTTCATCTTCCCAGTGCAGCTGAGAGACCATAAGAAACGCATCATCCGCCAAGTGCTCTTCTTTAATTTCCTCTTTAGGTTCTTCCTTTTTAATGTGTTGCATAGATTTTGCATTCTTGTGTTCGTGCCGTACCTTAAAGCCGTAATTAAAACCATCTCCTGAATCGGGTACCTCTAACATATCGTACCAGATTTGGGCGGGACCATAACGCCAATCGGCTATTTTTGGTTTGTTTTCATTATTGTCACCGCTTTCCGGTTCCTTCTTAATATCTTCATCATTAAAAATACTCAATAGTTTATCCTCATCATCAGACTGACATTGTGATGGTTTCGGTTCAGGGCCGTAATGTAAACCGAAACCTTTTTTGCGTGGTTCTTCCGAATCGCTTGTAGAATCTGAGCCTGGATTGTGAAGCTTGTGATCACATGCCTGTTTACGCTTGCGTCTTCTCTTCTTAACATGTCGCCAAATTTGTGGCAGGCTTGAAGGTTTTCCTGGTCCAAACAGGCGGGAAAATCTCAAAACTTTATCAGGCCTAAAGTCGGGAAACAATTCACGCACATCTACATTGGCATATTTAGAGGGCAGCATATCAGCCAAGGGGGTATCTAATTTACGTTCCGGCGCTAATAAATTCATCAATTAGTTTCGCTAAAACTGTACATATTTAACAAACTTACCTTTCTCGTGTTTTGTATCAGAATCCATCCCACTATCCGAACCACTCTTGCCCGGTATATCTTGTATATTATTCCGTAAGGGTATGCTGGGAGGAGGCATTAATTCTTTATCATCTTTGTTAATAGCTTGAACAGTTGAAGCTGGTATAGCTTCTTCTAAATCTTGCAAACCATTAGAAGACCCTTCTTTATCCTCCGATTTCAGTGTTGGAGGAGTCTTGGGACAATCTTCCGATAACTCCGTTATATCCGAATAATCCACGGCATCAGCATCTTTAATAATTTCACCATTTTCATCTTCTTGTTCACTTTTAGGATCTAAAAGTCCCGACTTTAAAGCATCAAAATCACTCAATGGTTTTTTGGTTTCTTCAACGTCCTTATCTTTTTCTTCTGCTTCTTCATCATCATCGTCATCCACGTCTTCCCTTTCTATTACTTCATTTAACATCGAATGTAAACCCATTCTATGAACAAAACAAAAGGATTAAATATGAAATATTTAAAAATAAAGTTAACTTACTTGGCCAATGAGCCCAAATGCTCTCTAAACTCTGAATCAAAAGCTCCGCCACCATCATCGTCCATTAATTTACCCTCCGAATCGATATTACCAAATAGAATGCCCGTTAAATCCATTCCAAATCCACCTTCCCCTCCTTGTTGGCTACTTTGGCTACCGCCATCCTCATTGCCAATAATGGAGCCATCATCATCACTGTCGGAATCCATATTAATATGATTGCTTCTTCTTGTTTTCTTTTTTGGAGTCTCAACAATTTGCAGGTATTTTCTCGTTTATTTAGTTTTTTTTTCTCGCTATTTAGTTTAAATACTAAGATTTTTAACAAATTTTGCTGTATTTATTATCAAGATATATTCAAGCCCATATTGTTATAGTTTTTATTAATGATATATTATATTTATCTGCAAAATTTACCAAATATTCAGAGAAAAGTTAAAAATACGCGGTGTTTTTCTTACAATTACAATTAAAATGAAAAAAAAAAATCAAAATACATAAAACGTCAAATTATCTAGGTTTACACACAATCTTTGTTGAAAATTTTAGTAGTAGAAATGTACTATTACGTTTTTGCAACTGTTTGCGCCTTGTTAATACAAAATTAGAGATGGGCAAATAGAAAAATGTTATCGATATATCTCGTATTGATATTTTTGAGCTGTATCAATATATATTTTTTGAAAACATCGATATATCGAAATGTATTTACCAAAAATGTTAAAATATTCCAAATTACAAACATGTTTCATTAATTTTTAATTCAAAATTAAATATTTACGATATTTCTGCGAACAGTTCAATAAAAACATAGAAACAAAAAATTCAAGAAAAACAAAGGATTCAAAAAACTTTTTTGGAAAAATCAACTTCTATCATAAAAAAAAAACACCTTATTATGAAAAAATCTATTTTTCTTCGCATCAGTTTAAAAATATATGATGCATGCAGTGATGCCAATATTTTAAACATATAGAAAACGATATATCGATATATTTTGTCCATCCCTATACAAAATAAAAACATATTTGCGCGTCCAATTTAAAGTAATTGTATAAAGTTAAAAGAAAAATTAAAATCTTTCATAAGTTTAAAACAATTATGAGTAAATACGATTTTGCTAGACGTTTAAAGCGCATTGTGCATGAGGAATGTGAAATTGTTAAAGTTGAAACGAAAATTGCTCATAAAAGTGCTAATTACTTTGAACAAATGTGTAAGTAAGCAAGTCAATTTCTTAGTTTATGAAATAAATACTTTTTATTGCAGCTTCTTTAAAAACTATACTGGCCAAACAAGAGCTAGAAATATCCAATTACAGAAAAGAAGTAAATAAATTAAAATGTGAAAACGAGAAATTAGAAAATTGTAAACAAAAGGAGGAAGAGCGCCTGTGCGCAATAATACAAAATGTGGAAAAAATGCAGAAAGAATATCAACGGACACTTCAAGAGCAAATAGAACAAAGACGTAAGGCGCTATTGCAAATGGATTGGTAAATATTTATTATTTGATATTTAAACGTTTCTGTAATTTTAAATAACATTATTTGATAATTATAGCATACGTAGTATCAAACAGGCCACCCAAACTTACATCAATTTGGATGCTTTGCCTCAGCTTATACAGGGCGTGACCATATGTGAACAAGAAACGTCCAGTGAGTGGAAACCATTTCGTATTGATCCATCAAAATATACACTAGAAGAAGTACAAAACATCATTTGGTGTGATTCAAAAGTGGATTTAATTAACAGAGAAACGTGGGAAAAATTATTATTGGGTGATATTTTACCTGATACGAGTAAAAATATGGAAACTGAAAGTGATAATGTAACAATGGTTATATAGAAGATAATATTTGTATGTAAATATAACATTTTAATATTAAAGTTAATTAATTAGAAGTAGAAATAATAAACAAATTAACCTCATCAAAACAAAATATTAACCGGTAAATCGATTACGTTTTCAGCTTTCATTCAAATTTACAATAAATGATTTTCAGTTGAAAACGAATTAGCTCCAAACTAGTTTCATTGGAAAGGAAATTTTCTGAATATGGTTTTAAACACTTAAAATACTATATTAGGTACATATAAGGTCCATTCGTAAAGCCGATTTCCGAATTTTCCCATACAAATATTTTTCATAATTTTGAATATATACTTATATAAAGCACAAACAATATATCCGCCTATGTCCGTTATAGACTTTGAAACAATCCAACCGAAAAGCTCCAAACTAGCTTCATTAGAAAGCAATTTTGTGAAGGTGGTTTTAAACACCTAAAACAATGCATCAGGTCCATTCGTGCACCGGATTTTCGAATTTTCATACAAAATTGTTTCCCAATTTTAAAATTTGTTTATCTTAAAATTTTGTATGTAAGCACCTCTCCCGATGTGTAGATCCACTAAGTGGGAAGAATCGGTATCTCTATATCTCCGAGACAAGAAATAAGTGGGCAGGTGCGTGGTGAATTTTGTACTTTTAAGGGGATAAATTGGGCGAAACCCGAGTTTTAGTACTTTTTTGTATCCCATATCCCAGAAATTAAATTTAAATGGAATTCCAGTCCTTCTTAAAAAATTTAACTTTTTGAAATTTGAACGTACTTTTTTTGGTACTTTTTTTACAAAACAATTTTTTATGTGCATTAATATGGTAAACAAATGCTTATTATAGCGTAGTAGCACACGCCGGGTATCCGCTAGTATACAATAAAACACATACTCCTTAAATTAATGAAACAATTGTTTATGCCATTGAAACATATGAATATATGTATGTAATTACCATTATATTTTATATAAAGGCTCGGTTATATTGTTATATGAAATAAATAAATATATTATTTTCTTTCTTCCAATTGCACCCAAAAATCTTTAGGTGATGTAATTAATCCACTAAGATTAGTACTTAAGTCAGGAAGTTTGTCTGTGGGACCCAGTATGAAATTGAAATTTTGACACATAACTGCCGTCATTAAGAATAACATGTTTCTGGCAAATGTTTCTCCGGCACATAAACGTTTACCTAAAATATAACAAGTTACATGTGTAATTTTCTTTGAAATAAAATTCTATACTAACCTGCCCCAAAAGGAAAAGAGACATCTTTTTTTAAGCATAGTTTTCCCTGATCATCTAGAAAACGTTCTGGTCTAAAATTTTCAGGATCACCCCATACACGTTTATCATTATGATAGACATACAAGCTAGGAATAACCAATGTTTCCTAAAAAATTAAGATATACATAAATATATTTTTAGTGTTTAAGTTCAAATTGTTTGTAGCTCTTCCAAATTCTTTAATTGTATTACTGATTTTTAGATATTTTCAGTTTAAAAAGATTTTTAAAATAACATTTTACTTACTTTTGGTATCTTATAACCCAACAATTCCGTATCACACATAGCCTTATGCGGCACATCCGAGGGTACTAATGTTTCAATTCTTAATATTTCTCTTATACACGCTTCCGTATAATTACAAAATTTACGATCTTCCAATGTTGGCAAGCGGCCACTGCCAACTACATCGTCAATTTCCTGTTGTATTTTCTTCTGGATAACGGGATACAAAAGTAAATACTGTACTAAAAATGCCAGTTGTGTGCCCACAGCTGTAAATGCTGGAAATGAGAAATCAATCAAACTCAATATAAATTGATTTCGTTGAAATGTTGTCGTCTCAGTTTTTCCCTCCATTTCGGCTTTTTTCATTTCTCTTATATACATATCTAAAAAGTTACGATCACTTGTTTCGTCATACGTTTTTATGTGGCGGTCAATGAAATCCTCAAAATATTTATACATAAACACATTTGATTCCATAAGCGAATTATAGGAGCTCCATTGGGGAAATATGTGTCTTATCCACGGCATTATTCCAATCAATTTACCGTAATCATCCGCTTCGCGTTGGAATACCATTCCCATACGAATTAACTGCCACAGTTGGCTTTGTTCGCTGCGTGGTTTTCTTTCGTTGTACATAATGTGAAAAACACTATTGGCCGAAAATGGACTAAAGAAATAGGGCATCAATATACGAAAACCGCCTTCTTTGACATAAGGTTTTTCATGTTCATATTTTGGTCCGTTACGTATTAAATTCATCATATCAGTCAGTTCTTCCTGGATAACCATCTCCAGTTCCTGAAAACGTCGACCGAACCCGAAATCTCTTAAATAACGCAAAATGAAACGTCTTTGTTCTTTCCATAGAGGGCCTTCTTCAAAGAAAATTCCTGAAAAGAGTTTAGAAATATTTTTTTTGTAAGAGAAAATTTGATGGACTTAGTGTGAGTAACCACATGGATTGTAAAATAATATTTTGATTATAGAACACAATCGAGTAACTTGAACGAACATTTGACGTTTGTTTTGTTTTTGTTACAATAACAGGCTTTAGTATTATACGTCAGTTTATATCAGATGTCGAATTACCGCATTCGTGATGAAATGAGCTATCATATCGAAATTATAATAAAATGTACTAGATTTCTTGTTCAATAAGAAAATTACGTTAAATTTTACTCGATATCAAATGCGGTAATTTGGCCATGGCATCAAATTAATTCAATTCGAGCTTAATTCACTAAAATCTTAATTCAGAATTAGAAAATTTAATTTTATTCCATAAATCCAATCCCAAAAAAAAAAACAAATTCTTTAGCTTTCATTAATGGGATTTTGTTTGAATAGAATTCATTCTTTAGTTAAATGAATTCATAACAGAATTTATTCAACCTTTGAATGATTCAATTTATGTTATTTCAAATCTAATGAAGATTGAATTAAAATATTTTTTCTTCATTCAATTTGTTTAGTTTTTAATCATTTATATTAGTTTTGAATTGAAGAAACCATAGAATAAACGCATAGAACGGAAGGAGAGAGTAATATCAATGGAAAAAATTACTCTCTTTTCACACATAAATACAAAATACATGCAAAACATTCTCATGAATCAGGTTTTTGACAAAATTAGGATTTTGCGTCTCAGTTACCTATCTAGTTGTCATCTATGGAAGAAATATTCAATACATTTGATTAAGCTATTTTGTAATGGATTTGAATTACAGAACACTTGTATGATATATATAAATAATGAATTCTCAAACGAATGAATTCAATATGTATGAAGTATGTACTAACGAATTAATTCATGCTAAATGCTTTAATGGAATGGTTAAGAGAATATCTATATTTAATTTGATTTGAAAGTTATCTTAATACCTTAGTTGTACCCAAAGAAAATGCTGTTTAACTTTAAACCCGATGTTGTCATTAATTTTGTGGCAAGGCAATTATTAATTCTAAGTTCTTCAATAATAATAATTAAATGTTATATTTTATTATCTTATATTTTGAATTATAAATACTGTAAAAATTTATAAATATGATATAAATTTATTTTACAAATTATTGAAATTATTTAACAACTTTCTGCAAAATTTAGGATTAAGAAAACTGTAGAAAAGTTTTCGTTTAAACGATTGTAAATTAATTATTTTAAACATTTAATAAGAAAGAAAAACTAAGAAGTCTATTTTTAAAAATCGCCAAAAAGTATAAATAATTTAAAATTTTTACAAAATTTAATGAACATATATATAATCTTTCTTTAATATTAATTAATTTTTTAACAATATGTTTGAAATATGTATGAAACAAGTAAGAATGTATTATATAGTGTAAGATAATGATTGAAAACTATTTCGGAATAAAAAAAATTAGTTTAACAAATTTTTGCTGAAAAATAAAATATACGTCGTTAGAAATGCTTTTAATTTTTGTCTATGTATGATTGTCTATGATTTTTTCGATTTTAAATAGCAACCGAACCAGGATTATAGCGAATAAGTATATTGATGTATCAATCATGTATGTATGTGTGTTATTTAGGGGCTTCGGAAAGTAGTAATAAATATTTTTTGTTTTGAATAAAATTATTCCGATTACAATTTTCTTCAGACGTTGATATAAAAAACAACTCTTAATTTGGCAATACAAACAATATCAAATCAAAAATCATGTTTCAAAGTACATAAACTAATAGATTAATAAATAAAACAAATAATTTAAATACATACTACAAAATCATACCTGCTGATTCTAGATTTGGTGTTCGCATAAGGGAAAGGTATATTTGAGGACGTCCATCAAAATCCGAATTATTTAAAATTTCACGCACTCCTTCGGCACAATGCACAGCCACGACTGGAAATGGACCCATAAAAAATCCAACAATATCGGAATTATACCATTTTGAAAATTTTAAAACACCTTTATGTAAATACTTAAAATCCGATAACATCATGAACAAATAACTTCCAAACAAAGGAATGCGAGGTGGTCCTAAATTTGTATAGGAATATTTTTTGGATTAATTTATTAAATTAAACAATTTTTTTTAATTTTTCTTATTACTGACCCGGTGGAAAACCTTCTGGCCTATATGTACAGAATTTATACATGCCATATATAAAAATTATTACACAAACACCCAATAATATTGAAGTTAACATTTTTCTTATATTTTGTTTATCTTAAAATTTTGAATTAATAAAATTATTCATATTTGTTTAATATGCGAATGCTTCACTGGACGATAACTAAATGAAATTAAATCGTTTGTGCTTACAGATTTTGTTGTCCGTTTTTTTTTTTTTTTTTTGTTAAAATTTATATTTTGCGAATAAAAACACGAAGTTCATATTATGGTATATAATATTAAATAATAATTCAAACGAAGCATTTAAAACACATGCAAAAAGTAAAGATAACGATTATAAAGATGCAATACGCAAAGTGTTTGTCAAAATTCGTTTATCGGTTCAATGAATGGGTCATAATATTATTCCATGTATTGTTGTAGCTATAAACCTCAGTATAAGGGATAATAAAAATGTGTTTCCATGTTTAATATAATGTACATAAAGAGTGAGTCAAAAAACAAATACACACTATTCCAGCCAAAACTTATCCTTGGTTGCCAAAAAGATAACGGAAGCAACTATAAAGTCTTTAATTGGAAGATTTCCGGAAAAAGTGGATAAATTTATAAATACCGAGTAATATAGCAATATTTTAATGTTTTCTAAATTTCTACAATATTTGAATAAATTAAGTTTTATTTTACTTAATAAAAGTATCAGTTTTTTTGGCTCACTCTTTATATGATATATACATATATAATATACATAATATACTAAAAATATATAAACTCGTAATTGTTTCAAAATGTCTTGTCTTAATACTTATCTACATATAATATAATCTTAAGGCAATTGTGCATACGACTGCATTGTACAAACATTAATACAAATCAATGCTTAAAGAACAATTAAAAGAAAGAAAAAAAAAACAAACCCATGTGTATATTATTAAATTTTATTTTAAAAGACTGATAATCTTAAATTTATATTCCTTACACGATCATTTGTCTCAAAATAATTAAAGACTAGAATTGTATATGACTTTAAATGTTGTTTACTATAATCAAAAGTTAAAAGGAATTCCTAATAACATTTTCGAAATCAAAATAAATTGTGTCTCTTATACATTCTGTCAATTAATTAATTATGATTGAATTAATAGGCTGTACTTTAAATGTATTGAATTCATTCCTTTGAGAATTCATTATTAATAGTATTAACTTCTTATTGAATCATTAACATTTTCTAGAATTCAAATCCATTACAAAATAGCTTTAACTATATTACAAAAAGGCCTTAGGCAATTTTTTTCAATTCATTTTTTAAATGATTGAAAGAAAAGCAAAACTGAATGAATAACAAATATTTTATATTAATTTAATTTATATTAGATTTGAATTAACAAAAATAAATCATTCAAAGGTTGAATGAATTCTGTTATAAATTAATTCCATTATAAATTAATTCAGCGATGAATGAATTTGAATAAAAACCCTTGAATGAAGCTAAAGAATTATATGTTGTAATGGATTTATGTTTATGATGCTCAAATTAAATTAAAAACCATAAAAGCGATTTTCTCTTCACTCTAATAAAAATAATATATTTTTGTAAGATTGAATTTGTAAAATTTCGAGGTTCACCTAACGTTAATCATACGTAAAGGCCAAAAAGTTTTTAAAAAATTATAATTTTGTTAACAAATTATAATTACATACTTGTATTTTTTAATAAAAATTGAGTTTATTGTTGTGCACATTATCTCATGTTATACTATACTATTGTTATCGCCTATAAACAATATATAGGTCAAAATTGATAGCAAATATTTTATTGAATATGAAGGATACTATGTGAATTTTCAAATTCTAATAATTGTACGCATTTTATTATTTCTTTTGATATTTTTTATAAAAAATAATTACATCATTTTGCCTGAAAACAATTCAACCACATATTAATGTTATATTGTAAAAATGGTTTTCTCTGCTAACAAATAAAATGCAATATCTAGCAATTTTTTAGTGATTTATTAAATTTATTTTTGAGTCTTGTACAAAAAGTTTTTAAATAATTTGACACATTATAATAAGCAGTAATCAATAAAAGAGTTTGTTATAAACTTAATTTTATATTAATCATAAACTAATGGTAAACATTAAAAAAAATCTTTGAAAAAGGAACTGAAAAAGGTTCATAATTCATAGTTTTTATTAAAACAAAATACAATTTTTTCTTAATAGTATTTATTACATATTGCTCACTCAATGCAAGACTATAACTCAAAATGTTGAAATGTGTCTAATTGAAATATTCCAATTATGTATATAATCGTTAGTGTTACCCTTTCAGATTTACATCCGTTGCCCGTTCCCACGACAATTGGATCGACGCTCCGGAACAACCCGATTCCCAATCGGCCAAAGATTGTCAACTCAGCAACAGCTGTATCAACCGGATGTTTTTTACCCAGATAAGAACTTCCAACAACAGCGGAACGGTTACAACAACAACAACCTTCGTTGCCACAAAGGCGAATTAATAAGGAGAGTACATTGCGGCAACAAATACAACAAAGCAAAAACAACAGGCATTTTGTTGTTACTCAAATGTACAAGAAATGTCAACAAAATTTTAATGAAATGCATTAAATTTAACCCTTTCAGACATTATAGAGAAATAGGTGAGATAGAGAACTGAAAATTTCAGTGTTTGAGGCTGCTTATAAGAATATGAAGTCAAATTACAGTTAAATCGTCACACCTGGCTGCTAAGTGATAAAATATTTTGGAAAAAGTTTCTTAGTTGAGATGTTTCTTGTAAATAAATTTTAAAAAATGAATGTAATTAATTGAAATTAATATACAAATACCTAACAAACACTGAAGTAATATTTACACGTTTTTTTTTAGAGTTTAAAATAATGTAATTATCACTTTAAAAAAGCACTAAATATTACTATGTCTCATACACACTTATGCAACGATAACGAACTTATGAAAATAACTTAATTTAACAAAAAGTAAAGAAATATTAACCCCCATATGCATAAACAGTTTATAAATTTATCAAAGGTTTGTCAAACAACATTTCCATACAAAATTTGTTTTATAAACCTTTGATAAATTAATAAACTGTTTATACATATAGGGGTAAATTTTTAAATCACATATATAATCTAGTAAACACTATTTTGATAACGCCATTAACTGTAAAAATCTGTCTATTTGCGTCAACGCTACATGACTTCAAATGGAAAAATTAAAATGTCCAAAATGTCTGAAAGGGGTAAATGAGTTACTTATGCGTATACTTATTATATTTCATTTGTTATAATCAAGAAATATAATTATAAATAAAGTTTGGCAGATGAATTACAAAGCGATTTAATGAGTAGCTAATTTTATGCGGTCACTTTATTAAATCGTCATTACAGAGTAACTGTATTTACCGATATCGTTACGAAATAATCAAAAATTCTACAAATATGTAATTAAAAATTAAGAAAATAAATTTTTTGTTTTTCAGTTTATTTTGTAAATTGTAAAATAATGCCACCACTCTCAATTATTATTTGTATAATTTATTAATAATATAAGTCAGACCGAAATTATTGTTATGTTTCGAATCGGTAGCCAGAAGGAAGAAAGGAAGGAGAGAGAAATGTCAATGAAAAAAAATTTAACAAAATTACTTCTCTTTTCACGTATATAGGTGATAAAATAATGAGAATGTATATGAATTAGGTTTTGGCTCTCAGTTACCAACTATAGTTGTCATCTATTTTAGAGGGGTTGTTTTTCCTACATGTAAGTTGAATTAAATTGAATTGAATTATGACATTGATTTTTTTGAATTGTGACAATCTTGGATTAAGTGATCGTTATAATAAAATATATTTGTATGTTAAATAATATATGTAATTAAATTATTAAAGGTATTATTGGCAAGAATTACAAAATTATACATATGTTTACTTTTAAGTACGATTGACAATGCAAATAAAGTATGTACTACATATTTTATTGTTAGTTCGTTGACACGCAAGCAATTTATCTTTTAAAGTATTCATTGTTATTCAAATGAACAAAATCTTTAGACGTTTATAATACTGCAAACTTATAATTAAATTTAGCTTACGTTAATAATACATAGCTGTAGAAATTTAAAAAAAAAAAATAGTATTAATAATTAAAAGTAATTGATCGCTGGTGGGTTTTAATAATAGCAGTGTTTTCCAATTTTAAAATGTTTTTAATAAAAATTTGAATAATTTGGATAACAAAGCTGCTAACTAATAGTGTATTCTGAAACAAATATGTTACCGGATTTATGAAAACCCCTTTGAAACTGTTGACTTCATTGTGAATCCCGAAACACAAGAAAATAATATCAAATAATTTTTAGGTGATTACTTTGATATTATTGATAACATTTTAAGAGCCACCATATGATATATATGTAAGCAATCAGTACATACTTGTTGACCAGAGGTTTGTGTCTCAATCTTGCGTTGTCTTGATAATATACTGGCCTGATTTAAAACTGTGTATAATTTTACTCTGTTTTAACATATTTTTGAACATAGAGAAACAACAAGAGCGGAAAATAGGAAAAAACTCATCCAAAATTTTACTCAAAATAATCACACATACGAGTGTTGTTTTTGTTTTCACATAGTTTTGTTTACTAATACATTCTCAAAACTTAGGGTTTTGACATCTGAGTTAGGTCTTTGGCAGGAGAGTTTCCGATCTATGTATATTTCTCTATGTTTTTGAATGTGTTTCATAATTTTTTAAGACAAGACACACTTGTTCTACATTTGTATATAAGTTTGACATTTCGTTTATAAAATTCACAACATATATTTATATTCAGAAATAAAGCATAGAATCAGGATGCACTAAGTAAGCTGAAATCAACAACACCGCTGATTTTTATTTATCTATTTTGAAAGTGCTTGGGTTTTGTCAAACTTAATTTATTTTGAAAAAAATAATAAATTTTATTTTCAAAGAAAAAAAAATTTAAATAAAAAATAACAAAAGCTTTGTGTTTACATTGGTAACGATTTTGACACAGATTATTTACAAAACCTATGCACTTGTCAGCAATAAATATTGTGTTTGTTGTCGAAACGCTCTCACCATAGAGAAACAACAAGAGCGGAAACTAGAAAAAGGTTCTTCTTTTCAAATATATGAATAATTCGAAATCAATTATAATTAAATTGTTCGTTTACTGATATCAAACACACATATGTGTACCGATTTGACCTTAAACATATTTATATATTATCTTAATATTTTATGGTGCACACAAATTATTAAATCTAGTTACTAGGATCCAGAAAAATGCATATGGACATTTATACTTTCTAAAGTCTAGAATGAATATTGTGAAAATTTTTCGCTTATTATGATGGGTATAAAAATGGACTTGGAAGTTTGTTATCCCCGGCATATTAATCCACATATTTGATAACTAATTTATAAATATTTATTATCATATAACACTGCTATCATTAAGCACACAACCGTTCGTTTTTGCCTGTAAAACTACAAATTAATTATTTTTCTTTTTTGGTTTTTTGGGATTACGAGAACGAGACTTAGCTTTACATAATGGGCAAATTGGAGCATTACGATGTATTTGTTGATGGCATGAAAGACACGATTTCATGGGAGGTGGCTGTTGTCTTAAGTTGACATTGAAATCGGAGCGAAAAGTAGGATGATGTCCTAATCCTATGGAAGGAGCTTGTTGCAGACGACTGGAGGGAGGTGGCGGAGGAGGCGGTGCTGAAAAATCTCCTTTACCCAAGCGTACAGCGGAAGAAGCATTTGTTCCAGAGCCCGGAGGAGCAGGTGGCATAAAAGCATGACCTCCAGTGGGTGGCGCTCCTGGATTAGCACCAACACTATTTGGAGCTGAAGGCGGCAAAGCGGTGACAGTTGCTTCGGGCATCAATGGATGTCTGGGATGGGGTCTAGCCAATGAAGAGGCTTGATTGGATGAAGCAGCTGCTGCCGCGGCTGCACTTTGAGCGGCTACTTTTAAAAAGTTGGTTGGAAAACGATCTTTCGATATAGGACTACCTTCCTCTTCATGCAAATCTCTCAGCGGACTTAAGCCCAAGTAGTCACGTCGCATATGATCTATTTGATACTTTAAAGCCAAATATTCCTCATAGTGTCGATTAGCCATATCTACGGAACGTGTCTGATTTTCTTTTGTTTGTTTAATTACATTTTCCATGTCATTGATGTCAGCATGTATTTGACGCAATTCTTCAACATGCGACATCTTCTCTTCCAGCAAATGTTCCAATTCCTTTCGATATTCATCCAGGCATTTATCCTCATCATCACTCAACTTTACCTCCTTAATAATACGTACTTTTAATTTCTCTAGTGACACTGTTTTATCGCGTATATCCTTTATGGCCTCCAATTTGGCGTAATAGTGGCGCTCATTGGAGCTTGGTAAATCAGCGGTGGTGGCCATTTTTTACCGATTTTTCTATTGTTTGTGTCAACTTCGCTTTGGTCTTATTGAGATATATCCTCTCTTTCACTTAAATTCCGTGAACTGCTAATAAAATGAACTATAAATATTTTCACTATAATAGATTATTGCATTTAAAAAATTTTTTATATATTTTATTGGCAAAGCAATATTTTTTCTACAATTGTCTGGATTCACTATTTTTTCACAATTTCTTTTCGTTTGACTTTTATTGTGTACATTTGTATATGCTTTCAGTGATGTATGTTCAGTGCATGCTTTGCTAAAATGTATTGATTTTAAAATCGGCGTTGCCAGAAAGTATAAAACATAATTGATATTTAGAGTGATTTTTATTATAAAACCTGTCGTAAATTATGCTTTTTAATTTTCGAATAAATGGATGGCCGGCAGCAAAAAATGTTGCGGGCAAGAGGTTTTCCTAAGGTGATTGTGTTGTTTCAAGTTTTTTGTGTTTGCTTAACAATTTAACACATAATTTTCATAAAATAAATTTGAAAACATGGAAAACAGACACGTCTTTTCTCTGTGGCTGTTTTAAAATTGTGAAATCTTATAAGATTAATAAAAATACAAGTTCTCTATGTTTAAGATTAATTAGTATAATATAAACAATAAGTTCCGCTATTATATTGCAGTTGGAGGAGCTGTGTTGGTATCATTTAACCACACAGTCTAAAATGTACTCATAAAAGTGCAATTATAACATGTTTGCCATCCCTGATGCGCTTCATTTGTTAAAAAAAGAAACAATTTAGTTGATTGATTTATTTTAGTTTTTAATGTTTAAAAGGTGTATACAACTTACCATTAGAAAAATGAGTAGTGAAAGAAAAGTTAAAGAAGCATTGGCCAAAAAGTTAAGTGGCAAAAAAGTTCCAAAAAAGCTAGAAACGAAAGTGGAACAGGCGGTAAGTTTTATGTTAATGAAGTTTGAAAATTATTTAAAAGTAGAATTTAAAAATGCATAAAAATATTTATTACATTTAATCTAAAGGAAAATAAGTCACAATTTTTTAATGAAATTAAAAATAAGGAAAAATCGAATAGAATCCTCAAAAGCAAAGAAAAGGATGCGCCAGCTAAATTGGAGAAACTTGGAAATAGATCTTTAACTATTAAACCAGAGCTAACAAAGAATGAAAACTTGAAAGAGGCTACAGTGAAACATAGCACTCGAAAGCTTAAAACAGAATGTATGGATGATACAAAATCGTCTTTAGAAGTATTAAAAACTAAACCCCATAAAGCCGTAAAAATCTCCAATAAAACAAAATCTCCACTTAAAGCTGAGGAAGAACCATGTAGTAGCAAAAAAATAAAACAGGAATTGCCAAACAAAAGTTGGGAACCCGCTAATTGGCAGATAATGTTGGAAAATATACGCAACATGCGATCCAATGACAAAGCCCCAGTCGACACCATGGGCTGTCATAAATGTGCAGACAAAAATGCCGATGAAAAAGTATTCACTTTGCATTTCATAGTAAAAATGAATATGTCTAAATTGATCTTTGTGCAATAATTTCAGACTCAACGATTCCATAAACTAGTAGCTCTTATGTTATCCAGTCAAACCAAAGATGAAACCACCTATCATGCCATGTTGCGTTTGAGAGAACACAATCTTACACCCGAAGTTATTTGTAATATGAAAGTAAATGTTTTGGAAAATGTATTACATCCCGTATCATTTTACAAGGTATCTTGTTTTATGTAAATCAATATATAATCTAAACAAATGAGTCAAATATAAAATTTTCATTTTATTAGAATAAAGCTAAATATTTACAACAAACTGCTAAAATACTTGTTGATAAATATAATTCCGATATACCAAATAATGTAAAAGAACTGGTGTCCTTACCGGGTGTTGGTCCCAAAATGGCACACATTTGCATGTCAACGGCTTGGCATGAAGTGACTGGCATAGGAGTCGATGTGCATGTTCATCGCATTTCTAATCGTATAGGCTGGCTCCCAAAGTTCGCGAAAGAACCTGAGCAGACGCGTTTAGCTCTGGAAGCTTGGTTACCTCAGCATTTATGGAGTGAAGTTAATCATTTGTTAGTAGGTTTTGGCCAGACCATATGTACACCAATTAAACCCAAGTGCAGTGAGTGTTTAAATTGTGAAATATGCCCTTCGGCTATGAAAGTCGTTACAAAAAAGAGGTAACAAACAACATATACAAAAAATGTCTAAAATTTGATTGGAATGCAAATAAAAATAATGAAAACTCAAAAATATTTGTGAAGATTCAAATATTAGCGTAAGTACTCATTCAAGTTAATTTGTCATCTGATATGGTTTTGCTATAAGTTATATATACAAAAACGGTAATTCCAAAAAAAAAAATAAGAGTCCGAACGAAACAGAATTTTTTCAGGCCGAAACCAAACCTATTTCTGATTATGCGAGAAAAGAATATTCATTTGGTTGAAATCGATAGATTTTTTTTCACATGCCTATATAATTTTAATTTTAGAGCAGTTTTTACAGGATGCTTAGACATTTTACTATAAAATATAAGTTTTTGTATTCTATTTATTAAAGTTAAAACGTATTTAACCTTTAAAATTTCATAATCTGTTTTTCCTTTATAAAAGTTTCAGTTTCCATACTGGTATTAGGCCGATCAGATCGGGGTCAAAATATGTTTACAAAAATTCAAATTAAGTTCGTACTATATGAGATTTGTAACATATTAATTTAAACTACATTTAAATAATACTATGTCCAAATTAAAAAAAAAAAACTTAAAATTTTTGCATAAATTGCAAAATTTTGAACATACACGAACATTTAATACAGCATTGAAAACACCTTTCAAAGAACTTTAACATGATACCAATATTTCATATGTTTACTTTGAGAAAAAGAAAAGGTACCTTAAGTACCTTTATCCTTTGTCCAGCTCACCAAATACTGACGTCAGCACAAATATTTTGAGAAATGGTCACCTCAAACAAACTAAACTTTCATTAAAGTTTGCTTCATTTTCCTCCATACAAACGGAGCCATCCTATTTGTGTTCGGTTTAAAACCGACAATTATTTGTCGGTTTTCAGTTTTTTCTTTTTGAACTATTGCCAGTAGAAAAATTCAAAATTTTTGAAATGAAAAAGGTAATTTCCGAAAAAAGTAGTAGTATTTGACAGCACTAAAGCATATGTAATATGTACTTTAAACCGATCGATTTAAAATTCTTCGGTTTTTTTTGGAAACTCTAATATATTAGCACGGCAGCCATTATATAACTTTTGAATTTTGAATTTTGAATTTCATGACATTTTTCATTGTTCGTGCTGAAAATTTTAGTCAATTTTTACAAGGTTAACCGGATGCGCATTGAAGTCAAAGGTCGCATTTAAAAACGCTCATAATTTGCCCGTTATATGTTATGATAAGGACCCAGAAAAGTTGTATTAAGTGTAAAATTAATTGTAAAAATGCTGGTGATTAGTTTATTAAAACAAAATCCAAATGTATTATTTTATTTGAAATACAAATATTGATGAATATTTATTATTATAATAAAATGGCACTTAAAAATATAATTAATACACGATAAATTTATGTATGATGTTTTTTGTTATATATTATAGTAAATGAACATTTCTAATAACTATTTTTTTTTTTTTGATAAAATACAAACCAATACATATTTCTTATATATTTTGCAAACATATCGTGGCAGCTACTACAAAAAGAGCTATGTGTTTTATTAACATATTTTTTTTATAATTTCTAAACCAATAAATTTACACAAACATTTTTGGCGAATAAAGGGACGATTAATAAGGCTTTTAAATGGTCGAATACATGTTTTTTTTTAAAATTACTTATACATAGATCTTTTTGAAGGAGCCGCGACAGTATGTATTTTTAAATAAACCAAAATTATTAATTATTAACTACACTTTTAAGTATTCACTCTTATTGCTATACAATTTTTAAAGACAACAAATTGAAAACTCCTTTCAAAATATAGTACATAAAATATATATTTTATAATTTCATCAATATTTGATAATATGTAGTAAAGTGTATTTTAGTAGATATTTTTATATTATAATAACTTTAATGTTAAAATTGGTAAAAATGTAAACTTTTATAAATTTAACAGTAATGCAGATGAAAGACTTTCTAATTTTTAAGAAATATTATTTAAAATTTATATACGAAATTTACTATTACTATTTTTAATATATTCGATACGATAACGATAAACTACACTACACATCAATAAAACTGGCTTTAGTTTCAAATATTTTGATTACGTTACATTTAGTTTAATTTTAAGAACAGATACTTTTCTCGAACTAGTATTATTTTAATGTTAAATACTTTGACACAGGACAATTAATTTTAGTCAATATTTTTGTAAAACATGATTTAAAGAATTTTAACTTTTTTTAAATGAAAATAATGAACAAAATTAGTTACATTTTAAATATAGAAAGAATTATTAAAGTTGAGTTAAACACAAATTACAGAAAATATAAATATTAATAACATTCCAATTTATTTTTAAATATTAATAACAACATTATCATTTTCAATCAACACATTTGATTCTTTTAAATTATTGTTTTACTTATTTTCGTTGCATTCCTCGTGAATTATATTATTGTTCGCTATTAAAAGTCTGATATTCGTATACTTCCTCGTCCTTGAGTCAGTTTTTTGCGTTTTTTTGTGGTTTTACTTTTGGAATTTGGATTTTTAAACTATAAATCCGTTATGGGACCAGCTACACTTAATTTAACTGGCGAATTTGTATGTGATAAATTTACGGACGTAGTAGTATTATTTGTTGATGTTGCCGTAGTAGAATTATTTGTGCCACTATATTGATGCTTTTGTTGATGATGATTACTATAATGTTGATGTTGTTGTTGTTTTATCAATTTATGATTATTTTTAGAATTAGAGGTAGCGGTAGCTGCAGCACTAGTAGTGGAACGTTTAGTATTTTTAATTCCCTCACCACCAGCACCACTACCAACACCAGCACTACTACTACTACTACCACCAACAAATTTGTTATAATTTCCACCATCACCATTTGATAATTCTTGGTGTTGTTGCTGTTGCAGTCGATTATCAGTGGCCTTGGAGGATGGGGGATGTGATGTATTAACTTGCAGAGTTTTAACCAAATTCTCAAGTCTAAAATTGAGATCAAAACAACACAAAAATACAATAATAATTTGAATTTAGGTGAGTTACATATCTATGTAATGTTCTTAATGATATTCACAGTTGCATTTATAATGGTGTCATAAATATGATAATTTATGTGTTCAGGAGAACATAGGTAATTAAACGTTTAAAAATTTACATGAAACGGTGCAGAGTGGAATCGATCTTAAAAAAGTGGGTAATAAATCTGAATCTAATAAACACTGGTCCCATTGCAAAATGATGTATGAACGTATCGTAGAGGAGGACATAGACTTTAAGTTAATTAAAAGTCGAACACCTCTGGTTGGGATAACTTTGTACAGTTTGTAACTTGTAAAAATATGGACTTTGTTTTAAAGCAAGTGTGAAGTTAAAGAAATTTATGTTTAAGTCATTATCTTATAGTTTAACACATATTTAAGTTTAAATATTGAATTTTTTTAACATGACTTTATTTTGGTTTTCACAAATATCTTCCCAAATATCTTTCTAAAAACATCCTCTTATTTCTAATGATTTCAAAAATAACACGTAAAAGGTTGTTTGGCAATATTTCAATCCGCCTAGTCGTAACAAATAACACTGTGCTGGAGAAATCTCATGGTTAATTAAATATCATATATAACATTCGAAAGGCCTCAATTTCTTCTCCGTAAATCCGATGAAAAACTTAAAATCAGTAAATATTCAACAAGTTTCTGGCTTATTATTATTTAAGATACGTAACTCATGGTTTTGGAGGTGTTTGACAAATTTCAAAAACCGATTCTTGTTATATTAGAAAAATATTATAATTTCCCAGGTATTTCTATTTCATACATGCTTTTGATATTGCCAAAAGCTTTTTATGTGTTACTTTCAAATTTATTAGAAATAAGATGATGTTTTTAGAAAAATATTTGGATATCCAAAATAAAGTCATGGTAAAAAAACGAAAATTTAAACTATTAAAAGAAAACATAGTAAAATAAACGGGAATTCCTTTACCTTCCTACTGGCTGCATAAAATCTCTCCATATTTGTACAAATTACAAACTGTACAAAGTATCTTACCTTGTATTCTAACAGTCTACGATTTGTTCGCACATTATTTTGCAATCGGACGAGAAGATTCAGATTTATTACCACTTTTTTTATGATCGACCTCACTGTGCGGTGATCGGCAGTTCAGAAATCCATGAAGCTGATGTTAGTATTACTGCGTATTGCTCAGTAAATTTGGGCGCTGGACATTTTTTCCGAATTACAAAAATGTGTGATTCGCTTAGTTTATAAAAAACTATACCACTTTGGGGTTTATTGAAAATGCATTGGCAGCACTAAGTGTTGCCGGAGCAAAATGGAATGATTTTTTATTGACACCTTTATAAATGGTACTGGATTATTTAGTAAATAATTTTGTTTTAATGTAAATGTTAGATTAAAGTGTTGTAGTGTTAATTAAATGTGAGTCTTTTTGCATTGTTGTTGTGTTAATTCTAACTAATACATGATCAAATGTTAGGAAACTAAACATAGTAAATGGTAAAACATTTAAATTAAACTAAAGATTTATTTTAATATTTGGTTAAATAAAATATTAGGCTAGTCTCATTACTGACGAAAACTTTACTTGGAGGAATATAAGGGGTTTTATTGAAATTAAGTTACAATCTATATTAATTTTTAAATCCATTGAAACAATTCAACAATTAAACTACATGCTTTTATTAAAAAGGGGCTTAAAAATATACCATTGCTACCGTTTAGCAAAAATTAACAAAATTTTATTATGAACGGAAAATCTATCTTTTTTATCGAATGAATTTTTAGTCGAATAAATATTTGTCGCTTTAAATATTTATTTAAATGCGAAATTGCTTATATGTATATTTATGATAAGCATATTTACATGGTTTGTTTCTAGTTATTAATAAGTACGTATGCGGAAAAAAAATTGCAACAAAAATTTTGAAGCTGAGTTATCAGTTTTTCAGGACTCATTTTGAATTACTTTATGTTTTGTCATAATACTTTAAGAAACTATTTGAAAATCTGGCCTTTACTTATTACAAACTGAACTACCTTGAACAAATATTTGTAATTTTTCGATAATTTTACATCAAGTGGCAATGTTGCGTCCCGGCAACAAATACAACAATGCAAAAACAACAGGCATTTTGTTTTTGTTAAAATGTAGAACGAATGTCAAAATCAAGGCGAATTAAAATATTACTATGTTATTTACAATAACAAATGTAAGCATAAACATAGATTGACAGAAGACCTACATTAAACCACGGCGAATTAAGAAACAGCTGACCTTATGCACTCACCTTGTTAATACGCCTTGGAGAAGCATAAACAATTTTCAAAAAATTGTAGGGTCCTCGATCAATCTTCTGTCAAATCTAATTAATATATTATGAAATGTATACACAAGAAACATAAACGATTATTTTCAAAAAATAATGTTATTCATAACTGTTCGAGAATCCAACAATCGCACAGGCGATTTTGGTGTTATTTCAATACCCTTCAAATTATAATATTCCCATTATTTTTAAATTACAACAAATTTAGGGTTTTTTTTTTAATTTAAAATTGAAAAAAAAAAACAGATAAAATCCTTCACAACTTCCAAAAAAGTGCAAGTATGTGACCCATTATTTAGAACTATTACCATATCTACTCGCATTAAAACGAAATAAAAACGATAGATATCTGACCTCCCAACTTTAATAGTAGCGGACAAGCGCACTTGGGATTTATGACATTGCTGAGAACTTTCAAATGAAGATTTTTGCTAATTTTCCGTTCACTCTCTTCACTTTAATAATAGACATTGACATTGGCCACATTTCTTTTTGTCTAAATCAGTCTGTTTGATTACCTGCTAGTTTTACTATTTTCCAATAAAAAAAATAGTAAAAACTATGAAGTTAACGAACAAACCATATGTTTACGTTTTCAAAACTTACGAGCCCCTATACATATTTAATAATTATTTAAATCTAAGTATGTATGTACATTTTAAAATACCTGTTGAGGCTAGTAAAAGTTTGTTTTTCTTTGTAAAAATAATGCATATGTTTAAAATATATTGAAAAGTAAAAACAAAATAAATGTTTGTATAATTAAACCCACGCTATAATACGTTCGTCCGCATCTTTGCGAGCGGCGACAGCTTCCTTGAGTTCTCTTCTTAAATCTTGTGGTGTTATGGTGGCAACTGCGGGACTATCCACATTATCACCCTCATCCGATGACATTTTCTTAATCGATTTATCTTTTTTTCGCTTAATCTCATCAGCCGGCGATGAAACTAAGGCAAAATTTGGTGGGGACATAATAGGACCAACTTTATTCGTAGTGTTACCACCATTAATGCTGCCACCATCGGAACTAGAAAATGAATTGCGCAGATCTGATGGAGGTCTTTGTTGGGCCGTCACAGACGCAATGTCGGCGGTCGAAGTAGTGGAGGGCGTTTCTACTATGTGTAGAGGTTCTTCTTCCTGTTCATCTAATGAGGATGTGGCTGGCTGATGGTGTATGGTACCATAATGTAGATTCATAGGGGTCTGTTGTGTGCGGCGAGAGTGGGGAAAAGATTTGCGTGTTCTCAAAGTTTCATTTTCATAAATAATGTCGGGTACACTGCGATTGTTGTAAAGAGCGGCTAACATTTGGCGCATGTATTTATTTTCAGCCTCTAAATGATTGAGACGTTTGTTGGTTTCTTTTCGATCCACACGTAAATGATGGATTTGTGACTGAAATTTAATAAAAAAATAAATGATGAATAGTTTTGTATTTGATTTCTATATTTAAAAAAATGATGTTACCTTCAATTCTTCTATATCGCGCATCATGCGTAAATTTGATTCATTCATTGACCATTGTCTTTCCTCCACCATGGCCTTAACACGATTCAATAAAGCATCTTCTCTTACACGTGCCGCATCTTTAACTTCACGCACAACGTCTGTCATCATACCGGGTGTATAGGCACCTATAAATAAAAATCATTGACATACAATATTAATTTGCGACGATTTAAACTACAAAGGCGGCCCTTTTGTTTCGAAACGCACCTGAATGATATGATGGCGCTGGACTTTGTGTACCAAATGCACTGCCAAACACCATCGGTTGACTATGGGTACTTAATCCACTTATGCTATCTCTACGGTGCCTCATACCCAAATTGGGAGCGTGCTTTAAAACTTCAATACAAACTAAAAGTTGAAACACCAACAGAAAATATGGTACAAGAAAAAAGGACAATACAAAAAATAAAAGACAAAAATAAAAATGTAAAATTAACAAAATACAACAATAATTTTCAAATTACAGTTACAATTATACATACATTATCAAATTGGCAAAGTAGATAGAAAGTAAAGATTAGTTAGATAGTTAGAAAGAGAAAAGAGTGAAATTTTTTTTACATACATATTTAAATAGAATAAAAGGAGATAATATTAGATTTACAATAAAACGATAATACAAATAAATCTTTATGTATGTGATAAATTTATGTACAAGGATAAAAATAAATTGTGATGATATTAAAAAAAAGATAAATACGAGGCGTTACAGTTAAAATAAATAAAAATGTGTTAAGATTTTGCTTTCCTATTAAATTATCCTTAATAAACTGAACTGCATTTTAAAATATAGTTATAGATTTTCATAAATGAAATCGATTTTCTAATTGTTGAAGATTTTAAATGTTACAAAATGTAAAACAGATTTGTTCCTGTATATAATTATTTCAACTCTATAAGTGTTCAAGTAATTTGGAAGTTTCAATCAAAATAATGGTACAATCAACCAGGTAGAATTATTAGGGAGAGTTGTCAATTAGTTACCTTGTTAAGTGAACCTACAGAAACGAAGCAAAATAAAATATTAGATTGTTTCTTTAGATTTACACCACTTGCAACAAAATTCATATAGTTTTGTTCAAAAGAACATTTGCAATCACTAATTTTATAAACATTTATTATTATTAAATTAGATTTGCTTGATTTTTTAATTTGGTTTGAATGTATTTGACATTTTTGGGACATAAAATATACATATTTGGATTAAAATATATTTGAGAAATATGTACAATTTACGGTGACACTCGTTGATACCCACATAAATTATTTGTATAAATTGCTCTAAATTATGTATTATTATGATTTAATGAATTGGTATTGTAGTTTTGTTTACATGATTATGTAGATTTAAAATAACAAAAACCATTATTAAGATAACAGATCTTTTATAGAAATTCTACATTATTTTGTAAAATAGTTACTTTTATTTATACACAGTTGGACATTCGTTTCTACGCAGTAAAGAATTACATATTTATTTTTTAATACAATTTTTGGATCCTAATTCTTGAAATAGGAACTATCAAAGTGTACAAATAAAAATACATAAATATATTCCTCGAATTATTTTAAGATTTTTTAGTAACAAAACTTAATGAAAGATGAATACAATTTATGCAGCCTAAGGCTAAAAAGCACGGTATGGACTGATTTTTGATAGTTCTTCCATGGTCAGTTTATATTTCAGAATAGCGGTATTCACAATATAGAGTACTTGGTCTGGTAATGTAGTAAAAGAGCACAAACTAAAAACAAAATACATTATAAATAGAAATGTTTGTCAATAAATAGCTCTTCTGCTTTCTTACTAGGCCAAGAGCACCACATCATGAATACTGCTAATGTTATTCCATCGAAAACTTATGTGCACTCCTCGATGATAATACTTATTTACATGGATAACAGTTTTTGACGTTTAATCAACTATTATTTAGAAATTCTGCTCAAAAATTCGTATTAAAACGCTCCAAAAAATGTTGTAAATTATGGAGGTCATACCAAATATTAAGGAAGAAAGAATAAGGTTTTATAATTAATTTTTTATAAATTAAATAAAGAGCGTACAAACGAATGTCTTATCAAAATTTCAATAGTTTTCCTTAATTTAATAATACAGCGAAATACATTATAACTTTATTTCATAATTTATTAATTATGATGTAATTAAATCGAATTGTAATCTAAAAGCCCTCATAATTTCTCTAAAAATAGTTTGAAAAAGATAGAACAAGACGGACATTCAAAATCTTTTGAATTGAACTTATATACAAATATCAAAGGAAGTTAATATGAATTATAAATATGTTTAAAGAGAGATTAGCAAGTTGAAAGACCTATTGATTAAGAGGAAACAAGGACTAAGTAAAACAAATGCATCAAGTGGGCGGAAAGTAAATTTTTTTTTAATAGTTAGTAATAATTCGTAATACTTAGTTTTTTGTTACTGAACAAATCTATTTTCTATATCTATAACAAATGTTTCCTTTAAGTACTTCAACATTCTTAGTTTTAACAAAAACGACATTTATATCTTATTATAATCACACTCATTTTAAATAACACACATTTCTGTACTTCCCTCCACCCCCATGATCTTACCTTTAGCTTCATGTAAATCCCGACATATTTTTGTATTCGTTTCATGTAACAATTGTATTTGTTCCATTAATATATTAAAGAATTTATTATTTTGATCCATGTCACTGGGTAAATTATTACGACGGTCTGGTGTATTTTGGCCACTTAATTTTGAATCATTGTCCGAGGGATTCAACAAACAAGGATCACTAAATCTAAAACTATAAGCACAAAAATTTTTTTCATTATATTTAATTTAAAAAATTGAAATTGTAAAATTACCCTCTACTAATATTGGGATTACTACCACTGCCATCTAAAACATCAGTTGAATTGTTTTCATGCTCGGACGAAGTACCACCACTGCCGCCCATAATATTGACCATGGGTGGTAAACTGGCAAAATCTTGTGACCCATCATTTTGTGGATAATAGCCACCACCAACAGGTGGAAACATCATGGAATAGCGATTGTTAAAGAAATTTGGGGAATTTTTCATAAAATTTGGCATGTTCTGGAAAATAAATTTAGTTATGTATTAGTTGTGTATATTAAAGTTATTATAGAACCATATTCCCATTGTACTTTTAAAGAAAACTTACTTTTTGAAAACCTTGACTGAAGGGAATATTATTAAAACTATTGTTATTTGGCATGTTGTTGCTACTATTGTTCATGGGATTTGTTCTCATTGCAAATTGCTGTTGCTGCTGCTGCTGCTGTTGTTGCGACTGTTGGTGTTGATTTAAATTGGCCATATTAAAAAGAACTGGAGGTTGTTGTTGCTGCTGGTGCTGTTGTGATGGTGGTGGTGGTATTGAAAACATATTTTTATGATTCAAATTATTAACAGTCATTGCTGCGACTGCTGCTGCAGAGGTGGCTGCATTTGCTGTCATCATATTGTTGTTAGTGGGATTATAGTCGAGAAATTCCGATGAAGATGATAATTGTGTTGTTGAGGCATCCTTCAAACATGTTTCTAGCCAGGCATCCAAATGATCTTTTGTATAGCCGCTATTACCACCTCCAATAGCTGGTGGTATTATTGTTGTTGGTAGTGCTGTTGTTGCAGTATTGCGTGATTTTAGTTTTTTACGTTTTCCCACTTCACTGATTGTAGCTAAAAATTGAAAAAGAAACAAATAAAATAAAAGGAAAAATTAACAATAGTAATTAAATATATATTTAAGTAGTTTTAATTAATATGTAATAAATTAACGAAATAATTATAAGTTTTGAATTTTATTCGTTTGTACGAGTATGTATTATTGAAATTGACCTTGATGGTTTTAATATCCGCTCCACTTGTTGTTGTTGTTGTTATTGCGGCAAATGTTCGCACAAAGTGTTTTTGTATTTTAAAGATATTATTTTGGATTCAATACAAACTATGTAAATATTTAATTGAATTTATTTATTTGCTTTGTGCTGTTTGCAGTTCGCTGGCTGTGTTATTTGTTGCACTGGCATCATCAGCAAATACCATTTATAGTTCGATTTATGTCTATTGTATTTTTAAAATGTTCTATTTCCGTTTCAATCACATCACATTGTTTACGGATGATTAAGTAAAGAATCTATTTCAATTTCAATTTTATTTTTATAAATAAAAACAGTTTGAATTGATTAAAAGAGAATCTATAAAGAATCAATTGTTTGGTGTAGACAAGCTGTAGTCACTGTTCGTTTAAGAGCATGATGTCAGGCTTTAAAAATAATTGAATTTGACTAACTAAACATCAAAAATTAGCTAATTAAATTTTACTATTGTTTTTAAGCAGAACCTGCAAAGGATACATTAAGTATTTATAATAAAATATTTTGGTAATATTTTTGCGAACACTTTATAATCAGAGGATCTATTTTAAATTGCTTCCTTTTACAATGACATCTCAATGAAATAATGAAAAGAAAAAAAGTTGCTGCTAGTCTATATAATTGTTGGCCCATATTTCCAAGTGTTACTTTTTGTAGTTTGTTAAACCTCATAAAGATTACATGCTTCGAACCCAAAGTGTATATTTTTCATTCAAGTATAAGTGGGGTCTTATGTAAGTTCTTTCTCCTCCACCTTCTCTGTCTCGACATACATGTGAAACAATTTCATTTGAATATATACTTGACATGAATGATTCATAAGAGTAAACAAATTATTTATTTATTCATTCAATTTCTTCTTTGGTTAACAACAAAGCTGGGCAGCGACAACAACAACAGCAGTTAGTACCGAATATAAGTAAACAGTTAATAAATACATCAGTGTGTGGTAAAATACCCAGCAGTTCTGATAACAGTCTTCGAAATAAGGATGGCTATCGATTCGTAACGGTTAAAAGGTAACGGTAACGCTAATTTGGATTATTTCGATAACGGTATTTTTGCGGTAACTGTAATTGCAGCTATTTTTGGTAAATGTGTCTTAGCGGTAACGGTATTTGCTCTTGTTTCGGTAACGATATTTTAATGATAATGATAATTTCATCCTGAAATTTACCAAAATTAAAAATAAGTTAATAAAGGTGTTATTTTATTATATTTTAAATTTTGTAGATTTCATTAAACTTAATTATTTAATATCGGTGACGGTATTTACAATTATATCGTTAAAGATAATTTCGGTAACGGTAACTTAGCGGTAACGATAGTTGATCTGAAAGGGTATTTTATACAGGGGGGTTACTGCGTAACTCAATCCGAAAACGGATATGTTCGAAATTGTGCAGCTTTTTAAGTAGTTATTTAAGTATATTTTTAACATATACATTGAGGAAACTAATTGACACTAAATAATCAGTCTAATCCCCATTTTCGTTTTTCGTAACGATATTGTATCTGTATATCGTTACGATAAAAAATAACCAGGGCGGTTATTGCGTAACTAAGTCCGAAAACGAAAATGTGTGTTAAATACATTGTAATTCGAAAAGATTTCCTTTCGAATCGAATTAGGGAGTAACCCCCCAGATATTGAGAAAATGGGTATAAGAAACGATTCATACTCGTAGTACTCATCCCAATTGAATACTACCTACAAAAGCGGTGTATTATACGTTATGACGACAATGGGTTCATTCATTTACACGGCCGACTATACTTTAGCTATAAAAGAGACAGCACATAAAGATAAATGATCTAAAAATAACTTGTCCCTAAATGAAAATTGACAATTTTATAATCCCAGGATATATTAAAAAAATGTAAAAAATGTATTTACTTTCATTAACCTAGCGTTTACACATGCAAGTAACAGTTCGAAATACTGAACAAATTCATACTTTTGCACTAACACAATCACTCATGTAAATTTACACATGCATGTGTGATTGTATTTGTGCAAAAGCATGAATGTGTTGAGTTTTTCGAACTGTTACTTGCATGTGGAAACGCTAGGTAACGGTTCGAAATAAACGTTTTTCAAATCAATATTCAAGTTTTCTTTAATTCAAATTCATTACAAAATAGCTTAAGGTAGGGTCACACATGACAAATATTTGACCAAAAAGACGTAACCACTAAATAAAATATATTTTATTGTAATTTTTTTATATCATAAACTATTTTTACTTAGAACAATTCAAAACAAATAATTAGTTTTATTTTAATTGACGCTGTTTGATCTTACAAATCACTTGTAAGAGCAAACAACGTCAAACAAATTTGTGCTTAAAAAAGTGGTTACGCTTTTTTGAGTAAATATTTGCCATGTGTGACCATACCTTTAATAAAATGTACTGAATGATTAAATTTTATTATCCATCATAAATCAAATGATTATGTCTAAACGACAGAATTTTTCTGTTGTGGCTGAAAAATATTAGATGTGGTGACAAAATTTCGAATAGTGAAATCGTAATTCTTCTATGCCAACTGATTTTATGTTGCAAGTATCAAAACAATCTATAGATATAATCGAATCAGCTGATTGGCAATTGGTTATATCTGTGCAGAAATAATACTGTAACTTTAAGTAGGAACCCTAGTGACATTTAACCGTGCAATAGACTACTTCTGGTGATTAAAATAAATACTTCCTAATGTAAAATATAAATAAAATTCAGCTACCTGTATTCTCGATACTTAGAAGAACAATAGACTCCTCGGTAGATTACCTGGGATATTTAAAGTAGCCAATTGACATTTCTTAGCATATCAAAAGATACATAATTGGTCAATTCACAAGGTCTCTTATCAGTCATAATGTCCTAATATATCACGACTCGGCGGCTCGGCTTAACCGACTCTTAGGAATTCGGCGTTGGTCTCTGCTGGTTCGTTACGATAACACAATAAACATAGCATAGAAAGAAGTATTATTTTAGAACATTTTTTGCTTGAAAAGCAATAAAAACCATTGTGAAATATTAGGCCATTATGACAATATGACATGATAAGAGACCTTGTGAATTGACCAATTATGTATATTTTTATATACATATTTGGTCGATTCACAAAGTATTCTATAATGTCATAATGTTCTAATACTTCACGACTCGCCGGCTCGGCTTAACCGACTCTTAGGAGTTCGGCAGAGGTCTCTGCTGGTTGGTTACGATAACACAATAAACATACCATACAGATTAGTATAATTTTATGACATTTTTTGCTTGAAAGGCAATAACAACATTTTTAAACCATTGTGAAATATTAGGACATTGTGACATGATAGGTTACCTTGTGAATCGACCAATTATGTATGTATTTAAGTATCAGATATATTAATATCTATATTAATTCGAGTTACCCAAGTATTAAGACATTCGAGAAAAGTACTGTACAAAAGTTGTACACTGTCACTATTAAAACTGAAGGGTATATACTCATATATATACATATATACAATAGTATTTGGTTTGTGTGTTAAGCCTTGACAAAAGAATACTCGTACCAGTCATAAAGTGAGAGATTTTAAGCCCACATTGACATAATTTGCTCAGTATTTTTTATATTTATTATTATTATTATTTTTGCCTTGTTTTTATTCTCAACATACCAGACATTTCTTACTTTTAAATGCAAACTAAAAAAACTCAAATTCCACTTGAGTCATCAACTGTTAAATGACCGAAAGACCATATAAACAGTTACGGAAAAAAATTGCAATAAATTTGTTTTGATTTTTTGCAAAGTCTAGCAAATACTTGTAATCTTTAGCCATAATAATCAAGAGTGGTAATTGATATTAACCATGCAAAATTGATATTTTGATTTGATTAGAAATAAAAATACATAATGTGTGGACAGTGTAATGTAATATCTCCTTCTAAATGCAGTAGTTAAGTGTGTAAACGGTGTTAGATGTCCAAAGTACACTCAATCAAAATTGTTATTAACTTAAGCAACTACACGCAGAGAAAAAATATGGTTATGCATGTTTACAATAACCATGTCCACATTTTTAAAATTTTTTTAACAATATTATAGTCACAGTAACTATTTATATGATTGTGGTAACCATAATATGGTTATCTTACGATTCACATGATTGTATCAATCATATAAAGGGTTACAGTAAACATGACAATGGTTACTGTAAACATGCACAACTATTTTTTTCTCTGCGTGTATGTGCTTATTGTTGTATTGTGGCCGGTGCAATTTTTGAGTACTTTGAAATTTTGTGTGTTATTTTAAACAAGAGTTCTCAAAGCTGTGGTTTAAATAAACTCCGATAACAGCAATTTAATTGAAAACATATAATTTTTTTGTTGCTTTTTCCAAGTGTATAAATACAATGTCTGTACAATTTTAATATACTAAGTAATTATATTAACTGCTGTGCAATTTGATTAAAAGTGGAAATGTATAATTTTCTGCTCAATTTGTTTTTGAAATTTTGCATTATGTTCATAAAACTGTTAGCCAAAGTAGCATATTTATATGAGAAAAAAAAATAAGTTTGTCATATTAGATAAAATCATGTAGATACGTTCACTTTGAAGTATTAAATTTCTCACGATAAACGCTGATTGATTAGGAAAAAAGTTGTAATCATACAAATATAGAGGAAATTTACAAACTACATACATATAAGTAGATATCATAAAATTTAATAAAACAAAACGGGAAAAATGTGTTCCAAAAACTGAGTTTTTTTTTTTTTTAGAAAAGTACCCACTTTGACTTTATTTATAGTGTGATAGTAAAAACGATTTGTATGTATGTAAACAAAATAAGGGATATAGAAATATGAAGAGTTTTTGAAGATCGGTGCTTTGGGTTTTTAGAATTTTTTACTGAATAGGGCTTAAGTGAGAATATGTTTACAAGAGTTATTCAGCTTTACCGTAGCTACAACTTTGCTTAATATTGTTAGCGAAAAATTAGGAGTCCCTGGAAGTTATTCAAAAAAAGTGAAAAAAAATTAGTTTCTTCACGAAAAAGCTTTTTTTTTTTGTCAAAAAAAGGGCCCACTGATTTTCAGAATTTTTGGAGGCCCATAAAATAAAATTGGTCATCGATATAGAATTTGATATAATGTCGAGTATGTGTGTGTAGAGTGCAGAGCGATAACGAGTCGAAAAGTAGTTGTTATTTTGATTCAAATTTTTATCGCTATGTTATACTTTTTTCGATATAAAAAATATTCTAATGATTTGATTTCGATTACCGTATGCGCCAGTTCGTATACTTTATACTATTTGTACAAAATTTGTATATTTTTTAACAATTAACAATTATTTCATAAATTGACAAAGGGAGTATAACCCAGCAACTTTCATTTCCATTTGATCTGTTGAAATGCTAAATTCGGTCACTTTTCTATCACCTTGATGTCAAAAATTTTCAGAACCTCTTAAGCTTAATGCTTCACAGCTGCATCTGATAAGCTTCCTTCGTGGTATAATTTTGAGTCCGTATTTTGGGATTTACAATTTTCCCTAGGTAAGTCTATTGGATTAAGATCTGGCGATTGTGCAGGTTACTTCAAAACACGTACCTCATTGGATTGTAACCACTCGGTTACAACCCTACATATGTGGTTGGAGTTATTGTCGAGCTGTAATCTACAAACTAGGGGCATATTTTCCTCAGCGTATGGATACATAACATCGTTTAAAATAGATATGTATCTTTTTTATGATATGAATTGGACCCATATCTTGCCATGAAAAACAGCATCACACCTCCAAACACTCTATTTCCGCCGTCTTACACACGTTCTCCCTTCACTGCCTCTTTAATTGTAATAAAATTGTAATTCGAAAAGAGAACAGTATTCCATTTCTGTCTCGACCAGTTTAAATGTTCTTTGCGAAAGTGAATGCGTGCAGTACAGGGTTTTTTTTATATTAAAGATTTTTTTCGTAACCAAGACGAGCTAGACTATGGCTAAAAGTTCGAGAACTTATTTTAAATTATTGATAACTTTCCGGAAAGTAATTTTAGGGAATTTCTTTAACTCTTAAATTATATTGTCTTGCCAAATGTTGAGTTTTTACGTAAACGTAACGTAAATTACGGCATATAGTTTTCATAAGCACAGTTATGAGTTTCATAAAATTTTATGTACACAGTGAAAACAGATTCGTAATAGCTACCGAATTTGTTGCCAATTGAATGCACACAAAGAATTGTTTGGTTCTATCAACAGAAATTCAATTGATAAAGAAGAATTTCTTTTGAAACAACCAAACTTTTGTTATTCCTTCTAAAATTTTGTAGTCACAACTTTAAAATTCGGTCACTAAGGTACAATCATTCGATTGGCAACAAATTCTGTTGCTATGTGTATGTATATAATTAATTATAGAAAGTATTTTATTCAAAACTTAATTAGTCCAGAAATGTGACCCACTGTGGTGTATTACATCGCGAGCTTTTATAAGACGACTAAAACAAGTAACTTTTTGGGCTCAGAAACATGGTATTACCCTGAAATGTAGCCCAAATATTTACTTCTTTTGAATTGTTTACATCAATAATAAATGGCGAGTTCAACGTTTTTCGATGCCCAAAATAGCGATTGATGTGATGTATATATTTAAATCATATATGCTTTGAAAATTGTTTTAATGGTTTATAAAAATGTAATTTCCTTCAAGATTATCTAAGAAGTATAAAGCTAGTTTAACAAAACACAAGTACCAACTCTCGTGTTTTTAAATACATACTACTGAAAATTTACGTTTAGAAAATACTCTACTGACGGTAATTCATATCCAAAAAAAAGTACCTCAAAAAGTACATAAGCTGTGAATTCCCCATCCCTGCTGCCAGGTGAACAAATGCCAAACCCACTTTTACTAATTCTTTCCACCAAATTCTATTCCAGAACAAACATAAACAATATAAACAAATCAATTTCAATTTCTTTTCCTCAATTCAACTTTAAATGATAAAATAAATCAATTCGTAACGGTTGTATTTTAGTTTTAGAGTACATCTGTATGACCTTCCATGACTTCTATAAAAAGAAACGGTCGTTTTTAAATAAAAAAAAATCCAATTTAATCGTAAAACGTGCAATACAAACGCACATATGTATGTACTACAAATTCGAACATACAGGCATCATCACCATGTGCGTGATAGACCAATGAATAAACACAAAGGAAAAAAAACTTAGTGGCAATTTCATTATTAATAGATTTACTTAAAGAAGAAATCTTTTTTGAACTCGCAAGTAAATAAAATAAATGCATTTTCCTTCCTTTTGCTACGACGATGTTGGTCGATTGCTGTTTTATTTAGTTTCATTTAAAATAGAATTGAACCATATCTCAGTAATGATTATGGATTCTAGAATCCCTATTTAATATGTCTATGATTAAAAATATTCCCCCTTCAAAGTTTATTTTATGTAGCACTTACAAATTTATTTGGAAGTTCTTTTTTTCAATGGAGGAGACAAAATTATGGCAATATGGCGGCAGCGTCGGCAAGAGCAAAACAAGTCTGTATATCAACACATTTTATCTTTTAATGAATGAATGGAATATATTTAGAAATTAATGAATGAATTACTTGTTTGTACATCATGGTGCCGGTAGTGGTGGAAGCATGTTGTAGAAAACAGAAATACTTTTGGATGCCTTAGAATCATATTCTGGATATGAATAATATGTTTATTGAGACAGCAACAACAAATAATAGATCGAAAAGATTTATTTAATTGAAAGTAGGACTACATGACTCAATGATATTGATGTACATATTACAAGACCAGATACTAGTGAAATAAGTACTAGATCCAACCTGTCGCATTGAGGTACAAAGTCAGTTTATACTGCAGGTTAAGTCAGTTTAAATATACTACAGGTTTTATAAGCAACCCTACATAATTATGTTTTGTTGAATTAACTCCTAGCTTACTTTATGTGTCCTAGTTGCTAAACATAATCATGATATCACTAATCACAAGCCGTTCGCATAAGCGACAACTTGGACTTATTGGCCAGGTTCACATGATTCGAGTTTACCATGTCTAAGGCAATGTGATATCTCTATGGTCCTTACTACCTCAAAGAAAGCTGTCTGAAATGTTGACTACTTGAGAGCAGTGAGCAACTCTCAAGTCTCTGCTTTATGTATGAGTTAAAAAAAACAAGCTTAATGGGCGGAAGTCTTTTGCAATTTCATGACTTCTCTTACTGTTCATGGGATTAAAATCTTTTACAAAGTGTAGTGATCTTCATGGATACATTGTGTATTGAAGTTTAAATTTAAATATTTCACCAATTATTAATTATTCGTTCAATATTGTTTCATCTTAAGCTTTGTTTTTTTTTAAATTATGCTATTGTGGGCAATATTTTGTATATTATTTACTTTTAATATCCATAATAATGCTATGATGTAAGATGAATTTGTAAAGTCACTGTCAATAACACAAAAACGCCCCCATGATAAAACAATCGGAGAGTATGTCAATCTATTGTATGTATGGATTGAAAATTTCGCGTAAATAGATAAATTGCTACATTTATATACAATCGTAATGTGATGATCAAAAAACGTTTTTTTATTTTGTATTTGCATAATTTTTGCAATCGTTTTAAAATGTTTGTTTACAAACATTTTTATCTTATGTAAACTTCCTAGAGCATGTATCTCAATATGTTGATTTATTTACTTATTTTATTAAATAAACGCCCACATTTATTTAAAGATCAAAAATAAACTTTTGTAAATTAATATAAACTCTCAACACCCAGCAGCATAACAGCACAATGTCCACTTAACCTTCCCCTTCACTTTGGACACACCAACAACAGGCGAGTTCGTTAACCAAAATATACCACATAATATACTTGTGCACACAGTATTCGTTTATCATTTTATTTAATTTTTTATGTTAATGAATGTAAAATGCCAACATGAGTGAAGTTGATATGCTAATGGCGCCGCTTTTAAACATGCAATTGTATAAAATTTGAGTAAGTTACAAAAGAAACCAATTTTATTTTTCATTCATTCATTAATTTACATGCTGGCCCCAAAACCAAACCAACAGACAAACAGGGAGATGAACGGACGTTAAGACCGACACGCGGTGGGACACTAAGACCGCCAAAATGTTAAATATCTATGCAGTAATTGTACAAAGAATTAATTGCTAGAGACACTATTAAGATAAATACAGAGTTGTAATACTATAAATTCGTTGGAATTACAAATATTAATGGATTTCTCTTTAAACATTCCAATGGCCGTGTGAAGCCTTAAATGTTGGTTGCAGCACTGGCCACATGTTATATTTCATTCTATTGCGTTTCCACGATAATTGGATCATCGCTTCGAAACGATTGTCAACCTAGTGACAGCTGTTTCATCCAAACGTTTTGATTTTAAGAAACAATTTTCGACAACGGTGGAACAACAAAAACTTCATTTTAAAAACCTGATTAACTTTTGAAAAAATAAATTAATAACACTATGCTAATCAAACAAAATTATATGAATCTCAATCAATCTGTTATAAATTGCAAATTTGGATTTTTTAGAATTTGACTGTCAATTCTAATTAATATATTTTGAAATGTTTACACAAAGTGAAGAATTTCATAAAAGGAATCATCAAAGATTATTTTATTTATTTTTTTTGAAAAAGAGAATTTTTCTAAATGTTCAAGGTTTCAACTCCCACTGAACATGAATTTCATTAAATCTTCACGGATTTTATGATTTATTAAAATTTATAATTTTTGAAAAATTTCAAGTATCAGTTCTTTTCAGTTTCTGATTACATTAATCAAATGTTATTCATGTTAAAAATATACCTAGTGGATAAAACTATAAACAAGTGTTAATGGTAATTTTATGAATATTTTGTTTGGGCTCCTAATGAACAGTTTCTGGTTTAAATTTTATTTTAATTTGTATCTTTAGGGTTTTAATTAACCGTCCTATATATTTTATTTTAATGATGTTATAAATTTACTTATAACAGTGAAAGTTTGTCAACAATGGAATGAAATGAGATCGTGTTTGTTTTCGTTTGGGGCACTTAAGGAATAAAATTTTTATGATTTATTTTATTAATAGTAGTTATTATTTTATAACAACTGTGTAGTTTCTTTTAAATTTCTTTAATAATTAAATATGAGAAGTACGAATGTAATAAAGTGGATACTTGTTTGTCTATTTCACCTTAAACAAATAAATAATAAAAAATAATTAGTAGAAATGTTTCATTAAGTGAATGACTGACGACTGATCACAGATTGAACGTTTGCCGTTTGTGAAATGTATAATAACTTTTAATGTTTTCTATAAAAAAAACTATCAATTAAACAATCTACTTTTTATTATTATCGACTCTAAACGTGTATGTATGAATTTGTTAATAAAAAAAAGACTGTGAAATGAGTATGAAAATCATTTTTATTTACTTTTATTTTTTGAGTATACATATATTTATTTATTTATTTACTGAGACTTTCAATGCACTCATACATTTAATCATAGATATACATATAGATCGGAAACTCTCCTGTCAAAGGCCTAACTCAGATATCAAAACATAGATAAATACACATAGATCGGAAACTCTGCTGTCAAAGACCTAACTCAATTGTCAAAAACCTAAGTGGTGAGAATGTATTAGTAGAAAAAACTATGTGAAAACAAAAACAACACTCGTATGTGTGATTATTTTGAGTAATTTTTTTGTTTGAGTTTTTTTCTAGTTTCCGCTCTATGTTTCTCTATGTATCAAAAACCTAAGTGGTGAGAATGTATTAGTAAAAGAAACTATGTGAAAACAAAAACAACACTCGTATGTGTAACATTTTTGAGTAATTTTTTTGTTTGAGTTTTTTTCTAGTTTCCGCTCTATGTATATTTTCTCTATGCCTTTAATACTTATAAGTTTATTAGCAAAAATAAGAGATATGTAAATAAAATATCACATGATCGAATAGTTTGACAAAAATCATCTTCATCTTAGCTTTACACCTCATTTTCATACAATTTATGGTTATTGAATTTAACTATTAAAAAAAATATTAAATAAATACATAATTGTCATAATGTCCTAATATATCACGACTCGGCGGCTTGGCTTAACCGACTCTTAGGCATTCGGCGTTGGTATCTGCTGGTTCGTTATGATAACACAATAAACATAGCATAGAAAGGAGTATTATTTAAGGACACTTTTTGCTTGAAAAACAATAAAAACCATTGTGAAATATTAGGATAATATGACATGATAAGAGACCTTGTGAATTGACCAATAATGTCAATCCCATATTTAATTAAATAGAGCTTGTAATAATATTGGTAAACGCATTTTGAAGAATTGGAGAATGCATTACAATTTCCTCTTTTTTTAAAATGGTTCAAATATATATTTTATTCTATCTGATCGATCTATTTATCACCTTCGCCTGACCAATATTGGATCTTTAAAGTCTATTTTGGAGCTTCCCGATCGCGTGCAGGTGATGTTAGAGTCAAACTATATTGATTCATTGTAGCACCGTCAAAATGCGTATTGAATTTCTTTATTCTATTGATGCTACAATTGAATGTATTGGGATGAAATTTGGGAACTTGTTTCCCAACATGTTTAAGTAATAATCCTTACACCCGAAGATTGGTGTATTGACCAGTTAATCGAGCAAAACGTTACTGGGAAATTAATTTTGCACGCATAATGCGCGTGTGTAGAATAAACATCCAGCAGGGAAGATTTTTGGCTCTTAAAAAATAGTTTAACACCGTCAATCTTGCTTTCCATAACCTACTTCCCTAGGATCAACACAATACCACAATACTGCGGTTCCATCTCCTGAGTTCTGGTTACAACAAACCCAAAAGTTGCATAATGTCCATTAGTAGAGTGTAGTAAAGTCCATTGGTTGCAATTACTTAGTCATGAAATCCAAAGAAACTTTAATTTAGCAAAAACATTGTTCGATATTCAATGTAATTTAAAACACCAGAGTCATTTCGAAATCTATGTGGGATAGAGTATCCAAAACCGAAATCGAAAACCAGTCAACCGGTTTTTCATCTTTGTAAAACCGACCGGTTTCGGTTTTTTACAAACTGGTTTTTTAAGACGGTTAACCGGTTTTAACGAAATTCTTTGTAAAGCTTATTTGAACATATTACTAAAAAATATTTTGATAACATTTTTAATTTAAATTGACATTTTTCATATTAAAACCGGCATACCGGTTTTTAGAATTACGAAACCGAAACCGTTTTTTTAGAATGAGAAAACCGAAACCGGTTTTTTTGTAAAACACTGTTTTCGGTTAAACCGGTAACCGGTTTTTTGAATTAGCCGGTTTTTTGGGACACTCTAATGTGGGACCTATATTTAGTGAATCCGAAATCAAACATCTAGGAGTAGAACCAGTTGAATACATACACAGCCCTCCAACACACGAAATTATTAGAAACTGTGATGTTATGATATACGAACATTATAATGTCACCTTTAATGGTAGGGCCTCTTTTCCCAAAATATATGTATTTTACTTTCTTTCATAATCCATATTAAATTATTTTTATGGATTTCCGGATTCTGATGATATTTGCCATTTAAAGCAAGTAGAGGGAGTTACGGATTATAGCTTTTACATGAGTCTGATACATTAAGAGTTACCAAAAGCACCAAAGTTAATAGTATTAAGAGCTACATTCCAGTTTCTTGGATTTCATTTAATTTGGAACATTATGTGCATGCATAAGAAAAGTGTTCTGAAACTTCAGTATGAAATCCCATGAACATTTTAATTTATAGAAATCCTTAATTAAAACAAATATTAACACTTGAAACGGAAAATTACTTTAATTTTGTTCCCAGTCGCAACAACTGGGTAATGAAAATATATGGAAGCAACGAAAACTATTTAAATTAAAGAATGTGGTGTTATTGTAGTTGTTGTGTTGACAACACAACATTATTATTGTGCCAAAACACGCAGGGACACATGTATTTTGTTATTTCTGTTCTTTTGTTGTTTTCCACAAAATGTTTTTATTCAGCTGTTGCGGCACTCCTCGATTCGACTTAAATTCAACTCCTTTTTAAAAACACAAAATGTATCTCACTCATACTTGGCTCATGTTATTGAACCAATTGGCGCATATACACACACCTTTTTTGTTGGTTGGTGTTTGGATTTCATAGTTTCTTTATTTTATTTTTTTTATTTTGTTGTCATTTTTGGGAGCAATGTCTGGAATTAAGAAGTGGCTGTTTTGTCTAGAATTTGTAGACAGGGGGAGAATATACGACTGAAACTACAAAGAATTTGTAAAAATTATAAATGCATAAGTTGTGTGTATGCAGTTTACTTACTTAGTCCCCTGGAGGCCAATAATTTTCTATAAACAATTTTTTGTCAAATCTATGTATGTTGCTGGAATATTAAATAGTGTTTTTTTATGGTATGTATGAGTGTTTACATATTTAATGATATTCTTTTTTAATTTGAAAATTATGGAAAAACAATATTATTTATTACTTACATAATATGTATGTTAGAATACAGGGTGTTAGGTCACCCTTGTCTAAGACAAATTGTAAAAACAATTGCATTGATTGTCAGTTTAATAATTTGAAATGATATTGACTCGTGTTCCTTTAAAGGAAATCAATCGAATAGTAATAAAGCATACCATGGCACAAATTCTGCAAACCTTATACCAATTAACTAGCTCACTACTTAAGGCGGTTTTTGACTTGAGTAGTGCTAAGAAAAATTTAACAGACTGGAAAATATATTATTTTAATAGATTTATTGTTTTAGTTTGAATTTTAGGAATTTTTCAAATTTTTTTTTCTCAACATACAAAGCCATCTACAAATAACAAAATGTGACATTTTCTGTCAAAGTGGATTAACGTTAGATTAGATTTATTTTTTAATTTACTAACTTATTATTAATTGGAATTTGATCTGCAAGCCTTCCAGAACAGCTAATAATTGAAACTTATAAAAAAAACAGTGCCGCGAAATGTGGTTTGTGCATTATAAATTCTGGTCAGAAGTCCTTTGAATTTATTATTTATGTGCCTATAAGGCTAAGATTGACCAAGAAGCGAAGAGTTTTTATTTGAAATATTAATGAAGTGATGTTTTAATGACGTACGGGTTTTTAATTATGTTTTGAGATAAGTAGATAATACATAAGACAAATTGATCAGCGTAGTAAAGTTTGGCTTTCCATTTGTAATTTCTACAATTTTCATTTGCGACTCCATAAAGTATATCCGCTATAGTCCCGGTTCGGTTGCCATTTAAAATCGGACCACAAATGGCTGAGATATAAGCAAAAAAACCAAGACTATCTCAATTTTTACCTATTTTTTATCTATATCTGAATTACTAAGTTATTAATATAGACAATATGGATGCCTAATGATAGATATGAAAGAACATTCCAACTAAGGGTAGTAATACGGACATACAATGGATCAAAATCGGGAAACATATTTTTTAAAACGAGTTTTTTTCACTAAAAAATAGTTTACCATAATTTTTTTTTCAACCATGTTTTTTTCACTAATCAAATTTACCAAAAATATTTTCAATCATAATCTTAAAATACTTTGGTGAAAGGTATATCAGATTAGGCACAGTCGAATATAGCTCTCTCATTTGTTTTTGTTTTCAATTGTTATCAATATTTATCTGAAAGTATAATTTGGTGAAGGTATATAAGATTCGGGACAGTCGAATATATCACTCTTTCATGTTTTTTATTAAATAGTAGGGACAAGAGACTACCTTTTGAATGACAGCAAAATTTGTTTAATTTTTAATGTTAGATCTCAACCTCAACTTTGTTAAATAACTATTATTTATCATACTATTGTTATACAACTTAAAAATTTATTTTTTTTCTTAATAAAAAATACCCATTGTTTATTTTAAAACGGCCTTGAAAGGCAATTGCAAAATTTTCCTCTAAACACTTAAATGTTTACCCGCTGCGAAATAATCGAAAATTTATTGCAATTTAGATTAAATACTTTTTGTGTTCAAATACCCAAAACATTTCAATTAATCATCGGCTAAAGTAAATGAAAACCTTAAATAAAACACATACAAGTATAACCTTAATAAATAAATAAATAAAACTACTTAAATACAACAAAACAAAGATGATATTGTTTAAACATTTAAAATAAATAAATGAATAAACAAACAGCATGTAAACAACAGCGTAAAGTTATTTTTATTATTAAGATTTTTTGTGAAGACTAAAAAAAAAATCACAAAATTAAAACGAAACGAGAAAAACAAAATATGAAAATAATCAAGTTACAAGAAAACGCAATTTTAACACATTAAGTATACAGTGTAAATTATGGTTTTGAAAAATGTTGCGATTGCGTGTTGAAACTCTGGCAGTTTTAAAAAGAGTTACTGCTAAAATAAAAGCGATCATAAAGTCATGGAATAATAATCATTAATCATTGTGAAAAACGGTTGATACAAAATGAAACTTAATTCGTAGATTTAAAATAATTTTTATGTAATTTAATTCAAATAAAATAAATAGAGTGATTATAATATGTATTTATATTGTGAGTCGAATTTATTACACTCTGCAGTTTTTTACTAATTCAATCGTGGTCTTCATGTGCTACAGGTCAAATTTCATGAATGTGATGTAGTGGAAGGTTCTCATGTGACTTTTAGTGCAGTCATATCACGACCAATTCGCGTACTCGATCAATTTCGCATTGAATGCCTCATAATATAATAGCACTGTGCTAGTTGAAAAAACTGTCAAGCGGGGCACCCGGTCTAAAACGACTGCAAAGATTAAAAACATGTTAAGCCTTACTTAAAGTTAATTCTATTGCGGAATTTCGGTTTCTTCAGTTTATTCAATAAACTAAACCGTTTTTGAGTTACACGAATATATGTTGCGCAACCTCCTCCATTTTCGAAATAACGGTATATCTCGAAAATACGAGCTAACCTAAAAAAAACAGTTAGCACCACTAAATTCAGCGTACCCGAATTAGTTTAAACAGCTGGGTGCCCCTTTTGACAAAAAAAGTGTCAATTTCGTGCACAGTGTAATTATTCAATAAAGGCTTGTATCGATTGGTCCCACGTCTATAAAATGATGAGAGACGTAGAATCATGGCTATATGCCAGTGGTCGGTACTCACAGCCACCACAGGCTGATAAAATTATAAATTATATTATTAAAAATTCGGCGTCAATACAAAATAAGCCGCCGCACGTTGGGTTCAAATGGTATAAAAGTGGCGATTAATTGAAATTTAGAAAGAAAGTTTTTATAATAAATTTTGGCATAGGGTAAAAGTAGATCAAATTCTGCATCACTAGCTGTAAAAATCAATCAACTAAGTTGTTTACTTTCTTTTCAGTGAGCGGTTAAAGTTAGCAAATTATTGCTGTTTTTAAAAAATGTGAAAAAATTGGAAATTTTTACAATTAAAGCGATTATTGTTAGTATTAAAACTATTAAAAGTAAATCTTTTATAATTGAACATCAGGTATTAAAGTATATAGTAATTTTTTATAAAAAATATGTGTATATACATATTTTTAATGATTTTTTTTAAAAAGGTCGAAAATTGGGATAATTTCCACATTTAATGGGCCACAAGCAGACTATATTTTCTTGCTTCTCTGATTGCAACAGGATTTGAAGATGTGAACGAGAAATCCAAATAAATTCGCATCTCAATTCATGGCGGAAAAAATTATGCCCTTTTTCATCACTTTGTTCTTTTTGTGTTTTCTTTTCTCCCCAATTGGTTTATCTTGGTTATCTATTTCGTAGTACATATTATTTTTGTACAAAAACGTTTTTAACTAAACAAAATTAACTTAAAAGCATAACAATGCATAAAACTTACCAATATTATGTTGTGAACCATTGTTGCTATTAGTAGATTTAGATGTTGTTACAACACCGCTACTGCCACCACCACCACTGGTACCACGTTCCACTCCGTTAATGCCATTGCCTCCTGCATTATTGCTGATACTTGTACCGGCAGTTGTTGTTGTATTATTTGAATTTGTGTTGATATCTGTTTGTGACGTTGTCATATTTTTAACTTTGTTGTATTCTGTTTTCAACTTTGTATTCGTAATTTTACACAGCCACTTTAATTGTTGTAACTTATTTTATTGTTTTTTTTTTATTTATTTTTTTAGCAATCTAACAGAATTTTAGCTCAAGTTGGCTAAAACTAGTTTTGTAATACAACTACAAAATGGACGAGACTCCGACTAATTTGTGAGTCTGAGAGTGTGTGTGTGCGTGTATTTTAGGAATGTATTTTGTTTAGCGTTTTATTTTTCCATCGCAGCTGCTGATACTAGTTGGAGTTACATGGGCATATAATTGCTGTTTGTTGTTTGGATGTCGTTGTTATGTCATGTATGCATATTAAGTGGTGTTGCTTTTAAAGGTTTTAGAATTTTGCATTTTATATTTTTGCCACGTCTAAGTCATTTTGCTAGGAATCTGTTTATTTTATTTCTTTGAGAATAGATCTGAAAGTAAAAAAAAAAATATATATTATTTTAGTTTTAAAGTTAAAATTTTAAATAAATTTTCAAGTTTATTAAGGTTTACAATATAGATGTTTATTAGCTTTATTGATATGGTCGCTGTAATTTAAATCCAAATGGGAACTCTAATCGGGTTTATGTCTCCAATGTTGTTTACAGTGATTTCACGGTTTAACGAATTCTGAGTATAACGCATACATATTTTAAACCCAATATTGTGTCTCTAGAGGGAAGGTAATACCTGCAGAGCTTACCCATCCTAGTTCTAATAGTTTATATTAAAGGAACCTGTCTCTTTAACATTGTGATGATATAGAAGGCACTCTGTGACAGGTCTTCCAGAACTGGGGGCTAGTGGGTGTCCTAAATTTCATTTATAATCCGAATGATCTGAAATTTAATATATAAATAGCCCTTTAGAAGGTATACACAAATACGCTTACATATCTATTTTATTTCAAGAGTTATTTAGGATTTCTTTTCTTTAAATTTTGCTCGATATTTTTTTCGTTTTTTAGATATGAAACATTTTGCCACAATTGGACAAGTGAAGTGATATATATGTAAACTTATTACAGGATTAGTGCGTTAAAAACAACTGATACACATTTCCCGCAGGTGTATTTTATAAATATGTATTGGATGCAGGTTTCAAAATATGGTTATTTTGTAAAGCTTTTGGGGACAGCAAATTTCGTTTGGGGACCGGGGATATTTTAAAAAATTTAGGCAAATATCGTTACTCAAATATACAAAATATCGGTATCTCAAAATCACCGTTACCGAAATAATTTAAATTAGCGTTACTTTTACCTTTTTACCGTTTGAAATCGGTAACCGAGAGAACAATTTTCGACTCCATACAACAACTTACTAATATAGATAATCGCATAAAATCTGACAGAATTTCCTGCTATCTAAAGAAAATCGAAATTATGTGTTGATGCCAGATCGCAATTTGATGCCAATGTTATCTAAAATTTACTCAAATACAATATGTATTTTCTATACTATTTCTTTACCACAAACACGCTTTTTGAAAGATCGTAAGATTAAATAAGATAGTAAGTAATGTGTTTACCATTCAAAAAACTTTTTCACTCCCAACAGGGAAGGTCTAAAATAAGTTTATGCATATCACTAAAGATTATCCGGGGATCAAAAAGCCATTTGCTTGAAACAACCAGTGAGAACTCACTTTAAAGAACATTTGACAACATTAACCACGATCATGCGATTCTATAAAATATATACAAAGGTTTCGCGATAGCTTTTCTTTTTTTCGGCAAAAACTAAACAATTTCTAAAAGTATTTGAAGAAGAGTCCCAATTTCAATGAACGAAATTCGTTCATGACCGAACGATAATCAAATATGAACAGATCATCATCGAGATGATCGGCACAATGTTGTTCAACTTAATAACATCGATCGTGTAATTCAAATGGATATAAGTACATAAGACTAAACCAATTTAAACAAATGAAATTCATTCTAGAGCGAACGATAATTACATACGTTTTGAACTTGAAAAACCTGCGATTTCAAATCGAGCTGATCGGCACACTGTTGATGAAGTAATCCAGTTTAGAAATTGTAAAAATTCATCGCAGGAAAGAAAACATTTTTAACCGAAATTCTGTTCTGAAAACTCTGAGTACATGTACTATTCCAAATGCAACTGACAGATTTCAGGTATTTACTTCGTCGTTGCCTTATCTAAAAGCACAAGTAGAAACCCTCTTATATTGTTAAAGTATTTATGTAGTAAAGTAGTGTTTATAATAAAACTCTTATCAACAATAAAACAAATTTTCTGTTTTCCTTCTTAATGTTTTCGCAATGTATTTATTTGTTTATCATCTCAGAAATACTATTAGCAATATCCCTTAAACTCAACCACTTTTAGTGTGAGTCAGGGATGGAAAATTCCGTACTATTGCTCTTGGGTCACTACTTTTTGACAAAAAAAGTACTGCAGTACCAAATTATACAAATTCGGTGGCTGAAGATTATTTGGCCAAATAGATACAAAAATTAAATTCGATACTCAAGTACAAGTCCAGCTATTGGAAACATTTATTTAAATGTTTGCAAATATTGATTTGGTTGTGAACATTGTGATATATTTCAAAAATTTGTCATGAAACACGTATGTAAACCCAATCCCTTTTCTATTTTTTTTCAATCTGATAAGTCTATACTTTTATTCTCCGAAAAAGTACATTTAATGTTTGAGTTTAGTACCATTTCAAAAACTCCATTTTCCGTTCCTGGTGTGTGTATGTACTTGTTTCATAAAATAGCTCGTTCACTAAATTCACTTTCAATTGCTTGAAAGTAAAAATAAATAAAAAACAAAAAAATAATACAATTCAGTCTTTTTATTTTGGGAAAAACTAAAAACTGCTTAAAATGTTGAAATCTACATATAAACATATATTTTTCTTATTTTGGTGTATTTTCTTGTAGTTTTTGTTTTTGGCTTAAAATGGCACATGTACGAATGTAGCATGTAGCTAAATTTAAACCTTTTGTGCACTTGGGGTCATATTTGGAGTATGTGCAGTCGAAGTTGACAAAAGTTGCAGCTTACAATTATTTAGCAGAAGACAATGGCCACCGGCCTATTTATTGGTAGCTACAGGTATGATTAGCAATGATTCAGCATATGGTGGCAAAATATAGATGAGGTATAGATCAAGGCATATTGAGGCCTTACTGCGAATATAACTTAAGTGCTTAACACAAAGCTATACAGGAGAAGCTTTGCACTTAAGCTTGAAATGGTTTTGGTCTAAAATCACAACAGTAATTTGTACAGCTATAAAGTTTATTAATCCCATTGAGAATAATATATTATAGATTAGATTATAGCCAAATAGATCTCTGGCTGGCTTCACATATTTATATCTAGTTGATTTCGTTTAATATTTATCGTACTTTTGGCGGATATATTTATTTCCATTTGTATTAGAATCCACAATATTTTTATATACAAATGCCCTCCCAATATAAAGTTGGACGATGAAATTGAAGGTACAATATAATCCCTCAATTAAAAATAATAACAGTACACAACAGGGTTAAATTAACGAAAAAAAAAAAAAAAACAAATATTGTTTGTACAAACTTGGCATTGTGCTTGTATATTGAATGTTAAATTTTTAACATCTGATTAAAGTACAAAAAATGTACTCAGTGCGAAAACCAAAATAACAAAATTCCACAAACAAAAAAACTATAACAAACTAGTTTTGTACATTTTTAAAATATGTAAGTCTTAGCCAAAAGCAATAAATACTTTCATTTTACATAAAACACAACAAAATAAGTTGTATTTGTACATACATATGAGCAACATCACAAAAAAAAAAGATTTAAAAATTCTCAAAATAACAAACAAGATTTCTTTAAAAATACACGAACATCAATTATTAAGAGTATGTAAAAGAATTTGATTTCTAAAAAAAAGAAATCTAACTAAAATGACACAAATCCATATTTTATGAAAAGTATAAAATGTATGAATATTTTATTACAATTTCTTGTCGTTTTCTTTCTAATAAGTACATACATATGTATTTAGTTCTTTAACTTGTATGACAGCAAATATTCGCAATTTCTTCAAAAAAAGATTGCAATCTTATCTACGAAAAAATAAAAACAATAATACTATAAAAATAAAACTAATTTCGTAGCACACACAAAATAAACATTCGTACAATACATATTACGCAAAACGATGACTTTGTGTACTAATTAAATAAACGTGATCTTGATAAACACACAAAAAGTTTATAATCTTTTTTGGAATTATTTATTTTCGTTTCACAAGCATTTTTGGTAAATGACTTCACAAATCTCCTAAGTATAAATTTAATTTTGTTTTTCAACTTCCATTAAGTTTGGGTTTTCGTTACTTTTTTTAAATTATTTTTTTTTTTTGACGTTGCTTGGCAACTTGTTTGCATAACCGTTTTTGTTTAAATACATATTTTTAATATCTTGTTTTTAAGATTTGTTTGTTTATTTATGAATTCTTAACTCTCAACTATCATTTAGAAAATTATTGCACTACAATTATGCAAAATTTAGTGACAGCTTATTCCTTGTCTGCAGAAAAACACAGAGTCTTTGATGGGAAACGAACCCACAATCCAGTGATTTTAGTGAAAGCAAATCTGCGATTCCTTTTCTGATAGTCCAGCACACTATCATCTAGTCTATCGGGCCACTACATTTGCAGTTTCTCTATCTCCGTTTTAAAATATATTTTTTTGGATATATTCATATAAAATTTAAAAAAAATATATTTTAAGACACTCGTACTTCCTATTTGTGATAAGTAGTTACCTTAAATGATGTTACCGATTTAAACATGTCAATATATATACAGCATTCTAACCCATACATGGTATTAAAGGATTCTAATGGGCATCTATCTATTTCCAGACATCAATAGACAACTCTGGAAGAAGAAATCCAACAAGGTCAGTTTCCACCACTGTTCAATACTCGAGAGGTTTAGACTGCAATCCTTATATTGGAAAAGCTGGTCCAGATACTATCCCACCAACACCTTTTAAACTCAGACATTTATTGGCATCGGTATTTGTATCTCTTATACGGAACGTTTGAAAGATTTATAATGTTCCAATAGATTGTAGCAAGGTGAGTGCATAAGATCAGCTGTTTCTTAATTCGCCGTGGTTTAATGTAGGTATTCTGTCAAACTATGTTTACATTTACATTTGTTTTTATAAATAACATAGTAATATTTTAATTAGCCTTTATTTTGATATTTGTTCTACATTTTAACAAAAACAAAATGCCTGTTGTTTTTGCATTGTTGTATTTGTTGCCGGGACGCACTCACCTTGTTAATTCGCCTTGGATTGTGGTGTAACTTAATGTAAAGGATCTCAGGAAATGTAATTACTGCAGAGGAATTACTTTCTCAAATGACCCATTCAGGCTTTTGCCTGTCCCATACAGTCAGCTGCTGTTAAATTTCGAACTTATGCAAGGTTGTATGAAGAATCACGATTCAAATTTCTTTAAATTGCTATTATCTCTTACAAATTTTCGCATTAGATATAAACTCTAGATCATTTAGACCAAGTAATTATCATGTCAAACATAAAATCTTTATGTTTGACATGATAATGTATGAAGAATCACGATTAAAATTTCTTTAAATTGAAATTATATCTTACAAATCTTCGCATTAGATATAAACTCTAAATCATTTAGACCATGTAATTATCATGTCAAATATAAAATCTTTAAAATGCACATAAACATATTTACACTTAATCTGTGTGCATTCAATACACAAAGGTTTGCTATGTAAGTATTTATGTATGGAAGTATGTAATGTGACATTATTTTACAACTTCACTTTGTATATTTAATTGTATATGACAGTCGTTAGTGGCACTAGAAAATATTTCATATAATCATAAATGTACACTTTGTAGTATCTGGCCTTTCATTCTTGTATTTGGTGGTTATTCTTGTTATTTTCTCAGTGCATTGTCATGCAGTGAGTGAAGTAAAGTGATTGTGTGCATTTAACACCTTTTAAAGAAAGGTATCCTCAAAATGTCTATATGCATTAATGTTTCTACGATTATTTAGTAGATTTGGTTGTGTGTATTTGTTAGAACCACTTTGTATGTGGCCGTCTGTGTGGTTAAGTAGTATTTGTACGAGTATTTACCTACTTATAAAATACTTTCTACAAATAAACTATGACAAATTTTAACGAGTTGTTTTAAAATCTGTACTACAAAGTAAATAGTAGTATTTGTGTGTATAAAATAAAATAAAACAACTAAAACTAGTTTTGAAAACGGCATAACTTTGACTTTGAATTGCACAGATACACAGTAATAACAAAAAACCAAACTAAAAAAAAAAAAAAAAAAAAATACAACAGATTTTCATCGAATAAATTTTAGACGCATTAAGTATGTAGTTAGATTCTTTTTTTTTCTCTGTTGATTTTGTTGAAAGATTTCCATCAATCTGGCTGGAGGGAGAATTCTCACTTTGAAAAGAAAGTAACAGGTAGCAGTGACTTATGAAAAATAACACAAATGTCATACTTGAACATAAAAAATTAATGAAACTACTACATAAATACTAATCGGTTTATAAGCACGCAAAAGAGAATTAAAACTAAATATCTAAATACATGTTTATATAAGTATGTATACAAAGTTGTATATAAAATTATATAGTTTATAGTTGGTGAAAAATGAATCAGCAATTGTTTGGCCCAGGTTTGTCCAACATTTAGTTTTCAGGTTCTTTAATATGCCCTATGAAGTTAATACATACTACAAAGACTTGCATCTGCCAGTCGTCGATGTATTGGTGATGTAACTCTCACCCCCATTTTCTCAATCTCTGGTTATCGTTTTTCGTACCGATATAATACCAATTAAGATAATTTTTGTATGAGAACTGTCAGTATATCGTCACGATAAAAAAATAACCAGAGATTGAGAAAATGGGTTTCAAAATACTAAGTGTTGGCTTATTTAGGTTCATAATCTCTATTGTACTCTTTAGGTTTTGGGTTTTCCCATAGGATATCGCTCGTTATGCCGATTGTAGAGTTCTGCCAGTTTCGGATATGATCATTTATTGTCAACTCCTTAGTTCATCCTTAATCCTTGGAAATGGTTCGGCATTATCCAGAGTGACTGTATTCAAACCTAATACCATACTGAATAACTTGTCTTCTGCCATGGCTTGGGACCCAAATTAACTCAAGATTTTTGCAATTGTAGTATGAGTTTATATCATTCTTGCATTGTAAAACGTTTCAAAATTTAACACGTAGGGTTTTAGTAGCCCCTTGAAAATACGAGATATGGAGTTTTTTTTATCAATCCTCTTCAAACATTTAATGTCCTACGTAATCGCCATGATTTCAGTCTGATAGACAGTAGACGAAAGTATTTACGTATATTTCGGCTTAGTTCGTAGAAGCCCATTCCCGTATGGTCACTTATTTTTGAAACATCTGTATATAGAAGGGTTTCCTTACTCTCGTTAATTCAACCCATTCATCTCCGTTCGGTGTTACGGTAAAGCAGTTAATGTTGTTGTATTCTGTTCGAATATCCTCTGGTACGATATTTATTATCTTCTAGTGTCTGGTTGCAAGACCATGCAATCACACTCCCATTACCATCAATCTAGTTGCTGCCAGATCTGCTTCATATTTCACCTGTATTTCGAACGGTAGTATTGATAAATCATTTTCAATAGCTTTTATCGATGTGGTATTCACTACACCACAGATGCATATGCACCACAGTTTCTGTATTTGATAAAGAGATTTTATATTAACATTATCTAAGGATGGCCACCATACTACTGAGGTTGTATAGTCAATACACAGTAATGTATAACAATCCTACATAAAGAATAGTGGTGCCGATCAACATGAGGACGACGTTAGATATTTGTGCCGAACATTTACAAGATATTTTACCAGGTGTGGGTAACTTTAGTCGCAATGTATCAAATTTATATTAATAAATAATAATAAAGAAGATGTCGTATTTAAAAATTATCTCTTCTCTTTTTATTTCAAGGACATAAAACCAATATTAAATTCAAAGTATCAAAAAAAGTAATAACAAAATTTAGTTAAAAAATTTAAATAACAATGTAATTTAACGGGAAGTTACAATATAAAAATTGTTACAATAAAAAGAAACAGATCGATTGCGACTATCGGAAGATTAATTTCGTGATTGACTTATTTGAAATCACTTCTAATACAATATATGTTTGACAGACGACAGCAACATTTGTCACTTGTATTAATTTCACAGTAGACCAGAACCATCTGTGATTATACTTTCTGAATTGAATATGGACTCGCTTAATCGTGACATCATGAGGTAAATTGAACCGAATTAATTATAATGCATTTAAGACTCAGTGTAGTCTATTGTTACACAAAAGGAGTCATATATGTCATTCCTCTGTATGAGTAATGTAAATGCGTAAGAAACTTTTAGGTGCTGGTGTGTGGGCCGGAGACGAAACTTGGTTTATTAATTCTCTGGAACATTGACGAAAGGTATGCTGCTTATGAAACTGGGGCTGTTTATTTTTTAACATTCACTCGATATATATTAATTAATTTCAGAAAAATAAGTTAATTTTAATGGAAAGTGTAGTTTTGATTTCATAGTATGTATATGGAGTTGTTTACTTTGTGTACTCTCACAGCTATAAAAACGAGGCTTCAAATGAAATCCAATGGAATGTAAATAATTTAATGTGTCCATGATATTAACATGTTGTCACAAACATTGCAAGGTATTTAAAGAAATTTCAATAGTCAACGAAAATGAAATACGAGTGGATTGGGAAAATTAATCCATCCCAATATATCAAATGGGCTAATGTTTAAAATGTTGCCTCTGGTTTTAAGTCATTCTACATATAATATCGCGCCAAAATGCTTTGGAGATTTTACTACACTAACCTAATGCTAATATTCATCGTTGGAATAGGCTATCATCCCCCAATTTGTTACGTATTATTGCAGTAACTAATATTAATTAACTTCAGCTACACATACATTACCTTTAAGCAAGCCAAATTTAAAACATACTAATTTATTTGAAAATAAAATTAAAAGTGAAATTTGCACAGTGGACTTGTGTCTTCTTAATTGGCACTTTCTTTTAATTTTGGCAAAGATTTTGAACAACTAATTGACCATTACCAGTATAGTGAATATGACTTTTAATATCCTGAAACAATATTTAACCCTTCAATTACTACATCTTGTTATTCGCAATACTAAACAGTCTTACACCTCTTAGTATCCATATAAATTAAAGATTGGACATGACAGATTAATTTTGTTAAGCCTATCATTTATGCTTTATTATTATAATTACTAGACTTGAAAACTTAATTCAAATTGTAGATAAGATTATACATAGATGAAATCTCAGATAAAGAACGGTTAAATTAGATTATGTTTTCAACAAAGAAAATATTAAAGAAAAAGAAAAACTTTAGTTTGCCTTTTTTTAATTTAAAGTAAAAGTACTCGTACTTGTTGGTTGTTAAAGAAAAACTTTTCTTTTTGTTTTCTTCTCTCAAATGGATGAATGAAAAATCATTGAAAGATACATGTATCTACATACCAACAACACATACTTACATAAATATATGTATGTATTTACATACAAAAACACAAATGCACGGTGTCTGGTATTCAAGGGGAGAAAGAAAATTATATGAGATGTTAGAAAAGAAAATAAGGTATTATTGAAGTTATTAAGCGGAAATATCATGTATCTTATAATATAATCACACATGGGAAAAACTATAAAAAAAAGAAAGAAAAATGAAGATGGAGAATAAGCCCATTCAAATAATGTAATGATTTTCAATTTGTATGTACGAATACGAACTCGTATGAACGATCTTAAAGTTCAAATGTAATTAAAATTTTAGATTTTGTTGTTTTCATTTATTGTTTTAGAGAAATTTATAGTAAATAATAAAAAAAAAGAAATTTTATTTCACACTATAAATCGTGTATTGTTGGTTCTCAAGGTTTTTAAAATTGTTTACTGGTAGAGTACATACAATTAGACACTCGTACAATACATTCCACACAACATCAGATACTCAGGCACAGTAGCAAATGAAAATGGGATGCATGGTTGAACCTACTGTTTAAATTAATGTTTCTATGCCCTCGACTAAACCTCTATATATAAATATTGTTGAATAAAGTACTAGAAGATCAAGATAATTTTTGTAATAAACATAAAAAAAGATGTATTGCTAAATATTGGTCATCATGTCGTGTCTGGAGGAAAATCAGTAGGCAAAATACGGAAATATGTTTACTCACGAGAAGAAAGAAGATCTGGAAGTATGTTAATCCCATTTCCAGACCATGTCATGAGAAACTTATATATATGGATTAGATCTTAACTAGGGAAAACATGCAACATCTCAATTTATACCGAGAAGGCTTGTAAGGTAGTAACAGAAGTGGTCAGAGTGTTTATTTAAAGAGCCAAACATCCAACGAATGATTTTGATTTAGAACCACACTGCTGTCTTTTAGGATGAGGTTGTAGTACTTTCCGAATATATGAAACAGATTTACCACAACTTGGGAGTTTGGAACTTAAACTACCTTTCAAAGAGAAGTACTTAGGAGTACTTGGATATTAAACTACACTGGAGAAGGAACATACATAACAGACTGAACAAGGGCTCAATGCTTTCTATGCCTGCAGGAATTCAATAGGTAATAATTGGGTATTGCGACCGAACGTAGTGAATTGGATCTGCAGATCAGTTGTAAGACCTGTCATAACTTATGGTTGCACTGTAATTAAACAGAGTATCACATGAATACACACATTTGCCCAATTCACAATCGGTGTCGTAGCGTTTTAAGTTGTATGTCATAAATATTTTCAAACTAAATTTTTCGACACAAAAACAAAATATTAATTAAAAAAATTACGACATACAACGATACAACGCTACGACACCGATTGTGAATTGAGCAATTTACTGCCATTTGAGAAATACGTAATGGAAACAAGAGGTTTACTCAGGTTGTATGAGCCGACTTTATTGAGATCGAGGGAAAAAGACGACAAAAGAATCTTATAGGAATACGGTTTCCGCTAATAGATATGCGGTGATCCTTTCATTTCGGACTATATGATAACGGAAATAAACTTCGTAGGATACCCCCAATAGAGATCCCGCATTGGAATGTATGGCGATATCTGGCAGATTATACGATTATACTGACGTATCGAAATGTCTACATAGTGGAGATGTACACTGAGGAATAGTCTCATTCAGAAAGAAATTTTGGCGATCTTAAAATCCATAGATCTCGTGTTGGATAACGCCACCTGGAGAAATAAGGTGACTTTCTACGTAGATATTCATGTTGCATTAAAGGCTCTGAAAAGTCATAGCAACATGACTGGTAAGAGTCCTAGAAGGGTTGCAGGATCACTTCGATGTACAACTGTGCCAATGTGATATTGAAGCAAACGTGATTGCGGCGAGCTTTCAAGGCGGCACTAGGAAGTATTCTTAGAGGTGAGGGAGGTGTTGGGGGAGATTTTGTATCGTACTAACCGGTCATATAGATCATACGTATGATTACAAACAGAAGGGACAACGACATTACGTACTATTCTAAAGTGTGAGAGGATGAAGATGAGTTGGAAACTGTTCAGCATATTATCTGCTAATGTCCCAGATTTCAACTCCACATGTTTGGGTGGTTAGGTCGACAATCACATAAGGTATTAGGAGATAGGGTTTTGGATTTATGGTAGCTAATTATCTATTATTTTAAAACATTTATTTTAGTTGTCCTTTTAATTATTTGGAACATTGTCGTCATTAAAGGAATGCCACTTGATTTTGAATTTTCAAACATCCATTTTCTTGAAATCATTATAAATGTTAGACAATTTTGCTAGCCCGGAAATATCATTGCATGGAATCCGAAACAATTCGCAAAGTGTACACTTTGTATTTGTTACAAGCATACAAGTATTAGACAAAACCCTCTTGGTATAATTAAAAATAAAATAGGAAAACTTGTTACATATTTTTTATATGTACCTACAAAAAAGAGAAACTATGCAGCCACCAACTTTCTCACCTTTATAGGGGGACTCATTATTAATTTAAAACATATACAATATTATATTTATATAAAAGCTATTGTACTAATTTGTTTAATTACGAGTAAACTAATTAAAACTGTTTAATTATTATTGTTTTTTTTTTTCATGGTTGCACCATTATTATTAACATGTTGCTAAAACCTCACAACTTTGTAAACATTTTTCGAGCAATTTGTTTAACAGTCTTTATGAAGTTGCTCAAGTTGTTGACAGACGGCTTAGCTAAAATGTATTTGTAATGTCTATTGGGTGATTTACAGATCGCATTTGACAAATGGATGTATTTAGTCGTTAGCTAATAATAATTTGTCAAATTTACATATGTGAAGAAATAAATTAGCTTATTAAGTATAATATATTGAACAATAAGTGTATTTAAACATGCAATAAGTTGATGGGGGTTTTCAACATAAAAGTACGATATATACATATATATTCTTAAGGATTATGAGATGCTGCCTGTCATTGACAGGTGTTACGAAATATGTAGCAATTTAGGGTATTCTTAGATTCTAATGTGATGTTTGAAACCCTTTCTGTGTGAACTAGGCAAATAAAAACATAATATTTTTTGGATAAAAACTAAATCAAAATTTAAATAAATTTTAGAATTAGTGGACACTTACAAGTTTCATTAATATATTTTTGTTCACTTTAAATATAATAGAACGGACTACACATTTTATATTTCTTGGGACAAGGAGATTATCCACACTAAGTATACCACCTATATGGACAGGTAGTGGTATTTATTATGAGAACAAGGCAACGTTTTTGCTTTACTTTAAGCAGTTAGACTCATAATTAACTACGTATGTGAATAAATTGATTATACTGAAGACCTGTGCCAAACTGGTAATGTTGTTTCATAACCTTGAAATTGGGTTCAGATATAAAAAAGCTAGTGGTGCTGCTTCATATCTAAATGGCGAATAGAGTTGATCTACACACTCTTGTTGGGTTAGGTTCACATTTAGTAATTCTCGTACGTCTATGACTTCAGACTTTTTATGACCATAACAAATTTATTAATTTGACCAATATTTAAGAAAAATAATATAAATTAAAGAAACTGTACTCCCGTATGTCCTGCATATTTCCGCGAAAATATATGTGAATATGAAAGAGATATACAATAACACAACCAAATCCACTAGCAAATTTATATTTAGAAACCATATAAATTAATTAAAACTCAACTACATGTAGTATAAATTTAATATCAAAACCATTTACTAATTATACAATGGCCGCCCTTGGTCATTTTACCACCCAAATAATTTGTATGACCCAACCACAACCAACGTTCGCACAGCAAAAGAATATCTTAAATGTCAAATAACGACAACAATGAGTGTGGAGGCCCAATAATATGTCCACTTACCTTTTGCAATATAAATGAAGGAGAACCAATAAAAAACTACAATATCCGCTATTAAATTTGTAAATATGTATGTACCTATATGGTTGTTGTATATTTTTCTCAATTAATTAATATTTTAACAACACTACTTATAAGTTTATAAAAAAAAATTTTTCCACAATATTTTAACGATTTTTCACTAACATAGGTAATTTATTTTATTATTTCCTTTTTTCTTTTACAGACAATATTTATTACACTTCCTTTTTGATTATTTCATTCAATAGTTGAATTGAATGTAATGAATTATTTTCTTTACATCAGACTTTTCTTAAGAAAGCTCATTCTTTTTCCACTTTTTGCCCTTTTTATTATTTTCTTTATATTTTTTTTTGTGCTACTTCAAAGATCATTATTTAATGTAAATTTATTTATTTCTTTTGCACTTCTAAGCACTTTTGTTTAATTAATTACTTTTGATTTTCATTTGTTGTACATATTTACTTATACGCTGTATAAAGTATACAGCCACTTTTGCACTGTTGTTGCTGTTGTTCACACGCAAAATCTTGTTTATATTTGTTGTTATTTTTATATGTATGTATATTTTGTATCTACCACATGCGGGTGGTATGTGTGTATATGTTTAAATATTTTGCACAAACGAATCCAAAACCAACAAAAAATATAAGGAAAGGGGAGGTCAAACTAAAGAACAAAAATTAAATTATAATTTTAACAACACAAATATTTTATTCCGCTTCTAAAATCACACACAATTTTAAACATCAACGACCGAGGAGAGACTAATTTGCCAGTCACTAAAGATTCATTAATTTTTCGATAGAGAGAGAGAGAATGTTTGTATTTATTATTATAGCAACTGACAAGTTAGTGTACACAGTTGTATGTACATAACAATAGTACTATTTAAAACAACTGTGGGTTAGTATGTATGAAAAACGACTGTTTAATTTAAAAACATTACAAAAAATATTTTCTATAAATTATGACCGTACTTAATAACGGAATATCATTGTACAACAATATAAGGTAGACTCATTAGAAACTACATATAAGAATGTTGAAAAAATATATCGTCCCTGTTTTGAATATTAGTACTATGTGGATTTTTTCGAATTTTTTTTTATTGTTGCAATTTGTTCCTTTACTGGTCATACATGTGTGCACAAAAGCATTTTTTGATATTTTAATTGGTTCAGGATTTAACAAAAGCACCTATGTGATTTTCATATACTAAATGCTTCAACAAAAAGTCCTATGTGTTTCTAATCATATAGGTTTTTTTGTTCTAATCACTATAAATACATTAAGTTTATACTGGTAATTATAACGTCAAAAAGAGTAATTGAACGCGAGTCTCCAAGTGTAATTATAGATCCAATATTTTTTTTTTCAAGCGATTTAATATTGTCCGTCCATCTCTAATTTATCAAATTTTAAAATATAACTTTTGGCCGCGGAAATGCTGATTTTAAACGAACAAATGGTGATTTTGAAGCAATTGTAGATAATGATGAAAACCACATTAATGAAAATGTAATTCTTACAAAAACAGAGGTAAAACAAAGACGTAAGGAAATGAGGCTTTTAGGTAAACAATATAGACAAAGAAATGCAAGATCTATAAAAGCTAATTCGTGGAAGCATTTGGCTTTAAAAAACGGAAAGGTCTAATCTATGCGCTGCAATTGACAATGTTCGAATGTTTTTGGAAATTGTCATCATGGATTGCTAAAAGAGCCTTCATCAAAGGATTGGTTCAATTAAGAACCAAAGCTTTAAAGCGTCGAACAGAAACAACTAGAAACAACAACAGCCTACTGCTGATGATGTCAGCCATAGATTATGCAAAAAATTATTTTTAGAAACTTTCAATTTAGACGCAAATACATTCCAAAGATGGATCAAATCTAACTATAAAAGAAATTTTACAAAAAGAAGAAAATGCTGCTAAAGTCGGAAATCTTCTGAAGTGGTTGGACTTAATACCGAAAATTCCAAGCTATTATTGCAGAGCAAAAAGTTGGAGGGTTTACGTAGATGAGGAGTTTAAATCAAAAGTTCAAATGCACAAAATATATTGTGAGTGGTGTAAACCAAATAATCAAGTAGCATTTATGAGAAATAAGTTTTGCAATAGTTTAAAGCAGCAGAAAATATTAATTTTTAAATCTCGAAAAGATAAAGGCGACAGATGCGTGGCATATGAAGAGGGAAATTTAAAAGAAGAAGATTATCAACTTCATATTATCAAAAAGAATGAAGCTAAAGCTGCAAGGGAAGTAGCCATTAGCAAAATGTCCCCAGAAGTGCTGGTTGTAACGATAGATATGCAAGTGTTTCATTATCTTCAACATTTTTAGTTTCGGAACAATATTTTTTGTTTGTGTGGCATGAAGGAGATGGAGGCGTAACGGAAAATAATATAGCAAGTTGTATTATACAATTTTTAAAAGATTATTGTTTAAAATATAAAGTGGTAATACTCATATGGTTGCAGTTAACAAAATAAAAATATTTCTTCATCCACAGGCCTTGAAATTGAACAATTAATTTTAGAAAAATATGATGGAAGTGGATAGTGTACATTCAACCGAGTGAGTATGTAAGTCGCATGACACTAGCCAGGCCATCGCAACCATACAAAATAAATTATTTGGATTTTAAATTCTTTAAAAATTATGAAGATGTCGCAGGGAATTTCACTTCAATTAGACCAGGAAAAAAACCTGGGAAAGCAACAGTAACTGATATTCGAGCTCTTCTTTTTAAAGACAATGTAGTTAAGTTTAAAATACGTCACTCAAATAATTGGGAAATTTTACAACAAAAGAGAGCAAAAAATAAAGTTGTGGAACCCAAGCCATTATATAGTTTATTTGAATACACTGTGACATTGGTATACTAAGCTAAAAATACCACAATTTTTATACCAAAACCTTAATATTCTAGCCTATGTATGTAGGTTAAAATATTTAAATATAAAGACTGTTTTCCAAAAAGTGCTATGTGGAGATTTTTTGAATAACTCGAAAACGCGTTAAAATTTTGTATCTTTTTTGATATACACACAAAGTACATTCGCAAATGAGTCCACGAAATGAATTATTTTTTATAAGTAACGCGATATAAAAAAAGTAGAGCTAAATTAATCAGTTTTTTTGCTTTTCTGAAAACTTTGTTAAAACCCACATAGTACTAATATTCAAAACAGGGACGATATGTATCTAGTTTTTTTTTGAAAATTTTCTTTTTTATTGTTGAAGAAATATCATAAAGGGTGTTTTTTTATAATTGTACAAAATAACACAAAAAAGTTAATTTTAATCAAAAAATATTGTTTATTCGAAAGATCAAAACATGACATTAACATTTGAAAATGATTTCGTACCTATGGTCACCGCGGCTGTTTTGTCGATGCGCATTATAGACGTATAATTTTGGGCCAGTTTTTCGACCATTACAAATAACACGAACAATGTTGGGCTCTAAGGAGTTAATTGTTGGTGGTTTATCAGCATAATGACATGAAGTCACTGGTGGCCTCACAGGAAATAATCGAGAAGTGCCAAATCGCACGACTTTGACAGGTCGATATATCGAAATCAAATTATCGCCAAGAAACTAACGTGATGCCACCAGCGTGTAAACCGCACCAAACGGTGCATTTTTCTGTATGTAATGAAGTGGATTCGTCTCTCTTCATGTGCGGAGAGCTTCATGTTCAGCCTCACGGCTGACTGACACTTCGTTTGACAGTTAAGCCTTTCGTTAGTTCCATTGGGCTTAAAAAATACCCACCATCAATATGTGACAATAAACTATTTGTCCGATATAGGGGTTATATGGGGGGTTGTGTCAATTATGAACCGATCCTCACAACAGTTGGTAAAAAGATTTAGGTTCATATAAAACGTGTTTATATCCAATTTTATTACGATATTAATTATTATAAGACAATTATTAACGTTTAATACTTATTCTGAAGGGGACCTTCATACTTTACAGTATAATTTCAGAGAACTTACAACTACATAGTTTGTGCACTACATAGTTTCACAAAAAAAACCATAATGACAAAATTAAATTTAGTATATTCTAATTAAAAAAAAAAATACTAAAATTTGAACAAAATTTTGGGATATATGGAGACTTACAATTACAGTAGTACTCGAATTCAGACAACTTTGTCTTTATATAAAACTTCATTAAATGTTGTGATAAATATTTGTCAAGCATAGACACGAGATAAGGAATATATGAATATTACAACTATATATTGGAGAAAGAAATGGCCTTTTAGATTGATTTGAAAACCTAAATGGTTTCAACTGTATTGCACAAAGTTAGGAATTAGACTTTTGTATATTAATGTAGCTGTGTCTAGGAGTGCCAACCGAGAATAGTTTTTACAATACCTGGAATCGAATTGACCTATTTTACACATACGTCTAACGAATGCATTGGTTCTCGTTAAATATCACATAATCCGGTCAACTCAATTATATATAACGTAAAAACATTGTTCTCGTCTTAAAACGAAAGTTTTTAGAATAAAATTTAAATGTTTGGTACAAAATCATAATACTTTTAAAATATACATCAATTCATATAATCTTACATAATTTTTAATTAATTTAAATAAATTTCGGGATTGGCATTCCTTATTTTATAAGATTTTACAGTTTTCGTTGGTTAATATAGTTAATACTTACCATTATAGATATGATAAAGGTTTCAATAATTTTGATGTTAATAAATCACCAACAAAAATGTTCTTAAAAATAATAAAATTTTCATTTACTCGAATATTCAATAATATTTCAATTCAGGTCTTTATTTATAATAAATTTTCATTTTGTTTTGTAATTTTGAATTACCACATCAATAATAATCGTAATACATAATAATAATAATAATAATAATAATAATATAAATATATATATTTTTTAATTATTTTTAAACTTATACCTAAAAGGAATACAACAATTATTATACATTGATAATTTTTTTCAACAATTTTTAATATAATCGTACAAATAAAATAAAAATTAATTCAATTCACTAAAAATATATGTATATGTTGTTATGTAAATGTTATATGTATATATTTATATGCATATGTACTATAAATATTTTTATTTGTATAAAAAAATTTCCAAAGTAAGATAATTCAAAATAAGATTTTTTTTTAATAAAAAAATTATAATTAAGGGCCTGGCTCACAAAATGCGAACGAATATTTTCTTTCTTATTTTATATTGAAAACAATAACAAAAATTCAAATTTATTTGTTGTTTTCAATATAAAATAAGAAAGAAAATGTTCGGTCGCATTTAGTGAGCCAGGCCCTAAGTATACAACAAAATACATTGGTATGTATGTAAATGTTTATGTATATGTATATTTATCGCTATTTATTACTGTATGTATTTTGTAAATATTTGTTTTTTGTAATTTCATTATATTGTTTATTTTTATTTTGTTTTTAATTACATATTTCTTGGCATTAAATGTACTAATTATTGTCTCGGAAGACTATTTAGAGAAAAAACTTTAACAAAACAATAATTGTAAAAAAAGGAACAATTTCTATGATTTCATTTCATTTTAACAACTTTTAGTTCGTTGATATATATATTTTTTTTTTCAACGACAGCAACATTTACTATCTGCAAATTGACACAATTTCTTCTTTGTTTCTTGTTCTATTATACAAATGTCGTTTGAAAATATTAATAATTATATATAAAAAAAAAATATTGCACACACATACAAAAAATATGTTGGAATGTTTAAACTCTCAGCATCTCATCATATTTGTAGGTGGAATTTTTAAAGTCCATATATAGTAGTTAGTCAAAAATTTTGATTTTTTATTTATGATAATCGGAAATCGATTCAGAAACCTCTGAAACATCTTGTGACTCTTCACGAGCCCGTCTCTTGGCACGCCATTCCACAATACAAAAGCAGGCAGCTCCTATAGTTCCTGTAACGACCAAAATACCCAATTGAGCTCTTAAACCCAAATGCGACGAATAAAAGAAACTTATGGCAGCGGCCACCGACTGAAAAAAAATTTAAATTATTTAAAATATGCCAAAATATTTTAGATAAAAAAAGTTACCTGGGTAAATTTAAACAAAGCAAATGCTCCTACTGAATTTTTAACAAATACACCACCCAACATTGAATAGATCTGGGTATTAAAACAGGCATCACCAAAACCCAGCAACAAGGCACACACTAAAGCAATCCATACTTGGGGTGGATCAAAGTAAGAGATGTCATCGGTGTCATTGAATGGAGCAGCATCGGGTAAATTTAAGAATATCAATAGAAAAGCTATCATGTGTATTATATAGCCGGCAATAACGATGGGATCACGTCCGTAACGTGTTGTTTTCGAGGCCAAAATGCCAAAAAGACTGCCTCCGAAAACCTCGCCTACACCTATGCAAATACCAGCCAATCCCATGATTTCTTTGGGTGTATCCGATATTTTTTGAGTGAAACCAATTGAAGGCCCATAAACACCGCTAAAGAATGACAGTTCAAAACCTGGAAAGGTAAAGTTTATTAAAATGTTGTTGAATAATAAATCGTTGTTGGTTTTAAGCAGAAAGGATATTCTTAATGTATTTATTATTGGAAAATATGCGCCTAAAATATGATTCAAAAAAAATCAAAATATGAACTAAAAATTTAAAAAAAAAAATTTGCACTTATATTTTTGTTTGTGCAGAAACTTAAAATAATTAACTATGGATCGCGCAATGTCCAAAAAATTCGCAACAGTGTTCCTAGCAGTTAGGACTTTTTAAATTAAACCAGGAATTAAGTAGTTAAAGTGGTAACTTTGGTTAAAGTTTTCAAATTATAATTGTTCTTCTGAGAAAACGATTGATATATTAATTATAATTAGAGATGCCAATCGGGACTGATTTTGCCGAAAAAACCGATTAAATCCCGGGATTCCCCGTTTGGCATCTCTAATTATAATATCTTGGTACTTGTTTAAAGCCACAATCTTGATCGTGCTGTAAAGTAGCATCCAGCCTTAATTTTCATCTCCTAATAACTCAGCAGTTAAGCAAGTAGTAAATGTATCCCTAATATAAAGTAAATGTCACTAATGTCTGATTACTTGGCCGACTCCATTTGACACGCATGTGCTATTTTTAATGCAAAGAGAAGTCAATTGGTTACTTTATACATCCCACGTAATCTAGCGTAAAGACAATTGTCACATAAGTGTATCTAAGTAATCTGTAGTGTAGTCACTTTACACGTTAATTTTGTAGTGCAAATCTAATGCACATGTTAAAATAACTAGTCACGTAGCTAGTTATGTAACTAGTTTTCATCCTGATAAATTTAATGAATTTTTGATACATACAAAAAACTTTAAACTTTTTTGAAGCAAAATGTTTTGAACATAGAGAAACATAGAGCGGAAACTAGAAAAAAACTCAAACAAAAAAATTACTCAAAATAATCACACATACGAGTGTTGTTTTTGTTTTCACATAGTTTTTTCTACTAATACATTCTCACCACTTAGGTTTTTGACAATTGAGTTAGGTCTTTGACAGCAGAGTTTCCGATCTATGTGTATTTATCTATGGTTTTGAAATTATTATTTTCAATTGCTGATAGAGAAATGAAGAAGACTTAATGGCAGTTTCATGAAGTCGATAACATTTAAGGCTATTTCTATAACAAGTTAAAAAAAATCTTTTTGCCAGACAATATTTTGCCCATTGACGACAAAGTTAAATATAACAAAATATGCATTATTAATAAAATATGCCCTAACAAATCGATGCCATTTTACAGCTAAATGTGCGATTCGGATAGATAATTAGTCTTCATTGTATTTGGACGTTCGAGAAAAACATGCATTTGCATATAAATCCGCCCCTAGTTATAAAATACAATTCCAAACAATATTCATTCCCTGTTTCTTCACTGCCATAGCCTGCAAATGTTAGCAACATATAGACGTCATAGACGATGGCGTAAAATTCCGACAGTGCACCTCCCGAACAATTTGGTTATCACTTTTTACCTCCTCCATTTCAAGGCATTCACAAATTTGCAAAATATCAACAAGGTTCTCAAAGTGCTGCCCAGTATAAATTAGGATATATATAAAGAAACCTTGTTGTTTACCTACAAAACGATTGATTCCGTGTGGTCACTTTCGTTGAGTGATACCCAGTGGATAAATCTTCAAATAACATCTGAACACCATTTTTAAGAGGAAATAAAGGAACACCTAGTCATGTTGGCGCAACAGTTCCTTCTGGGAGTCATGTAAACATCGACATGATACTGTTGGATTATCTATCAAGGCATGACTTAGGTACAGAGATATGAACATGATCCGTTTGATCGCATCTCTTGGAGCGACCTTCATAAATCCCAAAAACGCAGGATACCGAATTAATGTCGCACAAATTCCATATTGTCGGTGCTTAATTCAACAATGATTTTCTAAAAATTTGCGAAAGATTCAAACACAAATAATACCTTTCTCATTAACATTCCATTAAAAAAAGTCTAGACCAATTCCCTTATCATCTGCCAGTAACAGAACATCATCAGCAAATATATAACATCTTCAAAATTGGATCTAACGGTACAAATCGTTCAAATAAATCATAAATAAAAGAGGCCCCAAAGTCGAAGGTTCTGCTATAATCAAGAAATATGATAATTGTATTCAACTTTGTAGATTATTGTAAATAAAAACCGAGAAAAATAAGACCATAGATGACAACTAGATAGGTAACTGAGAGCCAAAAACCTATGTCTGTTGTCAAAAACCTAATTCATGAGAATGTATTATATGTATTTTGTTATTGTATCACCCGTATGTGTAAATCTCTAGTAGTGTGAACGTCTGTAGTTGAAACACCTGTATAGGTATATAAATTCCTTCAAAACTGACACAAACGTGAAAATGTATTATTTTATAAAGCTTTTATATACTATGTATGTATTTCGTTTAATGTTAGAAAAACTATAGTGTTTTCTGTTTTGTTGCAATTATTTCCGCATACGTCAAAGAAATACCTTACATTTTAATCATATACATATCAAATCACGATTCTAAACTGAAAAATGGTGTTCGTCAAAGAACAAACAAATCCGAAGAGTAATGAAATAAGGAAAAATAAATTAGTTAAATCCTTTCTGCATTAAACTATTGAAATATAAAATGAATTTCTGCTCACCGGTATACAAAAACGCCATACTCAACAGCAGCATGTCTCGAGTGAAAAACAATTTACCAGCCGATACTAAAGCCACCTTCGAACGATCATAAGGCGATTGTGGCTGTTGTAATTCCGTATCCATATGCGAATTATCCGGCACTGAACGCAATGTGGCCAAAAATATCACACCCAAAACCGCCACACCAATTAGTACACCAATAACCAAACTGCGAGTTTGTTCGTCAATATGATCCTTATTTTGGAATTGGTAGTACACAAACAGATTGCCAAAGAACATGCTGCACTGTAGTAAGGCCCAAAAAATGCCCGAGTTACGTGATATATTTCCCGAATCACTGCAGCGTGCCAAAAATGTACCCTGGCCAGTCCAAGTAATGGCGGCACCCGCGCCCAGTAAAGCACTCGAAACATAAAGCAGCCAGGTGGTGGGAAACAAAAATGTTACCATGAAGAATCTAAAAAAAAAAAAAAATACCATACAATTAATTTGAATAAAATTAAAAAATGCACCCACTTCAAATAATACTTACGTATAGGTTAATGCTCCCACTAGCATGGCGGTACGTGGTCCTGTAAATGCTATAAAGGAGGGCGCAAACCAATTGCACAAAGCAAATGAAGCATAAATAACGGCCAAACTAATGTAACCATCGCCTTTGAAGCTGGGATCATCTTTGTTGATACTCACTAACAATGTTTTCTGCAAGTGTAAGAAAAATAAATAGTCAATATTTAAAGCATACTTTAGGGGCTTATTTATATATATACTTAAATACATGTAATGGAATATGTAATGATAGGAGAATGTGTGCGTTTGTGGTGTCAAAGACTCGTAAGCTTTGTGAGGTGTCTTAAATTACGCTTGCGTTTTTAAGTTATTGACCCCTTCTTCCCAACACAAACATTTATTTAAACTGTTTTGGTCTTAATATGCCGAACATGCAGTACGTTCAAGTGCAAACAAATATAATTATTTTTTTTTTTTTTGCTTCCTTGTCATATTTTTTGAGAAACTAAACGTGTTATTGTTTCGTTCGTTGTTTTTTTTTTTTTTTTTTTGTTTACTTAATACATTAACGATTGTTTTTTTATTTTAATTTACAGGGAGTTTTAATAAGAAGTGGTTTTAAAATATGATTACCATTACAACTTAGGCTAACAATATTGATGTTATTTATAGTCTACCGGATTGAATTGGAAGATCGATTTAGGTTATATAACCCAAAATCTTGCTTAGAACAGTAGTTAATCACAATTTACCATACCTACATACATACTTTGGATTTAAAGTACAATGCTATAAGCAAACACGACAGTTCTTAAACCACCATTAAAAACGCGCGTTATGGTTTAAATACCAGTTTCAAAGTTAGGTTTAACTTAATAGTTAATAGAGAACTAAAATATTAAACTTCATTTTAAATTATTAGTAAATCAGATCGGGTTGAAAAGTCTATAAGTTATCTGGAAGCAAAAAAATAGATGTGTAAAAAAGCAGAGGCGACTGCCTCTTATTAATGCATTTGAAATCTGGGGGGCTTCGAAAAACGTATACACACAGGGTCGTATTGTGCGTTAAAGTAAACCCTAATTTATTGGCTTAACACAAACATTCAGATTTTTTCAGATTTTCGGGGTATTTGAAAACTTTCCGAAGACTTCATATGTTTGGATCCGGATCAAAGGATCATATATGTATTTGTTTAAGAATTCTGGTAGTCGTGGATTTTTGTTTTTTTGTGATTGTTTACATGTTTCAATTAAATGAAAACATATTGAGCCCTAACCGCAAAAATATCTTAAACAACAAACTTCACTTTTGTAATTGTTTGCATGTTTTAACTCAATGTTAACATATGGGCGATGTGCATTTAAACTAAAATAGTTTTTTGCTATAAAATTGTAACGGTACTTTGTACACCTATCGAATTTCAGCAGATTGTGTAAACGATCCTAAATTATCGATTTGCATTAAAAATTAAAGTCGAATGTATTGTTGGTTAAGACATTTATGCTGTTAGTCCAAAGACATACCAAGGTACCCTGTTAAAGCTTAGCTTAAGTTCGTGATATTTCCGAATATACCTCCAAATAGTGTATTAATATAGGACAAAATACAACAACACAAAAAGGCGCGTAGACTCTTTACCTAAAAACAAAATTTATCCTAGAAATAACATGATGCACTTATGTATGTATAGGTATAAAATCTACAAAATTGTATCTGCCTGTATAAATTGTTCAAATAAATCATTAGAAGAGGCTCAAAATAGAACCTTGTTGCACTCATATATAGGTTTTCAGAGTTGTTGCATCTCCAGAGTAGACATATTTGCACCTGTTATTAAGAAAATAACAGACTAACTAACAGGCGGATGACTCAAAGTAAAATTTGTATTTCATGACTCAAGAAATTTTAAGAATTCTATTAATTTTTCGGTCCAATTTACTCCTTATCTCATTAAACATAATCTAAAAACAAACCCGTTGTACTAATGTCGCTTTCTAAAATCATATTCATACCGATTCAAATACTCGCCGGAATTATTAAATCTCAACTATTTTCGGACATTACGCGACGTTACTGATTAAAGAGGTGATTTACTCTTCGGTACTGGAATATCTCTTCTAACTTTCCAGTAATCTGGAAATTTGGCGAGAAATGTATAAAAATATTAGCCTCATAACTATAATGGTAATCCATCAGGTACTGTACCATTACTCCTTATATTCATCATTGCATCGAAAATCTCTTCCTCAGTTACATTTCAAAAAGAAAACCTAAGTTATTATGCAAATAAAAAGGCAGTGAAGGTATGTTATTTGGTATAATTCAGGCGCGGATACATGGGGTGAAAAAAGGAAATTCCCCACCCAAAACCGAAAAGTTTTAATGTATAAAAGGAAACAAAAATGTAAAATAAATTTTGCTTTATTTAACCACAAAATGGTTGACCTATGAAGAAGAAGAATCCTCACAATAAGTACGTCAAACTAAATTTATACGGGCTCTTGATGCTCTTATCACAGAAGCATTCATCAAAACAATTATACATTCATATTCAATAAGTCTCTATACCAATTACACTGTACTCGAAATTGACACAGTTTTCTGTCAATCGGGGCATCCGGCAATTTAAACAAATTCAAGTACGCTGAATCCAGTAAATTATTAAAATCTGTAGCTTAGGCGTAGCTGCATTTTCCAATTTTTTATGCCGTTTTAAAAAACAAAATTTTGCTAAAAAATAGAGTTAATTTTATTGCGGAATTTCGGTTTTTTAGTTTATTCAATAAACTAAACCATTTTAAAGTTACACGAATATATGTCGTGCAACCTCCTCCATTTTCGAAATAACGGTATATCTCGAAAACAGGAGCTAACCTAAAAAACTGGATTTTGCGTACTCAAATTATTTTAACCCGATGGGTGCCCCGCTTGAGAGTTTTATCATTTGATTTTTGATCTTAAGACAGATATTATGATTCCACGAATATTTTGGAGGTATATATCGATGGCTTAATATAGAAAGAGCGTATCTCAACTTTTAGTTACTTTACAGGAGAAGGAAAAAACTGAATAAAATCTGAAAGTGCAAGTGAAAAATAAACAACTAAAAATTTGTAATATTTCGAAATATACTTTTAGAAAAGTTGTTTGTTTTAATATAAACCAAAAAATATGCACTCAACATTAAATAAGTTAGCGCTTTTTCTTTAAAACTATTATTGAAATGAGTTAGGGTTTTTTTTTAATTACTGTAAATCTGTTATTCGTCAACATAGGAAACGAAATTTTTTAGGAAAGGTGTATTTGAGTTTTGTCTACCAGAATATGTGAAAAAAAAAACGAGATACGACCTTTCTATATTAAGCCATCGATATACCTCCTTGATCACCAACATCTTAGCTTGAAAAACAATAGCTTCATTTGGAAAAAGGTATAATGGCTGAGTTCTTTAGTTCATTTTAGATCCGTGTCAATGTATATATTATATATCCAGGAGTCATATTAATTTATCAGAGTACTTCATTGCCTTATGAAATAAATTAAAACTTTGCAAATTTCATAAGATGCGCAAGGAATTTAGTTTAAGATCAGGGACATTGCGTCCCTGGTACACTGGTAGATCAGCACGGGTAGAACCGTTTTTAGATTTCAGATCAGTTTTCAGTTTACATTAATTACATTTTCCTTATTTTCGGGGTCAAGTTGTAAAACCTTCTGTTATATTTTAAAGTTTCATTAACCACCTTCAAAATGGCCTGTTAATTGTTCAATATTTGATGTCTTATGTAATTATGCATGAAATTCATTAAAATTTGTTCAACTAATTAAATTGAAGTCAAACAAAAATAAATATATTGTGATATATTTTTAACGCAACCTAATGACATTTCAAAAAATAAGTATCTATAAACATTAAAATAACATACATACATACAAATATTTGTAACAATTTTGTGTAGTATGCATTTAAAATTGAAAAAAAAAAATAAAAGAAAATTGTGACATATTGCTGGTTGATGACATTCGATACCGTTGCATTTTGCTGCACAGACAGGAAATCACATATTAAAACCACAATTTCTTATGAACTCAATAAAATAGTACATATTATTTGTATAGGAATAAATAAAAAAAATAAATTAATAAACTGTGGCAAGTGAAAGTTAATTACTAGTTACATAGACAATTAAATTTAAGATAAACAGCAGACTGCAACAAAAGAATATGCTAAAGCATAAAATGTTCTTTTACGCATTATTGATAATAAATATTGTGTTAAATTGTTTTTTTTATTTAATACTTATTTATTTAATATTGTTTTTATATAAATTATTAAGTGTTCGTTTGAATTTCTTAAGGCCAATAAACTGATAAGCCTGCTGGGACTTGCAATTCGTCGTTTCTTCAATTTGTTTAGAATGTGTGTTATTTTTCAATAACATTGATTGCCTTAATAAATTATGAACAACCACTTTATAATTAAATAAATATTCAATTAATCTATAAAAAAAAACAATAACAACAAGTAAAAATTAATGACCTATTTAAATTTGTTTATAAATATTATAAATTTATTTACTAGTTACAAGTGCATTTTCAACACTTTAAATGCCAATTCTTTTAAATAAAAATAATAAATTTAATACATCTATGTATATGTGTGTGTATTTATAAAAAAAAAAAAAACTTTTGAAAATAACTGTCACTTTATATGTATGCTCATTCATATCGAAATAATCGTACATTTTTTTTCTAGCTGTATTTCCAGTTTACATCAATTACGCATGTCATAATTTTCAAAACTTAAGCATGTAATGGAAAATTTTCTGAAAATTTAATATGCATACATCGCAGTACAGTGGTCAGTCAGTCAGTCTCTCTCAATGTTACCAACCAATAAAAACAACATTAACTACATAATTTATGTTGTGGAAATCCCCCATTTTTCCCAAGGGGATTTTTTATTTGCCTCAATTTTAGTTTTAACTGTTAATTTTAAAACTAAAACTTTTTTATGTTTTAAACAACAAATTTTATGAGGTTAATGTAACAATTCCAAAAGGGGATTTTTTTTTATAATTTTAACAAAATCTAGGTAACCTTCAAGAATTTTTCTTATATTATTAAGAATATCTTTAATTTGTTAAATTTTATAATCATAGTAACTGTGTATGTAAACGTAACTTTTTCGTAATGGGTCACGATCAGTATTTATTGTGTTGTTGTTTGTAACGCCCACAAGCATTAGTCTAACACCCACGTCAACGAATTTGAATCACGTTTTAACGATATCCATCTGGCTGGCTGTTCCAAGTTCGCAATTTTAAGATATTTCGATAAAATTCAATTTGATGTTACCCTTAAAACAACCTTACTACCGTTACCGAAATAACTGCAATTACCGCTACCACCAAGGCTATCGTTACCGAAATAACTGCAATTACCGTTACCGATATTATCAAAATTAGTGTTACCGTTACCTTTAACCCTGATAAAAATTTGCACATGCAGTTTTATCCGCCTATGAATGAAGCATATTGAAACTGGTTGAATCTTATATTACCTTTTACCAAAGTATTATATATTTTTGTTATTTAAAAAATTGGTAAAACAAGTAAGACAGCTATATACAGGGTTTCCAACAAGAGGTGTTATTTTGATATTCAAAGAAAAAATTGAATTTTTTGAGATAAATGATCGGATGTTTATTTCATAATAAAGAGGAAGGCATGCCGTTAGTAATGAAAAACAACATCAACCAAATGGCCACGACGACCACGCTTTCCATAACCAAATCGCAAAGTGGCTGCCCTATGTCCTCGATAGCCTCACGAATTCTATCTTTGAGGTCATGAATCGACGCTGGGCTGTTGGCGTAGACCTTATCTTTCACGTGGCCCCAAAGGAAGAAGTCGCAAGGTGTTAAATCACAAGATCTCAGTGGCCAATTGTGATCACCTCTTCGAGAGATAACATTTTCATGCATTTCAAGGACCAAATCAACAAAGACACGACGTTGTTGATGATCGGCCGGCTTGAGTTCTTGTGTTAACTGAACTTCATAAGCCTTAAGACCCAAAAAATGCTGTAGTGAATTTTAATCATTTCAGTGCGTTGTTGAAGCGTGTATTGTTCCATTATTAGTAATGGCGTAGTTTCTACTTGTCAAATGTCAAAGAATAAAAGCTTCAAAAGTGACAGCTACCGAAATACCGGGTGATTCAAAATAACACATCTTGTGGAAACTCCTTTACATTAAAATACAAATTAAAAATTTTTTTTGTTAAAAAAATATTTTTCCCGAAATTTCTATAGACTTACGTATGTATATACATCGTTGCTATGGACTTTGAAATATCTATCATTAGATATCCATATTGTCTACATTAATGACTTAGTAATTCAGATATATGTAGATAAAAAATAGGCCAAAAATCGAGGTTGTCCCGGTTTTTTTCATTTGTGGTCCGATTTTCTCGATTTTAATTAGCTATCAAGCCGGAAGAATTCCCGATATAATATATATATATACTTTGAGGAGTCGCAAATGAAAAATGTAGAAATTACAATCGGGATAACAAACTTATATATATCCATGCCACTCATGGTGAAGGTTATAAAAATGTTCTTAACCAAAATTTGGAAAACAATTTGGTGAAAAAATCGATTGTGTTTGTTTGCTTATACCTCATCCATTTGTGGGACGATTTTCTCTATTTTAAATAGCAACCTTAGTTGGACTATAGCGGATATATTGATGTATGTATGTATCTCAGCCATGTATGTATTTAGGTAAGTTATTCCAAAAATTGATTTCAACAGACAGACGAATATGACTATATCGATTCCATTCAAACATTTTGTGCGGATCGGTCCATAATTAGTCATAACTCCGATAAAATCACTTTAACGAGCTTAAATCTCTTAAAAATTTTGGTATCCAAATAAAATTCAACACAAAAATTTCAATATTTTTTGAAAATTTCAATAATTTTTTAAAAATTATTGAATTATTTACAGAAATCAGCATTTGCTCATTATAATCTGAATTCAGCACACTAATTCTTACCAAAAAATTACTAAATTGAACCCGAAAAAAGTTTCGGAACTTATTAGTATACATATTTTGTTCCCTATAACATTTATGGTCGATTATGGATGCCAACCGAACTTCAGTTGCGTTACCAGTTTGGCAACAGAAATGATAGTTGCCAGTAATACCATTTAGGCAACTGACAACGCTGTTAAAGTTCGGTTGCCAATGCATGAATCTAAGTGGAATTTACCACTGATATTAATTTTCCAGAACCAAATAAATGTTTTTATACAAAATACTCAAAAATCGGAGCCCGTATGATATCAGTGGTGGATATATTAGATCCGACACAGCCGAATTTAATACTTTTATCATATTAAATGCCTGTAATACTCCTATGAAAATGTTGTTTCAGTTTGCTATAATATAAATGAATTTATTAAATTAAAAAAAACGTGTGAATGGTCAAAACATTTAAAAACTGTTTATTAAAAAAATTAAGAATACGCATTTAGTTATTCGATGCCGTTAGACTGGTTTTATTGAAGAACGACCTTCAACTCACGTTATTAAAACAAAAAGGTTAAATTCTGATCACATATTTCATAGGTAAATATGTTAAATCAACAACTCACTGTTACTGTTTATAAACGTAGGTATAAATTAAAATATTGTGTTTAGTCATCTTTGAAAATTAGCATAAATTTTCATTCATTCATTGGCAAAAGTATTCGAAATTTATGGTTAATTTAATATAGGTTTTCACAGACATGTATGTACTTGTACACATGTACTTTTTTTTCCTTAGAAACATGTCCTTTGTACCACTGTCTACTGTCTACTGTCAGCTGTCGAAGCTTTGCAGCAACAACAATCTGGTTGTACAACATTGTGAATAAAAGGAATCTCAACGTTTTTTTTTTTTTTTAACAATTACAATAAACATGCAATAGAGTTAATTTACGAATTGTCTGCACTCTATGTTCTATTATTTTGTTTTTCAAATAGAAGATAAATTAAACAGGAGTGTTTTATTCGGCTATGCCGAATCTTATAATACGGGCACCCGATTTGGTCATTTATATATTTTCTATTACTAGATAATATCGGTGGTAAGTTTCACCTTGCTAGATTCACGAATTAAAATATCATCGGGAACAAAATACGTATAGCGATAAGTCCGAACAAAGTTTTTTATATATGAAGGCTATAGAAGCAAAGGCTGCAATGGTTTGTTACACAGAATAATATAATGAGTTTATATATTCCCTCGAATAATAATTGTAGCTGGTATATGGAAGATTGATTCCATTGTAGTAAACATATACACAGAGAAAACAAATTCGTGATAGCAACCGAATTTGTTGCCAATCGAATGCTTCTACCTTAATGACCGAATTTTATAGTTGTGGCTACAATATGTTGGAAGGGGTAACAGAAGTTTGGTTGCTTCAACCGAAGTTCTTCCTTATCAACTGACTTTCTGTTGATAGAACTGATGTGTACAACCGAATTATTCGATTGACAACAAATTCGGTTGCTATCACGAATCTGTTTTCCCTGTGCAGTACTTGGTGGATGGTTTGTTTACAAGAAACCTGTTATTGGGCTGTCTGCTTGTAACTAATATGTGAGTTCCTAGAAAATGGGGTCAACTACTAAGAACAGACTACTATAATGTAACTTTTTAGCTGGTATATGGATGGGTTGAGTACTTGGCCATATCTTTTTGACTGGCTGACATGTTAAAATGTCTATTTGTGTACTTAGTCATGTAACCAGTTACGTAGCTAGGAAGGTAACTGGCTTTATGTAACCGGTATATGAATTCCCAGTGTTAACCGTAAATTATAGGTAAAACCCCTTTTTCAGGACAGCCATCCAGAACGCACTTTGAAATTTCAGGAATTTCTTTATATGTTTTCTTCTTAAAGTCACAGTATGTATTATTTCTGCACAGGTAAAAAATAATTTTAATAAAATCACGAATGCGAATCTGTTGTGATTTGTTGCTTATCAAATAATTAGAATATATCCATAAATTTGATAGATTCTATCAACAGAAAATCAGTTGACACACAAGTATTACGATTTAAATAATCGAACTCTTGTCACCCCAACTAAAATATTTTAGCCACAGCAGAAAACTTCGATAATTTAGATCGAAACAAGATAATAGCAGTACGACTAAATTTTTAAATATTTTAACTGTTTTCACAGTGTATGTACTGCGTTTGAAAAGCAGAAGAGAGTGAAAGTCGAATATATTGCCTACAGGCTGAACTTGCACATAAAACAAGTTTACATCCATCCAGCGTACTCCAAACGAGTATTTTTGTTAATAGTGGCTTTTTTCTTGAACTTCAACCTGCGATGTTTCCATCTAGAAATCTTCTCCTTACAGCCATATGGCTAACTTTGAAAATTTAATTCTGTTTTTATTTGCTTGATAGATTACATTTGATGATTCGGACGATATTTCGATCGTCCTGTGGTGTAATTTTCCGTTTGCAGTACCTATTTTCTTTATTTTTCTTATATTCAATAGCGCTTAATATAGAGTTGAATATCTGAAAAAGATTTTCCCTATTTTCTTAACTTTAAAAGTAATTTTCATTAAGCAAAGTTGCAATGTATTGCGCAATCCACTAAAATGGCAATGACATAGAAGGCTCTGGAATTCGAACATACGAGTTTTGTCCGTTAAGAGCATTGTAGAAGATTCCCGAGAGATGGCGTGTGTATAAATAGTGGCAGAGGCTGCAGTCGTGAGTTGAGTTTATCATTGGCGCTGTTAGAGTTAACATCAATTGTCGTGTACATGTGTGTTTGTACATTATAAATTTTGTGTGCATTTCTGCGAATTGATAAACGTGTATAAAAAACACTGAGTGACTATTTGAACTGTTGTTGATGTACATTCTAAATAAATAAAGAGTTGTTACAATTTTAAACTACTAAAAATGCTTTTATTTGCAATCAAAAATATCCGGTTTATTTAAAGGAAATAAACCCCGTTTTTAAAAAGGTAAAAACGTAACAATATTTAACTAAATTGAGAAAATTTAAGAGTAAATTACTCTTAAAAAATATTTGAGTGCTTTAAAAAAAATAAAACAAATTAATTCAATAATCCAGCATTGCTATTTCAATATTGATAAAAAAAACATTAAAATAAACAAATTTTAAGTTTAAATATTTAAAGACTACAGCGTTCCAGTGGTACTGCTATTTTTGTTTTCGCAACTGTACACACATTCTGAAAAGAAAATGATTTTTTTTGAAAAGAATTACACATTTTGTTTAGATCTGTCTTAGTCGGACCTCTTAAATATTTTAATAAAAGTATTATTTGATTTGATTTTTCAATTCCCGGAACTGGAAATAATCCGGGAATTAGGGACCCTAGCACAAACTGATTTTATATCTCTGTGTTGAGCCATTGCCTACTGTAAGGCAAATTATGTATTCCACTGAAATAAAACGTACTTTTTAGTGATTCAGTTAAAACCCAGCAGTTCTAGGAAACAGTCGCGAACTAGTGATTTTACCCATCATTTAGGGTGGGAACTAGTTACTTCAATAGCTACTTGATTAGTTATTTTAACACGTGCATGTCCTAAGCGTGACCCCCGTTGACCCTTTTTGACTACAATGAGACTGCCTAATAGCTGATCCAAAGTAGTCAACGCATTGGATTCACATACTGGTTAAGTAGCGACAGTTACCTTACCAGCTATCTAACTGGTAACTTGATCAGCTACATAACTAGTTGTTTTAACATGTACGGGTGCCAATTAACATCAAATAGTCAGCTAAAAAGATATATCATAGGCAGTCAAATAAACGATTGCTTGTAAACAAACCTTTCTTCGACAACTCTCCAATGGATTGCTTCTGGTGGGTTAAATAACTACTTTCTAAAGTGCAGTACAAAATAAACGTTTAAAGTGACTTCACTATAGGTTACTAAGAGACACTAAAGTGAATATTGGCTTCATGCTATGTTATATGGGATACCAGTATACTTAATCAAAATTAAACTGTATGAGAATTATATCAACATGTATAAAACCAGTTTGAACGAATTACTCACAAAACGTTTAAAGTGACTACACTCCAGTTTACTTAGCGACACTTAAGTGTCAGTTGTCTTCACGCTAGATTACCTGGGATGTATAAAGTAACCAATTGTAATCTCTCTGCACTACAAAGAGCACATACATACATGTCAAATGACCAAAATATATTGTTCAAACCCATATTTGAACAATAATAAATATGAATTTAAAATGAATTAAAATCTTAATCAAAAATGAACTTATTATTTTTATATAAACAAAATTGTTAAATTTAAGAAAATATGTAAAGAATTGTACACCCTAATTCATAAGCATGTAAATTACATTATTTTAAGAATATTGATGTACAGAGGGCGTTACAAATGAATAGAAAACGTAACACTTTTTAGTACTTACGGATTTTTTCCAAATATCTTCGGCTATTTGTAACCGAAGATAGTTCTTGTTAGCTAAAATTAAAATTGAATTCTTTCACTTTTAGCTTGGCAACAGACCCAACAAGTTTAATTTGCATTTACTTAAAACCTAAAAATAAAACTTAAACTAAACTTACCTTTTGCTTAAAAATAAAACTTAAAATAAAACTTACCTTTTTTTAATCTAAAATTTGCTAAAATACTTACCATAAAATACTTACCTTAAAATACTTACCTAAATTAATAATCAAATTGTAAACCAGCCATAAAACAACAAAAAGGTGAATATGTTTTAATAAACAAAGAAATATAATATAAAAAGAAAATTACCCAACTCAAATCTCTTTTTATTTATTTCTTTTCCCCAAATCCCTACAATTATAATCACTCATATGAGTGATTGTAATTATAATCTCCTTTCTAAGATCTATTCTTAGCCCAGCAGTTCCCCTCTAAAAAGGAAGATTATTTAACTTTCTGTGTGGGTCCCATACACACAGAACTACATATATAAATTGGAGTCAGCCAAGTGATAAGACATTTGTGACGATTACTGTTTACATTGACTACTTGCTTAACTCCTGGGAAGGTTGTACTACAACTATAAAACAATTTCAGAAACAACAGGCCATTTCTTATTTTGTATGTGATACACCTAAAAAATGTGTCCGTTGTTTTTGTAATTGTTTTAACCGAATCATAAAAAAATAGCGTTTGAGTTCAGAGCGGCACAACTCTAATTTAAATACAATAATAATATGAAAATGCTATTCAAAAATGTGTATAGCAAAACAAAAAACGAAAAGATCTTTAAATTATATAAATAATACCCATGACTATTTAAACATGGACCAAAAATGTTAATAACAGAAAACTAGTTTTTTTTCATTCTGCCAATTATTAAATTATTGTACAAAGACATTCAACATTAAATACTTGTGGATTTTTTTTTTGTTGGCTACGAAGTCGAAGAATAACTTGTTTATTTACGTATTTGGCAAGACACACATTTAAAGTATCAAAAGTGTGTGTGTATGTATAATCGCTAAAAAAGTGGGCTCGTCTCGATTTTGGCGTATAATATAAATAATTTGCGTTGTATACATCCATAAACAAATATGTACGTACATATATGTATGTATGGATGTATGTATGTAGGAATGTATGAATGGAAAGCTTTATTACTAATACATACAAACATGTGTATGAAATAGCTATTACTTATATACATTAGAGTGCTCCAAGATTGTATGGATGAATAAAAATGTCAAGGTTCAGGCTGGTCTCTCTAGAATTGTTTTATGGATTGAAGAAATCAAGATTGGCTACCGTTACCCCTAAAATACAATTTCAAGAGGATACTTCCTAATTCGATTTGAAAGGAAATCTTTTCGAATTACAATGTATTTAGCATACATTTTCGAACGTTTTCCGAATGAGTTACGCAGGAACCGCCCAGCTTAACTACCGTCACCGTTGAGGTGACTAGTCGTAAATACCGTTACCTTTAAATAGGAGTATTCTATAAATAATGTTAAGTTATAAAAATTCAAATGTTTAATTTTAATAATTGAGTTTATTGAAATCTACAGAATTTAAAATCGGGGTTGTCATAGAATCCAATCATTGTCGGAATCGGTTTTGATAATGTAATTTTTTGTTTAATCGATAAAAAATTTAATTCTAGATCGAATATAAAAACGATAACTTTCGATTTCACAAGGCCAATGTACTTTTTCTTTCGTTCTCAAAACCGATTCCGACAATGATTGGATTCTATAACAACCCCGAATATAATAGAATACTTTGTAACTTTTTTTTTTACTAAATTTTTTTTTGTGTCATTGGCCTCTCCGCGCACAGACCGAAAATCTTTACAGTGTTTTTTTTTTGTTTTTCTTGGACCAGCACTCAGGGGATGACCCCTACTCATGCAAAGCATTGTGTTGGAACTAGGAAAATAGGTTATGGGAGGGAGGATAGAGAGAGTAGTGTTTGTGGACATTTGATTTGAATTTTCCTACATTGAAAGTGACAGGAAAGACTTCAGGAGGAAGCTTATTCCACATACGGACAGTACGGCTAAAGAACGAATTTTCCCTGTAATGTGTTGTGCGATCCACTGTCCAGTCGACAACAAATTGATGAGCCCTTGCCGAAGAACGTGTGTTGCGTAAAAAACTACGGGTTTCGGGAACAAGTTCCCTAATTTCAGCAGAACACATACCATTGTAGTATCGGTAGAACAGTGAAACACAACCCACATTGCGACGATGTTCCAGTGAGTCAATAGAGCTGGATACCCTACTGTCACCGATAAGCATCTTCGCCCTCTCCTGTACGCGGTCGAGTAACTCCAAAATAGACTTTGAAGCACCGGCCCACACATGAGAGTTGTATTCCATTTTCGGTCGGATATAAGTGGTGTAAATAGTAAGGAGATCAGATGGAGTGAAGTATGTCTTACACCGTTTTAGAAAACCAAGGCACTTGAATGCTTCTTTCGACACTCGAAAAGTGTGTTTTGTCCAGCGGACATCGCACTGAATACTCATGCCTAGAACATCAAGAGCTTCTGATTCCTTAATATTTACACCACCCATAAAAACAGATGAAGCAACATGATCTGTTGTGCGTTTGTGTGTTAACATACAACACTGAGTATAATAATAGAATACGATTTATTTCGGGATGAAAATACCGTTACCGAAATAAAAGGAAATACCTTTACCGCTAAACCATCATAACCGAAATAATCCAAATTATTACATCGGTTTACACTCTGGTTGTATCATCGAATCTTATTTCTTCAAAAATGAAGCTGGAGCTCGGTTTTCGATCGTTACCACACCATAATCAATGATGTTTTGTTTGAAATTATTGATCCGGGCGAAATGGGGTTTTAAAAGAGTGGCTCTACGTGCCATACGGCTACCGCAACCATAGATTTATTGAAATCAAACTTGATAAACTTTCGATTATTTCCTGTGGGACCACGTGAAGTAACTGGTTTATGCTGATAAACCACCAACAATTGAGGCCTTGTAGGCCAACATCGTTCGTGTTATTCGTGACATAGGGCCAGCAATGCTCGAAAAAGTGATCCAAAATTGGGCGTCCAGAATGCGCTTCTTCAAGATCAGCCGCGGTTACCATATGTCCGAAATAATTTTCAAATGTTAATTTTTCGTTGATGAAAATTAATTTGTTTGTCTTATTTTTTTACAATTTCAAGTTCTATCGGGCTTAAAAAAACACCCCTTACAATCTATAGAACAATTCTCGGTCAAAAATCGCGAATTTTTTTGTTGAGCAGTCTAATTCACTTGCATACATTATGTATGTACACATGCACGAGTATGTATGTATTTAATACATAATAATTTTGTTTACACGGTAAAAAAAAAACTATGTATATCAGGACTGGAACATTCAATATCAATTACATATTATTTTACAATACTATTTCATTACTTTTTCACATATGAAAATACCTCAGTATATATATTTCTTAAAAAAAGTTGAGTATTTAAAATTCTACATAACTTTTTTTTTTAACAAACACAAACTGCGAAGCGTTTTGCTTGTCTGCAGATACACCCAGAGTCTCTGGCGGGAATCGAACCCGCAACCCCCAGATTGATAGTCCAGCACACTATCGTGTAGTCTATCGGTGCTATTACTTTTCTGCCATTTCAAAAATGACACTACTTTGTTAAGATTTTACTACAATTTACAAATTTCAATTCTTCATCCCTGATGTATTTAATGTGCGTTTGCTCATTATTATTACTGAACTCTCAACAACACAATCACACGTTAATACAAACATACATCCATACATGTACTTTATATACTCCTACAAAGAGAGGGACGACTACGTCATATTCAAATTCATGGCTGCTCTGACCTTCCCATCATACGACCATGGGGCTGAACAAATTAACAAACATACACAACATGTTCATGGATTTTTTTTGGCGACTTGGAAATTCAATTGCAATGAGCAATAAAAAATAAAAATAAAATAAACTTGTTCAAAATTTAAGTTTTACAAAGTTTTAAATTTTTTCGGGTTTTGCTCATTTTACAAGCAATGTGTGTGTTTGTTTTGTGTAGCATTCACTTATTGGTCAATGGGTTAATAATGATAAACAAATTACATACATGCCATAAAAACATTTAAAACAAAATCGTACATATGTATGTAGGTATGCAAAAATAATAGTTTTTATTCGTGAAAATGGAAGGTAATTTTTGTTAAATTTACTATTTATTTACTATATTTACTTCCTATATTTTTATAGATTCTAAAATTAAACTAAAATGGAATACTAATAAGGTTAGACTTATTGCTTGTACTAATTCTCTTCCCATAATTCATACACTAGTACATGTAGCAGGAAATTATTCGCATAGAAAAACGAGTAAGAAAGTATGATCGGTCAAGCCCGACCATGTAATACCCTACACTAAATAAATGAGCAAAAATAATTTTCTTTCAAAATTTCAACAATTTATATTCGTGAGTGATTTTCCATAAACCATATAATACCCTACACTAAGTAAATGAGCAAAAACATTTTTCTTTCAAAATTTCAATAATTTATATTCGTGAGTGATTTTCGGAAGATGGCCTTATATGGGAGCTATGACAAATTATGGACCGATCACCATGAAATTTGGTGATGTGATTAATATCTATATAAAAGTTATTTATGTTGTATTTTATGTGTATACCAACATTTTTAGGAGATTTATGCTCGTTAAAGTGATTATCGGAAACAAGCTTTATATCACAGCTATGACTAATTATGGACCGATCATAATAAAATTTGGTGACATGAATTCTGTATACATAAAACTTATTTGGATAAAAGCTTGTGTAGATAGATACCTATATAAATAAAACATTTATGACCGATAAAGTCCAATTTCGGGAGGACATTTGTATGGGGGCTAGGTGAAATAATGAACCGATTTCAGCCAGTTTCAATTATATGCACCAAATTTTATCGATTTTTTACTTTGCGCACAAGGTTTACATGGACAGCCAGCCAACCAGCCAGCCAGACGGACATCGTTTAATCGACTCAGAAAGTGATTCTGAGTCGATCGGTATACATTAAGGTGGGTGTTAGACTAATATTTTCGGACGTTCAAATATCTGCATAAATCCAATATACCCTCCCCACTATGGTGGTGTAGGGTATAATTAAACTGAATAGTGCTACAATGGGATGATTTATTCCAAAGCGGACAGCTTTCGGATTTGTCATATCCGATTTTAACGAAATTTACAACAGTTATTTTGTATTACAAGTGTTTATCAAATCAAATAATAAGACGTCTTTAATATTTAAAAAAAAATTTCACAAAAGTATATTGTAGATAACTGCACATAACTTCTATGAATATTTCTCAAAGTTACATATCCCAAAACCCACTGCTTTAATTTTTTTTATAAAACTATATGCCAATAACCAAAAAAATTTTAAAGCTGGACACATTTTTAGTTTAGAAGTTATGAACAAAAATTCAATGCAACAATAAGTACGCACAATTATATTTTTTATTTTTTTTTTTTTAAATTTTCTCTCATAGTGCAAACAATTTTAAAAAATGGCCCATCTTCGAGAGGCCATAAAAATGAAATTCGAGCTAACTTTTCAAAACCCTTTTGGAAGTTATGTTTACTTAATGGTCTACTTTTATTTTCCATTGGAATTGTTGAGGCTGGTTTTTCTTGTTGCACAGTGTTACACATTTGGCTGTAAAATGGCATATTTTTGCATATTTTATTGAAAATGGTAATTTTATTATATTTTACTTCAAAATGCATATTTTCCCCACTTTTTAATATTATCCCCAAACAAATTTTATTTTTCGAATTTGATATTGTATATTAACAAGTAAGAGAGCTATATTCGGCTGTGCCAAATATTATATACCCTTCACCAAATTATACTTTAAAATAAAATTTAAAAAAATTTTTTTTTTTCAAAATTGTTTTTTAAAAGTTTTTTTCAATTTTTAAAAAAATTTTTTTTTTAATTTATTAGTGAAAAAAATGTATGACAAAATAATGTTTCCTGTAAAAAAAAATTCGGGTTAAAAAATATTTTTACCGATTTTGACCCATTGTATAGCCTTATATACCTCGTTGCAATGGACTTTGAACTATCTATTATTAGATATCCATATTGTCTATATTTATGACTTAGTAATCGAGATATAGATAAAAAAAAATAGGCCAAAAATATAGGTTGTCTCCGATTTTTGCTCATATCTCCGTTATTTATGGACGGATTTTGCTAAATAGGAAACCTTTTGAAAGCATGTCTGACAGAATTATTGAGGATTTGGATCCCGAAGATATCTGGGGTCTTCAGAAAATTGATTTCAACAGACAGCCAGACTGACAGACAGACAGACGGACATGGCTAAATCGACTCCGCTATCTATAAGGATTCAGAATATATATATATATATATACTTTATAGGGTCGGAAAATTATATTGTGGAAATTACAAACGGAATGACAAATTTATATATACCCTTCTCACGAAGGTGAAGGGTATAAAAACTGTGTGTCTTTCATACAAATGCTGTCGACTAAATTTTTTCGATATCTAGAAATTGGCATTAATCTTCTTGAAAATTGAAAATTATCATTTCAAAATAATTTGCTTCAAAAAAACATTTACATATTTTTCTTAAAGAGGTATCAACAGTTTATTAATTGTAGCAACACATTCAAATACTTTTTAACTTCTCATATACAATTACCACTCTTTCATTTATTATGATATGAAAAATATGGTTGGAGCACGATCAATATTTTTTGAATTTTTTTAGGTGCATATTATTCAATAATAAATGCATGAAAATTCGCCCCTTAATAATAACTGTAGAAAATTTCTTTAATATTGGTGATGACAAATCCGATTGCTATCCGCTTTGAGATGGATCATCCCCTTTGTTTAATATTTATTATTTAATAGAAAATCATGTTCTGTATTCTACTTTAATTATATTGCTTCAAATGTATTTAAAAAATTATGTAAATTGAAAACTGTCATACAAATTCGCCACACTTTTACATTCCTCATATCCTTGTAAACCAATATACAATAGCTTTTGTAACTCCAACTAACTAGCTACGATTATTGAAATGTCAACACATTGTAGCTGTCACATTAACAACTGTAAAACGCAATGTAAAACAAATAACCTGTAATTACTCAAATCCATTTTAATTAATTTAACAATCTATTGATTTGCAACTATATAATCTAATCTGATTATAAGTTTCTAACCGGTAGACATACATTTTACTAAACACTTCCGTATCATCATAATAAATATGAATTAATAAACAATAATAAAACATAAACAAATACTTAATTAAATCAAATGTTATGCAGATACAGTGATACTTTAAAAACAAAGAAAATAAATACATAGATATTACTCGTATTATTTATTAATGATAAATCCCAAATGCAATTATCACTTTAATTATGCACAAAGGCACGTACTAATTTAATGAAGAAATGAAATAATAAAAAAGTATGTACATACATTTAAATGGGAGTCCCGTGCTATAAAATATTTGAATCACAATCAACCAACAACCTTGAACTACAGAGAGAACGTAAAGCAGAGTTAACGAACGAACGTTGGTGGTGATACATTTCAAAAGTATGAATGGTTGTGAATGGTATTTGGGCGGTCTGTGCTGTGTTTGCTGCAAACACACTCACTCACTCACATTAGGACGATCGATATATTTAAATAAATAAAAATAAAAAGTATCAATAAAACACCTTACTTTTAAACTTGCAAAAAAAGTTTTATTAAATAAGACGAAATAAAACCGGGTATACAAGAAATCTTTATGACTATTTGATTTATCTATCTATTAAAGTGGTTTTGAAAATAAGAAGTTTGAGAGTTCAATTAACTAGATTGTTTAATAAATTTGTAAGAGACTTTGATAAAAATTATAATAGTCATGTTAGAATTTGATTTAATATTTTTCAGTTGATGCAGTTTTTTCTACGTTCATTTAAACATTTTTGAACTTTTAAAAACTAAGATTTTGTTTAAGCCTTCAAAAGAAGACCCATTTCCAATGTAATTTTCACTACATCTATGTATATGTGAGGCCTACTAACATTCTGAAAGCCTAACTATTGGTACGCCAAAGTTGTACAATCTACCCCTTTGAAAATAAAACTTTTTTTATTAGAATTTATTTCTTATTCTTAATTCAGTTATAACTACGGATCGTTTTTTAACTAAACCTATTGTAATACATATTTTTTTTGGAGTAATTCAATTGCTTTTAAACCTGGGGGCTCTTTTATTCTTGATATATCGCTCATTTGCTGCAACAACGACATAACTCAAAATCCGTGTGTTTTGAACTGAGTAATACGAAATATGCGCCGTTCTATAGTCTTCCATATAGTCTTATCAGTTTTCAAAAAAGTCAATAATTTTTTCCGTGAGAGTATTTGTTTGTTGAAACGTCAAAATCAAGATTCATGTTTTATCGTATATTTGACAAGAAAAAATTTGGATTAAATACAGATTAGAAGGATATTAACATCTACTATTCAAATCAGGTTTTATTTCTAAAATCTCATGATTTGTTGAAAATTTATTTAAGAAATAGTAAAATGTCATAAAACATTCAAAGCCGTTTTTTTCGAAACGACTTTTTTTGAATTATGACGTTGTTGCAGCAAATGAGCGATATATTTATGATATGTTAACAAACAAACAATGATTCAGTTATTCTACACGCAGAAGAAAAATATAGTTGTGCATTGTTACTGTAACCATTTCAACATTTGTGCATGTCTACTGTAACCATTTAAAAATTTTTAACAATATTATAGTCACAGAACTATATATATGATTGTGGTAACAATAATATGGTTAATTTACGATTCACATGATTGTATCAACCATATATAAATGGTTCTCACAAACATATATATGTTTACTGTAACCATATATATGGTTGATACAATCATGTGAATCGTAAATTAACCATATTATTGTTACCACAATCATATATATAGTTGCTGTGACTATAATATTGTTAAAAAATGTTGAAATGGTTACAGTAAACATGCTCAAATGTTAAAATGGTTACAGTAATAATGCACAACTATATTTTTCTTCTGCGTGTACGCACTCATGAAAACACTCATGAGTGCTTAAAGTTCAAAGCGTTCCTTTTGTAAAAACTGATATCAAAAACATAGACGAATATTTTAAAAAGCTGAATTAGCGAAAACATTACACGAATACAAATGCACTCATCTTGTAATCGACGTCATATTGTTGGCCACTATTGTATGAGCGAGAACGTCACGAATGTTTCAAGAGCGATAATGTCGCAATACTAGACGATGACACAGTAACTACGACAAGTTATTTAATGTATTTAATTATAGCAGATTTTTTAGTATAGTCGAGAATTACATGGACAGCAATGACGTACATTTTTGTAGCCAACAACCGACAACTTGGGGACGATATCTTCGATAAAATATATTTAAATTTGTGCACTACTACAAGAGCGAGAATATTACTCATATTGTCGTTGATATAGTAACAATTAAAAGTTGATTTATTTATTCGTCGACGACATAGATTAATATTAGCCCATGATTATATAGGCGATAACGTATGCATTTTGTATCACAACGAAAGATAAATTGTCGATGGCATTTTCGAACATTTTTCAGCAAAATCGTGCAATTCGAACACAGGTACAATGACAAGATCTTTTATGTATTCTTCGTGAAGTAGTTTAATTTTAACGCATTATCGTCGAGAATTACATAAATCGACAAATTATCAACGATATTTTTGAATAAGTATCGTGAAATTTGTATTATACTACAAAATCGACAATAATGCTTATCTTGTCGTAGATATAGTAATAAAGAAAAATTATTTTTATCGTCGATGATATTATAGATGACTAATTTCACCATAATGTTGCCCACGATTATATAGGCAACAATGTCGACCACTTTGTCGTAAAGAATGAAACAACCATTTCGAATAAATGTGGAAAATATTATGTATGTTTACAAGAGCGACAATGTAATCCACCATTACATGGAGGACAGAATCGTATACTTTGTCGTCAAGTTCCAAAAGAAGTAAAGAATCAACAAGTTCGAACAAATATTTCGAAAATTATGTACGACTACAACAGCGACTATATCGCTCATTTTGTTGTCAATTTTCAAAAGAACAAATGTCCCGAAAATCATGCACGACCACAAGATCGAAGAAAACATTTAGTACTTTCTCGTCAACAAAGGCAGAGAGGAGACAACGATTAAAAAATGTTCGCTCAACTACGATTTCGACAACTGCGAAAGATTTCGCAAACATTTTAATTTTAACATACAGACGTTGATTAATTATGTCTGAAATGTTTATTACAAATTAATAAATGCATTTTTGTTTTTCAATATATAAACCAATTGTATTAATTAAATCATGATATAAAGTAGCAATACTCGTATATAAAAATTTTATTAAGCCATAAATTGTATTTGTTCAATAAAACGTTATGGTATGAAATAGTTATAAAATATGAGATTCATGCAGACACATGTAGATTATTTTATCAGAGATAACAATTAAGGGGTGTTTTCTGTGAGAGTTTTAAAAGCATTTGAATAAAAAAATCATTATAAAAAGCCTGAAATATAGACAAAATGCGGAGGAGAACACTGTTTAAGCCCCTTATTCATAATGAATTTTTAGTTTTATAAAATTTGTCTAAAACAAAGTTTTCATACAAAGTTTGTTTTATAAACCTGTAATAAATGGCCTTAAAAGTTTAAGGCATAGAGAATTATACATAGAGACGAGACACTCCTATTTGTCAAAAATACAACAAATCATATGTCTTAGCAACAACAAAATATATTGACTAACATGAATTTTGTTGTAGCATGAGTTAGGTTTTTGACAACAGACTTAGGTTTTTGAGAATTATGTCTCGTCTCTATGTTACGAGTTTTGAAGTAATGATTAACTTTAAGGTTAGATAAAACCACCCCAAAAACTGGTCAATAAACGGAAAAACTAAACAACATAAATATTTTAAATAATAGTTTCTGCAAAACTGATGAAGAACAGTTTATTCAATGGTTGGAAATTTTTTATAAATACAGTTAAACTCAAATCACTTTTGCTTTCCACTTGATTTTAATACCAACATTTCCACCAATCATTTTAAATTCTTTAACTCCTTAAACAAACTATTCTATAACTACATCTAGTATCAAACAAAAAAAATTCCAAAAAATCAAACACTACACTTATTAGGCAATAATGGCTTTAAGGTTTATTACGAAAATCAAAACAAAATCTATAATTTAATGGTGAATGTTTCATTTTAACATACCAAACAATATAACTAACTATTTTAATAATATTATTTACCATTTTAATACAAGGCTGATTATATGGCGGATTATTCATTATAGACGATAGCAAAAAAAAAAAAAATAAATAAAAATATTTTATAAAACCAAACAACTTTGTTGTGTTTTATAACAAAATTCAAGAAACAAAACAAATGTTACTATTTACTCTATAGCTAAAACAACCAAACATTGTAAAACAACACGCCCTGATTGGAATATGCAATGAATTAAAAAGTAATGCAAATTGTTACACGATATTACTACCAGTAATAATGGAAAGAAAAATAAAATTGCGGGTTTTTTTTATGGGTCAGGTCGAATAATGTTAACGCTACACAGACGGTAAAGATGTATTCGAATTTTTCAAAGTTTGGCTACGGTTACCCCTGAAAACAGAAGAACACAAACGTTCAAAAAATATAAGTAAACGAGTGTAACATGCCTATAACATCACAAGTGAGAATTGATTCAGAATTGTTATAAAGACTGCCGACTTCTTCCGACCCAAGGAACATTTCGAAATTTCAATGGTTATTAAATATGTTTTCTTTAGCTAAAGGACATAGCCTATTGACATAAATCCAATACTTATGTATGTCCGAATCTTATATACCCTTCACAAAATTATACTTTAAAATAAAATTTTAAATATTTTTAGGTAATCAAAATTTTAAAAATAAAAAATTTCAAAATTGTTTTCAAAATTTAAAAAAATATATATTTTTTTTTCAAATGTTTTTTTAATTTGTTAAATATTTTTTTTTTTTTAAATTTAATAATGAGAAAAAAATGTATTACAAAAAAATGTTTTTGGTAAAAAAAAAATTCGGGTTAAAAAATATTTTTCCCGATATACATCGTCGCAATGGACTTTGAACTATCTATCATTAGATATCCATATTGTCTATATTAATGACTTAGTTATCCAGATATAGATCAAAAATAGGCAAAAAATCTAGGTATTCCGGCTTTTTTCCTTATATCTCAGTCATTTGTGGGCCGATTTTCTCGAATTTAGACGTCTTCATAGAGCTTAATAGTTGGCGAATATGACTGTACTTTATCTAAATATCATACTAACTAATTAACTTCAGTTACTAGGAGGCACATCTCTGATGGACATTGTCAATTGAGCGGCATGCTCAGCAACTGTGTCTAGAGAACAATGTTTCTGTCTGTTATATCCTGCGGTTATTAGAAAGAGGAAGAGACAGTCGCTGCATTATCAATGAAACAAGAATTTTTATGGACTGATCTTCTTAGACTATAATATCTAGAGTGTTACACTTGATTCTAACAACCATTCTAAACCTAACCTAATAGGATAGAATGAAATGAAATAAAGTGGTTACTGAGAGCAAAACAAAAAAACAAGGTTTGTTGTCAAAAAGTAACTCATGCAACTCTCACCGCTTAAGCTACGTACACACGATTGTCATATTCTTACAATGTTGTCAGAAAATGTTCAATAAATGGTTTACAACCATATGTTTCAACATAAGTTCTCATGGTTGTGTTAACCATTTTCTGAGCATGTTTCTGACAATCTGACAACCGTGTGTACGTAGCTTTAGTGTATCAGAAGAAATGAAGAAATTGATTTTCAGTCTGAAGAAATTCTTGACTCTTCGATATACATTTAAAGAAGTTTTCGTATTTCGTCAATCATCTAATTACAGATCCAACAAAAATACCTTCTGGAACTTAGATACTGACAGTCCAATTCATCTAACATAGCAAATCAAAGATATCTGACCTGACGTCTATTAAGAAAAGTATAGAAAAAATGCACTTAAACGCAACTATTTGTACATAATTCAGACAGTAAAAATATAAAAATTTGCCATTTCGCAAACTTAAATGCTCATAAAGGGAAAAGTGCAATAGTAGCGGAAATTTGCTGGTAGAGTAGGCATGTGTTCGAAGACAAGGATAATGCTGATGATGAAGAATTTTCAGAAGGTGCAGTAGGGTCAGGAGTGGAGTCACAAATTGACATTATGTTTGTTTCTGAAACTGATTACAGCGATGACAATAGTCACGAACAAGGTCTAAAGCTATGGTTATGAACAGATTCACTTTGTTCTTCGTTTTTCCTTAATTTCCATAAAGTCATTATTATTTTTTTATATTTATAAAGAAATGCGCAAATTTGCTACAACAAATAATATTAGAAACAATTTAATATCTATACATAAAGTGAAATTCATTTAGGAGCAACCTTGTAAATACATATTTTCGGTTGCCCTGGAATTCAAAACTTCAAATTTGTTTCCTCTTTGCTGTTCTTCAAAAAAAAAGCCTAAATACATATGTTTATGTAAAGAAAGGAATATTTTTTAATGACACAACACGATACTTGATATACTTTACAACAAAAAGTTTAATTAATGAAACCCCAAATGTTACAAACATCATAAAAAATCTAAACATACACCACAAAAACTATTAAAAATAATATAACGAGTATAGTTTATATAAAATTACAAGTTTTTTCCTTGACGTCATATTACAGCTGTTTGAATTTATATGCAAAGATAGATAGATATATATTAAAAATATCTACATATGGGCAATTCAATGTCATCGTACATGACATTTGTACGCCTATAGAGTTGAATAGATTTTGAAAAAATAAGAGTATCTGAAAAATAATTTAGTCTTTATGTTCCATTCAGAGGGTACTACTTATATGTTAAAAAAAGGTAATAACTTCTTTCGAAACATTGTTGTCCAAAATATCGAGCGAAATAAGGAAATATCGTACGTGACATAAAACAGAAGAAATTTTGAGAAATATACGAAAATGTTTTCTTTTAATTTCTTACACTAAACCAAATATTTTTCCTTTACAATCTGTCATATTTAAATAAAAACATTCTTTGGATGATTTTATAATAAATACAATTTTATATCGAACCTGACATACCGTATGTGACAGATGTTTTTCATATAGTAAAACAATATATATTCTGTAAATATACGCATACAAAAACTAAAAAATAAATAGAAAATATATAAGGACTGAGATCGAAATATTCTTAACACACGTTTTTCATTAAAACTTTTAATCCAAGTATTATTTGATATATTTTTTTTTTTTTATCAAGTTACCTTTGTAAAGCATGTCAGTTATTATTTTTAATGTCAATTATGTTCATTTGTTGTTAATCTGATTAAAATGAGTGACCAGAAAAAAGTGCGTTCTAAAATTATTAAATATTTTCAACAAAACCCAACTTGGTCCTACAAAAAGTTGGCCAAACATTCAAAGGTCTGCCGTTAAACTGTTTTCAATGTTATTTAACAGTACCGGGAGAACTTGTCCATTGATAGAAAACCTGGTTCAGGTAGAAGGAAGGGTTCACATGATGTTTATTAAACCAAAAAAATAGAAAGCATTTTCAAAAGAGCTCCCAACACATCCGGTAGGAAAGCACCCCGGTTAGCTCAGTGCTCGGACTATTTGGTACGAAAAGGTAAAGCCTATGCAGATACAAAAACATACAAGGCTCAAAAAGTTCCTGAACGCTGCTAAAAATTTAGAGGCCAAAAACAGAGCACGGAAATTGAAGTCAAATTTTATAAAAAAAAAAAATATTCCTGCTGCATAATGGATGACGAAACGTAGTTCTGGCAGATTTTTTACAGCTTCCGGATCAAAATTATGATGTTGCTGATGCTGATGAGGGAATGTTGAAGAAAAGTTTAGGACCTTAAATCAGACAAAATGTCCCAAAAAGTTCTTGGTATGGCAAGCAATATGCAGTTACGGCAAAAAAGCCAAAAATTTGTTACAAAGAGTTCTATAAATACTGAAATTTACATCAAGGAATGTTAACAAAAAAGGCTGCTTCCATTCATAAGACTTCATAATATGTCCACATATTTTTGGCCTGATTTGGCACCCTGTCACTATGGTAAGAAAGGTATTAAGTGGTAAAAGAGGCAAATTCTCCAAACTGCCTGGAGCTAAGGCCAGTGGAGAGATATTGGGCTCTTATTAAAAGAGAATTGAAGAGCACAAAAAAGTTTCCAAAAGTGTGGTAGATTTTAAACGGAAATGGACACCTTTGTTCGAGCAAAGTGACAGAAAGCACTATAAAAACGTTAATGGAAGGGTTTCCGAAAAAGGTTCAAAATTTCATCACTAGTGATTAGAACTATAAAAACATTTTTTTTTTTTGTAAATTGTAATAATAATTTCAATCAACTAAAAAAAAAAAAACAAAACTGTCAGTTTAGTGGTTTCATTTTTATAAACATATATGTATGTTAAGAATTTTTCGATCTCAGTCCTTATTCGGTTTCAATAAACAATTTGATAGTATAAAAAAAACAATCAGAGTCAAATTCATTTCATACTACATACTTTCACATATTAACATTTTTATGTTTTCTCCAATTCAAATCATCTTGAAAAAAAGTTTCAAGAGTTTTTGATTCTTTAGTCGTGGTTGTAATTCTCGTGGAATTGCCCATATGTGTATGTAAGAAGCATGTATGTATTTGGTTTGAAGTATCTATGCATCTGTGAATATGGCTGTTCAATGTAACTGGTATTTTTTAAAGACATTCCAATATTTGAATCAAAATTCATTTGACAATTCTCTATTTACTAACATGCATACGGTGCGATTATTTTTCATTTGTTTCATTTCAATCACGATTTATGTTCAGTTTTTCTTTGTTTTCTTTTATAATTTTTTGTCAAATTGATATTATTTAAGTTGCAAACTTTTCTTTTCAGTAAAAGTTTTTCGTTACAAATGGTTTATTTTGCAAATTACAGGGTGGTGGTGGTGATGACGGTAAATTAAGCGTGGGCACACAATTGTTTTTATATTAAAATCAGTTTAAGTGGCGACAAACTGTCGCATGTTGCATCTGACGTGATTTTTGTATGTCAAAGAAAATTTACATTCATGTGCATAATTTTTTTTTTTTTATTTATATGTAAAAAGTTTGACATTTTTGTCCACTAACATAGATATTAATTTTTGTTTAAAACTATTCTATATTTTTTAAACAGGTCCATGTGATTATGTTGTTGTTAGTAACAGGTAAAACTATTGAGGCCAAGATATTGTGCTACTTCAACTGGGTTGTTCCTAAAATCCATTGGACTAATGCCCGTAATATCAACAAATATATATCTAGAGTATAAAAACTTGACATTAATATCAAATCAATATCTACGTTTAAAACTTATCAAATATGTTTACTTCTTAAGTAACTAAGCACTAACACTAAATATCTATTTGTTGAAATTACGGGCATAAGTGAAGTACGGTTGGCTGGGCAGTTGAGGCATCATGAAGAGTCTGACCACAAGCTAGTCCTAAATTTGGGACGGCACTGTCTAGTCCAAGACTTTATATAAGAGACTACAATTTCCTTCCGATTATTATTATTTTATATATGGGCATTTCCACCGAAAAGTAAATGTTAATCAATTCAAATCAACTTTAGCTCAAAATTAGTTTTGTATATACGGTAATCGTGGCATCTAATTTTATGATGATCGATCCATAATTAGTCATACCTCTCATATAAGGCTCGCTTCCGAAAATAATTTTAACGAACATAAATCTCTTATAAAGTTTGGTATTCACATAAAATTTAACAGATATAAATTTCATATAGACATAAATTACGCGACCTAATTTCATAGCGATAAGTCCATAATTGGTTATAGCTTCCAAATAACGCCAACTTCCGAAAATAAATTATTGAAATTAAAAAAATGTTTCTCAGTGTAGGGTATTATATAGTTATGCTTGATCGACCATACTTTCTTATTTGTTTGCTTTTTCTTATTTCTTAACCAAAAAATATATCAAATGGAAATTTAAATAACGTAACGTCACGTCAGATACTAAGAGCTAGTTTCTTACTTGTCAGTTAAACGTAGCTTAACACGCTGTTATATTAAACCTGAAACATATTTAACCGGGATTTAACCAATGATTGTGTTTCTCAGTAATGGATTATTTTGTTAGCATTGCCATACTTTTTAGTCAAATCACATGTGCACTAATCAACATTTTTCATATAAATATGGCAATACTTTACATTTTATAAGAAAAAGCAACCGCGTACATAACTTTTTTTTTGTAAACTTTAACTTTGTAAAAGAAAAAGTGACATTAAAGTATATAAAATGTATATCACAAATTGTATTGATGTTAATTAAGCAAATCAAAACAAAGAGCTGCTTTGCTGAATTGTTTATTTTATTTTTCAACTGTTTGTGCATTGGCATTTTATACTTAGGTTTAACTCACCAATGATGCTCAGTTAAACCTAGATTATATAGTAAATAAACAATAAGTGAGAAACACAATTTTTAGTTTAATCTAGGTTTAAACGAAGAATGTAGATTATCTTTATCCCAGAAACTAGCTCTAAGGCTAACAAATACAAAATGAGGAAAGATTTTTAAATTTTATAATTTGGAAAATAAATTTATATTATTCCAAATCCTACTACAAAAGGTTTTATACAAAAAGTCTTGCCCAATTCGCAGAGATATGTAATATAGAACCGCACTTCTGTTTTTGGTAACGTCACGCAATCGCATAGTTTTGCTAATATCTTCCAATATTTTTTCTGAATAACTTAATTACTTCGCAAATATAAAAAAACTTTTTACAAATTTGACTTTTTCATTATTTGTATACCCTTCACCTTCGTGAGAAGGGTATATTAAAGTTTATCATTCCGTTTGAAATTTCCATAATATAATTTTCCGACCCTATAAAGTATATATATTCTGGATCCTTATAGATAGCGGAGTCAATTAAGCCATGTCCGTCTGTCTGTTGAAATCAATTTTCTGAAGACCCCAAATAACTTACAAACTTGATTCATACATCAATATATCGGGAATTCTTCCGGCTCGATATAAGGAAAAAACCGGACCAACCTCGATTTTTGGCCTATTTTTGATCTATATCAGGATTACTAAGTCATTTATATGACAATATGGATATCTAATGATAGATATTTCAAATTACATTGCAACGTTCTATATAAGGCTAATTTGGACCTACAATGGGTCAAAATCGGGAAAATATTTTTTAACCAGATTTTTTTTTTTACCAAAAAAATTTTTTTGTCAATAATTTTTTTCACTAGTAATTTAAAAAAAAAATTTTTTGAAAAAAAATTATTTTTTAAATTTTGAAAATCAATTTTGAAAAAAAAAAAACAAAATTATATTTTGAAAAAAAAAAAATAATTTTGTTTACCTAAAAATATTTAAAATTTTTATTTTAAAGTATAATTTGGTGAAGGGTATATAAGATTCGGCACAGCCGAATATAGCTCTCTTACTTGTCTTTTTAACATTTTGTCGTACAGATGTCACGTAACGCCATAATGGAAATGCGCATATCGTTTCCAAACTCTTTTCTATTTTAACCCGCCAATGGTGACCAATATGTCTGTGAGACCGGGTGTGTAAAGCGAATCGAATAACTTATTTTCCGTTATTGTTTTTAAACAATTTTGTGAATTTTTACATTGAAGTAAAAGGGCTTAATTGCTCATTGGCTGGTTAAACAATATGTCAAGCATTGTAGGTTTTTTCAGTTGTTAAGTCTCGCTGATGAAATTGCTCGTGTTCATTTTAATTTTATATCTGATGTCTACTAATCCATGATGATTTCTAGTTCATTGTACTTTACAACAAACAACACAAAAGTAGTTAACAATAAGCTATAAATAACTGTTAACTGTTTATAAATAGATATATTTTTAATTGTAATTTATTGAAATGAACTTTACAAAACGAACATACACGTAAATAAAGAGTCATGAAATCTTTTTTGTATAGACAACTTATAGAAAATTTGTCATTCATGGAATACATTTCGACTATTTCTCTCAAGAAATCATTTTGACCATTGACCACTTCGTACCAGTTCTAAACACCTGAAAATTATTTTTCAGTTAACTTTTAGCGCATACTTATTACTAATCCAATCCATTTTTTTTGCTATCAAGGCACTTTTTTATATGAATGAATAAGTCATTGTTTGATAAAAAATTAAAAATTTTTGTTTTGGCACAAATGTCACTACTGTGTTAGGGAAAATCAGTGAAATTGAACTCTATATTTAAAATTTTTCAAAAAGAACTCTACAACAATTCCCGGGAATAATTTTAAGAAATTCTCAAGAAATATTTCTCGGAAAATATAGGAGTATTTTCTAAAATATTTCTTCTTAATGTTAGTTTTTGACTCGAAGGTCAAATGTCAATTAATCATCAGATAAGTAAATCTAAAAATAACTATAATCTTACGTTAATCTATGTATCTCTAACTGAGTTAGGTCTTTGACAGGATGTCAGAAAATATCTCATTTTGTTATCAAAATAGTGAGAAAATTTTGATTAAGATGAAGAAAATTGTAGCTGGCTTTGTGTGAGTTGTAGATAATTAAAATAGTGTGTAGAGTTTTAAAAATATTTCCTATAAGTCCTAAAGATATATGTAGGTATGTATGCAAATAACGAGAATATTTCATTATTTTATAGATTATGTATTGTCCCTTTTTTATTGCGACTTAGATATCGTAAGCAAACATAAAGTTAAATTGAACACCCTTGCATTTTTTTAAAAATAACGCAATCTATATTGAATATTTATATTAAAAATTAAACCTGATTGACGGAATTTGTTTTAAATTGTTTTCAGTTCTTTTGAAATAATTCTGTATTTTACCCAGCAGTTTCACAAGTAGTCAATGCACCCTTATATACAGTAATTTTCACTAATGTCTGCTCACTTGAGTATGTATGTGACCTGTATGTGCTCTTTGCATTGCAGATAGAAGTCAATTGGTTTCTTTATACATCCCAGGTAATCTAATTGTCTCAATTGTCTCTTAGTAATCTAGATTAGAATCTCATTAAACGTTTATTTTGTAGTGCACTTTATAAATTAGTTATTTTACCCAACAGATGTAACATATTGGAGAGTCAGTTGTCACATACAGACCCTTTGTAATCTGAAGTTTTTTCTCATTCCTCTTTAGGGATAATCCATTTTACTCACTTAAATAAAGTATACAGATAGTGCTGAGTGAATTATAGTTTTACTGTCTGTTGTTAGACTAATCTGTAGTCATTTCAAAAGTCTAATTATATTTCTCTTTAAGTACTAGACTACTACTACTAACTCACTACTAATATTACTCACTACTAATATTATCTGACAAAGTCAATTTACATACTACTGTCCCTTTGAAATAATTGTTATATTTTACTTTAGAGACTAGTTATTTTACTTACGCCAAAAATAACTAGTCACGTAGAAATTTATGTAACTAGTGGTCTCCCTAAATTATAAAAAATTTAGGGATCACTAGTTCGGGACATTCCAGTCAGCATTTGGAAGATTGTTGGTTGACTAATCACCAAACTGAGTCTTTTTCGACTAGTTAATAAGTCGCACGCTTAAAAAACGATTCGATAATGATAATAAAATAAGTAGAGATTCGACTCAAAAATTATTCAAATATGAGTGGAAACTGATCAGAATAGGGGCCCATATAATACTCATTTAGACGAGTCGCGGAAAGGGGAAACATTTTCTCCCGACAAAAGTATCATTTATGATCAGAAATATTCCAGCTTTTTAATCGTGCTGAAGTATCAAAAATAACTTGAATTTGATTAAAATTTTCAAAAAATGCTAGCTGGGATTCTCATAGAACTGCTGGGTTACGAGTCCGCATAAGCGGTTGTGTGTGAGTGTATGTTGATTTACAAATCCATATGGATGTGTGTATCAATACATACATACACATATGCACTTGATAACTGCATTTTGTTGGTGAGTGACTTGATAGCCTTGACGCATGCCAAGGACATTAATAATGCAATTGCAATGATATAAAGAAACAGCAACATAAAAGAAGAAAAGTGAAAGATATTAAAAATATATACAGAAATAAGAACACGAACAAAGTAATAAACTAGAATTCAAACAATTTATGCAAACATACAAGGGTAGGCGGAACATTTCTCTCAAAGATAAAAAAAAACACTTCGTATTAACAAGTTTTGCGCTTAATATGTTTCATAAATGGAATTGTATGACATTTTAGAATGACTTTACAGTCATTTTTAAAAACTTAAGTGATGATACCTACTATAATATTAAAGATTCCAAACTAATTGTTTTTTTTTTTTTAATTGTCTTACAAAATTCTTCTATACTGCCCTCGTATATAAACAACTGTTTACATGAGAGGCAGGGCGAAACCTCGAACGAAACACGTACTTACATTCCCATTCATCCCACGGAAGGATAAAACTGTGTAGGTTGTGGAAAAACACAAACAAACACTACTTAACTTAGTGTTGCCATATTTCCCGATTTTCGTGGGATTGTCCAGCTTTTTTAGATTATACAAATCTAGTACATACATAACATCAAGTTAATAGAGAAGTAATTGGAAGATTCACACGGTCTGCTATTAGGTCATATTGTCATAATGTCCTAATATATTTTGATAGTTTAAACAAATTGTTGTTGTGTTTCAAACATAAAAAGTGTTATTTTATGACAAAACAATAAACATAGTTCAAAGAGCCTTATTAGTTTAGAACTTTTTTGTTTGAAACACAACAAACATTTATTTAAACTTTCATAATATATTAGGACATTTTGACAATATGACCTAATAGCAGACCGTGTGAATCCCCCAAATTATTAAATTGAAACAAAACAAGTAAGAGCTGAATATAACAGCTGTGTCGAAACTTATAAACCCACAACACATATAATACTGTATATTTTCAATACCATATATTTTATGGATACCACTATTCTATAGACCTTTAAGTATCAGAGCCATATTCAGGTTAATTTCAGCTTTTTTGAAAGTTGTCTCACAATTTTGTCCATAACTATAATTCTACCTGACCGATTTTGCCCATTTTTCTTATCAACAAGGAATATTTGAGGAAAACTTCATTTCCCTAAGTCCTTCCCTGTAGACCTCGTCGTGACTTCAACATACAGACGGTCAGACCGACAGACGGACGGACATATTTAACTAGATCACCTAAGAATTTTATAAAGAGCCAGAATATGCCCAGCAAACATTTTGGTAATGGCAACTAGTTACCACATACATTATTTTGTAATTTATTCATTTATTTAGTAGAGTAGGTACTAATTTCCTAGTATGTTAGACTGAAAAACGAGACTTTAGTGGTTCAACACCAGTTGAAGCCATTCATTTTTTTGTTCATATTATATTAATTTATATGTTTATGTTGAATTGAGTAAAAATATTCAAAACAGATTTCTTATGTGACTTTGTGTAATTAGCAACTTTTTCGCCGATCTAAATAACATACCAGTGATATTTGTATCGCTCACAAATAATGGATCTTTAGAATCAATCTCAAATTCTAAAAATAATGCTGTTTTTCGTATCCCCTGGTCAACCAACACATTGAGCTACGGATCGTTGGAAAATTCCCGCCCTTATATATTGCCATTACCAAAAATATTGATCGAATCTCAATATCTATTGATATATCTTCTGACCATTCGCCTGTAATAGTCACCTATTATGAGAAACATATACCAAAATCTCCTGCAAATCTTCCGTTTTACACCAAAAAAAAGGGTTTAAATACAAATACAAATATACAGTATATAGTGAATATGTAACAAAAAATTATGAAATAAAAGCTGGTGTTCCACAGAGAAGAGTTCTTGGACCAACACATTATTCAATTTATTTGATTTCTAAGTGTACGAAGTTACCATTTCGACATTCGCTGATGATATGGCAATACTTACTCCCACGAAAATCTGCAGGGAACTTCCAAAGAATTGGTTAATTATCTCAAGGGCATGGAGATTGTAGAATACGTGTAAATGAACTCCAAAGTAAACATATTTCATTTACGCTCAGAAGAACTGACTGTCAACTAGAGTTTCCAAAAAACCGAAGAATTTCAAAACCCCGGTTTTAACAAATTTAAAACCTATCTGTTTCGCTTTTTTTAGGTTTTGTGATAATTTGTTGTATTTTAAGTGTTATAGAAGTGTTCTAGAAGATAAGGAAAATTCCTTTAAAGGCTTTTTTTATAGACGGCAATACTGAGTATTAATACTTTTCAAATCTAAAATATTATTAAAATCATCCAGCTTGACAAGAAATCATTTTGAAAAATACATACTTTTGAACTGTTTTAAAAAAATTATAAATACCGACCTTAAATCAAAAAAATCATTTGTATTATTTGAAAATCGAAAACAATTTTGTTTAAACTATGAAATTGTATTATGATACATAAGTTTTTCACAAATATTTATATATCTTTTTATATATTAAATTAGTTATAATTATATAAGATACAAGCCATCCTAACACACTTTTTATATAACCCTAACAGCCGAAATTAAGAGATATATAAAAAATGTCCTAGTGTACGAGTTTGGCTTTGAACCACTGTACAAATGCTGAAACATACGAAAGCTGCAATATTTGAATAATGCAAACATTTGCAACAAAATATGTACATGTGATCTGAATAAGATCAAAAATAAGATTTGTGTATGCTATGTTTCCATTTCATTCAAGATTTCTAGCGAAATACATATGTGGTATATCAGATAAAAAATATAATTTTTAGTAGCATTAAGTAGCATTCAGAATAATATCTGTAGCATGACGATTTAACTATCGTTTTTATTGGAAATTATGATAGCGAAAACGATATCATAATTTTCTGGAAAAACGATATTGTAAGGAAAGTTACACTTTAGTCCCCAAATACTATTGTATATGATAGTTTATATCATCTAGATGATATCGATGCGATATCGTTATAATATCGTTTGGTGTATTGTGTTATGATCCTGACCGAAAAAGTACTCACAGGTACTTTTTTCCAACTAATAGTACTTTTTGTCTGTTTTATAATAATATACCTATAAATAAAAAGTTAGGCACACATAATTCTGAATGAGTTAGAATTCACAAAAGGTGACTTTAGTGGTAACTTTCTTTAGCATTTTCTATAATATTGGACCCAGAATCATGATACTTTTTTATTCTAATAATACGTTTCAAATGAGCTAGACTCCACATTACAATGAGACACTAAACATGCAACTAGAGACATGTTATCCTGAATTAGTATTAATTCAGAAAGGGAGACTTAATAGTACTATTTATTTCTTTCTTCCAATTGGGGTTGCGAATCTCAGCGGGTCAACTAGTACTCCATACTTTTATCGGATATTTGTTACAAACATTTTACATAATTTACTTTTTTTTAATTACTTGGGGGTTACACGATTATGTTTTAATACACTCACACTTTTAAGAATTGAAAGGAACTTGCATTCAATTTCTCTTTCAAGTTGGTGTAAAGAAAAGAGCAGATTACATTTTTTTGAACAAATTGTACTAAAATTGTTTTCAAGTTGCGTGCAACCTACGTCACAGCTTTCAATTTTTGTAGATTTTTTTTTCTTAAAAATGTTTTAATATCAGACAGGGGACTACAATTTCACCCACAGTCTAATGGTCTTTCACTCACAGTCTAATGGTCTTTTGGAAAGATTTCACAAAACTGTAAAATCTGGTTTACGATGTGCTGAAAATCCGCAATGGACAATTTCACTGGGTCCTGTTTTACTTGGTATTCGGGCAAGTTTTAAAGAAGACCTAAAATCTATTGTTGCTGAAATTGTTTACGGAGAATTATTACAATTGCCCGGAGATTTCTTCACAGATCCAATAATTGAGGATCCATTTTCGTTCGTTTCATCTTTACGTTATGCAATGTCTCAAATAAAACCTGTCCCTACAACTATCCATTCTAAACCCAAAATTTTTGTAAGCTAGAATTTGTCAACATGTTGCCATGTTTGGATGAAAATTGGTTCAAATACTGGAGCTTTGGGATGTAAATATAACGGTCCATATGAAATAACAAAAAGAAACCCTAAATATTTCACATTAAATATCAATAACACATTACAAAATATTTCCATTGATATGCTTGAACTAGCATTTTTAGATTCTAATAATTAATTTGTATCCATAGTTTAAATTCAGAGGGGAGCAATGTAGTGTAGCACTTCTACTTGAAATATATAATATTATTTTTTTAATCAAACTACTTTTGAATTTCTGTTAAATTTTTTCTTAAAAATAAAAAAATATTTTTTTTCGTTAAAAATCATTAAAAATAAATTGATATATAAAAGAAAACCTCTACAGGCATTTTCAACTTTCAAGTTTTGCAAGAAAATAAGATCTCGTTCAGGTTAACTAAATCATATTTAAACAATTACCCCTATATTCATAAACAGTTTTTAAATTTATCAAAGGTTTATAAAAAAAATTCCATACAAAATTTAATTTACAAACCTTTGATAAATTTAAAAATTGTTTATGAATAAGGCCTTTTATTTATATTTGTTTCTGTAATACACCTATTACACTTCTTTGTTTTAATAAAAATAGGTTTTAGAAGTCATTTTAACAGGTAAGAAATTTATTTTATTTAACTGATATATAGCTATTTCAATTATTAAAAAAGTTTGATTGTTTTGTGCATAAACAATTTGGGAAAAAATATTATGATAATGGAGTCAGTTTTCTTCCGCGTAAGTATTGAAAATCCCACCATTTTTAAACGATTTTGAAAATTTTCCCGCTTTATATAAAAATAATACTGGCAACCTTAATTAAAATGCTAAGCGAGCCATAGATAGGGAGCGCCCTTGTAACTACAAAATTAAAATGGAAGGAAATGGGAGTTTTTTTTTTTTTTTTTTGTTCATATTGAACTCAATTGTATAATAATAATGTAATAATAACAATAAACAATGAAAAATAATAAATAATATAGAATGTAGTAGTTGTGGAAAATAAAGAAAACTTACCTCAATATTACCCATTGTTTGGAAAGAGGTGAAGACAAACATGAAACCGATGCCCAAAATGAGCACATTTACAAATTTTATATCCATGTTGAAGGCAATAATAAATGTCACCCACTAATTGATTATCAAATATTCAACGTAATTTACAATGTTTCTACTTTGTTTGGTATGTATTTAATTGTTGTTTATTTTTTATATACTATTTATTAAATTAAATAATTATTTATTTCTATAAAACGCAATTAGATTTTTGATTCTTTTTAGTTTACTTTGATATCAGTTGTATGTAGATGAGATGAATGGGAACAACAACATCCGTACTTGTTGTATTATTATTTCTTCCACCTTCTCGCTTTAAAAATAAACTTAAATTTTGTTGCTATTATTCTCAATTGAAATTAAAACAATTTGTTATTATCATATAGAATTTTTCTTTTTTATTATTGTTTAAAACACACATTTAGTAGCGGTGGCGGCTCGGCTACACCCGTAGTAAATAAAAACATCCAAATTACATACAACAAATATATTTTTCTCGTTTTTTATTGATATTTATTATTAGAATACACATTGCATTCTTATTCTTTGTTATTTTTGTATTCTTCACAAAACATTAATCGCACAACATTAAAAGCGCACTTTAAAATTCCGACTTCCTCCTTCGACGTACTTTTAACAACTAATTTTATCGAAAATAATAGCGATTCATTTAAAACGTTCCACAAAAATGTAATTCTGCTCTGTTTTTGATTTCCACAACAACAAATTCTGCGACAGAAAACCTCTTCATGCCGTCACTTCACACAAACACATGTAATCCTTACCTGATTGACAAATTGTCTTTACATTGCATATCATAGACTGTCAATCGCCCCATGTAAATTAGATGGGGTGATTGAAAGGTCTGCTTGACAAGCAGGTATTTTTTGTGCTGCCGTTCCAATTGTTTCCAGTCCTGGAAGTTGTCAAAAACAAATTCAAAATACAACTCTGTGCGAACAGGGGAGCAAAACATAATGTCAGATGTAAACAACTGATTAATCAAGGCTAATTCAAAGAAGGTGGTGGCAGTTCTACAAAAACATCAATTAGTCTTAACCAATGTCAGATATGAAAAATTAAACAAATATGTATTAAAACTTGATATGGTGTATATAATTGAATAGTAAGGGCTTTAGTTATTTATGTAAAAAATAAATATTTTGTTAATAAACGTAGGATATGTAGATATTTAAATATAAAAACAAGCTTTGACATCTGTTAGAAACAAAAAAAAGTAATCAGCTGTTTAACTAACTCCACCTTTTATAAATTCGCGAAACAACTGATTAATCATATGTTTATACCAAACACTTCCCAAATTAGTTTGTAGTATTAAGTGTTGCAAAACGTTAGTTTAAACAGCTGTTCTGTAATAACTTATTTAATATCACAATGGGAAATAAAATAAATTCTATAATTATGCTGTTTCGAATTATATTTATTTGAGACCAGTTTGTATTGGGCATTAGGGTAAATTTATTTAAACAAATTTTATTTTCAGTCCGATTTTACTGCAATTGCAAAATGTATATTTTTGTATGAAAAAATGCTTGACGAACCATTAATTTGCTCACTCAGCGAACAATTTCTTGTCCGCACATGAATTTGTCTAGTGTGGACAACTCTTGTCGAAGTTATGTTCTTGTTCAACAGCCATCAAAGAATGTAATTTTCAATATACAAAAACTGTCTCACAAAAAGAGCGCCAGTTTAAAAAAATTACATTCTGAACAAGAACATCGACATGTTTTCCTCACAAACAATAATATGAACAAATTTTTGTCGGTAATTGTGAATACGATGGATAGTCTGGACATTGTGTTATTTCGGCGGAAAAAAAGACACTTGTATAAATTACCTATATTATGTGATTTTTTCAAAATTAAAATTTATGTTTGCACAGTAGAAAATTTTAATTATGCTAATAAAAATTAAAAGAAAAATAAAATTGTAAAGTTGGTTGGAAAACGGCTGAGTTTCAGTAGTTAAAAGCCATGTTGCTCTTACTGATCCAATTCAAACGATGTTATGTATCCACACGATGAGGAAAATATGCCTCTATTTTGGAGATTCCTGTATGACAATGATCCAAACACATCTCAATTGTTTTAACATAGTGGTTACAATCCAATGATATGTATGTTTTGAAGCCATAGAAAACCTAGGGGAAATTGTAAATAGCAAAATTCGACAAAATACAGATGATATTTTTTTAGGAGACATTAATTTAAACAAACGTTGTGTTCAAAATGTTTTAGAAGTTCAAAATATTGTTTAAAACACATGTAACAATCAAAGTTATTGAATAAAAGGTGAATCTGTGTGAGGATTTTGAAATAAAATCTATGACTTGATAGATATATGAAGCTTAATTATATCACCGGACTTTCGGAAGGCTGTCGAACTACGAATTCATACACGTGCATATATATTTACTCTATAAACAGGGATTTAGAAATGATAGCAATAATGGAAAAAGAATTACAATTACATTTTTCTTTCAAAATTATTGAAATTCCGACTAAACCCTGAAAATCTAATTGGTACCCAACATTAATACTAATTTTTAGAATTTAAATTTAATAAATCATAATTATTTCCGTTTCCTTACACATAATCATAAATTGTATATTTTAAACGTTTGCCAACACTAGACATAATCGCCCATAAATATACAACAAACTTGAAAGAAAATTCATCCATCCACAAAAACTTAAATTATCATAAACAATCATTCCAAAAATAGAAGTGAAATATAAAGTACAAAATACTTAATAAAAATAAAGAGTTCATCAAATAAAATTAAACTAAGAACATAAACAAACACACAAAGGTGAATAAGACATTAAATTACCTGTTAATTAAATTAAGTAGCTAAAATAGGTGCGTGTGTATATAAGCTCTCTCTTCCTCTAATTAATATCTACCAAAAATTAGCAAGACAACCGCAAGGTCATTTCATTTAGAAAACCTGTAAATTGGCGAATCATGGGCGACAGCAGCCGTCACTTGCTAAAAAGTCTTATTAACGCCTCCGAAAAGGCAGCCAACATTGCTAGAATCTGCCGCTCCAATGAACAATTGCTGGGGCTGTTGGTGCAAGAGAAAACCGGTGATGAGGCCAATGCTAGATTTGAACATGATTTTAAAACCTTGGCTGATGTTCTTATCCAGGAGTCTATAAAACACGATGTGGGTGCAGAGGTAAATTAGTAAAATGCCAAAATAAAACCTGCAACAATAAAAGTTGTTGGCGTCAAGAGTCTTTATAATATTATTGTTGTTGATTTTATAGGTACTCATTTTTTCTTTATTATATGTACATACATAATTGTTTTTGTATCTTTTTATCTGATGCTGACTAAAAGTTCCCCGAAATGAAAGAAAACATCAAGGGCGAAGAATCACCCACCTTTAAAAATTCTGAAGATGAAAGTGTGTCCATTGTGGTGGGAGCCAACGAAACAGAGACAGCTGAATGTTTGTTAAAAATTTTACAAACGCAACACCAAGAGGCTGCCCAAATTTTAGCGGAAGAAGTTCATCGTAGTGTGGAGTTTGACAAAGAGTTGCATGAGGATTTACCTGAACTGCCAAATGATGTGGATTATAGTCAATTGGGTATTTGGATTGATCCCATAGGTAAGGTTGTTATATATAGAAAATCAACAAAAGTTGTATAACTTTATTAGAGACTTATTTAGTTTGTAATTCCCACCAAAGATTAACATTCCCAAAAGTGTATAAATCAAATAACGGATATTTTAGTAAGAACATAAAACCATTTGACAAATTTTAGTACATACGTGGAATATTTTGTAGTACTCAGTTTAAACAAGTAAGAGAGCTATATTCGGCTGTGCCGAATCTTATATACCCTTCACCAAATTATACTTTAAAATAAAATTAAAAAAAAAAAAAATGTTTTTTAAAATTTTTTTTAAAAATGTTTTTTAAAATTTTTTTTAAAAATTTTTTTAAAATTTTTTTTAAAAATTTTTTTACAATTTTTAAAAATTTATTTTTTTTTTATTTATTAGTGAAAAATATTTATGACAAACGAATGTTTTTTGTAAAAAAAAAAAATTCGGGATAAAAAATATTTTCCCGATTTTGACCCATTGTAGGTCCAACTTTGTATAGCCTTATATACATCGTTGCAATGGACTTTGTCTATATTTATGACTTAGTAATCGAGATATAGATCAAAAAATAGGCCAAAAATAGACGTTGTCTCGGAATTTTGCTCATATCTCCGTTATTTATGGACGGATTTTGCTGATTTTAAATAGCAAACTTCTCGAAAGCATGTCTGACAGAATTATTGAGGATTTGGATCCCGAAGATATCTGGGGTCTTCAGAAAATTGATTTCAACAGACAGACAGACGGACATGGCTAAATCGACTCCGCTATCTATAAGGATTCAGAATATATATATATACTTTATAGGGTCGGAAAATTATATTGTGGAAATTGGAAACGGAATGACAAATTTATATATACCCTTCTCACGAAGGTGAAGGGTATAAAAACGCCTTTCTTTTTAAACAATTGGTAAGGGTACATTTCAGGGTACCATTCACTCCACCGAACATCATCATAATTCAGATTTTGTTGTTTTGTCAAACATATACCATATGTTTAGGCATTTAAATTTTATTCGCTAATTCGACAAAGTGTGTAAGTTTATGTATTCATATCTTGTGACAGGATATTGTTTATTAAGGAATCATATGAAATGCTGTTATGACCTCTTTAAATTCAGAAGCTAAAAAGTAATATTTTTATTAAAAACTGCATTAATAATGCAATTTTTTTTGGTGCATTTTTGATAAATTTTGTTTAGCAAACAACGCAATAAATATCATTCTAAAACAAGAAGGACTACTATTCTAAATAATTGTAAATAACTTCTCATACAACTTCGACAAACGATTTTGTTGATTCGAGAACTATATGAAAGGTTTTCTTTATATTCTACAACTACAATTAAATCGTTTAATATTAAAGGGCATTCTTACTGCAAATACAGGATATGGCACATACGAATATAGCGGGTTTTCTCAACACAATATTGGCCGCTTAAACTACTACAACATTTTTATATTAAATTTAATTTAATCTCCAATCTTCAAAAACCCGCACTTATTTTAACAACTTAAAATTTCTATGAGAATAAATATTTTTCTTTAGAAATACATACGCCCATGTTCTGAAAAGCGCATATCGTTTCGTTTGCGTTTTCGATTTGAAAACGCAAATTTCAAACGCTTTTTTTCAAAACGCTAGTGTATACTGAAACGAATAGCAAATCGCGTGGTTTTCAAAACATGCTGAAATGCGTTTTCCAGAATATGTGTGTTTTTGCTAAAATTTGTTTGATATAATAACTTTTTATTTTCTTGCAGATGCCACTGCTGAATATATATCCGGCGATACTATGTTCACTAATTTCCCAGGCATAACTTCCACAGGTTTAGATTGTGTTACCGTCCTAATAGGTGTCTATGACCTAAGCAGCGGCTTACCAGTCATCGGAGTGATTTCACAACCTTTTGGTAATAAAATCGAAGACAACATCTATAATTCTGCCCTATATTGGGGTATAGCTTTACCCGATTTACAAGCCCACAGCAAAAGACTAGATAGCGAAACAAATCGCTCACGTCTCTTGGGAATCTTCTCCAGTTCAGAAAGAGCAGATTTACTGCAGCAAATGTTAGACTTGGGCTATGAATTTGCTTTTTCAGCTGGTGCTGGACACAAAGCTTTAAAAGTTATAACCGGTGAAGTGGATGTGTATGTACTGAGCAAAGCCTCGACCTTTAAATGGGACACATGTGCACCGCAGGCTATATTACGTTCCTTAAATGGTGATATTATCGATTTTAAAAATAGTATAAAAGAAGGTAAAGCTATACCCTTGACATATACGACCGCAGCAGCCAGTGAGGACAGCGAAGAAGGTGATGATGAGACGGAAGCCACAGACAAGGATTGGAAGTGTAATTGTAATGGTTTAATAGCGGTTAAAGATTTGAAATTATTAGCTCAATTATTAGAGAAATTAGCTGAATCTTAAGTTCAATTACAATTAAAATTTATCATGATGATGATATTATCAATTCCTTATGCTAACAATTAAAAATAGTTAGCCTATTTTTAGGTTTACTTTAGGCGTCATGATAAACTTAACGGAGTTTTAAGTCATTTAAATAATTATTTAAAAACTGTTGCATATGCATGTACATTAGAGTGGTCAGTATATACTTTTTATGTGCTACATTTCAATCTAAAATTATGCGATTATTGGAACACTGTTAAAAACATAATGATTGCTCTTTACATAGATGAACTCGTTTTATGTACAAACTTATGCATGTATACTTAAGTATAGTGGTAAATAATTTCAAATTATTATTAAAGAATTAAATTTAAAAAAAAAAAAAAATACATACATACATATTTTATATGTATGAACTGTTGAATCTAAGTATGTATGTGTATATGGTGGCTTTATGTGTTGTTGGTCTGGTACTGTACTTGATATTATTCCTATTGACATTCTTATTGAAACTGTATTTTAATAAAGATTTATTTATAATTGAAACAAATATGTACTGGCAATCAAAATATAAAATTTTTCGGTGTTATTTATTATATTTTAGAAAAAAAATTATTTCATTTTCTATGTATAATATTGGTAAGTGTCCAGATATAACTTTCTTGCAGATTCTACCCAAATCACCCTTAGGGCACTGCTCAATACGTTCAATATACATTGACCGCGATCCAGTAATGCGATATTTATTGAATGCGAAGCATGCAGTATAGATGGATCGCGAGCCATATGGCAGAATAGCCTAATATTCTGAAATCCAGGAGGGTTACTCCCTAATTCGATTCGAAAGGAAATCTTTTTGAATTACAATGTATATAGCACACATTTTCGATAACCCCCCAGATCGTGGATCGCGGATCACTAGATTAATATTGAACGTGTAGCATACTTCGTGCTAACAATTCGCGATACGTTGGTAAGAAGTGGAAAAATAAATAAAATAAAACAAGCAAAATAAAAATATTAGCGATAAGCAGTACACAAAATTTAACAAATAATAAAGTAAAACATTTTACTAAATAATAATATTTTAATATAATATACATACATATTTAAATAAGTAATATTTTGAAATTTGGATCGCGGATCTTAGATAACGCGATAAATATTGAACGTTTAGCATACTTCGTGATATCAACTCACAATACGTTGGTTTTCTAATCAACGACTGACCCGCACAGCACAAAAATAATGTAAATAATGAAGCGATAAATATTGAATATGTGGCATACGATCACGATCCAAATATCACAATATACATTGAAGGTGTAGCAGTGCCCTTAAAGAGACAAGTATTGTCAATAAGTATTTGTTGACCAAACATTACTTGTCTGGGGACTTAATTTTTGGACTATTTCATATTAAAAAGTGTTTTATTCCTCAGAATGATTTGCTGTCACACATAATCAAATATTTTACATATGTGTATTCAACTCAGAAATGCATGTGTATAATTTTTTTTTCCAATATGTACAATATTGAGTATAACAGTTTCAATATATAACAGTTTTTAGAAACTTAACAGTATAACAGTTTTCCAATCGAACATTGATTATCAGTATAACAGTTTTATAAGGAAAATTGTCTGTATAACAGTTTTTCCAAATAAGTTTAATTATAACACTTATTTCAATCAAACATTTTATGTATAAAATTTGTGTATAACAGTCTATAGACAATGTTTTATAACAGTATTTTCTATTAAAAATATTGTGGATATCCATAGAAAGTTCCAGCGTGACCGGGAATAAAAATTTTTTCTAACATTCTGGTATGTGATAAAAATCGATCGATATGGAAAGGTGTGATGAATTTTGATCGATTTCAAGAATCATTTTTAAACCAAGGGCTAATTATTTTCTCGCACAATAAAACCCAGCTAGAAATTAATTCAAAATTAAAATTTAAACAAAATTCTTATGCATAACAAAAATTTTTAAATTTAAACAACCTTTTAAAATCAATTTTGTATGGAAATTTTGCTTTAAAACATGGGGTTACTATTCAAATCGTTTCTTTTTCGAAATCGATTTCCATCACATACCTGATTATATTAAAAAATTAAATTTTTTTATAATTTAGGTAATCTTAGTTGTTATCATGGGAAAATTGGACAGAAAACTGTCATAATCTCTATAGTGTTTGTTGTTTACAAATTTACAACATGATTGCACTCATCTTATAAAATCTTTCTATCAACAACAAATTATTACATAAAAATTAAAAACAAAGCTCGATTTCAATGTCGCGGTCCGTTACCTAAATCATAGTTTGTTATCAGCACTCCAAGTTACTTTATATAAAAATCAAAAAATTTATGATTTTCAAAGTGGGTCTCGTTCGGGATCGTAAGTGTATCTTTTTTAAATTTTTAATATTTAGTTTTTCTTTTCCATATAAAACTATCACTTGGCGCCGGAATTTAGACAATTAGGCCTTAAAAAACCGCGTATTCATTGAGACATTATATTTGATAACATTACCCACTTTGCTTTATATGTATATATTGTGATTTGTATTATTATTACATTAGTCCAAAGTTGATGTACATAATTAGTACTAAATACTTATATATAAAATAATAAATACAAAGTTTTCTTGTGGTTAATGAAATTTTGAGTTGAATTTACTTGACTAATCGGTATTTACTAACATAATGGAAAAATATGTCGCGTGACAAATTATACTAAAAGTTGTAAAACAAAAACCAATGCAAACATTTCAATAAGACAACTATTATTTGATAGCTACATTATTTAATTTTAATATAAAACAAGTAATAGTGCTATATTCGGCTCTGTCGAATCTTATATACCCCTCACCAAAGTATAATTTGAGATAAATATTTGGTGAAAAAAAAAACATGGTACAAAAAAAGTCGCGGTTTTTGCTTATATTTCATTTGGACTATAGCGGATATTTTGATGTATCAATCATGTATGAAAGTTCATTGTAACAGACAGACGGACATGGCTATATCAACTGCGCTAACTATAACTATCCAGAAAAAATATACTTTAAAAATTAAGAAATTACAAGCGGAATGACAATAACTTGTCACTCATGATAAAGAGTATAAAAAAATCTTTAATAAATAATGTTCCAATTCACTGATTTTTACATTTTTCTACAGACAGTCGAAAGCGGGTTAATTTTTCTGTCTCGTTCGGGATACCAAGATTATTGTCAATATATTGGAAACAACTAATCGACGAGACCTATATTTTGCACTTGCTTTTGTTTTTAATCTCACCAGTAGTTTAGAAGGTAGGTATTCTTTATAACAGGTGGCGCAAAAGTAATCCTCCTATCAGAAAATGCTATAAATTTTGCGATTGGCCCCTAATGTCAGTTCTGTTTTGACATTTGTGTAGTAAACACATGCGAAATACACGTTAATAAACAATGTCACGCTACACTGCTCCAGAACGCGGAATATTGCTGACTATTTATTTATAGCATTTTCTGATAGGAGGATTACTTTTGCGCCACCTTGTAGTTGAATCAGTATAATAACTTGAAGTTTTATGTAAAGGTGTAAATAAACAATTGGGCGTAAAATTATTTTTCGAAAAAAAAACATAGTTTGTTGTGTGTGTGTGTGTGTGTATAAGGCATTTTATTGTATTTCGATATTAAAAACAAATATAAATTAATAATAATGACTCAAATTACAATAAAAACCCTTAAAATTATTTTATTTGTTTTTTTTTTTTTTATAAATATTGCTTCTATTTGAAAGGGAAATTTTTAAAAAAGGAAAATTATAGCTGCTAAAAAGGAAAACCAACAAATTGAAAAAGATATTGTTAAGAATACACAGACAAAATACTAAATAAAATTAGAAAAAATATATACGCATTAAAATAAATTAAAGTATTGTATACAACATTAATTTACAACATTTAAAGAAGACATACAATAAAGATAAAATATAGTACAAGAAAACAAATGACTACAATTTAAATTAAGAGAGAAAAATACATTTAAATAAAATAAAGACAGATAAAAAAAAATACTTGTTTTAAAGAAAAAAATTTAAAAACATTTCGAGAATATGTTTCTTTTTTTTTTAATTTTTTTGTAGGCAGTTTTTTTAAGTAACACAAAAACTCAATCATTTTGTTTAAAGTTATGATTTTATTATAAAATTTGTATTTGATTTGTTATATATTGTTGTTATTTTAAAACAATTTCACTATGGCTTTGTTTGTTTGTGCTTTTTTTTATACATTTAAAAAAAATTATAATAAATTAAAAATAATAATTTATAAATGTTAGTTTAAAACAACTAATTATTATTATTATTGACTTTAGTTTAAAACAATTTGTTTCTTTTTTCGGTTTCAGTGTACTGTTTAATGTTTATTTTTTTGTTTTTATTTTTATTTTAATATTGTTATTTATCAAGGCACTATTTTGTAGGTATACTATATTTGTTTTGTTTTTGTATTATAAAATCGTTTTATGTTTTTTTTAACACTTTATGTTTAAGATTTGTTAAATTTACATTTTCTTATTCATAGTCATTTCATGAGCGGTGCGTAAACGTTTTCTTAGCTCAGTGGGGAAACGTTCATAACATTTCTTACAAACTGGCTTTTCATCATACTCATAGAATTTCGATTTCTGAGTCATTTTTGTATCGCACACCGAACAGGCAAAATGATGTACACACCAGGCTTTATTAAGGGCCGTGAAAACTGCAAGAATATTTAAATTATTAGTTTTTAATATTAATGTTTATAGAAATATGTATGTAAATGCAATTTTGAAACTTACCATCACCGGCTATAACTTGATTGCATACAAAACACAAATTGCCAAACAATTGATGATAATGAGTCTCACAGTATGCCAAGCCACGTTTCTCATAATGACGATGACCCAAGAATGGTTTTTCACATTTGGCACACACAAAATGCTAAAAATTAAACGGAAGTTGTTGTTATTAGGTTTTGTTTGGTGTTTTTTCACTAGTTTTTGTATTGTATTTTATACGAACCTCAACATGCCAGTGTTTGCCCAGGGCGGTTACCACACGTTCTTCAATGGGACGACGACAGGCGCCACAAATCGGTATACCCATTTTATCATGGCAACGCAGGCAATATAATTCATTCTAAAATAATACAAAACAAAGCACAATGTGATTAAAATAACCTTGAAAATCATTTCAATTTGTATGCATATTTTTAGAAAAAGCTGATCTCATCACTGGTATTGTTTTATTTTTTGTGAAACTTCTATTTAAAAAATACATTGTAATCAGAACATTTTTTAATTTTATTGTTAACTTTAAACAAAAATTAAGATGAATTTAAAAATTAAAATTTATTTAAATTTCCGGACCTCTTTGAGACAAAAAGAGGTTACTATTGGGAACAATTTGTTATAAAATAAACGCATTTTTAAAGATTATGCGATTAAATGCAAAATTTATAGATCACCACTATTTGATCCTGATGTTAGTTTTGAATGAGAGTACATCAAGACTCTCCGAGATTGTGATCGTGTTCGATACAGAGCTGGCGTCGTACACCGGGCTTGCAAGCATTCTCTGGTTTGTTTAGTCCTTGTCTTGGGTGACTGGTCCTACTACAAAAGTAGTATTAAGCATAGCTCCATACTTCTAAATGTTGTAGGTATGTTTGCATTTCATAGTTGTTATAACAGATTTGCTGTCATCAAATAAATTTCCAGGGAACTAAACTTTTATGTCAACTGCTGACGCTGGGTTGACAATCTTCGGTAGACTGAGATTCGGGTCGTTTCGGAGAATATATTCAACCGGAACCGGTAGCCGACCAGTCTCCTCTTTCACCCCCTTTTGTTTTTCTCTCCCATGTCTCATTTTACAAGAGGTCTAGATCATATTGATATCAGTTAGGCCTGTGGCCTTCATACTAATATTTGGAGATTTTAGCACCCTCGACCAAGAACCCAGTTAAGTCTCTAGTATTCGATATTTCATAAAGAGTAAGGTAGAGTTGGAGCCTATCTCGCTGCAATGGGTACAAAATGTTGCTTCTTTGGATTCATACAGAGATGCCACGCAATATGAGTCAGATGTATACTGCATTTGAAAAAATACCAACTCCAACAGATGACAACACAACACACCAACAAAATGAACAGGCGCTGCAGGTTTGCAGTTATGCTACCTAACTACATTACCACACTCCCAAAAGGATACAGTAGTCCATAAAGCAGAGTGTTTGAGCAATAGGATGATTAGTTCTTAGATCACATACTTATGATGCTTAAGCCCTCACAAAAAGTATACAAATTAAAAAATTGAACTCACCATATCATTAGCTGCCAAACCTGGACGACTTTTAACCTCTCTGGCTGTGGAATCTAATTCTTGACCACACGCAGTACAATTGAAATGATAGCCATGATATACTTCGCCACGGAAACGTAAAGGCTCCTCATCAATAAGGCCGCTTTAAAATGAAATACAAATGTAAAACAAAACTACCAATAATTGTTAAATATGTACAACTACTTACTGGCATTTTTGGCACACATAACGACCTGTTATTTCAGCCTTCACCTTGGCATTGCATTCATGGCATAAGGCACGATTTTGATTGCGTATGAAACCGCTGTCAGCCAATTCTTTGGCACACAGTTGGCAGCGGAAGCAATGCGGATGCCAGCTTGCCGACATGGCTTTAATAACGCGACCAATAACAAATTCACCGCATTTATTGCAGCAAGGTGCAAATAAGACATGAAAATCACTTTCACAATATTTACGGCCCTCGAATTCATAGAATATGCCATCTTGGAAAGAACGGAAACATTGGGCACAACTAAAATGGAAAACATTATTTAGTAAATAATAACAATTATACATAAGTATATGTAAATACATATTTTAATAACTTACACAAAACATTGCGTATGCCACAATTCACCATTTGAATTGACTATTTTTTCATTTGGCTGAAAACCATCGGCACATCGGGTACAATGTAAATTGTCCAACGACATGTTAGCTGCCTGTACTCTGCAATTAAACGTATATAAAAAATAACAAGTTAATTCGATTTTTAAACTAAATATTAAAATAAATAAAAAAAAACTTTATTATACTCGACAATTTGGCTTTGACTTCTTGTTATTGTTCTTTCCATTTTAAAGATTTGGAATAATATATATTTTTTAATTTTATATGTATATTCTTCGATCCTTCAGTAACGACGTATTATTTCATACTGTTGATTTCTTTTTTTTTGAAACCCTTAAAGATTTAGCTAATGTAAATTATTGTTCTTTATCAAATTGTGAATCACGTTTAACACCGCAAAAATGTGACGCTTACTTCACTTGGACAAATAAAATGAAACGTTCGATATCAGTTGTATGTATACGTACTTGAAATGTTTATATTTGGTTAAGAATATGTACTACACTTGTGGACATAATTATAACTTCAATGCAGATTTAAGTTTGGTTTAAAAAAAGTTTTGTTACTATAAAATTTCTACTAAAATCTGGTCTGACTCTACTAATAGCTTACTGGTATAGGAAAATCTTTAAAACCATATTTTATTACCTAAAAATAATAAAATTAATATTTCTAAAGGATGAGCAATTCAGGATCATGGTATTGATGTCAGATAAGATAAACAGTGTAAGAGCTCTTTAATGCCAGTCAGTAGCCAGCTCTCTAACAGACTACCGTTCCAACGTCAGGCTATTATTGGAAGATGATGTGCGTCGAGTTCTAGGCGACATCAACGCGCACCAGTAGAAGGATTATGGTTAACCGCGTTAACTCACTAGACATCAAAATAGCGCGTCTTGGTCTGATCAACTGCGAAACACCGCGAGCAGTAGCTTTTCTAGAGTCAGACCACTCGTTTGTATGGATCGATATAACGATTTCATCGTTTCTGATACGGCTTCAGAGAATTTACAGATCGCATCTTCAATGAGCTTCCAATTACACGAAGGAGAGAGGATGTTACGTGAAACTATTATCACAGTAGCCGATCGTTCATCTATCAATACTGCGGTACAGTCCGATAAAGAAGGATTATGGTGTCGGGATGAAGTTTGCGGATACGCCCATATCTGCCCTGAAAAGTGCTCGCCTTTTTGCGGCTTTTTATTGAGCACCCTGTGAGATGCAATGGTTTTTAGCACACTTCACAATCTTTCAATATCGGACGCACCACAACTTTGCAACTGAAGTTGCAGAGGTCATCAACACAGCAAAACTATTTAAGTCTATTTACTCCAACTAATTTTAAAACAACTTTGGGAAAGAGGAGTTAAATTGTTGTTATAATAACTAAAATTGAATAGTTTTCTAATCCGGGGTTCTTCATTGAGGTACAGGTTAAGGAATTGTGCTAGTTCCCCTGGTTTAGTCCATAAATCCAATTGACGAAGTGAAGAAGCTGTCAAGCCTTAAACATTTTGGGGGTATCTTGAAAAAAATATTAGTAAGTATTTTAGGCTTTCTTGCCAAAAACCGCTCCAGCTTTTGTAATCCTACAATAAAATTATTAAGGCGACCGTATTATATATGAATTGGAGTCTGTTTATATTCACATCAAATGATTTTAATGTGCCTTTAAAAACGACTTTTTTAATCATAAATTTCAACATAAATATGTATGTATGTAAGGGATTTTCCAACAAGAGGTGTTATTTAGAATCACCCGGTATTTCAGTAGCTGTCACTTTTGAAGCTTTTAGTCTTTGAAATTTGACAAGTAGAAACTACGCCATTACTAAAAATGGAACGATACACGCTTCAACAACGCATTGAAATTATTAAAATTCACTACAAAAATGGTGAAAATCTTGCAGTCACAGTTCGCATAACTAAAGCATTTTTGGGTCGTCGTGAAGCACCTTGTCGGACCGCAATACAGAAATTGGTGGAAAAATTCGAGCTGTTGGGACAAGTTAGTGATCTGTGCAGAATAAAACCCGTGCACCTCGCTCAAGAACAACTGAGAATATTGCTGCTGTAGCCCAATGTGTTGAAGAAAACCCAGGTTTGTCCATTCTTCGTCGTTCTTTGGAATTGGGCATTCCACAAACGTCATTACACCGTTTACTTTCAACAAGACGGCGCTACGTGCCACACAAGCAACGAAACCATTGCTCTTTGTTATCTCTCGAAGAGGTGATCACAATTGGCCACCGAGATCTTGTGATTTAACACCTTGCGACTTCTTCCTTTGGTGCCACGTGAAAGATAAGGTCTACGCCAACAGCCCAGCGTCGATTCAAGACCTCAAAGATAGAATTCGTGAGGCTATCGAGGACATAGGGCAGCCACTTTGCGATTTGGTTATGGAAAATTTCATGAAAAGGATATGGTCCTGTATGTGAAGCGTGGTTTTGGCTGATGTTGTTTTTCATTATTAACGGCATACCTTCCTCTTTATTATGGAATAAACATTCGATCATTTATCTCAAAAAAATGCGATTTTTCTTTGAATATCAAAATAACACCTCTTGTTGGAAAACCCTGTAGCTACTATTTACACAATAAGTGCCTTTAATTAAATTTCATTTAGTGTTTATGAAAGATATTTGAACTTTTTATCACCAAAAGTTCAACATATTTTATATTCAAATTTGTTTACTTTTCAATTGCGTGAAGCTACGTATACACGGTTGTCATATTCTTACAATGTTGTCAGAAAATGTTCAATAAATGGTTACCAACCATATGTTTCAACATAAGTTCTCATGGTTGTGTTAACCATTTTCTGAGCATGTTTCTGACAAACTGACAACCGTGTATACGTAGCTTGAGTAACATACAATGATTGTTGGTACTTAGATGGTGAAAAGAAAATAAACTCCTCCACATTCCTCTTGCTGGCTACTTAAAATATTTTATACGTATTTAATACCAAAAATTTGTAATATAAAAAAGGTAAAATAAATTTTCATTTATTTACCCCCTCCCAAATGGTTGAGCTGTATCCGCGCCTGATTTAATACAAACATATAAGTAGGTATGTGTATTTTCGAATTGAAAACTCTTCAAAGTTGTTAATTCTTTTTCAACAATTCTTATAAGAAAATAAAAATACTACTTTCTGCAATAAAGGCAAACCAAATGACAAATGTATTACACTTTCTTTAGTGCTATAGAGTGGCACAAAACAACAGGGAGAAGAAAGAGAATCCAAAAATCTCAAATGAAGATACATTTAAAAATATCAATGACGTCATAGCAACACAAAAATATACAAATATAAACATCTGGACATTAAACTAAACAAGACTGATGAAAAATAACATACACAAAATTTGAATCATCAATTTAAAATCTACATAAAAAAAATTAAAGAAAACTAAAACTACTATAGGTACATACAATAAAACTACTAACAAATTGAAAATTCTGAAATGCACTAACTACTTATTCATTCATTGCTACATATGGCGAATTAAAATCAAACAAATAAAAACAGAAATAGAAAGTGTAAAGGTAGGGTCACACATGACAAATATTTGACGAAAAAGACGTAACCACTAAATAAAATATATTTGTATTCTTTTATTTATTTCAAAAACTTATTTTACTTAGGATGATTCAAAACAAACAATTTAGTTTTATTTTATTTGATGCTATTTGATCTTACAAAACAATTGTAAGAGTAAACACGTCAAACAAATTTGTGCTTAAAAAAGTGGTTACGCTTTTTTGATCAAATATTTGTCATGTGTGACCCTACCTTAACAAACAAATTGCAATAGTGATCTAAATGCAAATTTATTAAGAAACTAAACGTTTATTGTTTATCTTCGACTTACAAAAAACCATTAATTGGGGCATATTTTTTTTTGCAAACAATTCAATTGAATTTATAAATTTATGAGATAATCGTGGGCGCATAAAACAACAATAATAACAACAACTACAACAAACTTTATTGACAGACGAATGAAACCACACTCACTCATACTGCCATACAAATCTGTGGTGACAATTTAGTGTTTTTATTTTTTTTTTTTTGGAAAATAAAATGAAAATTTTATCCAGTGAAGTACCTATATAGATTAGTCATATTTATGTCCGGCATAAGTCTCCAGTATTTAATACGTTTGCTGTTTATATTAATTCCTTAATATTAATTCAGTGGAACCATATTTTGGACGTAGGGAGTAAAAGAATATTTTACTCCGAAATTTAAGTTTTTAAGAAAAAAAATAATATTGACCTTCTCCTATTTGTCTAATATCTTCTTATTTCACTTCCTTTGTAGGTACTGCATACTGTAAATCTTAAAAGCTATAATTCTGTTTGGACTTAAGAAAAGTTTAAGATTTCAGTGAAGCGATTTTTCTAATGACAACTTGACCTTTATACATTTAGCCTTTTATCTGAGTTGTATATATATTTTCCCTTACAATTTGAATACTTAGTTTTAAAAATTAGAATTTGAAATATGTCGTGGTTTATTAAAACTTTGCAACAATATTTACGACTAAAACTAAGCATATAGTTCATTGATCTACATTTTAATTTTGGTATAAATTTATATAGTTTCTCAAAGTTAGAATCATTGTTTTAAGGAATTTGGATGTTATGTATCATATACGGACATAATCTCTCATGATTTTATATGAAACTTCTGTAAATATTAAGTTTAATTATGATTTATTCAGCAGTTTTTCAGTGAACCAAGCTCTCATTTCATACACCATCGAAAGTTTGATAAATGAAATGATACGTTGCAGCATACTTTATTTTCGGGTGCGCCGTGACTGTCGGGATATGTTCGTTTCAAGCTCAGTGGCTTTTTATAGTCTAGATTCATAGACTAGATTATTTATATAAATAATTAACTATTAATTATTTATCTGAACTTTATATAAATTTGCGATTACTTATATTATATTTTTATATATCCCTGATAAAAATCTGCAATAACACTTTATCTTTACAATTGGTGTAAATTATATAAGTTTGCCATTCCGTTTGTAATTTATACATGTTTCATTTGCTACCCCATAAAGTATATAGTATATATACTAGATCATTATAGAGTGTGAAGTCGATATAACCATGTCCGTTTGTAAATTTGTATGTTGAAATTAACTATCCGAAGCCCCCAAATAACTTACATACATGATTGATACGTCAAAATATATCCACTATAGTCCCGGTTCGGTTGCTATTTATATTCGGGAAAATCGACCCACGAATGAATGGATTTATGAACAAAATGATCAATAAATGTATATTTAATGATAACGCCATAGAAATTCTGACCGACATAGGTAAAAATCGCGAAAAATATACCAAAAATATTCAGGTGTTCTCAAATAGCAGTATTTTGCTTTAGTTGTAGAGCATCCCGACTTTAAATTTCGTGCTCAACCATTATCTAACCGATTTTCGGAAATCTTTCTCAGTTTAAAAGATATAACTCACATCTTTCAAACAGGATAATTTTAAAATGAGTTTTAAAATAAACTTTAAGAATACCGGTATTTTACTAAAACGAAGTGTTCGAGAAAAACTTAAAGTATTTCCATAGTCTATGGACTTCAACAAAATAGAATTGCTCTTTTGGATCACTGTGATATTTTTTAACACGATTTTTTTAACTGATTATTGCGACCTTAGTGAGGGAATAATAATGTTTTAATTACATTTTTATTATTTATCTATACATATTTGAATTCTACACAAAAATAGCACTTTATAATGAATATTTATTATTAAATACACCGTTTCATAAACCGTTATTCCTAATTTGTTATTTTGGTGCTTTTTACAATTTGAAAACTAGACAACACTCTTACCAACCTATTGAAACGTAAATGAGAGGGTCGGAGTAGAAACGCAGATTGACAAGACAAACTGAAAAAAAACTCAGAGGTTGTGATCATTGAACATACTAAATAAACACTTTTAATATTCGTAATAATGACACAGAATTATATTAAATTTGTATAAAATTTGTCGGCGATTTTCTTTTCGTATTATTCTACATATTTTATGCTGTGTATATATTATATTATTGTATGGGCGTCGGATGTTAAGTTGAATACCATAATTAGATTTTATTTTAAATACACTTGTTGTTTGTTGTAAAAATTAATGAATGAATGTATTTTTATTAGTTGTAAGTATACACCTGTTATGAATTAATTTAACGTCACTTTATATTTTGAATTTTTTAACTACTATTTAATCATATTCGTAAGAACAGAGTTGAATTCTATTATTTTATTATTTTATTGTTTACCCTGTAATTAATCGTTACCAAATAATTTATAGCGGTAATCGTTTGGCTGCACTAATGCAGCGATCTCCATTTTATATTTGATTTTTAGTTCTTAAGAACGAGAGAAAGAACACAATAATAAAACACACGCTATTTTTGGCATCATATATTGATGCTTTCGATTATAAAAAAACATTGTTTTATTACCGTTCTAAACGACAATCGTTTGTTAAGCAAACGTTACAAAGTTTTGAGTTGCTGCCGCAACATTTTTTATTATTCTGTTCCTGGATTTGAATAAATGCTACTCCGGAGTAAACGCTTGCTTGGAAACAACATGTCTACAGATGGAGCAATCAGCCCTGTGGCTTCGCCAGCCGATAGTGACAACGAGAAGACAATGATCGAGATGAATGAACCATCTGTTGCCGAATTGAAGGAAGAGATTTTAGCACTGAAGAACTCCTTGAGACAATTCATGGATGTATCCCATCCTTCAAACTCATCAGCCGTGATGACTACAAAGACTCAAATGCCCGTTTTGACAACTTTAGCCGATGTCTTGCCAAGTACATCAACGTCAAATACAATCACTGTGCCATCATCGACAATGCCGACGCAACAACAAAAAGTAAATGTATGTGAGTACTCAATGCCATTTCAATATAATTTGCCCCAGCCCTTTACTGCCGCACGTTCGTTTGCGCCTACAACACCCTCTTTGCCATATTCTGCCCCTCATTCATTTGTGCCAACCTCTATGCCCTATTCTGCCGCACAACAATTCGTGCCAACTTCTGTGCCTTATTCTGCCGCACAACCATTTGTGCCAACCTCTATGCCCTATTCTGCCACACAAACATATGTCCCAACATCAACCACTTTGCCCTATACTGTCCCACAAGCATATGTGCCAACAACAACCACTGTACCTTTTTTGCCGACTTCAGTAGACTATTTACAACAACGTTTGACGCAAATGTATACACCGGCGCAGACGCGAACAACGCCAGCAACAACGACAAACTTGCCCACATATGCGACACCTGCTTCCCTAAATATGCCCGATTTACAATCTGCGAACGAATATCGCCAACTTCGTAAGCTCCACGATTTACCCCATTTTTCTGGCCTGCCCGAACAATGGCCTATGTTCATAGTTGCATATAAGGAAACTACAGGAAATTATAATTACTCGAATTTGGAGAATTTAATTCGTTTACAAAAATGTTTAAAAGGTGATGCCAAAGCCAAAGTAGAGTCATTTTTAATTCACCCTGATACCGTAAATCAGGTGCTCAGTACACTCGAGTTTCACTATGGTCGTCCTCAGGTATTAATACGCAGCCAGATTGCTAAGGTACGTGCTTTTCCCTCAATATCTGAAAGGAAAATATACGATATAGTGAATTTTAGTACCATGGTGTCAAATTTGTCCGTATTTTTAATAAATGCAAATGCAACAGCTCACTTTTGTAATCCTACACTGCTTGACGAGTTGATAAATAAGCTGCCGCTTCAGAAACGAGAGGAATGGACAAAACACTCGGTAAATCACCTTGGGCCCTATCCCAGTGTACATGATTTTAGTTTATGGTTGCAAGAAGCTGCCACATATATTTCCCTTTCGTTTGAAGCTGACACCAGTAAAAATGATGTGATGTACAATAAAAGGGAGAAAATGAATCCGTCATTTACGATCGTAGCGGAAGATAATCGACTTAGCAATTGTCCTATGTGCCATCAAAATCATCAGTTGTATCATTGTGACAAATTTAGGGGAATCGCAACAAATGAAAAATGGCAATTTGTAAAAAATAATAATCTTTGTTTTGGTTGTCTTCGTCCCGGCCACAGTTCGTTGAAATGCAAAAACAGACGTCAGTGTGGTTTGTTTAAATGTACTAAATATCACAATAGATTGTTACACGAAGATTTAAAGTTAAATGAGAATAAGGGAAACACAATAGAACGTGAAAGTAACAACAAAGTCGAATGCAAGAATGACAACACAGTTGAACGTGCAGGTAACAACACTGACAAAAACGGGGAAGATATTAACGGCTCTGTAAATACAATTGTTGATGATTCTTTGGATAAGGAAACATTATTTAAATATTTGCCAGTTGAATTGACAGGACCTAAAGGTACAATAAAAGTTGTGGCTTTCATAGATGAAGGTTCTAAAATAACTCTTTTAGAAGATGAAGTTGCAAATAAAATTGGCTTACAAGGGATGCCACATAACTTATGCCTCGGTTGGATAGGAGGAAAAACAAGTAACGAAATGTCGAGAAAGGTGAATCTTGAGATCAGTGGTTTTAGAACAAATAATTCCAGTTTCCAAATGAGGAATGTGTTTACTACAAGGAATTTAAATTTGCCTCCGCAAAATCTCCGGTTTGATAATTTTAAGAGAAAATTTCCCATTTTGAACGAAATTGTAATTGAAGATTATGATGATGGTCGTCCAAAATTATTAATAGGTCTACCCCACATAAATCTCGTTCGCCCATCTAAAGTCTTGAATTTAGATGGATGTTTTGCCTTACACCAAACGAGCCTGGGTAATATAATTTTTGGATCGAATGAGAACTCGACTGAAGCCACAGTGTGTAGAATCGATGTGGATATTTTAAATAATATTCATAAGGACGTTTTAGATTTTTTTACATTGGAAAATATGGGAATTAAATTTTTGGAACCGGTGGTTTCAAACGATGACAGAAGAGCTGAAGAAATACTTTTTAGTACTACAATAAGAAAAGTGTCCCAATACGAAACTGGCCTTCTATGGAAACGTGATAGTTTTGAAACCAAGGAAAGTTATCCGATGGCGTTGAAACGCCTAAATAATATGGAAGCCAAAATGAACAAGGACGAACGTTTTGCAGAATGGTACATAGCTAAGATAAATGATTACGTAGCCAAATCATATGCCAGGAAGTTAACTCTGGAAGAAGTTGCAGTTAAAAATAGCCGTACTTGGTATTTACCACATTTTGTTGTTACGAACGCAAATAAAGATAATAAAAGACGTCTCGTTTTCGATGCTGCCGCTTTTGTAGATGGCGAATCTTTCAATTCAAGGTTGATGAAGGGTCCTGATAAATACCAACCCAAGTCACTATTGTCAATATTGTTTCGATTCCGCCAAGGGAAAATAGGAGTTTGTGCCGATATAAGAGAAATGTTCCACCGAATCAGAATTCGGAAAGAAGATCAGACGGCTCAGCGGTTTTTGTGGCGAGATGGTCAGTCTAATAGGCCACCTGATGAATACGTTATGCAAGTTATGATATTTGGGTCTGTCAGCTCCCCATGTTCGGCCCAATATGTGAAGAATCTTAATGCCGAAATGTACAAGGATACCAATCCTAAGGCCTATAGGGCGATTGTTGATAATCACTACGTCGATGATTATGTTCACAGTTTCGACGACGTAAACGAGGCCATCAGTGTCACAAACGACGTAGTTAAAATTCACAGTCAAGCTGGTTTCGAACTAAGAGGTTTCGTGTCAAATTCAAGGGAAGTTTTGTCTGCAATAAATGGCGGCGAATTCGTAAATGATGATCTAGTCTTGGCTAAGCTATGCGAAAACGAAGCTACTGCGGAGAAAATTCTGGGAATGCGTTGGAGGCAGTCGGATGATAGTTTCTGCTTTGTTTTGAAGTTCACAAAAGTTCCAGAAGCCGTTTTGAACGGAGATAGAAAACCAACGAAGAGTGAGGTGCTGAGCCTGACAATGTCAATTTTTGACCCTTTTGGATTTTTGGCAAACATAACTATTAAATCTAAAATTCTACTACAGGAGCTGTGGAGGTTCAAAATTGGCTGGGATTCGCCGATTCCAGATGAGATTTATACAAAATGGTACGTATGGTACAGGAGTTTATATGATATAAAGGAAGTAAAAGTACCCAGATGTTATGGACGAAACTTTTTTAATTCTGAAGCTGTAGTTGAACTACACATTTTTGCAGATGCAAGTGAGGTGGCCTTTGCGGCTGTAGCTTATTGGAGGATATGTTACAATAATGATGTCAACATAGTTTTTATTGCCGGCAAGTCTAGATGCGCGCCATTAAAGCCACTTTCCATTCCACGTCTCGAGCTGCAGGCGGCATTGCTTGCCGTAAGATTGAAAGAGTCAATAGTATCATGTCATGACATAAAGCCAAGGGACATAACATTTTGGTCAGACTCAAAAACGGTTATAAAATGGATTCAATCTGACTGTAGAACATATAAGCAGTTTGTTGCCCACCGTATTGCAGAAATATTGGAATCATCTGAGGTGGAACAATGGCGATGGTCGCCCGGTGCACTAAATCCCGCAGACGAAGCAACAAGGCCACATAATTTTTCAAAGGAATATTCAACGTGCTCTTGGATAAATGGTCCGGGATTTTTAAACAATGATAAGAAAAGTTGGCCGAAGCTCCCAGGTGACATTGATGAACACGAGTGTCAAACAGAGAAAATATCAAGATTTGTTTTTACCATAAATGATGATTCAATTATTCCATTCGAGAGATATTCAAGCTTTAATAGATTGGTCAGGGTTATGTGTTGGTTTCGACGAGCAGTGAAAATTTTTAAGTCTTATGGTGTGGTCCGAAGGGAGATAGTAGCGAAGTTGGGCCCACAATTGAGTGTTAAGGATATTGAAGACACAACGGAATATTTGTGTAAAATTGTTCAGCGGGACATTTTTTATGAGGAGTATAATCAGTTAAGGATGAATAAACCTGTGTCTAAATCTAGCTCGATTTTCAAACTTACTCCGTTTCTAGGCAAAGATGGCTTAATACGTTTATCTGGCCGTATCTATAACGCCACTTGCATTGTTCGTAGTACAAAGGAACCCATTATATTGCCTAAGAAGCACATACTAACAATGCTCATTGTTAAGCAATATCACGAAAATTTCAGACACCAAAACCAGGAATCGATATGTGCCGCAATTAGGGTAAAGTTTTGGATACCGTGTCTACGGCAATTAGTAAGGTCCACGAAAAGGAATTGCCAAATTTGTAAAAATATGTATGCTGTTCCAAAACCACCCCTGATGGGACAACATCCTGAAGATAGACTTACCCCATATGTGAGAGCATTCTCTTATACTGGCGTAGACTACATTGGCCCATTTTTTGTTTCTATAGGCCGCCGACGTGAAAAGAGATGGGTGTCTATATTTACCTGTCTAACAACAAGAGCAATTCACCTTGAGATTGCAAAGGATTTGTCGACGGATGCAGCCATTTTGTGTATACGAAACTTCATTAACAGAAGAGGGTTACCTGTACGAATAAGGAGCGACAGAGGCACTAATTTTGTGGGGGCAAGCAAAGAAAGATTTGTTTTCGATGCGCCAAAATTGATGGATGAGTGCGCACAGCGTGGTATAGAATGGTTGTTTAACACCCCAGCAAATCCATCGGCAGGCGGTGCATGGGAAAGAATGGTGCGTTCAGTTAAAAACGTGTTAGCTTTCACATTAAATGAAAAGGCTCCCCAAGTTGAGACCTTTTACAGCCTACTAATAGAGGCAGAGAATTTAATAAATTCGAGGCCATTGACGCATATTCCAATTGAGAATTCTGAATCTGAACCTTTAACACCCAACCATTTTTTGATTGGATGTCCAAATATATTGCAAACACCTGCTGTACCTGAGAAAGTTTGTTTGAGGAAGCAATGGCAAATATTACAGCAGTTAAAGCAAACATTTTGGAAGAGATGGATACAAGAGTATCTCCCGGAGTTGACCCGCCGTACAAAGTGGCACCAACCAGTCAAGCCTATCCAGATTGGCGATATCGTCATAATCTGTGATGACAATGAAACGCGTGGGCAGTGGAAACGAGGTATAATTGAAGAGGTATTCCCGGCAGCAGATGGGCAGGTTCGTTCGGCGGTAGTAAAGACAACAAATGGCAAACTAAGACGACCGGCATCGAAATTGGCAGTACTTGACGTTGGTGGTGAGTCTCCCTGATCGACACACGGGGGCCGGAATGTTATGAATTAATTTAACGTCACTTTATATTTTGAATTTTTTAACTACTATTTAATCATATTCGTAAGAACAGAGTTGAATTCTATTATTTTATTATTTTATTGTTTACCCTGTAATTAATCGTTACCAAATAATTTATAGCGGTAATCGTTTGGCTGCACTAATGCAGCGATCTCCATTTTATATTTGATTTTTAGTTCTTAAGAACGAGAGAAAGAACACAATAATAAAACACACGCTATTTTTGGCATCATATATTGATGCTTTCGATTATAAAAAAACATTGTTTTATTACCGTTCTAAACGACAATCGTTTGTTAAGCAAACGTTACAAAGTTTTGAGTTGCTGCCGCAACAACACCTGTATAGTAATTTTGAATAAATATTATGTAAATTTTAGAAATTTATATGTACGCTAATCTGATATGTATTTAGATTATTTATTTTTTTTTCGATTAAATAAACAACTGAATTATGTCACTTTGTTGGTATTCTAATTGTTATAGTTGTTGTTCTTGTAATTTTTTGTTTTTGGACAATGCTTACTCAACGGGTGGCATATTTACGGAATTAAAATTTCGTTAAAAAGAAACAACCAACAACAATAAAAATTCGCTTAAATTTATTGCACCGAATTCACACACGTTAACACTGCAAAATTTCTCACCAAACTGATTGAATTTGTGAAAAAAAAAAAACAAAAAAAAAAAAAAAACTCAAATCCATAAAGGTTAATATGGAATTGAGTTTTGTATTCACATGTACAATTTGATTGAGAAATATACCAGCAACCAACATATTCTTTTTATTTTCTACTTCACATTTCACTGTGTATATTTCTTTATTGTCTTGCGGATCTCCTCCCAAATTTGGCAAAGTCTAGATAACAAATTTCTTCAGTTTTATCACACACCACAATGTAATTTAACTTGTTTTTATGTAATTAAGACATTTTCTTATGGAAAATGTGAAGTTAGTTTAATAAATTATATATTTATTTAACAAATTACCTTTAATTTAACACTAAATTTAACTAAATTTATATAAAAACAACTATAAATGCTCTAGCTCTCTTAATATTTTAATGAATCTACTCTACAATAAGAAATAAAAAAACCTAATAACTAGTACACACAGTTGTACAAGAATGGTATCTAAAAGGTGAGAAAGTAGTAATATTTTGATATGAAAAGAAAAATAGAGAAACAAGACAATAGTTTTAAATAATTTATTTGTTTTACTGTAGTAAGGTTTTATATTTTGAAACTTTTCAAATATAAATGTTTTTAAATAAAGAAAGATATTTATTATTGTGTATCGAAAAAAGTATGTACCTTAAATAAGCAACGTTGTTTTACATCCAATAAGAATTTAACAGTAGTAGAAAGCGCCCTCTGTTATAGAGTAGCAGTTTTATATACTGTTAACAAGCAGCTTTTGTATATATTTCATTGTCAAAGGAAACGGAAACTTTTGAGCGCTCTAGAATTGTATGAATATACATATTTCCGAGTATTTTTTAACAGTTCACACAATATGGTTCCCGATACCTCAGATAGATCGTTCAACACAATATAATAAAAATTGTATACTCAATTATCAAAATTATCAAATTCAAACTTCAGTACAAAATATCAGAAAATTTTGTTATTGAGCACATGAATACTTGAAACCAACTTAATATGTGATATTTGAATTGAAGTATAGTTTTTTCCGTGTAACTTACACTTGAACCAAAATTTAAACGTTTTGTTTTTTTAATTTTTTTATTTCTTTCTAGTTCAGTGCACAATTAATTCTTTATTAACCCCGCATTTACACATGCCAGTAGTTGAGTTACGTATTAATTTCGAAAATGTTGAAAAAAAATATATCGAAATGCCTACAAGTTGCTTGAATGTTTACACATGCAAGTAAAAGTTAATTTTCCAAATGTTAGCGAAGGAGAAAATTAGTCGCCAAAAAGCCACCACACATATAAGAAAATTACAGCGAATTAATTTAATAAAGCTTTGTACTATCAGCATTTGATATTTTTAAGTTAAAAATATAGTAATTAATTACTTTACCACAATCCAGTAATTTTTTATTTGGCAACTCTGTTTGTTTTTTTGACACTTCATTGCAGAAAGTGTCAAAAAATCACTGTCCACCTTAATTCACTAGACAGTGAACTGCAGGTGGTGATTGTGTTATTGCAAAAGTTTGAATGTATTGCGTTTATCGAACTGTTACTTGCATGTGTAAACGCTACCCAGCAGTTCTAGGAGACAGTCCCGAACTAGTGATTTTACCCATTATTTAAGGTGGGAACTAGTTACTTCAATAGCTACTTGATTAGTTATTTTAACACGTGCATGTCCCTTTCGACTTCAATGAGACTGTCTAATAGCTGGTCCAAAGTAGTCAACGCATAGAATTCACATACTGGTTAAATAGCGACAGTTACCTAACTGGTAACTTGATCAGCTGCATAACTAGTTATTTTAACATGTACGAGTGCTAATTGACCTCAAATAGTCAGCTAAAAGACATATCATAGTCAGTCCAATAAACGATAGCTTGTAAACAAACCTTTCTACAATGGATTGCTTCTGGTGGGTAAAATAACTACTTCCTAAATTGCAGTACAAAATAAACGTTTAAAGTTACTTCATTATAGGTTACTAAGAGACACTAAAGTGCACATTGACTTCATGCTATGTTACATGGGATATCAGTACACTTAAGCAAACATTAAAATTAACTGTATGATAATTATATCAATACAATTTGTATAAAACCAGTTTGAACGAATTATCACACAACACGTTTAAAGTGACTAATCTCCAGATTACTTAGAGACACTTAAGTGGCAATTGTCTCCACGCTAGATTACCTGGGATGTATAAAGTAATCAATTGTCTTATCTCTGCACTACAAAGAGCACATACGTCTCAAATGACCAAAATATATAAATTGGAGTCAGCCAAGTGATAAAACATTTGTGACGATTACTGTCTATAAGGGATACATTGACTACTTGCTTAACTGCTGGGTAGGTAATGCATATTCTTGTTAATATTTTACATTTTATAGTGCACTAATTTCTGTTTTAGTACTTACATATTACTGCATATTTTAGAGCATATTTTTCGATTAATAGTGCATGTTTTAAGTGCATATTTTCGTTTTTTTTTTTGTGCATGAAAATCTCACCCCTGCTTATGTGTCATATCACATACACTTGCACTTAATAATATTCAGTTTTATAGCAGTTTTGTGTATACGACTAACACTTCCGTTATTTCTAAATATTTAATGTACATATTATATTTCTACTTCCTTGTAAAGTGTTTATTTATTTACACTTGCGGTTATGGTTCGAAATTTATTAGAAATTACTAAACATGTATCAATTGTTATTATTTTAATAAATCTCAAATTTAGAAAAATAATGAATGGAAATCTACGAGCAAAATAATAAACATTAAAACAAAACAACTAAAAATATAGGGATTACATCTACTACGCATACTTGGTTTTCGCTGAAAACATAAACAATACAAGCAACATGTATGAAATTGATGTTGTTTGTTTGTTTAATTATTTATACGTATTATTAACAGCAGGTTTTCGAACTGTGCTGTTTTTTCTCTGTTATTGTTTTAGCCATTATGGGCTGGGACTAAATGGCTGTTTCGTTGTTGTCATGCCCACGATAACCAGACCTTCTTTAACTGTAATGATAGACAATGTTGTAAAAATATTTTGTTTTTGTTTTGATTTTGATTTTCTAGAATTTGTTTTCTTCTTCGTTTTTTAGTTTGTTTTATTATTAGATATATTAATACACACACACACATATCAACAAGCAACAACAACAAAGATCTTATAAGAACAATAAACAACATTATGCGTACCATACATTACATACCTACATATTTTGTTGTTCTTTTTCATAAAAATCAACTTGTTGCTACGTGATTTTTGTCGCGATTGTCTGACAGAGTCCATATTTTGTTTGAACTGTGTTGTTTTTGATAGTTTGTATGAATGACCTTGTTTTTGTTTACAAAAATTTTTTTTTCTTTTTTGTTGTTGCTTTTTTTTACAAATTCTGTAAGAAATTTTTATAACTCAGGAGGTGCTGTTTGTTCTTTATTTTTGTTAAATAAAATTACAAAAAAAAAAAAAAAAAAACAACATTATTGTATCATAATTATTATAAAAAACGTGTCATAAGTCTTAATTGTCAAATAAAAGCATTTGAATTGAAAAATTTGGTGGAAAATTTTTGATTGGCGTTTTAAATGATCGAAATATCACTATTACTAGGTTTGTCAATTATTCGAGTTTATTTGATCGAATAAAAGTTTACCATTTGTTATTATTTGATCAATTAATTTTTTAAAAGACTAAGAAAATTTCTAAGAATTTCTTTGTTAACAGTGAAGTAGAATAAATAATGAAAATTAAGTAAGAAAGTACAGGCAGGCATTCATTTCCATACATAGTACTTCCACCACTTCCTTAAAACAGATTATAACCTGCATAAATATCTAAAAAAATATCATTATCAAACCAAAATATCACACAGGTCCGTAATTTATATTTAAAAATCATATTACAGGATTTCATGAATATCGGTCCAAATTATACCATAGCTTTCATATAAGATCCACTTTCGAAAATCAGCAAAGTACACATAAATCTATTAAATAAATATTTTTCATGCTAAAATTCTACACAAATAATACTCATATATATATAGAAATCGCTGTACCAAATTTTACGATGATCGCCCCATAATTGGTCGTAACCTCCATATAAGAACCACTTCCGGAAAACGCGAATATATATTAAAATTTTGTTATATAACTCATTTCCATATTCAAAATTTATAACTTTGTCTAAATATATTTGTACACCCTTTTTATACTCTGTTTTTCACATGAGGTTAATAAGGAAATACAGTATCGGCCATAACTAAAGCACCCCCTCAGTGAATTTTTTTCATATTATATTTTTTTGTATAAAAACAAAGTTGTAAATTTGTATTATGTATTATTTTCAATTGTTAATATATTTACTATTGATAAACAAATACTTTTAAAGTTAATCTTTCTATAAGAGGTAACTTTAAATCAAAAAATATTTAAAGCTGGAAAATAAAACGGACAAAACTAAAGCACCCCTGGATATAATATAAACAATTTTTTATTTTTTATTTTGTTGCAAATCCTTTGTTTTGGATGACACAAGCACATCTCTTAGACATAGAAGATAATAAGTTTTTTATGGTGTCTTGCGATATTCCTTTCCAGGATATAATAACGCCTTGAAATTAATCGTGAAAACTGCCGATGCTTATTTCTGCAATTTTCACGATTTATTTTCATATTATCAATCTCCCACATGTTCTCAATAGGATTGAGATCGGGAGATTGAGCAGGCCAACGAAGAACTTCAATCTTATTGCTCTGTTGCCAAGTCTTACAAACTTTGGAGGCGTGCTAAGGATCGTTATCCTGTTGGAACCTTCCTATAAGTGGAATCTCTTCACTAGCATTAGGCAACATTACATCTTTCCATATATCACGGTACATGAACCGATCCATAATCCCATTAACTTTATGAATTGGCCCAATTCCTTGACCAGAAAAGCAACCCCAGACCATTACATTGCCCCCTCCATGTTTAATTGTTCCATTGCAATACATAGGATTCAGTCTTTCTACTTTTCGTCTGCGTACACGCCTTATTTCATAGGAACTTTTTAATTTGTATTTGGATTCGTCAGAGAACTGTACTGTCTTCAATTTTTGGACACTCCAGTCGATGTGGGCTTTGGCAAACTCCAGTCTAGCTTTCTTGTTCTTAGCTGATATAAACGGATTTTTTTGCTGGTCGTCGGCTGAATAATCGTGCTTCTACTGGTCTTCTACGGATTGTTCTTTCGCTAACGCATAATGTTAAACTTGTTCTTACTTGACTAGCTGATGCTGTAGGATCGTGTGGTTTTACGCGGAAGTCCTCCAGAATGTTCCGGTGATATACGACCATTCTGCAAAAAACTTTGGAATCAGCAAGGAAATAACTGATTTGTTAATTGAATATTTTTTTTTCAAATCATGCCGTGACAAGCCTGGCTTCCAGTCTTCAATAAATTTAATTTTAAACTCACTGGAGTACTTGTTCCTTGGCATCCATAGTTTTTTCACAATAAACTGTATAAAACTTAAATTATACTGACTAGGCCTACCTTTATTTTTATCTTCTGGAATTTTTATATGCATCCGTTGTGAGTCCCGTTAACTGACATTGCAAATATGCAGAAAAATAGTCAAATTTTTAAACATCTTATAAGGAGGTGCTTTTGTTTTGTCCGTCGCGTTTTGTGTTTTTGTATGTTTTATCACTTTTATTTAATTGTTCATGAAATTATCTTTTCCTAAATGAACACAATATGAACATTAACAATATAAGTTAATAAAATATACACAAAATACATTCCAAAAAATCCTTTTTTATCCAAAAAATTATGATATTATTAAATCCATTGAGGGGGTGCTTTAGTTATGGCCAATACTGTATGTTCAGCCAAACGCGTAATGTTAACCAATCATTAAGTATACAAATTGTTAAATTTCATACGTTATTATAGGAATAAATCACAAACTCTATTGAAAATTGTAAGAATCTGTATTTTTTTCAATTATAAATTGCTGAATTAGATAATTTGAAATAAAATATCTTCTGCGTAAGTTAGTCTATCTAACAATTGTTATATTATTTCAGTTGCTATATGATTAAAAACTGAAAATTTCTAAGAATTTCTTTGTTAACAGTGAAGTAGAATACTCGTACATACATACTTATGTATCTGGAATCTAAGCTAAATTTTTAACTGATCCTCATATAATTTGGTCAAGTAATTAACATCTCTAGCACAGTTCCTAGATGACGCTAATATGCGACTAGGTTAAATCATGAACCGATTTCAATATATGAATGATAAATAAGCTGGTTGCTAATAAAATTTTTAATTATGAACATCCTTGTTTAACGATATAAAAAATTGGTTTTGTTTATTTGAGATTTATTTCTTTAATATTTCTATTTATATATACATACACATACCTATGTACATATACTAAGTATTTTCGGTATAATAAATAACGTTTCTCGAAAGTTTTTACTTTATTATTGGAATAATAAGCAAATAAACTAAAAACAAATAAGAATGTTTTATACGTTTGCCCCACCTAAACATGGGAAAAGAACTTGAAAACATTTTTTCTTATATTCATCATGCTGGTACCTATTATTAATATATGTATTAATGCCAAGCTTATTTGAAATTTCTATATTTATTGTTATTTTAAAAAAAAAAATTTTTGATAAGGTTCAAAATACAACTTTTGACCGGAATTTCAATGCATAACAAATAGATAACCACCATCTAAATTTCATTTGAGCGATATATATAGACGATATCAACCGGACATTTAATCAAATTTAAACACTTTTGCTAATAACAAAGTAAATTTATTTAATTGCGTTTTTATACCCTTCACCTTCGTGAGAAGGGTATATATAAATTTGTCATTCCGTTTGTAATTTTCACAATATAATTTTCCGACCCTATAAAGTATATATATTCTGAATCCTTATAGATAGCGGAGTCGATTTAGCCATGTCCGTCTGTCTGTCTGTTGAAATCAATTTTCTGAAGACTCCAGATATCTTCGGGATTCAAATCTTCAATAATTCTGTCAGACATGCTTTCGAGAAGTTTCCTAATTAAAAATCAGCAAAATCCGTCCATAAATAACGGAGATATGAGCAAAAATCTGAGACAACCTCTATTTTTGGCCTATTTTTTTATCTACATCTCGATTACTAAGTCATAAATATAGACAAAGTCCATTGCAACGATGTATATAAGGCTATACAAAGTTGGACCTACAATGGGTCAAAATCGGTAAAAAAAATTTTTAACCCGAATTTTTTTCACAAAAAACAAACATACATTTTGTCATACATTTTTTTCACTAATAAATTAAAAAATTTTTTTTTTTAAAAATTGGAAAAAAAACTTTTAAAAAACAATTTTGAAAAAAAAAAAAAAATTTTTAAATTTTATTTTAAAGTATAATTTGGTGAAGGGTATATAAGATTCGGCACAGCCGAATATAGCTCTCTTACTTGTTTTATATATATAATTTTGTTAAAATGCAATATTTCATAAGTATTACGTCATCAATTAATTTTGAAATTAGTTTGACAATTTGACATTTCTTAATTTGCAATGACATTAATTGCACAGGTTAGCTTATAATCTATTTATTACCACTTCTGATTAACAATAACAGGACATTAAAGATGATTTATGCATTACTGTGGAAGTCCAATAGTACAAATACTATTTCTTGGATTTATAAATATTTTTACAAAATTGAATTTTGGTCAGAATTATGAGTGATCACAGATCGAAATGCTTTTCCCGATTAAACGTTTATTTACAAAATTTTTATGGGTTTTAGATTGTTAGTGTTTTTTTTTTTTATAAAAAAAAAAAATTTTTTCTGATCAGGAATATAAGTGAGCAGTGATCTAGCTCATTTTCTCGATCAATGAGAATTTTAGATTATTGAGTTTTTAATATAAATAACCAATATCTAGTCAGAATTATCAGTGATTTCACATCATGATGCTTTTCTCGATTAAACGCTTATTTACAAATTTATTAAGGTTTTAGCTCAATAATATGAGTGATCACAGATCAAGCTCCATTTCCTCGATTAAATACTTTTGTACAAAGTTATTTCATTAAAAAAAAAAAAAATTGATTATTGGTCAAGAATATGAGTGATCACAGATCGAGCCCATTTTCTCTTATTTACAAAGTTATTAAGAATTTAAGATTATTTGAGTTTTTCATGTAATATATCGATTTTAGTTCAGGAATATGAGTGATCACAGATCGAGATGTTTTTCTCGATTACACGCTTATTTGAAAAGTTATTATTATATTATTCAAAAGATATATTCTTGGTCAGGAAAATTATTGCAGCTATTTGAGAGTATGTAGTTTTTCTAAATCTGGAAAGCCAGATCATATTTCATAAAATTTTAAATTTGCAATTAACTATAATTATTAAGCACCGGTACTTTAATAATTGCGCATTATGTCATCTTCAAACCTAAACAATTTAAATATTCTTAACTTTGTCGAAATCTTCTTATCTAAAGAACTCAAAACAAAACATCTGTCATTCTATGTTTCAGTTGATAACAATAAATATCAGCATACCAGTATTTCATACTCGCAATGATATGCGTTTTTATACCCTTCACCCATGAGTGGCAAGGGTATATATAAGTTTGTTAGTCCGTTTGTAATTTCCATTTGCGATCCCATAAAATATATACATGTTTATATATTCTGGGTTGTTATAGATAGCGAATTCGAAATAGCCATGTCCGAAGCACCCAAACAACTTACATACACGCAGAAAAAAAATATAGTTGTGCATGTTTACTAAAACCATTTCAAAATTTGTGCATGTTTACTGTAACGATTTCAACATTTTTAACAATATTATAGTCACACTAACTATTTATATGATTGTGGTAACAATAATATGGTTAATTTACGATTCACATGATTGCATCAACCATATATATGGTTACAGTAAACAAGTATATGTTTGTGACAAGCATTTATATGATGAAGGACTTACCATATTATGTTGCTCTCGGCTTATGGATATCATAATCTGAGAACAACATATTATGATAAAATTATTCATCATATAAATGGTTGTCACAAACATATACATGTTTACTGTAACCATATATATGTTTGATACAATCATGTGAATCGTTAATTAACCATATTATTGTTACCACAATCATATAACTACTATATTTTTGTACATGTTTGATACATCAATATATCCGCTATAGACCGACTTATGATGCTATTTAAATTCCAGGAATTCGGCCTACAATTGTCTGAGATATAAACATCGATTTTTTGTTCACCAAATTTTTTTTTCCACCAACAAGCTTTTTACATTACAATTTTTTTTTTGCCAAAAATAGTTTTTAATATTTATCTTAAAGTATATTTTGATGAAGGGTATATAAGATTCTGCACAGCCTTACTTGTTTATAATTGTTTATACAATATTATTTTCAATATTATTTTCAATAAAATTTAATCAATTCTCGTATTGAGACACGTGCCTTAACTTAAGTAGACTATGATTTTGCAAAAAAAAAAAATCACCAAAAACTCGTGTGCACAGTAACAAGGTGAAGGTTAAATAATTGCTAATTTTAAAATTTTTGGCATAATGGTAAAACAAAAAGAACCAAAAAGTGTTAATAAACTCAAGTTCAAACTAGTTTCTTTGCGTTTTTTTTAAATCCTCATATTTTTAGATTTTTATGATAAAAGTAACGTTACTTTCTATATCAGTATTTACACTTTATCTTTTGAGAAAGTATAATTAGTTTGTGTTGATGTTTGTAAAACCAAAACCATTTAAATTAGATTTAAACAACACTTTCGAATCAATCGAATAGAGTTAAAAACTTCAAGTAAAACTCTATGAAAACTGTATATGTTCTCCGATCCATTGACTAACAACAAACTCATTGGCCCATAATCATAGTCGAAAATAAAGTATATTTTAAGAGAAATGAAGTCGTCTTTACTTAAGAGTGGACTTTAGGTCTACCATAGACAAGTTAAAGTATACTTCTGACGTTAAAGTCGACTGTAAATATAAAACTAGCTGAAGTTGTTTTTAACTCATTTAACAACAGCATCAGCTGTTCTTCGCCATGTAAAAAAGTTCGACAAAAAGTCAAAAATTTTTAAGTTACAAGATATTGGCAGATATTTTGCAATTATTGAATATTGAATCAATAAAATTAGTACCAAAATAGAATAAATTTGATATTAATCTTTCCTTTTCTATTTTTCCACCACAAACTGTTTTTTTTTTTTAGTTTCCCGGTTACATTTATTGTTTGTCACTTTTTGTTTTTTTTTTTTTAATTTTCTAAGTCAGCTGTTCAGCGATGCCACTTGTCTATATTTTGTTGTATATTGTATAAAAACATTTTCTACATTAAGCCTAGTACTCTGTTCATACTTGCGAAAAAATGTATATGCAACAATTGATCAGCTGTTGGTTTTAATTTCGTGCGAAAGAAGTGCTGCTTATGTTATTTCGTGTGGAAAATTAAGGTTGCCAGATGTATTTCACATGTTTTCCACAATAAGAACAGAGTACTGCTTTTGCGAAATTATTTCGCATATATTTCATTCCAAATATTTTGTATGTAGTTTGACAGCAGTTCGCACGAAATTTTGAACAGAGTACTTAGCTTTAGAGGTGACACCCACTTAAAGTCGGTGCAATTTAAAACATACTTTAATTTTGACGATAGTTGGGAAATAATAAAAAGCGGGTTTTTATTTTAAAGTAGTTTTTAAAAAGAACCGACTTTATTGTTTGACTATGATTATGGGCCATTGATTTCCAAGTAATTTGGTAAGTCTTATTCGATTTTATATGTGAGACTTGTTCATGTATTTTAAAATGAACTCTTGTCCAATTGCTTTTTATTAAAATACATAAAATCTTGATAATGCGGATAATTGATTGCAGACCCTAAAGCCTAGTACTGTGTTCATATTTGCTAAAAATTATGGTTTTTTCATGCGAAAAATTTTGTATGCAAAAAATTATCAGCTGTTGGTTTTAATTTCGTGCGAAAAATAAGGTTGCCAGATGTATTTCACATGTTTTCCACAATAAGAACAGAGTACTGCTTTTGCAAAATTATTTCGCATATATTTCATACCAAATATTTTATATGTAGTTTGACACCATTCCGCACGAAATTTTTGAACAAAGTACTAAGCTTTAGCCGGATTATCAAATTATCCGAACTACCGAATAAAAATTTTAAACCATTGGCCCATAATCATAGTCAAACACTAAATTCGGTTCTTTTTAAAAACCACATTAAAATAAAAACCTGCTTTTAATTATTTTGCAAATATGTAGAGTCAAAATAAAAGTAGGTTTTAAATTGAACCGACTTTAACTGGGTGCCACCTCAAATGTAGAAAATGTTTTCATACAATATCCAGCAAAATATAGACAAGTGGCAACACTGAACAGCTGACATAGAAAATTAAAAAAAAAAACAAGTAAGAGAGCTATATTCGGCTGTGCCGAATCTTATATACCCTTCACCAAATTATACTTTAAAATAAAAATTTTAAATATTTTTAGGTAAACAATATTAATTTTTTTTAAAAAAATTAATGACAAAAAAATTTTTTTGGTAAAAAAAAATTAGGGTTAAAAAATATATTTCCCGATTTTTACACATCGTAGGTCCAAATTACTATAGCCTTATCTAGATCGTTGCAATGGACTTTGAAATATCTATCATTAGATATCCATATTCTATATCTATATATATAAAATACAAAAAATGTTTCTACTTCTAGCTGAGCGCCAAAAACCTAAGTCTATTGTCAAAAACCTAATTCATGAAAAAATATTGTTATGTATTTTGTTATTGTATCACCCGTACGTGTGAAAAGAGAGTAATTTTTTCCATTGATATTTCTCTCTTCTTTCGCTCTATGTATATTTTTATGACAAGGCCACTCTGCCGAAACATTCTCTAAACAATTGTTGGACATCGGAAAAGGAAAAATTCCAATTGATCCCGCCACAAATGAGATTTCGTTCCCGCCGAACTTCTGCCAAATGAAAATAAATATTCAAGCCGTCTTTCGGATTGGCAGTGGGAACGTGCAGTTTTGGTACCAAACAAATATGAAGTCAACAAGCTCAATGAGCTAATTTAATTGAAACTGCTTGGCGAAACAATGAAATACAATCGATTGACACAGTAATGAACGAAGAACAAGCCGTCAATTATCCTACTGATTTTCTGAATTCATTTCTAAGGTAGCTAGTATAGTTATATATATGATATCAATCCGGATAATAGAGTACAGAATGTAATAAAAAACTGATTGTCTGGATTACCAAATAATTCGGATTAGAGAGTTTCGGATTATCAAGGTATTACTGTACATATTAAATAATACTAATTGATTTTTACATACATATATGTATGTATTATGAATATTTAAATTTTATCTATTTTATTGTATATTGAATATAATTATTTGTTTTCAATTATTTTAAGTATTTTATTTGTGAAAACAAATAAATATTGCTCAACAGGTGTATTTCATAATGAGCTAGTAATTTGTGGTTCTGTTATTTAAGTTTTATTATTATTATTATCATTTGTATTTATTATTTTCTATAGTACAATCATATTAAACGAGTATAATTGCTATAAATGTGATAAGAATTGTGGGGCCTAAATTTCAAGTGTAGGTTTATATTTTGATTGTTTGTATACTGTTTTCTTCATTCCAATGGAATTTATTTGATAAGATTATATAAATTGTAACATATTTTCTTTAAAGAACTTATAAATATTACACCCCCTTTTAAAAGGCATATACAAATACTTACTAGATATAACTAGTATGCGTTTATTCAGTAAAACATTGTACTGGTGCTTATTGGTGTAAGTCACCATTTAATTTGTAACAGTAACAAACAAATATTTTACAAATTGGTTTAAGCTGAACTGTAAATAAACTACATACTCAGTATGAGCACTTTTCTTATGATTTGTGCCACAAATACGTGGTATTAACACAGGGCATCACTAATTTAAATATTTTTATATTTAGCATGAACATTTATTCATTGTAACCTAAGACAATAACAGATAATATTCCCTATAGTTTTGAATTCTTCTTCATCCTACGAATAATTTACACAGCCTGAACCTGTAATCTTCCATTAGCCCAGAGCTAAAGTTATTGAAAATACAATTTTCGTAATTGAAATTACAGAATCAATTACGAAATATTTGAAACCAGTTGAATCCATATAAATATATAAATGCCTTTGTAAGTTTGTTTATTTGTTGGCTAAATCAATTTTATTGAAATTTGAAACGTGTATAGATCCTTACTTGGAAGCGTCAATAGGCTAAAACTTGTTTCAATACTTTTACCAGAAAGGGATAAACAGGGGGAAAAACTGGTAAAATTGGTACCTTTAGTTCTTAAACCATAATTACTAAACGGCTGAACCGATTTTTACTACGACAGGGGTTGCGAAGCGCACCGGGTCAAGCTAGTATCTAATAAATATTTGAATTGAGCTAGTATCTAATAAATATTTGAATTGAAACAGCTTAGGAAATACATAGTTGTTTCTGTGAACTATATTTCTAAAATGCTCTGTTCCAAAATCCACATATTTCAATTTTAAGAGTTCATTTCTGAATATGAAACGAATAGTTCTCATTTTAATTGAAATAACTTTACCTCTTTTCTATATTGTATGTGAAAAAATATTTACAAGCCTTTAGTAAGAGTAAATCGTATGTATGTACTTCTATTCTATTCAGTTGGAACATTATCTATTTATTAAATTGGTTACAATATCCCAGACTTTTGAAACCAGCAGAATCTCAACCTATATAAACATCAGCTTCCATCTTTGATCAATACGTCTATTCATACAGTATATCGAATCCCAGACAGACATCCCTATATGATATCTCAGCGGGTGCCTTATTTTCCTAACCTCATTATCCGTAATATTCGAAAGGATCGATATAATTTTGTCGATTAAACGCTTATTCACAAAGTTATTAAGGATTTAGATATTTTGAGATCTTCATGGAATAAATAGCTCGATCTTTGAACAGTGATCACAGATCGAGCTCGTTGTCTCGATTAAGTGCTTATTTACGAAGTTATTAAGGATTTTAGATTTTTATATAAAACATAGATTTTTGGAGATCACATATCTAGCTACTTTTCTCTATTAAACGCCTATTTACAAATTGATCAACAATTGAAGATATTTTGAGTAATTTATATGGTCAGGATATGAGTGATCACAGATCGAGCTAATTTTCTCTATTAAACGCTTATTTACAAAGTAATAAAGGTGTTTTTGAGTGAGTTCGTTAAGGGTCTTAGATTTTTATATAAAACCAGATTTTGGACAGGAATATCAGTGATCGAGCTCCTTACTTACAAAGTTATCAACTATTTGAAGGAAGCATACAATCTTTCCCAGGATACAATCCTATAATTAATTTTCTCGATTAAACGCTTATTTACAAAGTTATTAAGGTTTTCATGTAATAGTTAAATTTTGGACAGGAATATGAGTGATCACTGATCGATCTCCTTTTCTTGATAAAACGCTTATTTACAAAGTTATTAAGGGTTTTCCGAGTTTTGGAGATTTTTATATAAAAACCCGATTTTTGGTCAGGAGCGTTTAAATGCTTATTTGAGATTTTTATAGTTTATCATATAAAAACAAGATTTTGGTCAGGAATATGAGTGGTCAGAGGTCGAGCTTCGTTGATCTTCGGCACAGAGTTATCAACAATAAGAGGGATTTAAACTTTTTTTAGTTTTTCATGTCAAAGATCAGTTTTTGGTGAGGAATATGAGAAAACCTGGATAAATGTAAATTTTCATTGACAAAATAATTTACTTTATACAAATACTCGTACTACAACAGTGTTAACAACTTTTATTTTCTTAAACTCTCAAAACAGTATTATTTTTTGAATTGACTTTTTATCAGCATCTACTATTTTATATATCCAGCATAGGGTTCCTATGCAGGAAATTTTTTCCGGGAATTCCCGGGAATATTTGTTTAGATATACACGAGAAAAGTTTGTGGGGAAAATTTCAGTAATTTTTATACGCTTTCTTCTTAAATGAATCTTACCAAATACTGAACCAGAATTCAATTATTTTATTGGGAAGTTTTTTTTGGAGCCACCCTATATGTAATTCATTCTGAGAATATATACAATATTCAGATTCATTGTAATGCCCACATTTGTTTTTGATCGAATGACTACTTTTTTCGATTTTTGCAACATATTTTATGTTGACAAAGAAGCATTACGGTTAAGTTTTTGTCACCCCAACTTAAATTTTCAGCTGCAGAAGGATTCATTCGATTAGCAACAAATTTGGTTAACACAAACAAATCTGTTATTCCGAGGGATTTATTCCCAAGAATCACGGGAAGGGAAAAAGTCGGGAAAAATCAGGAACCCTACTCCAGCACCAAGCCCCCATTCTAGTATTATTTTAAATAATATTCAACAATAGCAAAAACAACAATTGTTTTTTTTTTTCTTTATTTATCACGTGATCTGAGAAGATCATGTTTGGTTACAACCATAAATGAAATAAATTGAGGAATTTGAATAAGTGAGTAAATGAGATTACGAGTATTTGTGTGTGTGTGTGAGAACGAATGAATAATAATGATTGAAATAAACAAATGATGATTCATCGTAAACCTACCCCTAACCAATTACCCCCTCTCACACTTAATTTTGAACTGTAAACAGAAATAATCTTAAGTGTAAAAGAATATGAGAGGTTGATGCTTAAAAAAAATTTTAAATTCAAATTGAAAACGCACAAATTTGAATGGAGTTTCTAAAAATGTGTTTAAAATAAAAGCCACCACTCATCAATAATGAAGTAAATAATGAAAAAATTGCCGAAAGATCGACAAGAAAACAAACAAAAAAAAAATAGAAAGACTGACAAAGAAACACACACAAAAAACATCAATTACAACAAAAACTCTAAAAACAAACAGCACCGTATTGAATGAATGAATGAATGAATATGAGCTGTGGACTATTTTGAAGCGGAAAAAGTGGGTGTATTAAAATAATTGCAGCTGCCGCTTGTTTGCTGGCTGCAACAATAACACAAGACCATAAATGAAAAAAAAAAAAAAAAAACTTACATGTACAGTAAAGCAAACAAAAAACACTTGAATTTCGATACACAGATCATGAAAGTGTAATTTCATTTTTAGTCACTTGATATCGGTTCAAATAATCATACATTTCAATCATAGAGCTAGAAATGTGTGGGAAATGGTATTCAAAGAGATTTCAAGCGGTTTTTTTTTTTAAATTTATTTTAATGAAATGCACTTGCTGGGACATCCTACTTGACATCATTAAAAATAGTAATTATAATAGAGAAAATAGATATATAAGCTGGAAATTCAACGTATAACTTTAAACTTTAAAGGCTTTAAAGTTTAAAGCCTTGAATATTTATATACAATATATAACTGCGACCGATCCAGTAAAGCACAAGGAGACATAGCTAGTTTCATGAAAACTAAAAATTCATTGTAGTTGAAGGATAAACGCGCAACTCCCACATGGATTCAGAAGAAACAGAATCTAATTTAAGATTCGCGAAATTACAAAGACGCTTCTTATTTCCATTGATGGAAAACACAACAAAGTATAGGTCAATGACAAAGTATCACCACAACGATCGGGTTTATACCAACTCTTTCACTTTTTTCCATCTATTGTTAAGTCTCCAGACCTCTATGAAATGCTGTGTTCTGTATTTCATGTCATTCTGCTTACATTATTAAAGAATCTTCTAAGGATATGCCCAACCCAGTTGCAAATTCTACTTTTAATGATGATTTTGAAATTCTCAGTGTTTCACTATTGCCCTAGTTCTTCGTTCAATAGCTAATATTTTAAGACTTTTGTTGATTTTTGTATTCTTTGAGTCACATCTTTATTTGATCCACCATTTTGATTTAAAATGCTCCCAAAGTATGTATGCGAATTTGTCCAATTCTTATTATTTTTCTTCTTTTATTAATTGTAAATGAATATAATTATAGCAACGTCTCAGGTAATTAGGAGATAATTATCTCTGAAACTAAGTTTTTAATATATTAGCCTGACTGGAGGGTAGCTGACAGAACAAGCTCAAGGAACGGACACGTAAACCTAATCAGCTATTTCGTTTAACAACTAAATGATTACGAAAACAAGCAATCATGACATGATTAGGAACATAAATTGTCAGAGCGTTAATGGAAACGTCGCTCCTGACTCAGTTATGTTGCCAATTCAGAATCTATAATCTATTATTTTTGGGTACAGGCGAAAAAATTAAGCACACGTGCCAAAAACCTTACATGCATTCAATGTTACGCACCGACCAAAGTCTCCGAGCTCGCAGTGAAATAGGAATTTTATAGTATTCTTAAACGTGTAATAACATCTTTAAATCGTGGTGACATAATGGTTGCAATGAGCGATTTTAATGCTTAAATAGGTTCAAACATCACTAGGCTGGCACACTCGTCACCTCAAACGTCAAACAACTTGAACTTTCGGCAACACAATGTTTTTTGAAACGGATCGGATATTTTCCGTTGATGCTTCAAGATATGGAAAATATTGAACATTTGACTTTTGTTTGTCTCGCACAGCCAAATACATTTTACCAATTTCAGTTACAGTTACATTTTCAGAATGCATTACTTGAGACATCTGTTTTTACACAAACACATGTACTTTTAAATACTTACATATAGGGTGGCCCCAAAAAAAGATGTGGATGTTTCCAACTAAAATTAAAATTTATTTAAAGACGCCGTTTCTCAAAATTGTTGTGCCTGGTTCAATATTTGATGAGCTGGATCAAATGTTATAAAAAGGTCCTTTTTAGGGTTATGATTTTTGTCATACATATTTCTCGCAAAGGAAACATATTAAATATTGGTATCATGTGAAAGGTCTTCGAAAGTAGCTTTGTATGCCGTATCTGAAATTATTGTTTACTTCCAAAAATATTCGAACTTTTGTAATTTTTTGCAAACATTTTAAGTTTTTTAAATTTTTACATATCCAATATGTCACACAGTATCAGCCATAACTAAAGCACCCCCTCAGTGAATTTTTTTCATACTATATTTTTTTTATAAAAATAAAGTTTTAAATTTCTATTATATATTATTTTAAATTGTTAATATATTTACTATTGATAAACAAATACTTTTAAAGTTAATCTTTCTATAAGAGGTAACTTTAAATCAAAAAATATTTAAAGCTAGAAAATAAACCGGTCAAAACTAAGGCACCACTTCATGGATATAATATAAAACTTTTTTTAATTTATATTTTGTTGCAAATGCTTTGGTTTGGATGACACAAGCACATCTCTTAGGCATAGAATATATTAAGTTTTTTATGGTGTCTTGCGATATTCCTTCCCAAGCTATAATAACGGCTTGAAATCGTGAAAACTGCTGATCCTTATTTCGGCAATTTTAACGATTTATTTTCATATTAACAATCTCCCACAAGTTCGCAATAGGATTGAAATCGGGAGATTGAGCAGGCCAATGAAGAACTTGAATTTTATTGTTCTGCAGCCAAGTAATACAAACTTTGGAGGTGTGCTTAAGATCGTTATCCTGTTGGAATCTCCCTATAAGTGGAATCTCTTCACTGGCATAAGGCAACATTACATCTTTCCATATATCACGATACATGAACCGATACATAATCCCATTAACTTTATGATTTAGCTCAATTTCGTGACCAGAAAAGCAAACCCAGACCATTACATTACCCCCTCCATGTTTAATTGTTCCTTTGAAATACTTTGTATTCAGTCTTTCTACTTTTCGTCTGCGTACACCCGTTATTCCATCGGAACTTTTTAATTTGTATTTGGATTCGTCAGAAAACAGAACTATCTTCCATTTTTGGACACTTCAGTTAAGGTGGGCTTTGGCAAACTCCAGTCTAGCTTTCTTGTTCTTATCTGATATAAACGGTTGTTTTGCTGGTCGTCGGCTGAATAATCCTACTTTTACTGCTCTTCTACGGATTGTTCTTTCGATAACGCATAATCTTAAACTTGTTCTTACTTGACTAGCTGATGCTGTAGGATCTTTTTGTATAGCTCATTTGATCAAGGAATCATTATATCGTGTGGTTTTACGCGGGCGGCCTCCAGAATGTCCCGGTGAAATACGACCATTCTGCAAAAACTTTGGAATCAGTCTGTTAATTGAATATTTTTTACTCAATTCATGCCGTGATAAGCCCGCCTTCCAGTCTTCAATAACTTTAATTTTAAATTCACTGGAGTACTTGTTGCTTGCCATCCATAGTTTTTTCACAATAAACTGTATAAAACTTAAATTATACAGACTACGCCTTCTTTTATTTTTATCTTCTGGAATTTTTAAATGCATCCGTTGTGAATCCCGTTAACTGACATTGCAAATATGCAGAAAAATAGTAAAATGTTTAAACATCTTATAAGGGGGTGCTTTTGTTTTGACCGTCCCGTTTTGTATTTTTCTATGTTTTATCATTTTAAATCAACTGTTCCTAAAATTATCCTGTACTAAACGAACATTATATGAATATTAACAATATAAGTTAATAAAATATATACAATAAAAATTATGATATGAAAAAATTCATGGAGGGGGTGCTTTAGTTATGACCGATACTGTATGTTTACTTTGCGAGAAATAAAAACCATAAAAACCTTAAAAAAGGACTTTTTTTATCCTTCAATCCAACGCAACAAATACTGAGGTCTCCTCAAACAAACATAAGTTTCAGTTTAGTTGGGAACAATGATAACCGTTTTTCCTCCACACAAACGGGACCATCCTATTATATATGAATACTCACACATAAGAAACCACTGTCAATAGATTTCATATGAATGAATGAATCTATATATCAACCTAAACACTAAATTCATTTCCAACAAATTGTACTTAAGAAAACCTACAATGAAAAAAAAAAAATAAAAATAAACCTAAATAGAAGAAAACAATAAAACAACAACGAGAAAATACTATAACAAAACAAAACTAAAGTGAACTGAGCTAAATTGAATGCAACAAGCATTGGGAATGTGGACGACCTAGCCACCACCATGATCGAGGGTATATACTGGGTACATACTGGGTGTGTTTGTGTGTTTGTATCTATGTACGAATGTATGACACAGCTGCCGTAATATCTATTTATGTATGTATTTTTTTATATCTTTAAGTATTTTTTGTTTTTCTACTTTTGTTACTTCTCCTCGTCTTATTGATATTTATTTACTTGTTGTTGCTGTTGGTTTTCTGTTGTTATTGTTTCTTAATGTTTCTATCAGTTTGTTTGTTTTGTGTCTGTCTGTCTGTTTTAGTTTGTCTTTTAGTATATTTTTAAGTAAGTATTATGTTATTTCCTCCGTTTCCTCTTCTGACTTACTGTCTGCCTGTCATGTACACACATTAAGATTTTAAGTAGTTTTCCTAACACCAACAACAACAATAACACTAACAATATGTTGCTGATGATGTATGGATCAAGCTGCTGCTGCAACAATTGAAAACTGTGTGTGTTTGCAAGTAATTTATGTGTACGTACAACTTATGTATATAATTTTTCCAAAAGATACTTATTTTACTCAATTTAATATTGGGCGTATGTCGTTTAAAAAAAAATATACATAGATATGTATGCATATTTACTAGAGTTTCCAAAAAACCGAAAAATTTCAAAATCGCGGTTTCGGTTTTAAAAAATTGAAAACCGAACGGTTTCGGTTCGGTTTTGTGATAATTTATTAACTATTAAATCAGTTAATAATATAGGAACTGCTTAACAAATTTTAAGTTCATTCATGTGGGTCTTTCTGGTATTGTTTTTATTCTAATAATACGTCTAGAATGTGATATAATCTGTGTTTAAAGATATTGGATGAAAAAAGTTTGTTTCTCATTTCTAAATTTTGTATTTTTCTAGTGAAAATAGATTAAAAGTGAAAACCGAAGAATAATTGTCGGTTTCGGTTTCGGTTTTAGACCTTGAAAAACCGCGGTTTCGGTTTCGGTTAAAACCGAATTGGAAACTCTAATATTTACTACATATACATGAAAAAGAATATAAAAGGATTGAATTTTGTTAACTAGTTAAGAAAATTATAATCGCATTAATTATTTCCAAACACTGTTTCATGTAAATTGTGAAATTATTTATGTTAAAGAATATGAATCAAGTATGTACCTACAAAATAAAATTAAAGAATAGGGTAAGTGCTCCTAAGTAGTCGGCATGAACCAGTAGTCGGCATTTTTGAGTTAAAATCGTAATAAATAAGAATAACGACAATTTTATACAGAAGTAAGATTTAACTTTAATTTAGCATACACTCATTTATCTTAATATAATGTTTAACTTTGGATGAGATGAGTATTTTCATCTATTTTTGACCTTATTCAGTGACCATCTTGCAACGGGTGCGGTAGTGCCCGTTTTTTAAGAAATTTTTTAGTGGCAAGGTCAACTAAGTAATATTTTTACCAAAGAGTTTTTAACAGATAAAGATTTCTTTAAATATTACCTCCAATGTGAAAGTTTTCACAAAAAATATATTTTTTTTGGTTATTTTAATTGATGCCGGTATTAGCAACAAAAATTTCTATGATTTTCCATAGTCAGCATAGTGATGTCGACTTCAGGTAAATTGGTGATTTTTATATTAAGCTCAAATTCTACAAATCTTTTTATTACCTAATAGTCGGCACAGTTTAAATTGAGTATTTTAAGAACTGCCGAGTATAGGAGATAAAGCATCCTGAATTCGGCAGCAGCTTTTTATTTGATTGGAGATCGTAAAACAGAGTAATATTTTGAGATTCAGGATTATTTGTCCTAAAATTTCAGAATTCCATATACACACACCAGGAAAAAGACCCATCCACCAATATTCTAATAAATCCTTAAAAAATTCTCTATTCGAAATAAGCATTTTTTAATACCGATTTCGGTATTAGGTGCCAGTAAAAAACATGGAGTTCCCCGTTCAACTATACAGGTCAAATTATATTGCCGTGTTACTGTTCCTTTGAGAATGGTTCCATAAACATCGTTCCTTAAATAGTCTTTCTTACTATTTGAAGGACATAAGGACTGAGATCGTAAAATTCATAACACACGTTTTTCATTAAAACTTTTAACCCAAGTATTATTTGATTTTTTTTGTAAAGCATGTCAGTTATTATGTTTAATGTCACTTATGTTCATTTGTTATTAATCTGATTAAAATGAGTGACCAGAAAAAAGTGCGTACTAAAATTATTAAATATTTTCAACAAAACCCAACTTGGTCCTACAAAAAGTTGGCCAAACAATCAAAGGTCTGCTATCAAACTTTTTCCAATGTTATTAAACAGTACCGGGAGAACTCGTCCGTTGATATAAAACCTGATTCAGGTAGAAGGAATGGTCCAATTAAGCCAATTAATAGAAAGCACTTTCAAAATATCTCCCAACATATCCGGTAGGAAAGCAGTCCGATTAACTCAATACTCGGACTGTTTGATACGAAAAGTTAAAGCCAATGCAGGTATAAAACCATACAAGGCTCAAAAAGTTCCTGACAGGAACGATGCTTAACATTTAGAGGCCAAAGACTGAGCACGGAAATTGAAGTCAAGTTTTATAAAAAACATATGCATGCTGCATAATGAATGACGAAATGTACGTATGGAAAGGAAATGTTGTAGAATAGTTTAGAACACAAAAGCAGAAAATATTCTCAAAAATGTCTTGGCATGACAATCAATATGCAGTTGCGGCAAATGAAGCCAAACATTTGTTACAAAGGGTTCTATAAATACCGAAATTTACATCAAGGAATGTTTACAAAAGAGGATGCTTCCATTCATAAGACTTCTTAATGTGTCCACTTATTTTTGGCCTGATTTGGCATCCTGTCACTATGGTAAGCAAGGTCTTGAGTGGTACAAGAACAATAATGTGTTGTTTGTACCAAGAGCGGCAAATCCTCCAAACTTTCTGGAGCTCAGACTAGTGGAGACATATTGGGCTCTAGTTAAAAGAGAATTGAAGAGCACAAAAAAGGTGTCCAAAAGTGTAGTAGATTTTAAACTAGGTTCAAAAAAGGTTAAAAATTTCATTATTGGTAATTAGAACTATAAAAATATATTTTTTTTTTTGTAAATTGTAACAATAATTTCAATCAAATAAAAAAAAGATTCAAAACTGTAAGTTTAGTGGTTTCACTTTTATAAACATATATGTATATTAAAAGTTTTTCGATCTCAGTCCTTACTATATTTCTTAATACAAATAGAATTTTAATTTAAAGTATTCTTGATCTACTTACAACTTATTGTATTTTACACTAGTAATACCATATCAGCTATAATATTTAAATACAAAAATTATTATCGTTATTGGAAAATCATTTAAATGACATATACATAAATATGTATGATCCCATCAACGACAAAATAAGTTGATAGATAAACACTTTATTAAAGCTATACAAATTTAAAACCTAATATTCTGGGGAACATACTTGCAACATCAAATTGTATCATTCACAATCCAAACCAGCACTGAACCAGAACACAAAAATAGCTAAAATACATTTAGAAAGATCTTTTAGGATAACAAAATGATGATGATGATCTGGTTATTTCATGGCCAGAAACCGAAACAGAAAACCGACAAATCCGCCGAATTCTTCAAATTGTACGCTAACATTTAATTAACCATTAAAAATACGATTTTCTGAAGACATATACTCAATATTTTTATATGAGATACAGATCAATGAGCATAATTTTTCTTGAAGAGCCTAGTGATGTACTTTTGTCTGTTGAAACAATACAAGGATTGTTCATAAAATTAGCAAAAAAATATACCTTGGAAACTATTAAAAAACCGAAATGTATAAAGCCAATAAACCAAACGATATTATAACGATATCGCAACGATGATATAAACTATGATATATGATATCGTTTGCGTATCACAAACGATAGTATTTGCGGACTAAATTGTGCTGTTACCGTTATCGCAAATCAACCTTCGTGAGAAGGGTATATATAAGTTTGTCATTCCATTTGTAATTTCCACAATATAATTTTCCGACTCTATAAAGTATATATATTCTGGATCCTTATAGATAGCGGAGTCGATTAAATCGGCCCACAAATGGAGATATAAGGAAAAAACCGGGCCAACCTCGATTTTTGGCCTATTTTTTATCTACATATATCTGGATTACTAAGTCATAAATATAGACAATATGGATATCTAATGATAGATATTTCAAAGTCCACTGCAGCGATCTATATAAGGTTATAACAATTTGGACCTACAATGGGTCAAAATCGGGAAAAACATTTTTTAACCGGAATTTAAAAAAAAAATTTGAACAAAAATTTTAAAAAAATTATTTGGAAAAAAAAAATTTGTTGAAAACAATTTTGGAAAAAAAATAATTATTTTTTAAATTTTGAAAAAAAAAATTTTGAAAATTTTTTTTTAAATGCATACATTGATACATAGTAACGTATTTTGAAAGAAGGACAAACTAAAACTAATATTATTATATGTTTATTTGTCCCTATCTTCAAACCACGACCATTTTGATATTTATTGTTTGCTTTTGGATGCCATATTCCTAAATGCAGCTGATTCATGTCTGTAATAATCTGTGGAGAAGTATATCAGATGTTCGCTTTTATTTATGGATGCTATATTCGAATTTTAAATAGCTACAGTCGAATGTAAGACGACAAATAATAATCAAGAGCTTTCTATATATGATTTTTGAAATCATTTAAAATTTAGTACAGTTAGGTTCTGCTTAAGGAGCATTGAGAAAAACTATAAGTATTGAACTCCAAAAATACATAATTGCTACATTTCCGTTCACTTCTGTATTACTTTCTTATAAATAGTCTTAATAATTTTCAATTAATTGCTTAGAAAAATGTATTATGTATAATGATTTGAATAAGTACTTAAAATTAAACCAAAAGTTAAACAAATTCTTGCAGTGATAAGAAAATATACTCAAAAATAATGCATTTACTATAAATACCTCTCTTTCAAATAATATTCAAACATTTATTCGGTGGAAAACAAAAAATTATTTTGAAAAGACATCAATTTTATTTGAAAAGCGATATTATGTCATGAAAAAAAATCTCAAAGTGAGAGTCTTATTTTACGATGATGTACGAGAATATTATTATTATGAATTTACTGGTACAATAAAAATTTTATGACTTTGTAGATCAACCATAATAAAATCATAATTATACAAAATAAATAAAGAAAAATATAAATTGTTCATAAAGTGGTGGCCATACAAATTATATAAAAACGTATGGTTTTAATTATTAAAAGTTGATGTTTTAAAAGTGCGCTCATGATTATAAGACTATTATTTTTCACAATTGGGACAACACCTGCATACCTAGTTTTACTCGTAGTTTGATTTAATTTGAAGATTATTTTCATCTTTTTAGAGCATTTAAGTAAAACCTAGTTTTAAAAATGTATTTTACTATCAATTTATTTTCTTGTTTTTAGAGCACCTTGAATTTAATTTCGAATTTTCGAACATATCTTAAAAAGATTGAATTCTACCTTAAAAAATTCTTTAAAATTCAACATTTTAATTTTTTTTTTTTTTCCAAAATTTATAAGTTCGAAATTAGAAAATATAAGAAGTTGGCTCCAAATAAAACTAAAATTCTTTTTTAAGAATCTTGAAAATTTCGAGACGTAACTTCGAATTGTTGAACATAATCTTGCATTGTGACCACGTCCAAGCACGAACGCCAATTTTCAACTTATTCCGGCTACGAGAACTGGTTATTAACTATGTCAAGTGAACCAACTTTTGAAATCGATGTCTTCCCATTGGGATGAAATTTGCACCATAGTTAAGGGTCCATTTTGAAAAAAATAGTCAACAAAATCAAAAATTGTATGTTTTGAGTTACAAAACATTTATTTTGATAGATATCCCACTCGCATCCCACTAAGCGACCAAATAGGTCTTCAAGGAAAATATCTAAGCTTTCTTTTGAGAAAAAATAAAAAAAATAAAAATTGCCCATTTTGAAAAAAAAAGTCAAAAAAGTTTTTGATTTTGGCAAAAAAAAATTACAAAATTTTTTTATTTTTAATTTTTATTTTTTTTCTGAAAGATTGAAGAAATAGCTATCTAAACTATTTGGGACACATTTTGCCAAGAACAATAGGTAATATGTTACATGGATGAGAAAAAACACCTGCTTGGCCAAAATGTCAAATTTTGACCCCCCTCTAACTCAGAAAGTTCTCGAACGATCTTGTTGAAAAATTGTGTCTGAATTACTATCCAATCGATTTCAAAAGTTGGCTCACTTGACATGACATGCCCCATATAAATATGAGAAAAAGTAAAAAGTAATATTTTTTTTTATGGAAATGTATGTAGTCGAAGCAGCGTTACCGTTGGAAAATTTTGAAAAGTCGCACAAAAAGGGGATTCTTGAAGAAAAAGTCGCACAAAAAGGGGATTTTGGAAATAAAAAGGGGCAACACTTTTAAAGGAAAAAAAAGTAAACAAAATTAGATAAAAACTTTTTTATTGAATTTTTTAATGATGTTAATGTACATATAGACAAATTCATTTTCTTTTTTTTAATTTTTCCAAATTTTTGTATAAGGATTTGGCAAAAAAGACTATGTAATAAAATTTTTAATTTTGTTATTATTTGTTGTGATTTGTTGCTTTTTTACATGTTATTTTATACAAATTTATAAATGTTGGTCACAATATAAAAAAAGCAAATGATAAAAAATGTGTGAACAACATATATTTAAAAATAAAATTAAATATTATTTAAATCGCTTTTGGTATTTTCTTTTTTTCGTAACTTTGAAAATTAATAGCAAAAAATGGAACTCAACAATTATTAAAATTAAAAAACAGTCCATTAAAAGTAAATAAAAATTTGTACAAAATTACTAATTTAGTAACAAATTAAAAACTAGATAAAAAGATAAAATTAATGAGATACATTTCAAATAATGACGTTTAAGCATGAATATATACTTATATTAAACTAAGATCACTGTTACACCAGTTTATTTAGAAATACAGAAAATTATATATAAGTAATTATTTGGTTTAAAAGAAATTCAATTCGTTTTTCAAATTATATATATTTAATATATATATAGTAGTTTTGACCATTTTCATCTTCAAAAAATCGACTTTTATAAAATTTAAATTGTTTGCAGTTTTGATTACTTTTTTAAGTGGTAGTAACTTTTTCAAAAATAGTAATATTTCAACACTAATAGTACAATTTAAATACATCTTTTACAAAATTACTATATTACTATTACTATATTTACATTTGATTAAATTATTTTTTTGATAAATTACATCTATATTTCTTTATGAGTTCATCACACGGAATCCAATCTTCTAGGTCCATATCTAATACATTTTGTGCCGAAAGCATGGACTCGCATGAGTCCACTTTTAATGTTTTTAACGTGAGTTTTGAAAATACTCTTTCCGCCGATGCACTATGTAATGTAATTTTAAACATAGTATCATATGTTTTGTCATAAATTTTTGATTCTAACATTTTTAATTCTTGTATAAATATATCTGGTTGAGTAATTACATCTTTGTATTCTGAAACTATATCATAGTAATTAATCTCCTTATTTGAGCTTAGAAAGAATGGATCTATATATTCTAAAACTGAATGTTTTTTATTATTTATATCAATTCTATTTACTATTTCATTACAAAGCTTTTGGTAAAAATTTAAGATATTTGTTTTTATTTCAATGGTACAACTTTTTGATATTTTTTCGATACATAAATTTGCCCCAGCCCCATATCCATTATATATATTAGTTATTTCTTTAATATGTAAAACATTAATAAAATCTACCTCTTCGATTTTAAAGTTATTAACAAATTCCTTTTTTAAAAAATTTTTAAATGTCTAATAAAATATCTTATATCAAGATAAATTATTTCCGAAGATTCGCATTGAAAATTCATATTAAAGCAAAAAGTTCTTTTTTTTTTGAAAAAGGGGAAAAAAGGGTCAAAAATATTAAAAAGTGTCAGATTAAGTTCATTTTAGTAAAGGGGCACAAAAAGTGTCAGCGGTGCTGAAAAAGGGTCAAATTGCGACTTTAGTCGCTCAACGGTAACGCTGAGTCGAAGTGCGAAATATGCATTTTTGTCTAAAAACTTGAGAAATATGCAAAAGCTTACTTTTCAAGCTTTTAGCCTTCTTGGCCAAACACCCTCTAAGTAGTACATTTAAAGCTAGTTAAAATTCCATTGTTCTATAATTTATAAATTTTTTGAATGAATACGTTCAAATCATTACATTTTTATTCAGTCCAAAAGAAAGAAAACGCTCTCACAGTGATTTGTCTATACATAAGTAACATATGGGCAATTCCACGAGAATGACTACCACGACTGAAAAAACAAAAACCCTTGAAACTTTTTTTCAAGATGATTTGAATAGGTGAAAACACTTAAATGTTACTATGTGAAAGTATTTAGAGCTTATTACAATATTTTAAGTGCAAAAATAATAGTTTAAACTGACTATATTTAATTTTTTAATTTAATTTGTATGTTTTAGGCTAAAATTGTAGCGAAAACTAAGCTCTCAATTAGCATGTAGTATGAAATGAATTCGACTCTGATTGTTTTTTTGCTATTATGAAATTGTTAATTAGAACCGAGTATATATTTTCTATTTACTTTTTTAGTTTTTGTATACATATATTTACAGAATATATATTGTTTTACTATGAGGGAAAAATCTGTCACGTACGGTATTGAATTTTATTTATTATAAAATCATCCAAAGATTATTTTTATTTAAATATGACGGATTGTAAAGGAAAAATATTTGGTTTAGTGTAAGAAATTAAAAGAAAGCATAACCCCTCTCACGATTCGCAAATTTTCGCATATTTCTACATGTACCTCAAAATTACTTCCGTTTTGTGTCACGTACGATATATCCTTATTTCGCTCTATATTTTGGACAACAATGTTTCGAAAGGACTTATTAGATTTTTAAAATGTAATACCCTCTGAATGGAACATAAAGACCAAATTATTTTTCAGATACTCTTATTTGTGCAAAATTTATTCCACTCTATTGGCGTACAAATGTCACGTACGATGACATGGAATTGCCCATATACGTATGTAATCGTATTTGCATTTTATGAGGTTTATTTGCTTCATATCAATCACATTTTCTGATCACCAGCTAATCGACCTGCAAAATATATTTATTTGCATTATTATAAATTTTCATATTTTAAATGGGGGTTTTTCTAAGATTTCTTGAATTCTTGGTAATCATATAAAATGATTTATGCTAAATTGTGTATTTTATTAAAATTCTAAAAATAGCTTCAACTATTACAAACACATACATGTTGTTTGATTAATGTACATATGTATGTATCTTATCCATGTGGTAGTTAGTATCTTTGTCAATAACTTGTATAATATGTACTTTAAGTTTATTTTAGTTATGTATACAGTTGGCAATAGTGTTTTCTGCGAATTAATATTAATTTTCTGGTCAGTACTGGTTTTAAATGCTTTACAATTGGTGGTATTAAAATTATCACTACATTTGTAAGTTTGTTATCTTTTTCGGAATACGAAGGAATATTTGATTTTGATTTGTGCCAAAAATCAGGGTTCGTTGAGTATGTATATGGGGCATTTCATGTCAAGTGAACCAACTTTTGAAATCGATGTCTTCCGATTGGAATGAAATTAGCACCATGGTTAGTTCTATTGGATAGTAATTCACAAATTCACCAAAAAAGGGCCCATTTTGAAAAAAAGTCAAAAAAGTTTTTTATTTTGGAAAAAAAAAAATTACAAACATTTTTTATTTATTTTTTTTTAGATTTTTTCCCGAAAGATTGAAGAAATAGCTATCTAAACTATTTGGGACACATTTTGCTAAGAACAATAGGTAATAAGTTACATGGATGAGAAAAAACACCTGCTTGGCCAAAATGTAAAATTTTGACCCCCTCTAACCCAGAAAGTTCTCGACCGATCTTGTTGTGTCTGAATTACTATCCAATAGAACTAACCATGGTGTAAATCGTAAGACATCGATTTCTAAAGTTGGTTCACTTGACATGAAATGCCCCATATATTAATTTTAACCAATAACGAAACTTAAAAAAAAAAAACATCGAGGGCCTACATATATTCAAAACCCTCTATCTTTGATTTTCACGAAAAAATGTTCAGTAAAATAGTCCTCATCTATGGTGTGAATTTTATAACAAACTTATTTTTTTTTTTGCATTTTTGTTATTTATCTATTTTATACAATTAATTTTTTCCGAATGCATAGAGGGTTTTGCATTCGGAAAAAAATTTTTTATATTTTTTGAAATAATTTCTTCTTGCAATTCATGTTTTCTTACTAATTTTTGCATGCTGAACATGAATTTTACGTTTTCCAATAATTTATTAAAATAGCGAATGCCGATTCTGAATTGAATTACCATGAAAATACTTTACCTTTTTGTTTTTGGAAAATATTATGTCCATGGCATAAAAATAAATGGTTAAAGTGGTAGTTTGTTTTGTAAAGTGTCTACTTTTGAAATGTCATCTATTATTTTACGACAATTTACACCAATCAAACTCAAAGAAAACTTAAAAAAGCAAAAAAAAAAAACATTTTTTTCTATTTTCACGTTAAAAACTGAAAAATTACATAAATGATATCAAAATAATTTAATTTTATAAAAATGCAAAATCCTCTATCTTATCATTTTCATACATTCACATTAAATATTTTGAGTAGAAAAACGCTCTATCTATCATAAAGGTCCCAATAATGCAAAATTTTAAAAACCAATTATACGTGAGATTCAGTTGTTGCTTTAAAAAAAATATTGTAGAATACCGAATTTTAATAACTCAAGTAATACGCGAAAAAAAACAGTTTTTTCGCTCTCCTGAAAAGTTGTGTTTTTTAAGATAGAGGGTTTTGAATATAGGCCCTCGATATGTAGATTATATAATTTTGGGTAATGCAGCTGAGAATGTGAAATTTTTTTAACATGAAACTGGTAAACATATGTTTCTTTTGAGTATAATAATTCTGGTGGGTGTTTTGACATATCATTCCCCCGTGTAATATAAAAAATTGATGCCTATAATTTTTTTTCCAAAATCAATTCTCTATTTTATTTATAACATTTCAAATACAATATTGAATTTTTTTCTTATTTGCATAAAATGTGAATAAAATGGGAATAATTGCATTTCTATTTTATGTCTTTTCTAAACGGGTCAAAGTTGTAAATTTATTAAATTAATCATAACAATTAACAATATTGATAGATCCAACACACTTGATATTTTAATTATGAATGCAGACGAAATGGTTAATATTTTGAATTAATACCAAGTGAATATGGAAAAAAAAACTACCGAAAATTTGATTAACATGAGCTTTCTGAGTAGATTTGTGAATGTATTTCAGTCTCAATAGGTTGACTAAAGATGGAAAAAATAATAGAACTTAAAGAGTGTGCCCAAAAAAATGTATGCTTGTATTAAGTTAAATAAAACTTAAATCATTCTCAAAAATACGTAAATTTATTCAAATACCGTACAAATTCATTAAACATTCAAATATTAGCATATTGCTCTGTATTTATAAATTTATTCACTTTTTAAGTAAATCCTCTGTTTATAGATTTTATAGTTGCTTCCGTTAACTTTTTGGACAAGGTGCTCCAGTTACGCTTAAAATCGGGTATGTCCTGGGATACCTTTCCTGTGTTCTTTAATTATTTTTTTACAAGAGAGCAATACCTTTCCACAGGCCGTAGTTCTGGACAGTTGGTTGGATTTGCTCCAAATTGAGATTATTGTTTGAATACCACTCAAGGGCCTTTTTTCCACAGTGACATGATGCCAAATTGGGCTAGAAATATGAAGGCAGTCTGTGCTGTTGTATAAAATTTACAAAGCCCTTATTGTAGACACTCCGTAATATATATTTCTGTGATTATCGTGTCTGATTTCACAAATGATTGGCTTCTTTTGTCACAACTGCAATTGGCTTGCCACACAAGAAACTTTTTGGGGAATTTTGTTTGTTTTTTTTTGTCCGGTATTATCGTCCATCAGCCACATAAAAATCTTGACCCGGAAGTTGTGAAAAGTCTGCCAGTACATAAGTTTCATCATCAATCACACAACAGGTGTTTTTTTTTTTTATAGAATTTGACCTGAATTTTTTCGCAAGTTCTTGTGATCTGGAACTTTCTGAACATTATACGACTTCAACCCAGCATTATCTTTGGCTCTGTGCACTAAAAAATCATAGCATTTATCTTTACTAGCTGCTTTTCTAATATAAGTGTTATGTGCTCTTCGAAGGAGTTGTTCAACTTCTTTTGCCTTACAAATATCTGTTAGACCTTTATTTCTTCCTCATCATACTGCACAGTGGGGCAGAATCAAAATTTTATGGAAATAAATCTGGCATTTCTAAACGGATGGCCCGATCGGGACAAAATTTGACGTGGGGGTAGCCAAGGAATATTCGAGTTCAAGTCATTAAAATGGACCCTACCCATGTAAAATTTTTAAAAACGTGCCATTTATATTTCCCATCCGATTTCAAAGATTTTACAATTTTTGGGAAGCGCTCGGCTAGATCTTGAAAAAACATGCTTACGTGTGCTATTTATCTCTTAAAATTTCCGAGTTATAAGCATTTTAAAATTGAAATTTTCAAACTTTGCCATACCTTGGTACGCTTTTTTAAAAATATAGGACGTACTATTGAACCGAATGGACTCGAATTTTTTTCATTAGTTAGACAACTAAATTACCAATAATATGCAAATTTCAGAGCAATATCAAATACGGATCCGAAAATAAACCATTTTCAATTTCAAAATTCAAAAATTTTTAGATTTTTGCTGTTTTTTGGGCGAAAAGGTGACTTAACTCTTTTTTTATTAAAATAAAACTTTCTTTAAGAACATATAACAGTTTTATGTTTTTCTGTAAGACATATTCACGGAGAATATTTTGGTATAAAAAACATGTCATATTTTTCGAATATGTTGCCCCTACGCCCTTCGGAATTTGACCTATTCTTTATCAAAATTTTAACTTTGGACCACATATTCTAAAATCCCAAAGCTGGGATCAGAAAACGGAAAGCAGTTTTGGAAACCTTGATGTGATTCCTATTTATTTTTAAAAACTATTGACTTGTTGTTGAATAAAATATTAAGAATATTTAAACAAATTTTTTAGGTTGAAAAAGTGCAATATTTTTGAAGGACGGAGTTTTAAAGTGGTATATTTTTGAATATAATTGAGATATTGACTTGAAATTTTTTTGTAATATCAGAAATTAACTTATTTTCATCTAAAACGTATTTAATAGACCAATTATGAACATACAAAAAAAAAACACGCATTTGTAAACGATATCAATTTCAAGTTATTCTTAACTTACGAGTAAAAACTCAATCGTTATCGAAAGCCATCATTTCTATTTATTTTATTTCATATCAATTGAGAAATTAAAAAAAAAAACTTGCACGTACGAATAATTATGTGCAATAGGGTTCCTAATCGGAAAAATTTTTCTGAAAAAAACTTTTTCTTCAAACTAATAATAAAACAAATTTGCAAGTTACTAATATAAAAATAGTTTTTTTTTTTGTAAACAGATAATATAAAAATTCTTCGGGGTGATTAAACGTTGCAAATAATTTTCAATGTCAAGCAATGCGAAACTTAATACAAATGACAAATGCTTTGATTATAATCAGAACCTAATTAAATGGCGCCTTACACTTTTTGCTAACTACTGCAAATTGAATTAAAATTTAAACTACGTAGAAACTATGTAGAGTAAATAACGATAACAAAGTCATTGCCCCTTTATCTGAGCTATAAATTGATGAAAACAAACTAAAAAATACCATTAATTTTTTTCGAGTGTGAGACCTCAACTGGCCGTCCAGAACGTTCGGCCTCAACGAAATTCAGTAAACCCCTTTTTTACCATTGAAATTAATGGTGCAGAGTTTCCATAGTATTTATCAAGCTTTTAGCCTTTATTTTAGTTATGGTTTTTTTCCGCTAAAAATAATGCTTAATGAGCAGACGAAATTCACTTTTTTCCAATTTCTCCTACAGTCACGAGGTAGTCTGCTATCAATGGCTGTCAAACACAAACTAAATAACCCCGCTTGCCTGTTGAAAATAACAGGGAAATTAAAAAAGTCGCGGACTTATTGACCCACCCTTGGTACATTCACATATTGTATATGGGTCCGAGCGAGTGTAGAAATTTCTCAAAGTTTTGGTGAAGCAAAATTTCATGGAAATTTCTTTATATAGGGTATAACACATAGTCGATCCTATCAGTTTTGTTTTGTCTTCATCCTCTACCTCTTCTTGTTGTCATTTTTGTTGTATGTATGTTATTGTGCATACTATTATATATTTTTTTATATTTCCACTTTCTTATCAGTTTTAAGTTAAAAATAATTTAATTTTTTTTGCAAATTTTGTTTACTGAATTTGTAAATTATTCGTTGTTTGCTTTAAATGTTATTTTCTTTTATTTTTATTGAGTTTACAGTTTATATAGTTTTTTTTTTTCTTTCGTTTTGTTTTGCTAATTTTATTTGTTTTTATTTAGATTTTTTTTGTTAGTGTTTTTTTATAATATTTTATGTGTACACAACAAAAAATCAAGACAAAAAATTCAACGTCAGCACAACACATACATATATGTATATGCAAAACTTAGGCTAATACATGCAAAACATTTTGCCAACGTCAATAATTTATTTATTAATTGTATACCTACATATTAAACTTTACTTGGTTTTTTTTTTTTTTTGCAGTATGTTAAAATATTCTGTGTTGCCTAGACATATGAACATACAGTGGTTGACAATACAATGGAAATGTTTCCAAATATTCAACTATTAGTTGAAATAATTAAATTCCGAAAATACAAAACAAACTAAAAAGTATTTACAATGGAAACTTCGGTTTCATTTTTACAATTAAGGGGGGGGGCATATGGATTTTGTCATTCCGTTTGTAACACATCTAAATATTAAATAAATAGACCCACAAAACTACATATGCACATATTCTGGGTCCTTATACAATTCTAAGGCAATCTAGCTATGTCCGTCGGTCTGTCTATCTGTTGAAGGCACGATAGGACCTACAGGGATGGACTTATGGGAATACAATTTGTCTCAAATATTCTATGTTAATCAGGACTATTTGGTATTGAAAATGAGCATAATCGGCCAAGTGGAACCAGAGTATGAACCAAAATGTGAGACAGCATCTGAAAAAGTTGATATTTTTAAAAAATGTTTTGCTCTTTTCTTCAAATCTAATTTTATTTAATAGAACAGGAATCGCTCATTGATTTAAACCAGCCCTCATACACATTTCTTTCAGGAATAAGGCTCTATCACAGAGTATACAGAGGCGTCACGAGACAGAAAATAATCTCGTTTTCTATTCGTCTCTTTCTTTATAAACTGCCCTTTTCATTGTTTTGTTTTGGTTATTTGTTTGTTTTGATTACATTACTTTGTCTACCATATTCGCGTTGTATATAGCGTTTTGCTTTAACACATCACTGATATTGTAGCACAAAATATTTGCTATCCTTTTTTAAGAGAACTGCCCTATTATCTGATTTTGAGTTTTTGAAACGTCAACTTTGACACCTCTGTATACTTTGTGGCTCTATGGTACATAAAAGCCTATTGATTAGCACTCTCCTTACATAATTCAGCAAACATGAGTTCTGTACATTGTTTTTCGATGGTCCACTTCCTACACTCACTTTACCCGCCAATTGTGACGCAAATTTGACTGTGATCAATGGTGACTAATAGTTCACTTTTTTTTAAATTTAAGCTCTTTGATAATAAAACAAAGATATATAGGTGTTTAATCAATTTAAGCTTTTTACTTTAATATTAAAATTATACGTATACATATCGCTCATTTGCTGCAACAACGTCATAACTCAAAATCCGTGTATTTTGAACTGAGTAATACAAAATATTGGCCGTTCTTTAGTCTTTCATATAGTTTTATCAGTTTTCAAAAAAGTCAATTATTTTTTGTGCGAGAGTGTTTTTTTGTTGTACACATCAAAATTAAAATTCATGTTTTCTCGTATATTAGACAAGTAAAAACTTGGGTTAAATACAGATTAGCATCTGCTATTTAAATCAGGTTTTATTTCTGAAATCGCATGATTTGTTGAAAATTTATTTAAGAAATAGTAAAATGTCAAAAAAAAAACATTCAAAGCCGTTTTTCTCGAAACTTCTTTTTTTGAATTATGACGTTGTTGCAGCAAATGAGCGATATATAAAGTTATACGATGTTTTTAACATACCCGGTTTCACAGACATATAGGTAAGCATTGGCGGGTTAAATATGCATAAATTCAAGCTATAATTTCTACAGAAACATTAATATAAAATCAAATATACGTCATCAAAATTCAACAAATATATATCGCACTCGTTCAATAATACTGTATTAACTCAAAAACTTTTAAGTGTTCAGGAGAGACAAAAAAAACTGTTTGTGGTTACATTTTAAGAGAATTGTAAAATCCGAATAAGCTAATTCCATTTGAAAATATATTTACATTGTTTTTCTTTAAAATTTTTGCAATTATTTTAAAAGTTTTTTTTTTTGAGTTAATACCATTTTTCTAAAACTTCTCGATATTTGTTTGTATTATTTTATTAACAAAATAGTATCAACTGAAAATACAACCTAATTTAAATAAAACAATTTGATTATTTTTAACTTGAATAAAGGCTGAAATCAAAATAATACGTTTTTTATGAAAATATACGTTATATTTCAATATAAACTTTTGTATTAACTCAAATTAATACCTTTTTGTTGATTAAAGGTAGTCACTACACTATCACGAAAAGGGTCTCAAATGTGGCTTTCGAGATGAAAGAGTAATCGGAATACGTTGAAATTACGGTAGATAGATATTGATGTTGTTAGCTGATTTCTTGCAAAAAGTAAATTTTTAGTTAATAGAGTATTGTTGAACGAATGCGATATATATTAACAAACGTTTCATAAGAAACATAAATTGTAATTTTTTGTTAATTCACTGCTATTAATAATAAATTATTTTTCAAATAAATCTGCATTTTAGTTAAACAATATGCAAAATTACAATAAATTGGCAAATCTGGCCGACCCGATTTGGAGTCGGAAAGAGAACAGTATTGCATTTCCGTCGCTACCAGTCTCATTTGCCCTGCAGCTAACAGTTCGATAATTTTATTGATAACTTCCGGAGTGTCAATTTTGTGAATTGCCTAAACTCTTTTGGAATTAAATTATCATGTTGTAGTTTTACGAGGACTTTCTCCTAAATCTTTATTTTTAAAGAACGTTTCGCACGAAATTTTTGAAACTGCTCAATTATTAATTGAATATTTCTAACAGATAGTTTTTTGCTTCAATTCAGCATTAATTTCATTTATTATTTTCGTTTTAAATTTTTTCGTAAATCTTGACTCTAGCCATTTAAAAAAAAAAATAAAACTGAAATAACTTAAAATATGATGATTTTAACCTAGTTTTCGTAGATATTCTATTTGTTTTAGTATATATTTTTTCTTGAAGAAGTTTTGAAGTTTCCATTGTTTTGCCAATGCTAAGAAGTTGGCTACCGGTTTGAAACGTTAAAAAGGTAACCGGTAACGCTAATTCGGATTAACGGTATTTGCTGTTATTTCGGTAACGGTAGCTTATCGATAAAGGTAAATTTTCGGTCTGACTTAAATGATTAATAACGTTCACAGAAATTAAAAACAAAGTGACAGATACATAATTAAATTTTACATTTTCAACTAAATTATTAAATTCAAAATTTTGTATTTTCATAATTTAAAATTATTCACAGAATAGCGGTAACGGTATTTACGATTATATTGGTAAAGGTATTTTAACGGTAACGTTAATTGTAGTTATTTCGGTAACGGTATCTTAGCGGTAACGATAGCCAACAAACGCTGAAACTTACTATATTTGAATGTAAAACCTAGACAATTTTTATTTATCTTAGAAATATACATACAGCTGCGGTCAAAATAATAGCACCACGACATTCATATTTTTATATAATAAATACTGTTAAATTAATTTTTGTATAAATTTATACTTAATTCAATAAACTTTCAAACATTAAAAATAATTTTGAAAATTAGATGCAAATTTTAAAGAAAAACTACAAAATATATAAATAACTAAGAAATTCATCAGTCAAAAAAATAGCACCAAGATAGAAATCGATTAAAATAAACAAAAATTAACCAGGACAAAATTTAATTTAGTAACAGTTATTATGGTTTGTAACGTTCTTAACATGTTATTATTAAAATTAAAATATTGCTCTCTTTTATTTTCGTATTTTTTGTCAAAAAAGAGGCCGACCACGGCCTACCGATAAAGATTCTAAAATTTTACAATTTTTGGATCGAACTTGTATGCAAAATATATTTTTTCATTCCCCAAAATACGTTCTTAAATGTTTTTGGTTTCATTTAACCCTGTTTGTGACTCTTGGCCATCTATTTTTAATAGCATTCTGTTTGGGGATATCGCATCATGTGCTACGACATTGACGTTTTAGCTTGAAACCCGAATTTATATAAATTTATCATTCCTAAAGTCATAATTTCTTTGATTTATATCTGAGTATGATTTTATCAAGCATTTTATCATATAAGATTGAATTATTTATTCCACATATTCAATATACATACTCTTCGAATGTTATAGTAGGAAAACCACGATCGAACTATAATTTTAAAATCTGTTTATTTTATTCATAGATGTTGATGATGTTATCTTACATTTTGGATTCAGAGGACATTCTATAGAAGTCTGATATCAAACAATGTAATTTGTTTAATTACTTGAACAAAGTGTTTTGGTACTTGCATGTTGAAGAATGGTAATGCGACTTTTGAAATTTTACCTTTAAATAATGATGTAATATTGTTATTGGTGAAACTTTTTCAGGATTTAAATAATTTAAATTTTGTTCTCGTAATGCCCAGTGAATAACTGCAACACTAGTCGTCACTTTTGACCACCGTAGAGAACATAAAGACCTGATTTTCGAAACGGTGGGCCAAGAGTGTTATGATTAAAAACGATTATCGGTTTCGCAACATAAAAATTATACTTTTATTTGAACGCAATAGTTTTTAATACCATTTCTAAATATCTATAAATATTTTTATTCTGAATTCAGCTAATTTTTATGTTCAGAAATCATAATTTTTTAAACTAGAGCTCACAAACACAACTTTTTTGTTACTAAAAAAAATAGACAATTTTTTTTTTTTTTAAATTTTACTCAATTCGATACAAAAAGATTCAAATTATAATTCTATGGCGATTTTTTAAAACGAAAACATAATTATTCTATATTTTTCGACAATTTCTTACGATGGTGCTATTATTTTGACTGCACAAAATCTGGGTATTTTTCAAAAATACCATATAATTAATTGAAAGAGTAATATTTCTTAAAGAAAACTTTACTTTAAGAAATACAGATTAATTAACGATTTTATAATATATTTAATTAAAGTTACTATTGAAATAAAAATATTTTCCATGTTAATTGCTTTAAGGTTCTGTAGTGCTATTACTGCTTTTACGGCACTGTACATATATGTACATTTGGTAATTTTTTTTTGAAAACTTAAATTAAGGAATATAGTTTTCAAAAAAAAAATTACCATTGTATTGTCACTCACTGTATATATTTTTCCACTACGAGGGCAAGTAGTAAAGTTCTTATGTAAATATAAGTATGTACATTTAAGTAAATCGTTATATTTTTAAGCATAGTCTGCTTTAATTTCTGTTGCAACTGCCAGCAACTCGATTTTACAATTTTAAACGATTTTTCCAATTTCCCTCGTCAGTATACATATGTATATAATAAGTACCATGTAGGCATACGACAGGCATCATGACCGGTTACCGGTTGCTGTTGTTGTCGTTGGTAATTTGTTGTTTTTCACTTTTAAAAAGCACAAGATACTCGTATTAAACTCTGTCTATTATTGAAAATACAAACACATAAATAAATAATTTGTTTATTGGAAAAATATATAAAAAAAAAATACAAATTAAAAAATATACATTTTAGATAAGAAAAAAAAAAATACTGAAACAACGCCAACTGTTATTTGTGCACGTGAATTAAAATTGCAAAATAACCAGAGAAAACCCAATATTGCTATTCAAACACACTTGCATTAGCAGCACAGTGAAATCCACTAATTTTGGTTTAATGAGTTTTAAAAAATTTAAGAATTCAAATAAAAAAGAAAATAATGCTATAATTTATGTGTCTTGTTTGATGAGACTGTAAAGACCGAATAATGACTTGATTTTCTGGTAAAGAAATTCCAAAACCATTACTTAAAAAACACACTTTTTTGAAAAAAAAATACAACATTATTGATATCAATGTAATGTATAAATATGGGAATTAATAATGGCATATGCTGTCGGCCAGCTCTTTTCACAATATTTTTAACCTCACTTTTTGCAAAAACACTTATTTCCCGGACTTTTTTCATACCTGGGAAATAATCCAAAAAATCTTTTCATTCCCGGGAATTAAGTCAAAAACCAGTATAATTTTTCAAATAATCGGTCAAAAGTCAATTATGTACTCGTATTAAAAGATTTAAGAGGCCTGACTAAGTCAAAACTGAAAAAAATTCTTAATCTTACTTTCGAAAAATAATTTAAATTGGTATTATTTTCATTATTGTCTCTAATATGCTGTCTGTTTTTGTCACACAAAGAAAATATTGAGTCATATAATTCAGACAAAAAGCAGGTAACTTTTATCGTAATTCGTCTGTGTCACTTGATTTTCTGTTGCTAAGTAGTATAAACAAGTCTATGGATATAATCGAATTATTCGATTGTCAACAAAACACCTTCAGGGATTTTTAATCATGTTAAAAAAAAGTTAGAATGTTACATCTGGTTTCAACAAACAACTTGCCATGTGAGATGTTCATCTTATCTCAGTTTAGATTTTTTATATTAAAAATAGAAACCACATTTTTCCAAATAGTGATACGATGATAATTAGTAAATTCGTATCAAAAAAATAAACATTTAAATGAATTAAAAATCGAAAGGTCATAAAATCTATTTGAATAATGCCGTTTAAAAATAAATTTATTTTTAAAATAAAAAATGTTTTTATGATTTTTTTTATTCAGAATAACAAATTTACTAGAATTTGAAAACGTCCAACCACAGAAATACAATATGTAATTATTATACCCTTCACCTTCGTGAGAAGGGTATATATAAATTTGTCATTCCGTTTGTAATTTCCACAATATAATTTTCCGACCCTATAAAGTATATATATTCTGGATCCTTATAGATAGCGGAGTCGATTAAGCCATGTCCGTCTGTCTGTCTGTCTGTTGAAATCAATTTTCTGAAGACCCCAGATATCTTCGGGATCCAAATCTTCAATAATTCTGTCAGACATGCTTTCGAGAAGTTTGCTATTTAAAATCAGCAAAATCGGTCCACAAATGGCTGAGATATAAGGAAAAAACCAGGACAACCTCGATTTTTTACCTATTTTTTGACCTATATCTCGATTACTAAGTCATTAATATAGACAATATGGATATCTAATGATAGATATTTCAAAGACCTTTGCAACGACGTATATAAGTTGGACCTACAATGTGTCAAAATCGGGAAAAAAATTTTAACCAGATTTTTTCGCTAAATATTAAATTTAAAAAAAAAAATTTTAAATTTAAAAAAAAAATTAAATTTAAAAAAAAATTTTAATTTAAAAAAAAATAAAAAAAAAAAATCCAAAAAAATTAAAAAAAAAAAACAACTGGAAAAAAAATAAATTTTGTTTACATAAAAATATTTAAAATTTTTATTTTGAAGTATAGTTTGGTGAAGGGTGGAAATTAGAGTGTCCAAAAAACCGTCAAATTCAAAAAACCGGTTTCCGGTTTAACCGAAAACAGTGTTTTATAAAAAAACCGGTTTCGGTTTTCTCATTCTAAAAAAACCGGGTTCGGTTTTGTCATTCTAAAAACCGGTTAACCGGTTTTTTCTAAAAAATAATTGAATATTTTTAAAAATGTCATCAAAATATTTTTAAGTTATATGTTCAAATAAGTTTTACAAAGTATTTCGTTAAAACCGGTTAACCGTCTTAAAAAACCGGTTTGTCAAAAAACCGAAAAGTTAAAGAAAACCGAAACCGGTCGGTTTTACAAAGATGAAAAAACCGGTTGACCGGTTTTCGGTTTCGGTTTTGGATACTCTAGTGGAAATGCTATACAAATGAAAAGTTCAAACTTGACGGGTGTTCAAGAGGATAAAGGAAAATTGGTACTTTTTCTTTTAATATATTAAATTATTTAGCTTATATACATTAAAGTTGACTAATATGCTTCTCAGTAAAGAAATAATCAAGAATAAGGTGTTCAATGGTATTATGATACCAGAAATGGTCAACTAAACCAAGCTAAGGAATTTTCTATAATATTTAACTTGGTACTTTTCCTTCTCATGGTACTTTTTATTATATTAAATTGTTTTACTTATATACATAATTGTTAGCTGATATGCTTCTCAGTAAAGAAAGAATCAAGAATAGAGAGCTTAATGTTATTGAGGTAACTAAAACTATTAGTATTTTTTCGTTCTACAAAAAAAAAAAAAAGAAACTTGCAGGGACCCAACTAATAGTACTTTGTGAATATTTTTTAACGATGGACCTAGAAACACGAAATTAAACATTCATGGTTCAGTAAATGCGAATTCAAAAGGGATAATCAATGGTACTATTTATTCAGTGCAATTGTACTTGTTGACTGTTTTATAATAATAAACCTTAAAATTAAACAAGTAAGAGTGGTATATTCGGCTATGCCGAATCTTATATACCGTTCACCTTTGTTGTGGATGCATTAATTTCCAACTTTCAGCGTATAGCATCCTAAATATATCAAGAAAACTTTTCAAAATTTTACATTTAATTGCTGACGAACAGATTATATTGTAGAAGTTACAAACGAAATGACAATCTTATATATACCCTTCTCACGAAGGTGAAGTGTATAAAAACAACAACGCCAAACGAAACAAAATACCAAAAAAAAATACGCAAAGCAATGAAACCAACACACATCCAAACATACGTTTTGTTGCATGCAATAAATTGTCTTTTTTTGATGAAATTTTCATAAGTTGTCTCGGATTTTTGCTGATATCTCCGTTATTTATGGACCGATTTTGCTGATTTTAAATAGGAAACTTCTCGAAAGCATGTCTAACAGAATTATTGAAGATTTGGTTCCCGAAGATATCTGCGGTCTTCAAAAAATTGATTTCAACAGACAGACAGACAGACGGACATTGCTTAATCGACTCCGCTATCTATAAGGATCCAAAATATATATACTTTATAATATATATATACCCTTCTCACGAAGGTGATGGGTATAAAAATAGGCATACATGATTTTGAATGGGTTAGAATTCAAAAATGGTGATTTTAATGGTACCATTCTTTTGTATAATAATGGACACAGTAAAATGAAATTCGACATACATATGTACATGATGCTGAGTAGGAATTAAAAATGTGGGTCTTTATGGTACATTTTATTACATTCTTTAAAAAATCTTAATGAAATCTTAAGATATTTTTAGATCGATTAATTTTTAGAGAAATTGGATGGATGAATCATTGGATGAAAAAGTTTGTTTAACATTTTTAAATTTAGAATTTTTCTACTGAAAATAAATTAAAAGTAAAAACCGAAGAATAATTGTCGGTTTCGGTTTTAGGCCTTGACAAACCACGGTTTAGCCAACCCAATTTTACAACATTTAATGGATTTAAATTGTTCCTGAATTAGTTTTAATGCGAAGCAATAAAATTGAATAGGTCTAATGGTCACACAGACAGAGGGACAACTAATAGGCTACAGTTACCGCTAAGCTACCGTTACTTCCAAAATACCGTTACCGCAACAACTGTTTTTATCGTTGCCGCAGAATTAATCGAAAACCGTTGTATTCTATAAATAGTGTTAATTTATAAAAGTATAAATTTTTGTTTTCTAAATTCAGTGTGAGTGAGAAATCTAGACAAATTCAAATACATATAAGTAATACAACCTGTAAACATTTTCTTACCGAAATTGTCGTTACCATTAAAATAAAATTACTGAAAAAACAGAAAATACGTTACAGAAACAACCGCAAATACCGTTATCGAAATAATAAAAATTAGCGTTAACGTTATCTTTTAACCGTTTTGAATCGGTAGCAAATCTTGGTTTTGAGCAAATTACAAACATCAGTACAAACCAAGGTTGGCTACCATTAACCCTAAAATACCCTTTCAGATCAACTACCGTTACCGATAAGCTACCATTTCCAAAAAAAAAACTGCAATTACTGATACCGCTAAAATACATAAAATATTTGTTCAATTCACAAGGTCTCTTATCAGTCATATTGACATAATGTCCTTATATATCACGACTCGGCGGCTCGGCTTAACCGACTCTTAGGCATTCGGCGTTGGTCTCTGCTGGTTCGTTACGATAACACAATAAACATAGCATAGAAAGTAGTATTATTTTAGGACATCATTGTGAAATATTAGGATATTATGACAATATGACATGATAAGAGGCCTTGTGAATTGACCAATTGTTACCAATATTCTATAAATAATTGAAATTATAAAAATACTAATTTTGAAATCTACATCATTTTGTCTACATATTTTTAATATTAATAATACAATTCAGGATGAAATTACTGTTATTATAAAAATACCATTTCCGAAATAATTCAAATTAGCGTTGCCGTTACCTATTAACCGTTTCGAATCGGTAGCCAACCTTAGTACAAACGCATAATACCCTTCCCACCTACAGTGGTGTAGGGTTTAAAAACTAAGTACATACTATCAACACCACGTATGTACATATGTATCTACACACATAAGTACTTGGTTGTACAACAAGTACACTGATTATAGTCAAATGTGTGCAAATAATCACATTGAAACGTGCAACCAAAAACAACAAAAATCTTTGTTTTACACAATATTTGCAAAAAAAAAAAATAATAATAATAATAATTAACCTGAATTTCTGTTGCCGCTGTTAAAAAGTGAAGGTCATTTAAAAGTTTAGTTAAATTAAATACTTCTCCAACAATTAAACAACATGTATGGTCAAATGTATTATTAAAATTGGGAGAGGAAGTAAAATCGTTAACTGATTGTGTCTCACACGTATAAATTAAATATTAAGGTTCTATGTTTTCACTATACCTATATATAAGCAGGTTTAACAGATTCGGGTTTCTGTTCGGTATTTGATTTTGTCATATTGGTCGTAACACCAAAAAGTATATATATTGCTAAGTCCGTCCGTCTGTCTTAGGCGGATTAAATTTTCCTCACATATTCTTTGTTGATCATCAAAGTTTGGTATTGAAAATGGGCAAAATCGTAGAACCAGAGTTATTGACCATATTTTACAAACATCTTTTGCTATTTGCTTTAAATATATTGTAGATAATGCCATGATATTTTGCACACTTTGTCCCAGTGATAAAAGAACAAGACCAGTTGAAAATGGTAATAATAGGTCCATGATTTCACTCAACCCGCATATAAATTTCTTCCCGGCATATGGGACTATGATACATAAATGCCTATAGATAAGCAGTACTCATACACAATTATGAAGATTGGCTCATATTTGGTCATTGCTCCCACAGAAGGACCACTTCGAAAAAACACATTAACAATCATAAATATCAATATAGAACAGAGGTGCGCAAAAGTAAATTCTCTCACCAATACACTTACTCTTACCAACACATTCAATTCTTTCTTTTGTTCAGTGCACCTACAAACAAACAAATACAAAAACTGAAAAAATAAAGAAAAAGTCACACACCCACGCTCATGCGCTTTTGTAGTTGTCTCGTTGAGTGGACAACGACTACTAAATTGTAAGAGCATAAGAATATGTGTGATTTGATTTTGCACAATTGTGCTATGGGCTGCGCACCATTGATATAGAACCAAAATTATATATAGATTTTTTAAAGAACAGTTCATAATTGGCCACAGATTCTACATAAGAACCACTTCCGAATATAACTATAACAACCATAAATTAAACCAAAATAAGCATGTAATACAGAGATATCAACGCAAATTATGTTAAATGATTGTCTCGCAAAAAGGTTTTAATCGAATTTATTGTATAAATAGTATCATGTGTTGTCGACTAAATTCTTTTAACATCTAGCAACTGAAGTAGAAGTAATTCTTGTTCATTTCTCCAGCAGCAATTGAAAATTATTATTTCAAAAACGTTTAGACCAGTGATGTGTGTTCATATTGTTCAGATTACGAAGATTCTCGTGAATTTAGACCAGCGAAAGGCAGACTCACACCACTACAGTTTTTAGATATTGTAGTTGTATGAGTTGAGTAAAAAGTTGAGAAAAAAAATAAAAACAATAACTGAAATAAACAAGCATAAAATGCGAAAAGCGTAAAACAACCTGCTTCTATCAATGCTCATGCGAGACTGACTGGTTTTGATTGTTTTTATACAATGTAAGTGCTTGCGTACATGTGAAAACAAAAACAAGAGAGCTTATTTGAGAGCTCAATGCCTTTCGCTGATTTAGACGTACAGAACACGATTGTAAACAAAACACACAACAAGAGAGTAAAAAATACAAATATTTCATTCAGTTGCTTGACAGCATTCAACGAAGTAGGTGTGTTGCAGAATATTATATTTTTTTAACCCATACATGCACACAAATTAAATTTCTCTTTTTGCCTATGAACGGTTTAAATATGTATAATTAAAAAATAAATAGATTTTAACACACAATAAATAAATAATACTTAGCAATAAATAAACTTTTTGATTTTAATTCCATTCATTTAATTTCATATATACCATTCATTTGATTTCTAATTTACATAATTAAAATTGAATCGTTATTGTTTTGCCATCCTATTTCAGTTTTGTGAACGCTAATAAGATACAGTATCGGTCATAACTAAAGTACCCCCTCCATGAATTTTTTCATATCATAATTTTTTTGATAAAAAAAGGTTTCTTGGGATGTATTTTGTATATATTTTATTAACTTATATTGTTAATATTCATATAATGTTCGTTTAGTACAGGATAATTTTAGGAACAGTTGATTTAAAATGATAAAACATAGAAAAATACAAAACGGGACGGTCAAAACAAAAGCACCCCCTTCTAAGATGTTTAACAATTTTACTATTTTTGTGCATATTTGCAATGTCAGTTAACGGGATTCACAACGGATGCATTTAAAAATTCCAGAAGATAAAAATAAAAGAAGGTGTAGTCGGTATAATTTAAGTTTTACACAGTATATTGTGAAAAAAACTATGGATGGCAAGAAACAAGTACTCCAGTGAATTTAAAATTAAAGTTATTGAAGACTGGAAGGCGGGCTTATCACGGCATGAATTGAGTAAAAAATATTCAAATGATTCCAAAGTTTTTGCAGAATGGTCGTATTTCACCACACGATATAATGATTCCTTGATCAAATGAGCTATACAAAAAGATCCTACAGCATCAGCTAGTCAAGTAAGAACAAGTTTAAGATTATGCGTTAGCGAAAGAACAATCCGTAGAAGAGCAGTAGAAGTAGGATTATTCAGCCGACGACCAGCAAAAAAACCGTTTATATCAGCTAAGAACAAGAAAGCTAGACTGGAGTTTGCCAAAGCCCACATTAACTGGAGTGTCCAAAAATGGAAGACAGTACTGTTCTCTGACGAATCCATATACAAATTAAAAAGTTCCGATGGAATAAGACGTGTAAGCACACGAGAAGTAGAAAAACTGAATCCAAAGTATTTCAAAGGAACAATTAAACATGGAGGGGGCAATGTAATAATGGTCTGGGTTTGCTTTTCTGGTCAAGAAATTGAGCCAAATCATAAAGTTAATGGGATTATGTATCGGTTCATGTACCGTGATATATGGAAAGATGTAATGTTGCCTTATGCCAGTGAAGAGATTCCACTTATAGGGAGGTTCCAACAGGATAACGATCCTAAGCACACCTCCAAAGTTTGTAATACTTGGCTGCAGAGCAATAAAATTCAAGTTCTTCATTGGCCTGCTCAATCTCCCGATTTCAATCCTATTGCGAACTTGCGGGAGATTGTTAATGTGAAAATAAATCGTTAAAATTGCCGAAATAAGGATCAGCAGTTTTCACGATTTATTTCAAGCCGTTATTATAGCCTGGGAAGGAAAATCGCAAGACACCATAAAAATTCTATGCCTAAGAGATGTGCTTGTGTCATCCAAACCAAAGGATTTGCAACAAAATATAAATTAAAAAAAGTTTTATATTATATCCATGAAGGGAAGCCTTAGTCTTGACCGGTTTATTTTCTAGCTTTAAATATTTTTTGATTTAAAGTTACCTCTTATAGAAAGATTAACTTTAAAAGTATTTGTTTATCAATAGTAAATATATTAACAATTTAAAATAATACATAATAGAAATTTAAAACTTTATTTTTATAAAAAAAATATAGTATGAAAAAATTCACTGATTGGGTGCTTTAGTTATGGCTGATACTGAATATGTTAAGAATTGTGTACTAAATTCCAAAATTTGTCAAGTGCAGAAATTTTCTAAAAAATAAATGTATAAAAATGTTACCAAAATATTTTTAAGTATTATGTTCAAATAAGCTTTACAAACTATTTCGTTAAAACAGGTTAACCGTCTTAAAAAAACCGCTTTGTCAAAAAACTGAAAAGTTAAAGAAAACCGAAACCGGTCGGTTTTACAAAGATGAAAAAACCGGTTGACCGGTTTTCGGTTTTGGATACTCTAACGGGCATAAGAATTGAAAATATTTTTCAGGTGTTTATCCTCTTTATGGCCTAAGGAACTTAAACTGTTTATATTTATATACACAACTAGTAAATATTCTATAAATATTACAGTTTCTATAAAATAATTAGTTTACCTTCCTAAAAATTCTAAAATAAATGTTCATGGGTTCTTTTCGACGTAAGGTCTAATGCACTTAAATTGTTTGTATTTAAGTATACATATATGTAAACTTGTAATTTTTTACGTAAATATTATTTAACAACTATTTAATTATTATACAAATATGTGATATAAATCACTTGTTATACATTTAACATTTAACCCAATCGATTAATGAATGATGGAATTAAACCGCTTTTTTAAAGTGTTTATTGATAATTAAAAGGAAACAAATTAAATCAAAAATTTCAGTACCTGTTAAAACTAGAAATTTGTTTGAAAAAAATATTGCTGATTTAAAACATCACAGCAAAAACTTGGTTAAGACTTGCAATTACCCAACAACTTACTTTTCACTGGCTACTACATACCGTATGCATTACTTAAAAGTAGTCGTATAATGACTTAATTATTATCTCTTATACAACTGCTTATTTTCTAGTCAATGAGTTGTAACTAGTTTTGGTGATATTAAAGTAATAACTATTGTGTTAATAGTGAAATGACAGAATTTAGCATTTTAACTTAATATTTTGTAATGCAAGTTTTTGCTGGGATATATTTTTTTTTTTCTTTTTAATTGCCTTTGCTGATAATAATTCCAGGTCTCTTTAAGTACAATAGATTATTTTAGTGTTGTTTATTTAATATGTTGCTAAAAGTTTTCGGAGTAGATTAAACATATTAAAAATTTTAAAAAATCAAAATGGCGTATTCAATATTTCAAAAATTATCACTATCTTCTTTTTTTATTGCAATCATCTTTGGATGTTTTGTTAAAACCATGCAGTGGTATTAGTATAATAATGGAATATAATGGTATTAGGACTTTAGGTTTGTAATCTATTGAATTATATAAATAAGTAATTATTATCCAAATTGTTGCCAATAGCAATAATTTGCGTATTTTCTTAAACCCTTAAAGTTCATATCGCAGATACTGCCGAATTAGCAAAATTTGGACATATCAAGTCAACTCGGACTCAATGACCATTGCAAGGACAAATAAAATGAGAACACGGTTTACCACCTTCTCTATGATTGCCCAACCTTAACTGTCAAGAGACACAGATTGCTGGGTAATTAAATACTAACTAGCATTGGTGAATTATCCAGACTTAATATCCTACTGGCGTACTTAGCATACATTATGATCTAAGGAAAATTACATCTCACGAGTGTTGTTTTCTTGTCAAATCATTTATTAATCAAATAGAAAAACAAACAAGAAAACCCGACCTTATGATACCCTACACCAAGTATATGATTATAAACAGTTTTCTATTAAAAATTTGTTCGATGTCATCGTGGACCGCTTTGGCGAATGAGTATAAAAGTTATAGTGACTTTATGGAGCAGTTTATGACATTATGTATTTCAGAAATAATGAAGACTTAAAGTCTGTTTCTGCGATTTGACATTTTTTGTACGCATTGTTTGTAAGTATGGCAACACTAAATGTTTAAGCTGCTAACATTAACATCGAAAGCTCTAGAATTCGAACATACGAGTTTTGAATGTTAAGAACAATCTAGGCTACTCGGATGAAGATGGCAGTGTGTATAAATAGTGACTGGGGTGGCAGTAGTCAAGTAGTTTATCATAGGCGCTGTTAGAGTTAACATCAACTGTCTTGTACATTTAAGGTTGTGCATTATAAACGTGTGCATGTGTATTAAAAACACATAGCGATTATTTAGACTGTTGTTGTTGTACATTTGAATAAATAAAGAGTTGTTACAATTTTAAATTACTAAACTGCTTTTATTTGCAATCAAAAGTATCCGGTTTATTTAAATGAAATAAACCAACGTTTTCAAAAGGTGAAAACGTAACAATATGAAACTTTTTTTTTTTATGTCAATATTTTTAAGACATTTATGCTCGTTAAGGTGATTTTCGGAAGTGGACATTATATGGGAGCTATGACTAATTATGGACCGATGTCATAATGTCCTAATATTTCACAATGGTTTTTATTGCTTTTCAAGCAAAAAATTTCCTAAAATAATACTACTATCTATGCTGTGTTTATTGTGTTATTTTAACGAACCAGCAGAGACCAACGCCGAATGCCTAAGAGTCGGTTAAGCCGAGTCGCCGGATCGTGATATATTAGGACATTATGACAATATGACATGATAAGAGACCTTGTGAATTGACCAAGTATAATTAAATAATACTACTTTCTATGATATGTTTATTGTGTTATCGTAACGAACCAGCAGAGAGTCGGTTAAGCCGATTCGCCGAGTCGTGATATATTAGGACAATTACTGAATTGACCAATTGTATGTAAGAGATGTAAAAAGCATTATGTTTTAATCTTTATTTCAATATTTATATTATTTTGATAATTTCTTTCGCACAATAAATTAAATAGTTATTAAAAATGGCCAAGATTTGAGAAAATTTAAAGACAAATATTGAATTAATAATCATCAGTTTCAAAAATTATACAAAAAAAAAAAACTATAAAAACCCAACATTTGGGAGGCAGGCCTTGTAAAACTACACCAAGACAAGATCATTTAAGAGAGTTAAAAAAGATTTAAAAAAAATGTCCAAAAATTACCATCCGGTAGGTTATCAATAATCTAAAACTAGAAACTAGTTATCGAAATGTTACCCGCAGGGCAAATGCGGCAGGTCTTGGTTACTACAGCCCCGCTATTTTTTTTTTTTTTTTTCTAAAAAACCGTACTGCTCATATGCAACTTGCTAATTAACATTTTAACTGTTCAAAAATGGAATACTGTTCTCTTTTCTGACGAATCCAACTACAATTTAAGAAGCAGTTATTGGAGAACAATTAGACGGCCGAAGAAAAATGGACTGGTCCAAAATTATGGACCAATTGTCATACTTATTATACCCTTCTTCACCTTCGTGAGAAGGGTATATATAAATTTTTCATTCCGTTTGTAATTTCCGACCCTATAAAGTATATATATTCTGAATCCTTATAGATAGCGGAGTCGATTTAGCCATGTCCGTCTGTCTGTCTGTTGAAATCAATTTTCTGAAGACCCCAGATACCTTCGGGATCCAAATCCTCTTTAATTCTGTCAGACATGCTTTCGAAAAGTTTCCTATTTAAAATCAGCAAAATCCGTCCATAAATAACGGAGATATGGACCTACAATGGGTCAAAATTGGGAAAACAATTTTTTAACCCGAATTTTTTTTTCACAAAAAACTTTCTTTTGTCATAAATTTTTTTCACTAATAAATTAAAAAAAAAAAATTTTAAAAATTGGAAAAAATTTTTAAAAACTATTTTGAAAAAAAAAATTTAAAAAAAAATTTTTTAAATTTTATTTTAAAGTATAATTTGGTGAAGGGTATATAAGATTCGGCACAGCCGACATTTATAATAGTTACAGTGAAGTGGTCCTTATATACAAAATGGTTAAATATGGTTGTCACAAACATATACTTGTTTACCGTAACCATATATATGATTGATACAATCATGTGAATCGTAAATTTGCCATATTATGGTAACCACAATCATATAAATAGTTCCAGTGACTATAATATTGATAAAAAACTTGTAAAAATATTGAAATGGTTACAGTAAACATGCACAACTACTTATTTATGGCGAAATCAGACATTTATGACCGCTACAGTCCTATTTCGGGGTACATTTTTATGGACGCTTTCAATCCATTTCAATAGGATTCGTCCGTTTTTCGAAAAAAAACGCAGCTTCAAAAGTGACTAAACGCCAGTGAATTATTTGATTTTTTTAAGATAATAAATCATAATAGATCATAAATTCTATTTACCAATTAAAATTGAAAAGTTTCGGTTTGTTGCAGATTAGGTTCGGTTCTCGAAAATAGTTAAAGTTAAGTTTATATCGAGATATACTTTCAGTTGGATATTAGGCTAATATTTTAGGCGCTACAAACATCAGCACAAGCGTATAATACCCTGCCCTCTACGGTTCTAGGGTATAATTCACAAAAAGTTTCCATTATATTAATATTCACAGTCTTACCACTTTTTCTCTTTTTTTAAAGATTATTATTTTATTTTTAATCTTTATTTATTTACTCAAACAAAAATAGCCAGGTGTACAGGGTATTTCAATAGCAGACTCCAATAAAAAGGAATTACGTCATATTACATTGTAATTCAAAAATATTCCCCCGCGTTTGGATTAAAATTGTTGAAATGGTAAAAAGGTAATATTTTGAAAATATCAGCGTATAAAATCCAAACTGTTATTAGTGCTAAACCTATTCTCCGGCTTATGATTTGTATAAATTTTGTTTGTTTTTAAGAGCAAGAATGATGATGCATGATTTGTAAGCAAATTCTAAACATTGCATTAATTAAAATTAACATCTATTGTTGAAAGTCTCTTTTAAAATAGAAGAACAGGTCGCTTTTACTACACTGAATACAACTTTGTTGTTTATTGTTTTTGCATTGCAATTTTTATCATGCACAAACGACAACAAAATTGTACAAGTACAATATATAATATGTACACGATATTATAAAATAGCAGACAAAGAAGACACTGTTGACAACAACGACTTGTTTTTTTATTTTTTTTGCCATTTTGGTTTGTTGCCATGTGAAAACAAAATGAAACAAAAAAAAAAAAACAAAAACAAACCCAACAATTAAATGACAAAAATAGTATCTGAGGTGCATTTAAAAAACAATAATTTAAATAAAAACAAATTAAAAATAAAAGAAAACCACAGAAAACATTATTTTATTATTCTACAATAATGGCAAGCGTATAAAAAAAAAAAAACAATAACAGAAGACGAACACATAAATGACACGTAGACACTTTTCTGCAAAATAATTTACACGTTTTTTAAAATAAATTATTTCAAAATAATGTACATATTTATGTATATTAGAGTGCTCCAAAACAATGAAATATATTAGCGGTATTCACTGTTCTATCGATACTATAATGGAATGTGTTCTGATGAAATTAGGGAACTCGTTCCCGAAACCCGTAGTTTCTTACGAAATACGCGTTCATCATCGGGGGCTCATCCATTCGTGGTCGATTGGTCAGTGGATCGCACAACACACTACAGAGAAAATTCGTTTTTTAGCCGTACCGTCCGTATGTGGAATAAGCTTCCTGTCGAAGTATTCCCTGTCCCTTGCAATGTAGGAAAATTCAAATCAAATGTCCACAAACACTACTCCCTCTATCCTCCTTCCCATAACCTATTTTCCTAGTTCCAACACAATGCATTGCATGAGTAGGGGTCATCCCCTGAGTGCTGGTCCAAGTAAAAAAAAAAAAAAAAAAAAAAAATAGCGGTATTCACAATGTAGAGTACTTGGCCTAGTATAAAAGCCGGAAAGCTATTTATTGACAAACATTTCAATTTCTAATGTATTTTGTTTTTATTTTTTTGATATTGTGCTCTTTTACTACATTACCAGGCTAAGTACTCTACATTGTGAATACCGCTATTGTAGAAATATGTTCTCTAAAAAATTAGGATAATAGGATTATGTTAACTGTTGGCGCAACGACTCTGCAGTTACATGGGGAAATAAGAAATCAGAAAAAATTAACATATTTTGATAAATATTAAAATAAAAGCAAATTAGAGAAATTTTAGAATTTTCAGATCATCACTTTGGGATTTATTGAAATGTCAATTTCTTTTTGTACCTGTCGTCCTTAATATTTTTTTGGCCATACAATCTTGAAGCACTCTAATGTGCTTAAACAATATAATTTGTCTGACATTAATTAAATGTGTTTACGAAAACGCATAATTTTATGACATGACAAATGTGATTTTAAAAATAAAATTGTTATTATACATTCAGTATATACATATATTTCATTTAGTATTTTTTGTAAATAAAAATAAACAAATTATATTTTTTTACATTACAAAACGTGTCAAAAGAAAATTGTTTTGTTCAAATAATTCCAGCAAATATTGAAAAAAATAAATACATAGTATGTACCATGATACAAAAATAGAAGGTAGTCTCACTTTCTCTTTTTGTCGCCATATTAACGTTCTGACGTTTGTTGGAATTATGAAAAATCGTGCTACCGTATTCATTCTTAAAATCCCATTTTTTGTTTATTTAAAAGTAAAAAAAAAATAAAACAGCAAATAAAAAATTCAATAAAAAAATGTTAACTAATGAAATTTGTTTTTGAATTAATTATAAACTATTCCTTATACAGACTCCAAGAAAGAAAAAACACAAAAAGCAAGAAGCCGACACAAATTTTTTCAATAAATTACACATTAAAATTAAATATTTCTGAAACGTTATTTCCCTTTTTTCATATGTGGCAAAGACTTTTTTATTGTTTACAAAAAACTAATTTCAAATAATTCCAATAAACTTCAAAAATATTTTTGTGAGAGAGAAGTGGAGCAACCTTGTATATTTGAATCATGGTATGTACCATAGGGTAACATAGAGACGAGACGGAATTGTCAAAAACCTAAGTCTGTTGTCAAAAACCTATCTCTTGCAACAACAAAATACATGCGAGTCAATGTATTTTGTTGTTGTATCTAAAACATGATTTGTTGTATTTTTGTTTGACAAATCGGAGTGTCTCGTCTCTATGTATAATTCTCTATGGTATGTACATTGCATAATTTTTAAGTTTGATAGATTTTACGAGGACTATTTTTTGTGTACGAACACACTTAATACATATTTGGTCAATTCACAAGGTCTCTTATCATGTCATATTGTCTCACTATTTTTCTACAACAACAACTTCTCTCTCTTTTCACATACAGGTTGTATGTGAATTCAACACACTTGAGAGAGAAATTTAACTTCAAAACTTTTTCTTGAAATTTGCAATAAAATTGCAATTCTAACACACTAATTTACAAACACATAATATTTTTATATTTTTTTACACATATTTAAACTATTAAAGTAACCGAAACATGCTTATTTTGCACAAACGAAAAATATATTTTTTTAATTTGTTTGACATTAAATTTTTGAGGGTTGAAAATAAATCTGAAAAAAACACATTTGAAAAATTAATAAAAAAATTATAATATATTAAGTTTTTGCAGAAATTATGGAATAAAAAGCAGAAAAATCTATTTATAAAATTTTTCCAGGTCAAATATACATTAAATGATTTGAGAATTGTTTGAATTTTTAAATTTAATTGTAATAAAGTTTTGTTATAATTTTTAAGGTCGCTTTTTTACAACTATGTGTGTTTGTGGAGTGTGGTGAAAGTGGTTTGAATACCAATACATATAAACAAAATGTTACCAATACATTCTTAGAGTTAGGTTTTTTTTGACAGAGTTTCACTTCTTGTTATTATTCTTTGGTCATAATGTCCTAATATTTCACAATGGTTTTTATTGCTTTTCAAGCAAAAAATATACTAAAACAAGTAAGAGAGCTATATTCGGCTGTGCCGAATCTTATATATTCTTCACCAAATAATACTTTAAAAAAAATTTTTTCCACATTTTTTTGGAAAGTTTTTTTCAACATTTTTCAAAAATTTATTTTTTTATTTAAAAATTTATTTTTTTTATTTATTAGTGAAAAAGAGTTTTTTGTGAAAAAAATTCGGGTTAAAAAATATTTTTCCTGATTTTGACCCATTGTAGGTCCAACTTACTATAGCCTTATATACATCGTTGCAATGGACATTGAAATATCTATCATTAGATATCTATATTGTGTATATTTATGACTTAGTAATCGAGATATAGATCAAAAATAGGCAACAAAAATAGAGGTTGTCTCGGATTTTTGCTCATATCTCCGTTATTTATGGACGGATTTTGCTGATTTTAAATAGCAAACTTCTCGAAAGCACGTCTGACAGAATTATTGAAGATTTGCATCCCGATGATAACTGGGGTATTCAGAAAATTGATTTCAACAGACAGACAGACAGACGAAAGTGAAGGGTATAATTATATTACTTTCTATGCTATGTTTATTGTGTTATCGTAACGAACCAGCAGAGACCAATGCCGAATGGCTAAGAGTCGGTTAAGCCGATTCGCCGAGTCGTGATATATTAGGACATTATGACAATATGACTGAATTGACCAATTGTATGTAAGATATGTAAAAAGCATTATGTTTTAATCTTTATTTCAATATTTATATTATTTTGATAATTTCTTTCGCACAATAAGTTAAATAGTTATTAAAAATGGCCAAGATTTGAGAAAATTTAAAAACAAAAAAATTATACAAAAAAAAAAAACTGTAAAAACCTCGTAAAACTACTCCAAGACAAGATCATTTAATAGCAAGAGAGTTAAAAAAAAATTCCTAAAATGACCTTCCTGTAGGTTATCAATAATCTAAAACTGGAAATTAGTTATCGAACTGTTACCCACAGAGCAAATGCGGCAGGTCTTGGTTACTACCGCCCCGCTATTTTATTTTTTCTAAAAAACCGTACTGCTCATATACAACTTGCTAATCAACATTTTAACTGTTCGATACAAAAAAGGAGTACTGTTCTCTTTTCTGACAAATCCAACTACAATTTAACAAGCAGTTCGGAAGATGGCCGAAGAAAAAGGGACTGGTCCCAAGTACACTAATAAGACAGTCAAATTTGGAGATAATATTTCCGCCTCCAAACTTGTCTGTCGTACACAGAAAAAAATTACGACAAATCAATTGTTATATTAATTACCAAATTCGTCAATACAATTATTTTTTTAATTAAAAAGGCACCAACAATTATTTTTGTAAATACAAAAAAATATTTGTTATTCAAATTGTTTAACACCCAACAATTTTTTTTAACAATTAGTTTGTAATATTGAATAACAAATTTGTTATCAATCAACTAATTATATCTTAACAATGAGTTCGTCATATTGAACAATTATATTGTTATTATATTTGCAATAAAAATTTGGTTTAAATAGCTTTCTTTAAGTTTTATTTAGAATTATGCAAATTAAATCTAGCAAAACAATTCATTGTAGAACGATATATGTATATACACTTAATATAGAATGCACGAATAATTGTGAATTGCGGATAATGTTTTTTTTGTTCATTCATCATCAGTTCTAGTTTTTGAGAATTGATACATCTAACACGGATTTACAATTAGTTTTTCCGCTGCGATTTTTGTTTGATTATGATTCTAACTGTTGCGCGAGTCTTCATATCTACTTCAAGACATTTACATATGTATACTGAACAAATCGTTTGCAAAATCGATTCTTGAATCCATTCCGAAGTAGATGACCTGTTGGAAAAAAGTTATGTAGATCAATGTCCTAATTATACACTATATATTATATGTACTTACCACGTCTTGCACATTTAGTAATATTTCATTATTTTTGTATTGAAAAAATTGCATATTTATAAAAAAATTTTATTTAAATTGAATTTTCAAATTTTTTTGACACATATTTTTATTTTTCACATTTTTAATTTCCAATAAATTTTCAACTACTAAAATAGTTAAAAACCAACTCAGAAAAATTGTAAATATGACAATTTAAAAACATGTTAACAAACAAAATTATTACAAATTTCGATTAAGTTTCAACAATTTTTTTTAATTACTTTATAACTATTGTCTTTTTTTTCTGTGTATGATGTGGGACTGTTTCTTCAGGACAAGATTAAATCAAAACAAATATACTATGATTGGAACCGGATACTGATCCATTTTAAACTGTTATGTGTCCATAAGCTGAGGGAAATATTTCCCTGGTTGTTTTTAGAGCCTGCCCAATCGATGGATTGGATACGATTTATTCTTTAATTGGTTCAACGTATCGTGGTTGTGAATCAGTAATATAAAACAAGGGATATCCAACAAAATACTGAGTCTGAATTAGGACAAACATTTTTTTAAAAAATGAAACCTGTTTCCATTGTTTTATCAATATCTTAATAATTAACACTTTTCAGTTTGTTTACTATTTTTAGGATTAAATCTTATTTTTGTTGGTTAATATTATTATAATACTAAAAAAAATACATTTTGAACTATTAATAGAAAATTTGAAAAAGTATGTACACAGAGTAAACAGATTCGTAATAAGGACTGAGATCGTAAAATTCTTAACACACGTTTTTCATTAAGTTACCTTTGTAAAGCATGTCAGTTATTATGTTTAATGTCAATTATGTTCATTTGTTGTTAATCTGATTAAAATGAGTGCCCAGAAAAAAGTGCGTACTAAAGTTATTAAATATATTCAACAAAATTCAACTTGGTCCTACAAAAAGTTGGTCAAACAATCAAAGGTCTGCTATCAAAGTTTTTCCAATGTTATTAAACAGTACCGCGAGAACTTGTCCGTTGATATGATATTTCTAAAGCCAAAAAAATAGAAAGCATTTTCAAAAGAGCTCCCAAAACCTCCGGTAGGAAAGCCGCCCGGTTAGGTCAGTACTCGGACTATTTGGTATGAAAAGTTAAAGCCAATAAAGGTTTAAAAGCATACAAGGCTCAAAAAGTTCCTGACAGGAACTCTGGCATCTGTCACTATGGTAAGAAAGGTCTTGAGTGGTACAAGAAGAATAATGTGGTATTTGTATCAAGAGATGCAATTCCTCCAAACTGCCTGGAGCTGAGTCCAGTGGAGAGATATTGGGCTCTTGTTAAAAGAGAATTGAAGATCACAAAAAAGGTGACTAGAAGTGTGGTAGATTTTAAACGGAGATGGACAACCTGTTCGAACAAAGCGACATAAAGCACTATAAAAACCATATGGAAGGGTTTTCGAAAAAGGTTCAAAATTTCATCATTAGTGATTAGAACTATAATTTTTTTTTTTTTTTTTGTAAATTATAACAATAATTTCAATCAAATAAAAAAAGCTTCAATACTGTAAGTTTAGTGGTTTCATTTTTATTAACATATATGTATGTTAAAAATTTTTAGATCTTAGTCTTTAGCAACCGAATTTGTTGTCAATCGAATGATTCGGTTGCACACATAGAATTTGTCGGTTTTATCAACAGAAAGTCAGTTGATAAAGATGAATTTCAGTTGAAGCAACCAAAGTTTTGTAACACCTTCTAAAGTTTTGTAGCCACAACTGTAAAATTCGGACACTAAGATAGAATCATTCGACAAATTCGGCAACAAATTCGGTTGCTGTTATGAATCTGTCTTCTCTGTGTAGGTTTTGAAATTGATAACGAGTAACTGTGATTCATATAAGTCCTTGGTGAACAGACATGACTATATCGATTTCGCTATCTACATATATACTTAATGCGGTTTCAAATGAAAATTGTGAAAATTGCATATTCTGGATATTGAGGGAGCATTGAACAATGTCAGTCTTGACAAAGTATTGACCAGTCCATTATTGCTTTCATAAAATCATATAATTTATGGGAGCACATACACACTTTGGCATTGTCCTGGAAAATGTCACTATTGACTATTGTTGCGTTCATAAGATCATCTTCTCACTTATGGCAATAACTACCAACACTAGTGTGTCGACATCTAGATACTGACTGACACCCCTGTAAAAATATATAACTACTCATGGAACTTGTTTCTATGGACGATGTCTTTGTTGTACTATCTGGAAAACATCTGGATAATAGATCGAAAATAATAGGATTGTCACTACGATCACTCTATGGAGCAATAGTATACATCATGGATATTGTACAGTTGTCAAGAAGAAGAAACAAAATTACTAATTTTATACTGTGAAACTTTATCTAGTAGTGCGAAGTATCTGAGTTATATTCCGGAAACTAAACAAACAGACATTACACCCTGAAATAAGAAATGCATTTTGGCATACTAATATGGAACAATTGTCTGGTAGAGAGCTCTTGATAGAATAAGATATTGCTGATCTTCGGTACTATTAATCCCGGTTAAAATAACTTGGTGCTCTTTTTACCATAATAATGTGTTGGTTGCCCCTCCAACTTATGGCTAAAAGGTTCGTTCTTAATTCTACCATGAGACGCGAACCGGCTAAATTGTCCTTTCTAGGCTGAGATTTGAGCCGCTATAAGGGATGAATATACGGACAAATCTCTTATATGAGACATCCAATTTGTTTCGGGATTTCATTCTGGATATTCTACAGTAGGGCTCTATCGTACACTAGAGTAATGTCGGCAATTGTAAAGCACATTCCGAAGTTTTACTCTCGAATACCCAGCTGGACTGATTGATCGGTGTAACGCGGAATTTAGTAAAGATGATTACTGATCACAAATTAAATTAAGTTCAATCTAGTTGACGACTTCTTTATACTTCTTATAACGACTTCTGTTGATGATAAAGAGACACTTTCTCTGTTGTATGCCCAGCCCTAGCAGACCGAAGATTCAAGATGCTAGGTGGCTTCTTTTTGCACAACCTGACGGATCTAAGCTAACGTTTGGTGTACTCCACATAAATGCTTTTAGCATGGTTATATAATACATTTGAAGATGAAAAGGAATAAATCTTTATACATTGGACCCGTTAAAGGTTTTGTGTCAGCAATATAGACCGATGTACTTAAAGTCAACAAAATTTAGGCCATCATTTAAATTCAGCCGGTTCTATGCAGCAGTCATTGAAAGTTTGGATTTCAGTGAGTGAGAGACTTCATATGCCACACATAATCATTTAGTTAATACGTCACACATAGCTTGTTTCATTTCATTTCAACTTTGGCGCCGTATTATTGAAAACCCCTTTGGTTTTCATAATACATACATATAAAAAAATTCTTCAAGTGTATTAAAAGCATTTTTATGTCAAAATTTACAAATTTCAATGTGTTGAATTTTCCAATCAAACCCAGTTTAAGTCATTGCATTAAAACTGACCAACTCCCCTGGCTTACAGTACTAATGTTTTGTTTGATAAATAAAACACATGTGTCGTTGTACTATTTAGCGGGTGTGTAAATAAAACTACAATTTAAAGTTATTTGTTTAACAATTTTTCATTTACTGGTTCGACTCTAGTATAACGATGATTGTTAAGTCAAATATTCATAATTATTTATTTAATTTGTTGTTGAGTTTAAATTGAATAATATTTTGTTTTGTATATATTATAATGTTAATAATAAATATGCATTTGTTTTAGAGAGACTTAGCAGAAAGTAAGTGAATAATGAGTGAATAAGTAAACTTTAGATTGATTATTAGATAGATGTGATTTGATAATGGAGATGATTATGATTTTTCAAGTGTATGTATAATATTTCAGCAAATCTAGTTAATTGTCGTGTCTATTGTACATTGTACAAACAAACAAAATATTTTAAATATGTATGTATAGTAATGAAAAAATTATGGCACTTAAAGGCTAAAGATCAAATAACAAATTCATTGACTTTTGCTCTCTTTTCCTTGCTTCTAAAATATAAAAAAAGTTTTTAATAGAAAAATAATTATAATATGTTGTACACTTGGTATTTACAATGCGAATACTATTATACACTTTGCGTAATAATTATAAGCTGATGTTTATATATGTATGTAGTATGTAATTCTACAACCAGCAGGCGTAATAATTATTTTTCTACCTTTTCCCATCATATGTGTTATTTAACATTCGTTAATTTTCAATTAAATAATAAAATGTTTACTTTTTCCCATCCTGCATGTTTTTTGGACACTGTAAAATTCCAAGGTTGGCTACCGTTACCCCTAGCTCAACTACTGTTATTGCAAAGCTGCGTTGATGGAATTACTGCAATTACCGTTACTGATATAATCGCAAATACCGTTACCGATATTCCATAAATAGGTATGTAATTAAAATTATAAAAATACATTTTTTTTATTTCAATAATTGATTGAGTTTATTTAAATCATATTTTTAATTTATGTTAATTTTATTAATCATTTAATTCAGAATGAAATTACCGTTACCGCTAAACTAACGTTTTTAACCTTTTTGAATCGGTAGCCAACCTTGTAAGATTTACAAATTTCGAAAATCTCGAACAAATTACAAAATGATATCACAAGTAAGAATTATAGTATATTCGACTGTATCAAACATTATATGAGCTTACGGCTGTAACCAATATTTATAATTTTTGGCATCATACATATACAGTGAGTGACAAGACAATGGAAACATTCAGGCCTGTCACAGAATTCCATTCCGATCGAAAGTGGATTTAATTCCGTATTTTGCTTTCTCAGAAAAAGGAAATTTTTTTCGGAATGAAACCACTTTCAGTTTTCAAAGCAGAATTGATATTTCTTTGTACTTATTTTTTTTAATAAAATTTTTAAACAATTTCTGTACCGAAAACTTTACTTTTGGTTTTTTTATATAAAAAACGATGTCAAATTAAAATCAGAAATACAGAATCATTAAATATTTTTGGAATTAATAAATTACACGGAATCTAAAGAACCTAAAACGAAATCGATCGGTATAAAAACTACGGAATTGAAACCATTCCGAACAAAATGTGTGACAGGCCTGATTGTTTCAAAACTATATTCCGTAAATTAAGTTTTCAAAAACATTTTGGTCTATATCCAAAAACATATTTTAGGTCGTATCTTGAAAAGAAATGCTTAAACTGAATTTTTTTTCATGCATTATAATAAAACAAGTAAGAGAGCTATATTCGGCTGTGCCGAATCTTATATACCCTTCACCAAATTATACTTTAAAATAAAATTAAAAAACAATAAAAATTTTTAATTTTTTAAATTTTTTTTTTTCGAAATAGTTTTTTAAAAGTTTTTTTAAATTTTTTAACATAAAAATTTTTTTTTTTTTTAAATTTTGTGAAAAAAAAATCGAGTTAAAAAAATGTTTCCCGATTTTGACCCATTGTAGGTCCAACTTACTGTGGCCTAATATACATCGTTGCAGTGGACTTTGAAATATCTATCATTAGATATCCATATTGCCTATATTTATGACTTAGTAATCGAGATATAGATCAAAAATAGCCCAAAAATAGAGGTTGTCTCGGATTTTTGCTCATAACTCCGTTATTTATGGACGGATTTTGCTGATTTTAAATAGGAAACTTCTCGAAAGCATGTCTGACAGAATTATTGAAGATTTGGATCCCGAAGATGTCTGGGGTCTTCAGAAAATTGATTTCAACAGACAGACAGACGGACGTGGCTAAATCGACTCCGCTATCTATAAGGATTCAGAATACATATACTTTATAGGGTCGGAAAATTATATTGTGAAAATTACAAACGTAATGACAAACTTATATATACCCTTCCCACGAAGATGAAGGGTATAAAAAAAACGCTGTTTCACAGATTTGATTTGTTTTTATGACAAATTTTTTACACACAAACAAAAAATCAGACCTATTGTAAATAGGCCAAAAACCGTTTTGTATCCATACGGATACAATATTTTGAATGTGATATATAGTTAATAACTACCATAATAATAAACGATTTTAATCCTGGATAAATATTCAAAATATCAGCTGTTTGAAAAATTATAGAAAAAAAAATCGTGGGAAAGGTACTGAACAAACTCAACATTTAGGAGGAAGACCTCGTAAAAACAACTTCAAAGATAATATAATTTAATAACAAGAGAGCTTATGACATGCTCAAAAATTACTCACCGTAGTAAGTTTGTCAATAATATAAAATTGAAAATTATTGGAAATTAATTCTCGAACTGTCAGCCACAAGGGTAAATGAGACTAGTCTTGTTTACAATCGCCGCTCTAATAAAACACTTATTTGTAAAATAAAAAAGACAGTCAAGTTTGTAGGTGGCTATATTATGTAGGAGAATCCAGCACGACAATGACCCCAAACACACCTATAACTTTGGTACCGAATGATTACAATCCAATGAATAATGAATGCTTTATCAGATGCAGTTATAAGGGAATGCCAAAATATGTCAAAGCATTGTTGTTGTTGTGAAGCGGTAATTAAAAACAAGGGATATGCAACAAAATACTGAGTCACGAAAAGGGGCCAGACAATTTTTGTAAAAATTTAACTTAATTTACCATTATAAAAAATAAATAAATACTTTTGGGTTTTTTTTTTCTATTTTCAACATTTAATTAATAAAAGTATACATTAAAAATTACAAATTTCCTAAGATTTTTTTAGATCTTGACCTAAGTATTTGTGACATATCTGAAAAAGTTTCCATTGTATTGTCAATTGTTAATAGAAAATATCTGTGCTAAATTTCATATTGTTATGTGTATGAGTTAAAACGTTGCCGAATATAATACATATGTGTACCGTAATAAATTTCAATCCAAAATTATTTATCTGGTCTATCAATTATATTCGTTGGTGACCTCATAATTTCACCACCACCAAGAAATATTTATAACAAATTTCACCTTACTGGGTTGCGTTGTTCAGACTCTATGAGGGGTTTATTTGGTATTGAACATGTTGTTCTGTTTAGCCCATTTTGATCATTTTCAATATCAAACATTTCTGATCAACAGAGAATATCACAAATCCAATATCTATCTTTTTGGTGGGTATAATAGTAAGATCTTAGAACCATTTTTTATGGATTAAATGTTAATAAAAATGATATACTTAATACATGCTACTTTTACAATATACAAATACTGTGCATATAATTATTTCACCTTGTTTATAATGATAATTCTAAAAAAGCTTTAAAACAAAATAGTATTTGTTAACAATGTAATCTATTGTAAATTTTAACTTATTTCTTGTTTAATATTTATAAGATTTGTTTACTCTTCGATTTATTTTAATTTTAATTTAAATTTAAAAAGTTTGTTAATTATTTATAATTGTTTTAAAGATCATAAATAAGTCTTACGATTATAGCAAAAGTTTAACGCTCGCTTTAAGGGCCACTATTTGTTTTATTATAATTATGTACGAGTATTTAAAAAATAAAACTATAGTATAGTAAGTAACCTTTGTATTGTTTTATTAACAAAAACACTTGAATTGTGCATTTCATTTATTTACAATTTACAATATAGCTTTTGTTATTATATTCAGTTGATTTTTATTTATTTATTTATTTTTTTTTTACATTTCAATTAATTAAAAGGTTATTTCCCTCAAATAAATCTTTAAGGTTTTTTTTTTTTTTTATTTAGCAAAAATAATCGTTGCAGCTTTTTGTTTAAATAATGTTAAATTTCTTTTTTCATAGTCAAATTAAAGGCACTTTATTTTACAATTAGTTACATATTAAATGTTGTGTTTTTTTTTTTTCATTTAATAAAAATAAAGGAAAAAGTGTTTATAGGAGAAAATATAAAGGAATTAAAAAAAAAATATGAAAAATAAATATTTGAAAAAAATTAAATAGTGATTTTTTTTTAATATTTCAGTTATATTTATGTATGCTTAGATGATTTTCGTTAGAGCCACTTGTATATAGTAGCTATAACCATTTATGGATCGATACTTTAAACATTGTATAGTAACATTTTTGTATAGACTCCGATATATTTAAGATATCGAAAAACAAAATTTTGGACTTTTTTGAATTTTGATCAAAAACATTTTAACCATTCAATCTAGTTCGTTCTTTTTGAGCCACTAATTTCTGCATTACCAAGAAATATTCGTGACAAATTTCAATTTTCTAAGTTCCATCATTTATGCGCTCTATTGAGTTTTAATTGATGTTGGACGATCACATCCGATTTTGCCAATTTTCAGTACCAAACATTTCTGATGTGTGCAATATTTCTTCCCTAGTTCCCATTAGGCCCTATCTTGCATTCAACAGATAGTCGGACAGACGGATATAGCTAAATCGCCTAAGAATTTCCTAAGCATACAGAAAATAGATACTTTTCTGAATCTTACGTGGTAGCTTGCTGCACCCAAGCATCTAAAAATAGAATCTAAATGCTTACGTTTTGATCAGACCACAAGACCAAACCAAAGGGAAATATGTATATACTTATCTGAGTCTACGACCAATATTTAAAACTTTTTGCTGGTGGGTATAAAAATATGGCAAAATATCGCAAAAACAAGTAAGAACCTATACATATTCGGATATGTCGAATCTTATATACGATTCACAATAGTTTACTTTAAGAAAACTATTAAAAAAAAGTAAAAATTAGCTGAAACAAAGAGAGCTATATCTTATATACCCTTCAAAAAATTATACTTTAAAATAAAAATTTTAAATATTTTTAGGTAAACAAAATTAAAATTCTTTTTTTTCAAAATTTAAAAAAAAAAAAATTTTTTTTTTCCAATTTGTTTTTCAAAATTTAATTTTTTTTTATTTTTTTTACAAATTTATTTTTAAATTTAAAAAAAAAATTTTTTTTAATTTATTAGTGAAAAAAAAATTCGGGTTAAAAAATAATTTTCCCGATTTTTACCCATTGTAGGTCCAAATTACTATAGCCTTATATAAATCGTTGCAATTGAAATATCTATCATTAGACATCCATATTATCTATATTAATGACTTAGTAATCCAGATATAGATCAAAAATAGGTCAAAAATCAATGTTGTCCCGGTTTTTTCCTTATATCTCAGCCATTTGTGGGCCGATTTTCTCGATTTTAAATAGCGACCGAGCTGGAAGAATTCCCGATATATTGATGTATCAATTATGGTTGTAAGTTATTTGGGGGCTACGGAAAGTTGATTTCAACATACAGACGGACATGGCTATATCGAATTCGCTATATATAACCATCCAGAATATATATACTTTGTGCGGTCGCAAATGAAAAATGTAGAAATTACAAACGGAATGACAAACTTATATATACCCTTGCTAATCATGGTGAAGGGTATAAAAATTGGGGTATTCGAAAAAAAAAATTTGGTAAAAAAAAATTTGGTTGCAAAATAGGTGAAAATGTCAACCATTTGTGGTACGATTTTCTCCTTTTTAAATAGCAATCTAAGTTGGACTATAATTTGTATATTGATGTATCAATCAATGTAAGTAAGCTATTGATTCAAACATACTGACGGATATGGATAAGTATATCGACTCAGCCATCTATAATAATCCAGGGATCGCAAATTAAAAAAGTGGAAATTACTAACGGAATGACAAACTTATACATACATATATGCCCACTCATGTAACCATTTCAACATTTGTGCATGGTTACTGTAACAATTTCAAAATTTTTAACAATATTATAGTCACAGTAACTATATATATGATTGTGGTTACAATAATATGATTAATTTACGATTCACAAGATTGTATCAACCATATATATGGTTACATTAAACATGTATATGTTTGTGACAACCATTTATATGATGAAGGACTTACCATATTATGATGCTCTCATATCATAATCTGAGAACAACATATTATGATAAAATTATTCATCATATAAATGGTTGTCACAAACATATGTTTTCTGTAACCATATATATGGTTGATACAATAATTGTTACAGTACCTATGCACATATGTTGAAATGGTAACAGTAACAATGTACAACTATATTTTTTTTCTGCGTGTGGTGAAGGGTATACAAATATTTTACCTAAAAATATGTAAGTTATGTGCTGTTTTCATAATACAAGCGAGTAATTTGAGTGGAAATTTTACATGTACATATTTTGTTTTTGTTAAAATAAAACACATGTAAAATTTCCACTCAAAGTACCCGCTTGTATTATAAAAACAGCACATTAATGTTTAGATTCTCTAAGATATTCTTAATTTATGAAATTGATAAGGAAAATTTGCCAAAACTTGTAGAATTGTTGGTTAAATAGTTAGATGCAGAATTTGTAAGATTGTACTACTGATTTATGTATGCCTATTTAGAGTCCGGCTGAAACCGTTTTTTTTTTTTTTTCAGGACGAAATCGAACATAATATTCTGCAAAAAAAAATCATTATTTTGCCTAATCCAAAGCAAAACGAAACTTTTCAAATGTACTATTAATTCCAAAAAAAAATAATTATTTCAACTTTAGAGCATGTTTCAGCACATTTTTAGGTGTCCTATAGCAGCAGAACTCACTTTAAATAGTAAACTCAATTAATCTTGTTTTTACATCTTGAACAGAAAAGTTTTTTTTAGGGAACAGTATTTAACAGGAGCCTTCGAAATTTCACAATAGGTCTGTTCATTTACTTTCCCAGTAAATACTTGCAACCAGAGAATAAAAACAAAATTTACAAAATTAATCTCTTAAATTCTCAAAAATAGTAAAAAGTAAATGAACGCTTTTCTAGTAACAATTGTTTGTAAACACTGAATCCTAAATTTATACACACAATTTTCTTATATTATTCCTTTTAAAATGTATAAATACTCATATTTTATTCAATTTTATTGAAAATTCTTTTTTTTTACATTTTTTCACCAAAAAATAAAATTTTAAATAAATAAACAATAACACAAAACATGAAATATAAGTTGCTAACTATTACGAGTTCAAAAAGAACTTGTAATAGTTTGCAACGAGAGAACACTCCCTAAAATTTATACGCTCTTGATTTTTTCTCTACTTGCAAGTTTTTTGAGTTAATGAACGCTTTTCCAGTAACAATTGTTACTAACTAGTAACAACTTTTAGTTATTGAACAGAGCTAATAAAATATAAGTTTTTGGAGTTTATTTATTGTATTCAAAACGTGTTTCTCCTTAAAAATTCCATAATCTATGTTTTTTCTTTATAAATGATCATAATTACCAATCATTTACAGTAATAAAAACATTTGACACAATATGCAATATAATTTATATACGAACTTTTTTCTTGGATTCCAACGTTTTTATAAACTCTCTGAATGTCCAAAATTTATCTTAAATAAAAATCTTTAAAAAAAATGTTATATATGAAATCATTTCATGTAGTATATGTCATTTTTTTATTTGCCATCTCATGTTATTTTCCATGCTAAAAATATATAAAAAAAATTCTAGACATTTTCTTCTATACATATAGAACTAGAGTTTCCAAAAAACCGAAGAATTTCAAAACGGCGGTTTCGGTTTTAAAAAATTTGAAACCGATCGGTTTCGGTTTTGTGATAATTTGTTAAACATTAAGTGTTATAGAAATAAAATCAGTTGATAATATAGGAAATGCTATACAAATTTAAAATTCAAACTTGACGGGTGTTCAAGAGGATAATGGAAAATTTCTTTTAATGGTACTCTTTCAATATATTAAATTAGTTAGCGTATATACATTACATGCTTATCAGTAAAGAAATAATCGATAATAGGGGGCTCAATGGTATTATGATACCAAAAAAGGAGAACTATACCAAACTAAGGAGAATTATCTATAATATTGAACATAGAATCAGGAAATTACTTTGATTTCAAACAAAACTATTAGCATAGAGAATTATACATAGAGACGAGACACTGTGACTTGTCAAACAAAAATACAACAAATCATATGTCTGATACAACAACAAAATACATTAAGTTACATGTATTTTGTTGTTGCAAGAGATAGGTTCTTGACAACAGACTTAGATTTTTGACAATTGTGTCTCGTCTCTATGTTACCCTGTGACTATTAGTATTTTTTAGTTCTTCGAATGGTATTTTTTGAAATTTCTATAATAATCGAAATTTTTTTTAATCGATAAGGAATTTAATTCTAGATCGAATATAAAACCGACAACTTTCGATTTCATGAAACTAATGCACTTTTTCTGTCGTTTTCAAAACCGATTCCGACAATGATTGGATTCTATGACAATCTCGAATAAACCTATAAACAGAACCTCAAGACAACCTCTATTTTTGGCCTATTTTTTAATCTATATCTCGATTACTAAGTCAAAAATTTAGACAATATGGATATCTAATGATAGATATTTCAAAGTCCATTGCAACGATGTATATAAGGCTATACAAAGTTGGACCTACAATGGGTCAAAATCGGGAAAAATATTTTTTAACACGAATTTTTTTTTCACAAAAATCATTCTTTTGTCATAAATTTTTTTCACTAATAAATTAAAAAAAAAAATGGTTAAAAAATTGGAAAAAAATTTTTTGAAAAAAAAATGTTAAAAAAATTTTTAAAAAAATTAAATTTTTTTTTTTTAATTTTATTTTAAAGTATAATTTGGTGAAGGGTATATAAGATTCGGCACAGCCGAATATAGCTCTCTTACTTGTTTTTTAATTAAATAAATAAACAGTCCGTTAAGTTTAATTGTCAGGAAATACTCGTAGATCAATATTTTTAAATCTGTTTGTGTCAGTCTTTATTAACAGGTTTCCTTGCCTAGCCTGCGAAAGGCAAGGAAACCTCATTTGATGCAATTATTGTAATACAATTTAAAAAATTTTAAGAAATCTTAAGATATTTTTAGCGATCTGTTTTTAGAGATATTGAATGGATCGTTGGATGAAAAAGTATGTTTCTCATTTCTAAATTTTGAATTTTTCTACTGAAAATAGATTAAAATTAAAAACCGAATAATAATTTTCGGTTTCGGTTTTAGGCATTGAAAAACCGCGGTTTCGGTTTCGGTTAAAACCGAACTGGAAACTCTATATAGAACAGATAATTATTTGCAAGCAATAAAAATAACATGGTATAAATTTAAAGGCACGTGTTCAAAAAAAAAAAAAAGAAAAGAAAACACAAAATACTTTTTAAGAAAATCAATCTTGACAACCATGGCACTATGGGAAATGGTGTGTTGTTATTGATGTGTGATGATGACACAGAAGAAAGGAACACTTTTTCTTAAATTATATTTTGTATTATTGTTGAGTAATACATACTACTTATTAGATAATAATGGATCATTTAAAATAATTGGACCTTATTATTAATATGCATTATTGTTGTTTGCTTGTTCTACTCGTATAGTTTAATTATTATACATATTTTGTAAATAATATTAAACAACAACAACAACAAGAATATATAATTATTGTAAATAAAAATTTTCATCAATGATTATTAACGGGAATCAAGCGAGACTGTTTTTTTTTTCATTAAATTTAATTGAAGAATATTTTTTTAAATTTAAATAAATATGAAATAAATTTGTTTTTAATTTGTATTTATGTACACTCACATTTATGTTTTCAAAACAAAATAATTACCTAATTATTTCAATTTTAAAATTTTTTTTGCTAATACTAATTGCAAATATTAAATTATATCATTGAAATGTGATTTTTTCAACAAAAATTATACATTTATGATATTCGATTTTGTAAGGTCTACAAACAATTTTGTGAATATTTCAGATTCTCATAAAATCATCCCCTATAGCCTACCTACCTTAATCAACAAGCAATTCTTTATATGCACTCAAACTTTAGTAAACATTTTTTTATTATTTTCGACCACTGCTAAACTTTTAAAACTATACTAAATCAAACATTCGTACAATACATTCTAAAAAGATAGCTAGCTATTGCTTAGACTAAGGGTTCAAAATTTCCCAGACTTCTTCCAGTCCCGGAAATTGAAAAAAAAAATTCTTCATTCCCGGCAATATTTAATACAAAATTAAGCCAAAACCAGTAAAATTTTTCAAAAATCAATAATGTATGTACTTTTAATAAAAGATTTAAGACGTCCGAAGTTAATTCTAGAAAAAAGTCATAATTGGCTTCGAAAAAATAATCTTTTCAAATCAGAACTACATCAGAATATAAACCAATTTAAACCATTATTGATGTCATTATTTTCTCTAAAATGAATACTATATCTTTCGAAGTTTTAGGCACTATGTGAAAATATGTTTAATTGTGATAACCGACTTAACTTTGGGTGACCAAAATTAAGTATGTATTTTAAATCATAATTCTATGTCAACTGATTTTCTGTTGTTAATATCAAAAAGTCATATACATTATTCGATTGGCAACATATCACAACGAATCTGTTTTATCTGTGCCGAAATAAAACTGTAACTTAAAAAAGATTCTCGAAATTTCCCTCGAATTTCTAGAAAATATTTCCGGGAATTCCCACAAAAATATTCCAATTAATAACCCTACTTAGAACTCGGAAGGATATATTTAAGTTTGTCAGTCCATATAAGAAGTTTGTCATTCCGTGTGTTATTTCTACAATACAACACTTTTTGTATATTTATAAATAGGGAAATTGATATAACGATGTACCTCTGTTCGCAAAAGTGTCGGAAAATATCGGAAATATACAAAATATATGGATTATATTCAAAAGCCCACAAAATGGCTCAGCAGTTTAATAGGTTCGATGGGCAGCCGCTTCTCAAGCAGCTTACTTGGGTCAAATCATTCAAATCTGATCCCATTGTGAAAATCGCATTAATAAGAAATATTTATTTTTATTATCTTTGAAAATTTTTTTAAAAAAAAGTAAGAGAGATATATTCGGCTGGGCCGAATCTTATATACCCTTCACCAAATTATACTTCAAAATAAAAATTTTAAATATTTTTAGGTAAACAAAAATTTTTTCCAGTTGTTTTTTTTTTCATTTTTTTGAAAATATTTAGCGAAAAAATCTTTTGGTGAAAAAAATTCGGGTTAAACATTTTTTTCCGATTTTGACCCATTGTAGGTCCAACTTACTATGGTCTTATATACGTCGTTGCAAAGGTCTTTGAAATATCTATCATTAGATATCCATATTGTCTATATTAATGACTTAATAATCCAGATATAGGTAAAAAATCGAGATTGTCCTGGTTTTTTCCTTATATCTCAGCCATTTGTAGACCGATTTTCTCGAAATAGCAACCGAGCCGGAAGAATTCCGTAGATATTGATGTATGATTCGTGTATGTAGGTTATTTGGGGGCTTCGGAAAGTTGATTTCAACAGACGGACAGACAGACACAAAGACAGACAGATAGACGGACATGGCTTAATCGACTCCGCTATCTATAAGGATCCAGAATATATATACTTTATAGGGTCGAAAAATTATATTGTGGAAATTACAAACGGAATGACAAACTTATATATACCCTTCTCACGAAGTAAGTAAGACTAGCAGACAAAGGAACAGACTGGTTATTTGTATGTTCAAATGGCAGTTTATTTCAATATCGTGCTACTCGCACTTCAAAAGATTTTTCCGTATTCTAGGCATCAAAACCAGAGGATTTCTTGTGGAACGAGAAACATACCTATCACAGCATAGTTGAGACGGCAATCGAATGTTGATCACACGAAATAACATCAATAATCAAAATTTCTAAATGAAAGAAAGCACCTAATAGAACAACCGAAAACTATTATAAGACCAGGTACCAGAGAAAAACTCAGGTCTATAGCAAACACAGGGTATTGAAAAGGCATAAGCCAATTTGCGTTTGATAGCTTGAGTTAAAAATCTTCTCAGAATACCAACGCACCGGAATGATCCGAGATCACTCGACCAAGGGCTTTCAACTTCATGGTCTTTGCCTAAGGGAATTTTTAAAGAAATTAAGCAAGCACAATAAAATATCGGAGAACAACGTCAAGCATACCATTTTGTACGTTTTGAACTACATTTAAAAAAGTCCCATTCTTCTAAATTTTTTAAAAGCATAGGACGATATTCACAATTATTTTTGGATACAATTGGTCAATTCACAATGTTTCCTATCATGTCATATTGTCATAATGTCCTAATATTTCACAATGGTTTGAAAATATTGTTATTGCCTTTCAAGCAAAAAATTTCCTAAAATTCTACTCTGTGTGCTATATGTTTATTGTGTTATCGTAACCAATTAGCAGAAACCTGCGCCGAACGCCTAAGATTCGGTTAAGCCGAGCCGTCGAGTCTTGAAATATTAGGACATTGTCATAATATGACATAAGAGACTTTGTGAATATATTGATCTGTATACAATTTTAGTTCGATATTAATATATTTAAAATATTTATAGAGGTTAATGTGTTTTTCGGAAGTGGTCCTTATATGGGAGATATGACCAATTATCGGTCGATCTTCATGAAATTCAACACATCGATTTTCGCATATATGGGAAATATTTATTTAAAAGTTTAACCTCACAAAACGTTGTATAAGAGATTTATGAGTATATAAGTGATTTTCGGATATGGACCTTATATAGTAGCTATTGTCAAATATGGACCGAGATATTCACAAAATCATTTGTGAATAAATATAATAAATTCGATAACGATATTAATGAAACTTAATGTGTTTTTTGGAAGTGGTCTTTATATGGGAGCTATAACCAATTATAGACCGATCTTCATAGAATTCGCCACAGCGACAGACAGACATTTATATACCATAGCACCATATTTCGGGAAGAAATTTTCATCATAATTTGTGCTTTTATCATATAAATAGTAAGTGAAAAATTGCATGGTATTCTCTGCAATGAATTTACCCAAAGTCACAAAAAGCATGTGAAAATTATCAAATTTTTTGGAGGTTGTCTTACATTTTGATCCATAACCCTGGTTCTACCAATTCGATTTTGGTGATTTTCAATACCAAACTGCTTAGAAAAATTATAAACATTTTGGTATAGATTTCATTAACTTTGCTTCTGTATTTCATTCAACAAAGTCCTTGTATACTGAATTTTTTTCGTCTATTTTGCCAATATGTGGAATTTATAAGTTACAAATTCTTTTGTATGTGTACAAATGCCTTCATGACATAGGTCATCATACAACAAGTTTTGTTCGAGATCAAAATTCATATAATACTCGCAATTGTCAGCAATTGAGAGTAGCATTTTGCCGTACAGAGACAACGAAACAACGTATTGAATACTCTGGTAGTAGAGAGTTTAACAACTTACCTCTACACATTAAAACCTGTCCTACGCTTTTAAGTTTCAAAAAATTGTTAAAAGAATTTTTGATATTAAACATTGATAATATGCTGTAAACTTTTGCTTCTGATATATTTACATATATGTATTTCTGCATGTAAATTTTTATTCAAATTATAATTTTTATTTTTTTCCTACATTTGTTTTTATATAATCTTTTTTTTTTTTTTTAATGACATTTTTCTAGATTATAATTATTAATATGAATTAAATATTGCCAACTTGCCTCAACAATGCCTACTGGCGCTGAGGCACTAATATTTTTGTATAATTTTGTAATTGAATTATTTTTTAAATAAAAAAAAAAAAAAAAAAAAAAAAAAAAATTTTGGACGTGAGAGTGATTTACACAGACAGTAACACGAACATTGCTCAATCGACTTAGAATTTCATAAGCATCAATAATATATATATATATACTTTGTGGGTCTCAGATGAATATTTCTCAATGTTAAACACGGAATGACAAACTTATATATACCCTCATTCACCACTTGTGGTGGTGGAGGGTAAACTTTTATGTATTTCTTCCTATGAATTGCGGAATGACAAGCCTGTATAGATATGTACAACTTTTACCCTTGTCCTGATTGCTATACAAATTAAGTTTAATTATTTCATATATTTATAGGAAAAAAAAATGTTTTGGCGAAATTTTTTTTTTAAATCACGTGAAATAGGCAGAACCACACTGTTGCAGATATATTGAAGTATCAATAATTTATGTTTGTTATATTAGGTCTGCAGAAAATTGAGACAAATGAAAAGTGGCAAATTATGTATACCCTTTCCAGTATAAAACTGTTTACGTTTTTTCTAAAAAAAAAATAGCATTGCTATTCGTTAAATATCTACAAACTAATTTCGAATATTTATTTGTATAAAAGAAGAAAAAAATAAGAAATTAAAATAAAATCAAATAAATAAATAAAACTTGCTGAACAAAAATAAAACAACTGAAAATATTTAGTTTTGTGTATGTGTTTTTGTTTTAATAATAATTAAATAATTAAAATATATATATATTTTTTAACACTCTTATCATTCAACATTTCTTTTCTTCTTCTTTTTTTTATATAATAAAACAAATTTAGAACTAAAAACTATACAGTATTTTTTGCGAAATTCAAAAATATAATATTTATAAATACAAAAAAAAACGATTATATTTAAAAATATTACAATTTACAATATCAGTACCTTTTTCGTTTAGAAATCTTTTTGTTTAGCATTTTGCATTTTTACACAATATGCATGTATGTTTTTAAGTATATATTATATACTAAAAAAATATATAGGTATATCTATAAAATATGTATGAATATAATAACCTCTTTTTTCTACTATACACAGATGATTTTTATTTTGTTTGCTCCTTAATATTTAATTGCTCATTTGCAGGCCACCACTGCTGCGACTGCCGGTCGACGAGGATGTTTGCAAATTACCAAATTGTGAGACAAGTTTGTCATAGTCCTCCAGCGAAGTCTCAAACTGTTCCAGCTGTTTGGAGAGGTCATCGACAAAGGAAAAGTCGGCGTTATTTGAGGCGGCCGAGCAGGATTGTGGATTGGCGATTGTTTGGGTATTATTAGAGGCGCAGGAGGAAGTGGTGGGTGGCACAGTAGTAGTCGTTGTTGTCGTACAGATTTCTGCTTGCAACTCGGAAAAGCCTTTTAGGGGTGGGGCATGATAGCAGTCACGGTAGAATTTCGCCAAGTCGTTGACATGTGAGGTTGGCGATGCAAATGGGAAATTAAGTTCTTTCAACAGATTTTCATCGTCCGCCGAGTGTTGGTTGACCTGCGATATCGGTAAATTAGGTGTAGATCCGTTTGGTGATCTTGTAGTGGCAGGCGGCTGTGGTACAAATAGACTCTTAAGGGGTGACTGTGAAAGGGTAGAGTTATTGGGTGACTTTTGTAGCTGCAATTGTTGTTGTTGCAAATTTTCATCATTTTCTAAACTCTTAAATGCTGCTGAATTGTTATTTGTGGTGGTGTTTGCATTATTGCTGTTGTTGTTAGTTGAATTATTGTTCAGAGCATTGTTAATGTTGATATTATTCTGATGGCTGTTACCCAAGGGGGATGTTTGTGGTGAATCACATTTACGATTTAAAGACTCTATTGAACCAGTACCCGCACTACCAGCACTTTCATGTCTGGGTTTACGTAGCAGCCATTCAAATGGTGGTGTTTCAGGTAAAACAAAATCATCTTCTGTATATTGGCGCAATTTGCCTATATCTGTAAATGCTCCGGGGCGTAAAGGTTTTTCAATGTCGATTATTTTCTTTTCACCCCCTAGACCAGCAGATTTTTTGCCATTCAAACCGCCCCCATTTTGTTTATTTCCTGTTTCGGTATGTTTGAAATGATTCGAATCAATCATAATGGCATTAGTATCGCGTGTCCTTGTCTGACCGACACTGGCCGTGGGTGTTAGGGTCATCTTTGTGCGATAAACCACCGACATTACTATGTTACCCACAATAGTATTCAAGTTGCCGATACGAACATTTTTGTGGCCCTCACCCAAAGAATGGATCTGAGGTCGTTCGACATAGATGCGATAGTAAATACTGTATGAATCAGGACACTGCCGCCTGGACAGTTTATATGCGGGTGTGGCACGTGTCAAAGAAATTAACGATTTCAATATCATTCCCATGCGATTGTAAATAGCATGGGCAGTCTTTAAGCAAGGTTGTTCAGTGGCTGTTGAATTGATATTTAGATTCTGACCTTTATCGTTGGTCTCCTTAGACTTGGCTGAGCTTGCGGAAGCTTGCAACTCTAATGACCAGACTTCCAAAATCATTTGATCGCCTTCGGCTGTCTTTAACGATATCTCCACACACAAGGGTAACCGCTTTAAAATCGACTCTCCTGGAGCCAGAGCCAAGGCCTTTTTCGTTTCTGCATAAACATCTGGATGGTCTTCGACGACTAAGTTAAACCAATCATTTCCAGCCAGAGGATTGCACTTTGTTTGAATTTTTTCACCCAAACGAGACTGCACCACCACTTGGGTGGACTTTAGAGCTAGAAATTTAATAAATTTCTCCAAATCTTTTTCAGCTGCATTAATGCGTTGTGTCGACATTTTGAATTTTTTCACTTCTTTATTTTCCTTTTATGTTTTTCTTTGTTTAGCTTTTGCTTAGGAAATTCTTAGAATTTGTTGTAGTTTTTTTTTCTTTACGAAATTTTTATTTTTATTTGCGTTTAGTATATTTTTTGTAAATAGTTTTGCTTTAATATTTCAATTTATTTTATGTATTTTTTTTGCTATAATCACTAAAACTTCCGCATATTTGTGCATTTTTTTTTATTTGTCAAAAACCAGAATTCGCTTTTTAGTTTTTCTTTTTGCTTACACTGTTTTTGTTGTTGTAATTGCAAATGGCATGTAATTTTTTCTTACATATTTTTACACACCCTTTTTTGTTTTTTAGATATTTTTGCTTTGACACAATTAAGAATATATTTGTTGTCTTGTTTTATTTTGTTTATATATCCACGTAAGTATTTTTGCTATATTTATTATTTTTTTCACATATTTTTATCGCGTAGAAACAAAGGAATTTTCGTTATAATTAATTTAGTGCTTTTCTTTTCGTATTTCTTGTTCTCTTATCCGTTTTGGACTGAAATCACGATCCAGAAAAAAATAACTTTGTCGTTCAAAACGAAATGCTGCTAACACAGCTGTAAAAAAAAGTAGTAGTAAAAACACTCCGGCTCATCTGGCTCACATCAAACGCTTTACACACAAACGCCATGTATTTCTTATGGGTTAGATTGGTTTGAAGACCCCCCATTTCTCATAACGAAAAACTCAATATAAAAAGTGGGTTTTGCTCATATGAACAGTTTGATGAGCCAAAAAATGTCTACTACTAAAATCCATTTGTGGCAGAGTTGTATTTTGCATGCGGGCAAAAGTGTACTAAATAATTTGGTACGATTCTGACGTCACGTACGCATATATTTAAGTACTAATATGTTACCAGATGTGTTTTTTATGGAGTTGCGGACAGTTATAGATTTAGTTTTAAGATAATACAAATTTTGTTTTATAATTTAGAATTTGTGAACTTATTTTTAATCATTGTAAATTTGAATTCGTAACCGTTACCATTAAAATATCGTTTCCTAGATAACAGCACTAACAGTATTTTAGAGATAACGCTATACCGTGATACCAAAATAATCCAAAATGCCGTTATCGTTACTGTTTTGAATCGAAAGTCAACATTGTTATTATTTTAATAAAACATGTAGTTTTTGGCTTCATTCGGATTTAGACGAAATTTTCTCTAGTTTTTCCATACAACTCGATTTGGATTTAAAAAAAACTGCTAAAAAAAAACAACTTTCAATATTGAGCTTATGATTGATTATGATGTCAAAAAGCAAAAAATTATAAATATGAAAAATATTTTAAACATATTTATTTAAAATTCTTTTAAATAGTTTCTAATATAAAGAACTGCAAATAAATTTAAATGTATAAATTGGTAATTATATGTTCACTAAAACCTTAAAATTTTTTACCAACATTCAAGAGCTTTTATTTTAATAGAATTAATTTATAACATTCAACCTTTGAAAGATTCACTTTTTGTTAAATATAATTTAATACAAATTCAATTAACTATAACGAAAAATTTTATTGAAATATTTGTTCTTCTCTTCCTTCAATTTATTTTTAATAATTTACAAAATTAATTAAAAAAAAATAATTAAGCCTATTTGTAATATATGTATTTCAATTCAAGAAAAATGTAATCATTCAACAAATTTTATTCAGGTATTTTGTAATGGATTTGAATTAAATGAATTCATATAATGTATAAATTCTTAATGGAATGCATTCAATCAGATTGGAGTACTAAGAAATTAAGACATCGTATTAATTCGTGCTGAATGGTTTAATAGACTTGTTAAGAGAATATATATAGTTTGATTTTGAACATCAAATAAGGTATTACAGACGACAGTACTGTGTTTTAATACTTTTCGAACTTAAACTTTTATTAAATCCGTCCGGATTATCAAGAAATCATTTTGAAAAATATATTTCTTGTTTACAGGGTAGTATTCAAAAAATCAGCAACAATAAATGTACAAACCCTGTACTTAGTATAAAAAATACAGGGTAAAAAGTCGAAAATATCCAAAAGTCGAAAATAGTCGTTTAAATAAAAATGTCGAAAAGTCGACTTATCATAAATTACCAAAAGTTGAATAGCCAAAAAGTACTCTATAAAAATCGATAATATTCCAAAGGTCGACTTTTGTGTCTATTATAGAACCCTACAATGTATTTGCACAGATAAATATATACCAAAGCTTATCGTTATGATGAGTACTTTACATACAACCCTGCTTTATACATTTGTATAACACTTTTCTACAGCGGCTGTGTTTTCATATGTCTTATTTTGTTTAGTGCACGTGTGTGAAGAAAATTAAAATTTTAATAAATTATATTTTAAATATTTTACAAAATGGCTCCAGTAAAAAAACAAAAGCCAAATAAATCACCCAAAACTAATGAAAAACAGAATGCAGAGGTTCAAAATGCCGATGAAACGGTTGTTTCAGGACAGGTACCGTATTCTAACTGTTTATTAATCTTAAAACGTGCTGAAATATTTTTTTCTATTTTATCTAAAAAATAATTTTACAGTTGCAAAAGAAAATCAACAAAAAACAACAGCAGCCCAAAAAAGATGCCAAAGGTGTTGTCTTTATCAAACATTTACCACACGGCTTCTTTGAGGAGCAATTGAAAAAATATTTCGAACAATTCGGCAATGTAACCCGGGTACGCTTGGCCCGATCCAAACGCACTGGCACAAGCAAAGGTTATGCCTTTGTTGAATTCGAATACCCCGAAGTAGCAGAAGTTGCCGCTGAAACTATGGATAATTATCTAATGTTTAAAAAACTTGTCAAAGCTTCATACATACCACCAGAGAAGCAACAATTCAATTACTTCCGCACTTCAGTAAAAAAAGTCAGAAATAAGTCGGGAAAAACAGTGTGGGTATCTAGCAAAACTGCTTCTATACAGCAGAAAATGAAGCAACACAACGATTGGTCTGAAGAAAACTATCAGAAACGCACTGCAAAACAATTGGCTAAACTTAAAAAAATGGGTGAAAAATATGCACACCTTGGCATTGATATTAATGAAATTATCGCTAAACCTAAGATTTTAACAGAAGATGAGAAAAAGGCCTTGGAGAAATCCAAAGCAAAGGCAGCCGAAGAAGAAAAAGCAGCCAGCAGCTCAAAGGCTTTGAAAAGGAAAACGTCAAATGAGGACGCTTCCTCCAGCAAACAACAGAGCTCCAAAAAATCGAAGAAAAAAGTGTCACTGGAAGATCTATTGGGAAACACTATACAAGAAGATTCTGAAGACGAGGATTACATAGCTATGGCTGAAGATAGCGAAGAAGATGCTGAAGTAAATGAGCAATCTTCCGATGAAGAAACATACGGTTTTACTAAAGATTCAGATGAGGACAAAGACGATGATGACAGTGAAAATGAAAGCGAGGAAGAGGAAGTTCATATACCAGTTGTTGCCAAGAAACCCAAAAAGAATTTTGGCAAATCATTAAAAGCTTCAAACGTTGAACGTTTTGATCAAATGCTAAAGCGTAAACCACATACTGGTGCTATAAACAAAAACAATAAGAAACCCATAAAGCAACCTGCCGCCGTATCGAAAAATAAGGGTACTTTACAAATGACTGCCGCAAAAGAAGTGGCCAAACCACTATCTAAAGTTAAGGGCAAATTAGGAAAGGCTTTAAAGACCAACAAAAATGTAAAGAAAGTGAAATAGTTGGTTGTATGTTTGCATACATTCTAAAAACTCCAACTTATATTAAAAATTAGTTGTATATGAAAAGATATGTTTTTCATTTGTTTCTATAAGTTTTTCTTTCCCAATATTTTTTAATATTTGTATGTATATAATTTTAATAAAAATTTTCAAATATTCCGTTTGGTTTTTTACAAGGGGAAAATTTAAAGTAAAATTGTTTTTATTGAGAAGAGGGTAAAACCTTTATTGTTATTGAAATTTGCATCAAATGCCTAACATAAAACAACGATTATAACTTTTTTTACATAAATTTAACAAAAATTATTTTTAAGATCCCCCAGATTTAGGCATTTTGCACAGACCTTTCATACTCATTCTATATTATGTTTGTGAAAAATCGGTTGAGATATAGGACAAATTAAACTTCTACACATGTTTACTCATAATTTAGATAAAGATTGGAGTACATAGGAATAACACAGCAATCTTAAAATAAAGCTTTTTCATGTCCACAATTTTAAATCAGAGGCCGAGTTACCACATTCGTGTTCGAATGAGCTATCGTATCGAACAATTATTTAGATATCGAAATTATAATAAAATATACTAAATTTCTTGCTCGTTATAACATTTGCCCAAAGGATAAATAACAGAAAATAAAATGCATTTGCCTGATTCCAGTTTCCCTGTGTATATGAAATACATTGCATTCTTTTTCGATTCCATCACGTGGCAGAATATATAACAACTTATTATAAAATTGACTCAGTGATACATAGGTATAGTGACCGATTTGAATTCAAAGTGGTATTTTCTACTGACATACATACTACTTATAAGATTAACATTTTCGATTTCTATAAGGCCGACTATACAACACAACTAACGAACAGTAGTGAACAAAATTATTAAAAAGCTTGAGATCCTGAGTTTGGTAGCAATATTTAATACGTCATTTTTCAATTATGATGGATAGGTATAATCATGATTGAAATATACAAGGTTGATCCACTTCTCTCTCACAAAAATATTTTTGAAGTTTATTGGAATTATTTGAAATTATTTTTTTGTAAACAATAAAAAAGTCTTTGCCACATATGAAAAAAGGGAAAAAAGGGTTTAAGAAATATTTAATTTTAATGTGTAATTTATATTAAAAATTTGTTTCGGCTTCTTGCTTTTTGTGTTTTTTCTTTCTTGGAGTCTGTATAACGGATAGTTTATAATTATTTCAAAAAAGAATTTCTTAAGTTAACATTTTTTTTATTAGATTTTCTGTTTGCTGTTTTATTTTTTTTTACTTTTAAATAAACAAAAAATGGGATTTTAAGAATGAATACGGTAGCACGATTTTTCATAATTCCAATAAACGTCAGAACGTTAATATGGCGACAAAAAGAGAAAGTGAGACTACCTTCTATTTTTGTATCATGGGTATAATTTTTCCAGAAATCTGAAAAATTTTTATTAAATTTTGTAAAACAATTTTTCTCTTAAATGCCTACATTTGACAAGCTCTTCTCCGACACATGCAAACTACTTGTATTACTGTATAACTCATGGTATAACTTCCATTAGTTTTACCCCCTTATTCATAATCAAATTTCCATTTTATCAAAGACTATTAAAACAAATTCAGTATAGAATTTTTAATTTATATACCTTTGGTAAAATAAAAATTTTATTGCGAATTGGGGGGTAAAACTAATGGCTTCTCATGGTTTGGAAGTTAAATATATAAAACACTGTATTAAATTGACAAAATTAAAAAAAAAGCAGACTCATGTGTATGGTCGTATATAAGCCCAATTTGTTTAAATATTCGGTCAATGTCATATTGATTTTGACTTACCATTTTTATAAGCTAAAACACATTTTATTTTTATATATTTAACTATTTTTATTAATGAATAGTCATTAATCACCACTTTCTAATTTCACAATAAAAACATTTTTTGGAACGCGCCAATTTCTATAAAACCCAACACCGACTGACACAAACGAGTACATATATATTTTTGCTTTAATGTTTATTATAGACACCCTGTTGTGTCCTTGAAATTTTTGAATTAACGGAATTTTAGAGAATTTAATTACAATTTTCTTTACAAAAAATATTATCTAAAATATATAAGTTTTTTTGTACATGCCTCCAAAAAAAAAAATATCAATCGTTACATCTGAGTCAATTTGTATTACAACTTCTTATACCCTTCACCATAGGGTAACACTATGTTATACGAGTCCATTATCAAAAACGTAACTCTTGCAACAACAATGTAAATTGTTGTTGTATCAGACATATGATTTGTTGTATTTTTGTTTGACAATTAGTTTGTCAAATTCTCTATGTCCTTCACCATGAGAATAGGTTGGGTCGATTTGCAAAACAAAATGAAAAATAATACGGGAAATGATCCTTTGAAGAATGAATCATAGGTCTAAAATGGATTTTGACATTGCGGAAATTTTAGTTAAAAAAAATCGAATTTTGGGAATGAAAAAAATGTCGGTTTATGGGAGGTGTCCGCAAAGAGGGAGTAAACTGTATATATCTTTATTCTATATCGTTATAGATAGCAGAGTCGATGTTGTTATGTCGTATGTATTTTGAAATCAACTTTAAAATAAAAATTTTCAATATTTTTAGATAAACAAATTTTTTTTTTTATTTATTAGAGAAAAAATTGTATGGGAAAAAATTGTTTTAATTTTTTTTTTTTTTTTAATTGACTAGGATTCTGTAACTGAATGAATAAAATAAATAAATAATTTTAAAAATAAATTTAATTTATTAGTGAAAAAAATATTGTTTGGTGAAAAACCATTCGGGGTAAACAATATGTTTCCCGATTTTGACCCATTGTAGGTCCGACTTACTTTGGCCTTATATACTCTATTGCAAAGGTCTTTAAAATATATATTATATTAGTAATCCAGATATAGATAAAAAAATTGTTCAAAAATTGAGATTGTCTCAGCCATTTGTCGGCCGATTGTCTCGCTTTTAAATAGCAACCCATGCGGGAGAATTCCCGATATATTGATGTATGAATCATGAATGTAAGTTATTTCGGGGCTACGAAAAGTTGATTTCAACATACAGACTGAAATTCGATCAGAGATATAATACATGTTATTACCAAAAACTTATTTTTTTACCATAAACATTTTTTCAGCCAAATTATTTTTTACTACAAAGTAGGCATTATGCAAAACACAAAGTTGTTGTGAACGTTTTTGACAAATATTAATACAGAGTATTGCCGTTAGAAAATCCGCTTCCACTAGGCTTTGAATACCTCCATTATATTATGTCTATTTTTAAACCATTGATTTTCTCAATAAGTAATGCTTTTGTCTTACAGACACAACATGGGGATGTAGCTCAGATGGTAGAGCGCTCGCTTAGCATGTGAGAGGTACGGGGATCGATGCCCCGCATCTCCAAATTGGTTTAATTTTTTTAATTATTTTAATTTTTTACGAAATATCGCTAATAAAAATCAATTTGTTTAAATCAAATAACAGCAAAGTAACCACAATATTTGGAATAGAATAATTTATGACAAGATTATCAAATGTTATGTATGATTTTTAAAATTGTTTAATATGATAGATGGATAAATTGGCAGTCTTAAGCATTTAAAAATCGTTTTTTGTGTTATATCACGGTTGCTAGAAAGAGAATAGAAAAAACATGGTTGAGTACCGATTAGAAACTGTAACCGTAACGCTAATTTGCATTATTTCGGTAACGGTAGCTTAGCGGTAATGCTATTTACTGATATTTCGTTAAACAATTAATACAATTTACATAAACTAAAAATTTGTTGACATTATTATATTGAAAACTAAATCGATAATTCAGAATCGTTTATATAATCTATTGATATTTCATAGGAGTACTAAGTACCGTTACAATTTCATACATCGCCCATATATTTACATTGAATTTAAACATGTAAACAATCCTGTAATTTTATTTTAGCAGTAGCGGTAATTACAGTTATTTCGGGTAAAAATAATCAAGATGACTCACATATTTTTTTCCTTTATTTTACTTGAAAAATAAATTTGATGCAAAACAACGCATAAATATTAATTTAATCATTGAATGTATAATTTCGAATTTCACAGAAATTCCACAATTTTACAGAAAAATCATTAATTGCTTTAACGTTTTGTTTTAAAATCTCAATTTTATTAAAAAAAAGTGGACTTTGCTCACTAAGCTAACGATTTATTTATTGATACATATTATAATACAATGATTTAAATTCTTATTTATATTTTTTTTTGGGGAATATAATGTATACAAATATTTGTGTTGTAAATAAGTATGTTATTTTCATTATGCCCAAAGACACACGACATAGTGCCCCTTAAAAACAATATTACACTCGATGTAGAAAAACATTCAAATAAAAATGATCCATATGCTACAAAACAAATGATGTCGAACAGAAAAATCTTTGATTTCACTAATAAAAAATAAAAGAAAGAAAATTGGCTGAAGTTGGCACAATATGTACATATTTAGATCATCACACATTTATAATAAAAAAGCGGCAAATGATTTGATCGTTGGAACCACGATTGAAAAGCTAAGCTAATGGCGCATTAAAACTTTTCCTTTAAGTAACGGCAAACGTCTCAAAATGTTTGAAAAAGAAAAAAGTAACAAACAAGTACATACTTAGCAGAAGTAAGTGCATTCCAAATAGGAAGTAATTAAGAAGAGTAATAAAAACACATATGGGAGAGTTATGCTTTAAGTAAACACTAGGAATAACCGATTATATGTATGGGTACGTGGGTTGGTGTGTGAGAGAACAATTATGAAAATACTTCCGTAATAATCATAATCATATTTCACAAAATAAACAAACAATATTCATAAAATATGACACAAAATAAAACAACATAAAAAATCGACCACACAATTGCCAAAGCAATTGCATTCAAAATTATGTATTAAGTATAACAACATACTTGTGACATCTCATTTATGCCTATATTTATAATAATAAAATAATAATGTTTGTTGTTATTTCTTTATAGCCTTTTTGTTTTGTTTACTTTGCCAGCTTACCATATGTCTAATGGAAACACCATATTAACCAATCAAAACACTTGCTCCCTTTAACTTGTCGACCAATCAGAAACAAGTGTGTGTATTTAACTGTAAAACTCATTTGTCAGAAAAGAATTTATAGTTGACATCATAATAAGATTACGAAAAAAACGTTTAGTTTGAACTCAAATTTAAACGAAATTAGTTCGACAGCAAGTGCAGCTAACATGCAAAATACTCTGGATGAATTTTTCTTTTGTGACAATTCGGAACAATCATATTCCCTTAATAGTAATTACAGAACTCCCGTGAATGATTCATATCGTAATATTCAAACATATTATATGGATCAGTTTAATCAAAGTTATACTAATACAAATAGTATGTGTGTTAGTTCGTCAACGGAACGTTTAGTTGTTAATGATCGTAACAATTATACTACGTATAATCAAAGTTATCAGAATTACAACAATTGTACTTCTTATGATTACAACAATTGGAATTTATTATATCAGTGTGAAAATTTTGGTGGTGAAAAAAATTTGTTCGAGAATAAAATAAAAGAAAGCAGTACGAAGTTGGAGCAAGAAATTAAAAAGGGTATGTACTAAATGTATTCTATGCAGAATCATTCGAAATTTTTTAATGATTTAAACTCTATTCAAGAAAACAACAATCCAAATATCTCTGCATATTTTGTAATGAATGTGTAATTTTACATATTTTTAGTGCATATATGTATATATTGGACATATACTTTGCATATTCTGTGATTTTGTAATGTTTAAATAATTATTGTGTGTTTAAAAAATATTTATAGTAAAAGAAATTAGTTTTAAAAATTTATTCAAAAATTTATTTTATTTCATTTTTTAAAACTTGTACCTGAAATTTCATATTTTTAAATATGTATGTATTTACAAACAATAATTTTTCCCCGTGACTTGTGAAAAGATGAAATATTATATAATTTTTCCCCAATGAGGGAGAATATTAAAACTCATTTTTAAATAAATTTTGTGAAAAATATATCAAGAAGTGTTAATGCAAAACAGAACAAGTTTGTTTCTGTTAGTTGTTTAACCTATCACATTTTAGACATTTTAAAAGGTGTCCTAGAAAATAACGACATTTAAAGTGATATATTCTGTAACTCATCCCAAAACATGATAAGTAAGAACATGGATGTCCCAGAAACACGAGAAACGAAATATCCAGGAATCTTTACAAAATCTTTTTGGGTCAGTCAGTAGCAGACTTTTTATATTTTTAAAATCAAAAGTTTTGAGGCTTTTAAAATCAAGTTAACGTCAATGAATCAAACATTTGAATAAATTTTTTTAGTTTATTACAGTTTTAATTTCATTCCAAAGTTGAGAATAAGGAACTAAAAAGCACAATGTATTAATCTAAAATTAAAAAAAGAGGCGCATTATTGGAGAACACATAATATGTTTTAAAGAAACTAACGGTAACGGCCTTCCGTCTGGAAAAAGAAAGCATTGTAAATTCCAGCGTTGATTCATTACTTGCGGTAATAAAAATATAGAAGTCCGTATATAAAAAGGAATAATTTTATAATTCTTCTAAAAAACTTAATAATTTAAGTACCAGCTTGTTACAGCTTCTGATTCTTATTTGTTTAGGTTTAAATTTTGAGTTCCTACTTTTGGAAATTCTTTATTATTAACGTTAAGGTGATTTTTGAGCAGCAAATCAGATATTTTAGCGATGTCCTCATTGTTAGAACCAATTTTGTTGCACCAGGGCATTTCCTCGGTTTAAAAACAGGAAATATGATCGCAGAGGAGCTAGAATATCTTAAATCATTGTACCCCAGAACAATGTTACCGGTGTTGGCAAGGACCACCCCATCCAGCGAGCCTCAGCCCGGCATACGCCATTATACCAGCGCCGCCAACATCTGGTAACCCCAAACCTCACCACAAATGATTCTCATTTGTTTATTTTTCATTTTCAATTCCTGGCCAGTACATCATCTTAATAAGAAACCACACAGTCCAAGCTGAGGTGTTTTGTGACTAATTTTGGTGGACCGCCCTCCACTACAATTAAAACCTCTTATCTCTGACCATGTGAAATTTCATTAATATATCTCTTCTAACTGTTCAGAAGTGTTTCATTTCAATGTAGTTTCAGATTTTTAAAATATGTAAGTTGAAATTCCTATTAAAATTCGCAATAGGTATAGGAAAAAAATATGTTTAAAACAAGTAAGAGAACTATATTCGACTCTGCCGAATCTTATATACCCTTCACCAAATTATACTTTAAAATAAAATTAAAAAATTTTTTTTTTTCGAAATTGTTTTAAAAATTTTTTTCCAATTTTTTTTTTAAATTTTTTTTTAGTTTATTAGTGAAAAAAATTTATGACAAAAAAATGTTTTTTATAGGTCCAACTTCCTTATATATTACTTATATACATACATACATCATTGCAATGGACTTTGAAATATCTATCATCAGATATCCATATTGTGTATATTTATGATTTAGTAATCGAGATATATATCAAAAATGGGCCAAAAATAGAGGTTGTCTCGGATTTTTGCTCATATCTCCGTTATTTATGGAAACTTCTCGAAAGCATGTCTGACAGGATTATTGAAGATTTGGATCCCGAAGATATCTGGGGTCTTCAGAAAGTTGATTTCAACAGACAGACAGACAGAAGGACATGGCTTAATCGACTCCGCTATTTATAAGGATCCAGAATATATATACTTTATAGGGTCGGACAAATGTATTGTGGAAATTAAAAACGGAATGACAAACTTGTGAAGGGTATAAAAAATAATACTGAAATATCATTGGAAGAAATACGAAATGTGCAAGATAGAATTTCATTCTAGACGTATGGTTTCTTGGGGAAAATTTCTTAGAATTTTCCGTAGAATACGTTTTTCTGCTATACGATTTTTCGTGAACAAAATTTACACCCCCTAATATAGTACATACATACATATAATAATAATACCTCTACATTATTTTATTTATTTTAGATTCTACGGAAACAGCCTGCTCCATTAATAATAATAGTCTACCAAATTTATCATCAACCGTATCGTCAACGCGTAAAGAACGTACGGCATTTACAAAGGAACAAATTAAAGCATTAGAAAATGAATTTTTACATGCAAATTATTTAACCAGATTACGAAGATATGAAATAGCAGTGGCATTAGATTTAACAGAAAGACAGGTAAAATATTAAAAAAAAAATATTTAAAATAAAAATTTTTGGAGATGCGGGGCATCGATCCCCGTACCTCTCACATGCTAAGCGAGCGCTCTACCATCTGAGCTACATCCCCATGTTCTCCTCTTAAGACAAAGTCAGTACTTATCTATAAATTCTATTTTTATTCTATGTTTTTCAGGTTAAAGTGTGGTTCCAAAATAGACGTATGAAGTGGAAAAGATTAAAAATGGAAAAACAGCTGTAATAAGTTTAATTTTTTAAAATATAAATTAGAAACATACAAATAATTCTTCATAAAAAAATATTAAAGCAAAACAAATTTGTTATTGTGGATGGAACACATCACTTCTTGCCAGACATTCACAATAATTTATTTACTTGTTTCTATTGTGAATGTAAACACATTTCATACTAAATATTCACAATAATTTAATTACTTGTTTATAAACATCTGGCAGCCTCTCAGTGTGTTATTATAACAAGTGGCAACACCTATGAGCCGACGCGCCGCTGACATGAGCAAAACCATTTTTTTTATATTAAGTTTTTCGTAGTGTGTAATGGGGGGTCTTCAAACCAAACAATCCCATAAGAAATACACTGTTTGTGTGTGTACTCATGTTTGATGTGAGCCGGAGTATAAAGTTGAACAGATTGTATAGATCTGGCAGCATTTTATTATCTCAAGTTTTTTGTGTTTTGAAAATAAAAAAGATTTGCGTGCTTGAAAAAAGTATACAAATTTTAAAAATATACAAATAAATTGAGTGAAAACGATCAAAAACATTGAATAAATGACTAGTGTACAAGAGCGCTTACAAATTAATCGTACGCCACTGGATAAATGGTCAGTACGGGAACAATTATGCTTGGCCTCGGCCGTCGCCTGTAGTGGTGATCAAAATTGGATGTCTGTTAGTCGTACACTGAAAGTGCTTTGCGGAAATAGCAAAGAAGCTTTGCAGTCACGACCGGCGGATTGGTTTTCACAAAAAAATTGTGCTGTGCAATATGGCCATCTATTGGAAGACGTTGAAACGCCAAAGCGCAAGAAACGCTCATCTGAGAGTAGTGTATCGTCTTCGCCGGCCACCGTAGAACCTCCCACGGAAGCCATACTAAGGCGTTTGACGGAGGAGCGCATGCAAGAGATTAAAATGGAGCTGAGGCGAGAACAGGAGGTGGGTTTTTAAAAATATTATTTGTTATAATTTTCTTTATTGATGTATGAATGAATGTTTGTCCTTCCCGCAGGAATATGCCAAATTGTATGCTGAAATCAAAACTATACAGAGTGGACAAATCGGTGATGAACAGCTACTACAAATTTGGAAAGAATTGGAAAAGGACCAAGAAATGCAGAGAATAGAGGAAATGAAATTGGAAAATCAATTGCGCGAAAGAGAGTTAAAGAAACAGGAACTTCAAAGAAGCTGGCGCACAGGTACAAATACACATAGTTCATCCTCATCAACAAACTCACTAAAATCATCAACAGATACTACAGCAGTAGACATGGACGTAGAGGAAATAATTGGTTCAGGAAAAACAATTGTGCAATCGGCCAATAATAATACAGGACAAATTCAAACGGGTACTTCACCACTATTGTCGTCACTCTTAAAATCGCCTACAGCTGCGGGTTCACCGACAGCAAGCATTGTAGTTTCATCGTCTTCTGTACGCAATAATGCGCCCACTATAACAACTCTATTGACCGGTGGTTCCATACCAAATCAAAATCAGCCCGCTTTAATACCATCACATGATGATGCTGTCCAGATGTTGACAAGACCCATAAGTGGCCCACCCCTGGATACTATACCAACCTCAGCATCAGTTGCACAGAATCTATTAAGCCCTTCACAGTCGGCTCCTACACTTTCAATGTTGTTGGAAAAAAACAAAACCGGTGTACAACTGCCAGTAGAAGCTAAAAATACAGATTTGATAACATCAAACAACGAAAAAATTGTGGAAAACTCGGCAGTGAACGATTCCAACAATGAGTCCGTTCCCATGGATATTGAAGAGGATTTAACAGCTACAAAAATAGAATCTAATGCAGATCTACAAACTGGCGACATCGATGATACAGACCCCAATGAAGAGCAGCAGCTGTTGGAGGTTTTTAAGAATATTGGCAACATCGAAGAGCTAGACATTGATGTGTCAGATGTAATAGACGAAGAAGTTGATTTTCTCAAAGGTGTAGACGAAGAAACACCGATTGATGAAAATATTGATCTTGAACCAAAACTAGATGAAAATCTAACTGATCTGGCGGATGATATAAAACTTTTAAGCAGTGAAATCACAGCAATAAATCAAAATTCCGGGGATTCCGGTGAAAAGTCCTTATCGGGGCAAAAATCGGCTGAAGGAAAATTAGAAAGCGGAAGCAATAAGGTGGAAATAATATCGAGCGATGACTCCAATGATAATATTCCACTGGCAGCTGTAGCATCTTTGGAATCCTCTAAAGATCGTTTGAATATGAATGAATCCTCAAATGAGGATTTTTTAAAAGATCAGGTGGAGTCTGCAATTTCAAAAAACGAACTAGATCAAGTAGAAACCGCAAATGAAACTAGTTCCAACAATAGTGTGGCCATTAAACAGGAAATGTTAGAAGAACGTGAAAAATTCAACTCTGAGTCTTCACAGGGCGAAAATGGGGCAAATAAAATGTCAGACAATACTGATCACAAAGACGGTGTTTTTGTAGCACCCATGGTCGAAGACACTAAACACGAAAATATTTCTAAAACAGAAAGAGATGAGGCAAAAGAAGAACAACAGCTGGAGGAAAGACATATTAAAATGGAGACAAAAGATGAACATGAAATGAATGGTAAGTTAAATTTGGTAGAGAAATTAAATGAGCAATTTTAAAGAATTTTTTTTTTTTGTTTTTCTCCATTCAAGTAGATTCTTCAAGTTTCCTTGGAGATACGGTAAATAACGAACCACTAACAGCTAACAGCATGACTACAGAATCCCAAAACGAAGCAGGCGATATGTTGGCAATGCCTAAAATACAACCTCCACCTTCTATATCAATTGCAGATACCGACGAGAACTCTTCCTCCACAGACATTAGTGTACAAACACGTAAAGATGAAAAACTCACCAGCCGGGGACAACGTAAAAGTCCTCATGAAGCGAAGACTGACGATGAAATGCCAAATCATTCGATACAGCAAATGGCGATACCAAATATTACCTCGGCGAGCGGCAATCTAACACCAAGACCAACAGCTTTGCGTAAATTACGCGATCGCGATCGTTCGGAGAGCCCCATGATCGACGATGACACCACCACACATAGTGATCATTCCACAACAAATCAGCGATCCAGAAGACGATATTCATCCACGCCAGTCATAGACAGTATACCTAATTCACCAGCATCCAGTGATCGTGACGAACGCGACCTAAGGACCACCAAAAAGTCTCTTCTCAGCATCTATAATGTTCTGTATGCAAGTAAATATTCTGCCACACTTCAGAGAGTACTTAGTGACGAGTCATCGGGTCAGAGATTAGAGGAAATATGTCTAAGGTCCATCGATTTTGTAACAATTAAGAGAAACATAGAATCGGGCCTAATACGCACCGCTTATGAGTTGCAAAGGGACATCCTATGGATGTGTCAAAATGCTCTTATGATTACAAAAACCTCCTCGGCCACTTTTAAAACTATTCTACAGTTTCAACAAGAATGTCAAACTGTAAGAGAATTTATGGCCAATGGATGTGACCTAAGTCATAGGTTTGATCGAGAAACTCGGGACACAAAATCGAATAGTTCAACGTCTTCCTCCACAGGTGGAGGTACTTCAAAGGGACGCAGTGGCTCTAGGAAAAGTTTACGTTTATCGTAAAGAAAAACAATAAAAACTATCAATTTAAAACATAATAAATAAAACAATTAATCTTAGAAAACAATAAACTTATATTAATAGACACTACGTAACAATTAACTAAATACATATACATACATATGTAAAACAAATTTCTAATCTAGTTTGTTAACAACAAATTCTGCAGTCTTCTCGATGCAGACGAATGACACACCGCTCTGCGGCCAGGACAAGCATACTGACGCAAACATCTTGACAGCCTCAAGTCACAGTGACATAAGCGTGCCGCACACGACTGTGGTCCACCCCATTCACCATGGTCTATGGCACATAATGGTTTGCCACGATAACATTTCCATACGTACGGCACAAAATACTCCAAATACGATATACAATTACTGTGTTCATAACACTTGTCATGCAATTTACAGCAACGATCAATGCCATCCGTTGGTATGCCATCACCCAAGAAACCACAATAGCAACCGTAACCTTTGTACACGAGTGGTTCGCATCCTGTCGAACATTTTATCATCGAGTATAGACGCAAAACATCACGTTTGTATTTGTTTTGTTTCGATGAATTTCTGAAATGAAATTTAAAAATGTATCAGTTCAATTGGTTGAATCATTAATTTCGAATAAGGTATGTGATAAATAATTTTTTTTTAAAAATTGTATATTGTTTGCATATAAGTATATTAGAGTGCTCCGAGATTGTATGGTCAAAAAAAAAAAAAATATCAAGGTTCAGGCGTCCCCGCCAAAATTGTTTTATGGATTGTAGAAACACGTTCTGTAAAATATTATGATGATAGGATAACGTTAACAGGTGGCGCAACGGCTCAGAAGTTTGTAAATGCATTTTTACAAGGGGAACAAGTTAATATTTTTTAATTTTTTGCAAAAATTTTTCCATTTAACAATTATTTTTGGTATTTTAATGTAAAAGAATCAATTTTTATGATTTTAATGAAATTTTGAGAAAAATATATCTAAATTAACCCTTAAACGCACTTGGGGTCAAAAGGACCACAAACTTTTAAAAAACCATGAAAACACTGTAAATATGAACAGAGATAATAAACAAAACTTTATTATTATTGAAAGCTAACTTAAAAATTATGTATTGTGGAAAATTTAACACAACATTTTGTAAACGGCAAAATATTTTTATATAAAAAATTAATTCACTTAATTTGATTTATTTAATTTTAAAAACAATTTAATTCTTTTAAGTTCATATAATTCTAAAAAAAGAATTAAATTAACACTATTCAAATTTACAATGTTATTCATGGTTTTGAAGCTGTTATAGTAAATGTTGGACTTTAAGATATATTTTTCTCAAGTTTCATAAAAATCATCATCAATCAAATATATAATATTACTATGTTTCTATAAGAAACCCGAAATATTGGAAAATTTTCCGTTAGACCTCACGATTTAAGGGTTAACGTTGTACGATTTTAGTTAATTTTAAATTATCTGGACTATTATATTCTTAATAGGATTTACTGGACTTATTCGCCAAAATATGGCAAATAAATTAGTTTTTCCCGAATTCCAACAAACTTAAAACGCTGGTAGGGTATAATGACTCCCATAGCCGTTAAAAAATCAAAATTTTTTGATATACACCCCCCTGTCACATCATTTCATTTGTTCGAAAGTGGAATTAATTCTGTATCGACAATGGGCCTATTTCGGCAAAAATACTTTTTACCTCGGCTTTTCGAATAATACATTTGCTTAAATTTCGGTAAATGGTATTACTAAATTTAAAAAATACTAAATTTTTTTTGTAAATTAGCAATTTTTAAAATTTCTGGTATTTTTGTTTCTTTATTAATTTTTTTTTTTTATAATATTTATAGATTCAATATTCATTGGTTGTAAAAGATAAAATCCTCAAAATTATATACATACTTAAATATAATTGTTACTTATAAAAAACAAATTGTAAATACAAATCAATTCTCTTCTGGATTAAATTAAATCAACAATTTGAAAAAAAGTGTCCGCTGTTTCATCAAGATAGTGCAGTGAATGGTAAGTGAATACAAAATACCATGAATTCCACCAAAGAGCACATTAAAAACACAAGTTTTTGACCTTGGGTCTTTTGATTTTTATCATATTTAAGTCGTTTAGACATTTCTATTTTTATACCCTTCGCCATGAGTGGCAAGGGTATATATAAGTTTGTCTTTCCATTTGTAATTTCAACATTTTTCATTTGCGATCCCATTCTTGATCGTTATAAATAGAGAAATCGGTATAGCCATGTCCGCCTGTCTGTTGAAATCATATTTTCAAAGCCCCCAAATATCTTTCATACATGATTGATACATCAATATATACGCTATAGTGCAACTAGGTGGCTATTTAAAATCGGCCCACACACTATAAATTTTTTCCACCATTAATTTTTTCTACAAAATTTTAAAACTTTTTCACCAAATTTTTTTTCCACCATACATTATTTTACCTTAATCATAGCTGTATATTCTGAATATTTTTATTTGTAATACAAAGCATTAACTATTATTTGATTTTAATAGAATACGATATTAAATAAATTATACTTAAAAGTTTTAAATAAACACTAATAAAATTAAACTAATAGTACTTGTATTTTAGTAAGAATAAGTTGTATTTTATTTATTATGTGGTGGTGAATAGATTTTAAAATACTCTAACCAATTTGAAAATATGTAATTACATATTTATAAAACAATTTTTTTATTTTAAAAACCTTTTATAAATTTAATAATTGATTATTAATATGGGTTTAAGTAGTTTAGTTTATTCAATAAATTTTTAATAAAATATTATTTTATTTATTCGAATATTTGTTGATAGATTTTATTCAAGCAGTTTTCTTTTAATAATTTTATTTTTTAAAAAAAAAGACAAATATTTCAATCATAGAGATATCGAAAACGGCAGAAATTTTTCGGATTTATGCCTTTATCGCAAAGCCACGTGTAATAGGAACTAAATGAGATATCGATGGATTCTTTTCGAATTTATTCACAATTAATTGAATTCGCTCATTTTCACAAAATTGTATCTGGTTGATTTGTTATTGTAACAATAACAAAACACATGTACAAAATTTTCACTCAAAGTACAATTGTGAAAATTGGTGAATATATATTTTGCTTCAATTTGTTATTATAACTCCGAAACTACTGAGCCGATTGAAACGCAATATATAAACGGATTAAAGGTTATGTAAATCTCAACTTTTCTAAGTTTATTTTAATAAACAGTCCGATCCCTTTTTGAGATATCACTAAATATGTGGAGAAACTTCTAACAAAATTCTCAATTTTTTTTTTTTTTTTAAATTTAAAATTTGAACCATATTTGTACTACTGGAACAACAATACCTCAAAATTGTGTAGTGGTTTAAAAAGCCTCTAAAATTTTTTCGATTTTGTTACCCTGTGTAATCAATGATTAAGTAGTATATAGTTTTTAAAATTACAATAATATATTTCAGCGTAATTGTTCCCTTTCCCAATTTATGAAAAAACCATTACTTAATTTCAAATAATCGGTCAAAATTAAATAATGAGTTGAAATAAGCTGAAAAAAATGAGTAATTCGTTTCGAAAATAACTTTTTCAAATCATATAATATATACTTTTGTGAAGGGTATATAAGATTTTACATAGTCGAATGTAGCACTCTTGTTATTTCTTTCAAATGTCGAAAAACTCAAGAAAATTCACATGTGCTGTAACTTTAAATAGTCGAATTTTATCGTTTTAAGATGCGTTTAAAAAATTATAATGTCTTCTTCAGACTAGATAACATTAAAAATAACAGGACTGACTTCCCATCCAATAAGTTTACTTAACAACCAAATAATCTTTAATTTGGTAGTTTAGTAAATTTAACACTTTTAAAGATTATTTTAAAACATTTTAATTATGTAGTCTATAGAAGACATAATTATGTATCTGTCAAATGCATCTTAAATGATTTAAGTTAAATCAATCAAATCCGACGTCAGCTTCAAAATATACGAATATGCAAAAATTTTAATCGCGAATAAAATCGGGATTTTTTTGAAATTAGAAAAAAAAAAAAATAAAATGAAAATGACCAAATGCCTCTAAAGTGTATATTAGTTTACCAAATATGATCAAAATTGTAAAACCCAATGCCAATTTTTATGATATGTATGTATGTACTTAAATATTTTATACAATATTTCAAAAACTTTTTCTCTAAATTCTCTATAAATGTAATGTTTTTAATTCAAAATCTCAAATCAATTCTTACCTCATTTGCCATTTTGTTGAATAGCCAAATGGATCGTTGGCTCTGGCTATAAAAACATTTGTATCCATTTCCTTTCGCAGTTGTAGTTCTTCAGCTTTCTCTGTCAACGTATTGGTGGTGATATCTCGAAAGTATTCATTCGCTTGTCCCTTATTAAGATCTTTATTTATATCAGCATGCGGGTAATCATTTGCTATAGTTCTGATAATAAGATTGAAAAAAAAAAAAATATTCAAATCACTGCTAGGATTAATTCTACATAAGGAACGATCAAATATAGAGTAAAAATTTGTTTTATACATACTAAGGTAATTTTCGTTACCATTTTTAACACTTGTATATTTGCGAAAGTTTGAAATTTCACAGGGGTTATAAATGGTGACGTGAATACAATCCAATGGTTTGATACAAGACTATTTATACTTTCGGTTAAAACCTTATGGGCGGCACTTCCTATTTAAGGTACGATGTTATCAGAGGTATACATTTTTATACGGGATATTAAATATTATTAATTAAAACACTATTGTTTGTATAAATAGGGTTTCTAATTGGGAAATTTCGAGAATTCTATATAAGTCTTATTCTGCACATATAAAATAAATTCGTTGTAATTTGTTGCTAATCGAATGATTCGTTTCTAACCAAAGATTTTTCGACACTAGCAAAATTAGCAACGAAGACCTAATTATTTGATTCAGTTATTACAACCGAAACTATTTTCTCTGTGTAACAAAAACAAATTAAGGGCCTGGCTCACAAAATGCGAACGAATATTTTCTTTCTTATTTTATATTGAAAACAATAACAAAAATTCAAATTTATTTGTTGTTTTCAATATAAAATAAGAAAGAAAATGTTCGGTCGCATTTAGTGAGCCAGGCCCTAATATTTTAAGTTCTTAAAGAAATTATTTAGATTCTTAATAAATATAATAATATATTGTGATTTGTATTTCGCTATAAAAAATAAATCATTCAATACAACATGATTGTTTACATGGTTTAGTATAACGTTAATTATTTTTTGTTAATGCTTTGCTGAGAGGCAAACAATTTCAGTTGTGGTTGATCTTAATAACTGTTACCATTTTCTCTTTAACAAATTATAGAATGAATATGATCAAGGGAAAATCATTTAGCACACTACATATCCGTGTAATACCAAAGATATCAACTTAATAATTCTGCATCATATTCCAAATTTCGTAAAATCAAAACGCAAATAACGATCGAAAGCCGGGTTAAATGAAGCATTTTCAACATTTGAAATTTTTCATAAAAATATTAATAATCAAGTATTATAACTCATATATGTACACACTTATTTACCAATAATTACTATTAACATTAAATGTTCATTACTTATGTTTTGCGGGAATATGTGAATCTGTTATGTCACCCTTCCAACCATCCAATCCCATATTTGCCCATGCATCAGTCACATAATTATGTACAATATTTTCCATTTCCAGCTTCAATAGATCCGTAAGATTTGTGTCTAAATTATCCAATAACGGAGTTTTTGTCATTTTCAAACGTCTTAAAGTCATGTACGATTCGGTGAGATTTGGAAAAGTTGGCGTTATAAATTCGCGACGATTCATTAATATCAGCGTTTCCGATTCGGGACACTCTTCACTAATTGGCAATTTAAAAAGTAACGTTGAAATATCCGTGTTTGCCGTTTCAAAATCATACATTTGTCTCAACAATTGTGTATTATTAGTTATCGAACAAAATGCCTGTTGCATGTCATGCATTATGGTTTCTATCATCGATGGTGTATTAGGATTTATGGTTTGTTTATATAAATATTCACTTTGCACGCTATAATTTCCATAGATTACGATTACGATATAGTACATGAATAGACATCCTTTTAGACTTGTTTTAAACATTTGGCGAATTTCTTTGGTTTATGTTATTTATTTTTTTAAATTTAAATTTAACCGTTATTGACGTCTTGCTTAGCCGACCGATAAGTTTAAATTGAATAATATACAAACAAATTTGGTTATTATGCCACTGTTATTGTTAGTAGTTTAAACCATTATTTAGTAATAACTGAATAAAAATCATCATATTAGTAGCCGTCGTTGTCGTATCTGGTATCTGTGTAGATACGACCGCGGAGTGTGTTTTGAAGTTGTTGTATTTGTAAAATGTGCACATGCTGATGTAGGTAAATAAAAATACAAGTGTAATTTCTACAGTATGAGAATTAATAGTTACTACAAAAGTAACTGTTATAAGTAATATGCTTATGAAACCAAGTTTGGCTACGGCGGTTGATACAGCTGTATCTGAGTTGACAATCTTTGGCCGAATGAGTATTTGAAAGTTAGGAAATGATTCAGAAACACGAAAGGAAAATAATTTTAAGATTTTTTTATGAATTTTTATACACAAATTTTAAAATTGTTTTCCTTTCGTATTTCTGAATCATGTACTAACTTTCAAATACTCATTCGGCCAAAGATTGTCAACCCAGAGACAGCTGTATCAACCGTATCTATATATGATCCTAACCATTAACTCTTCAGGATCATGTGTGCCTAATTTCATAATTCTAAGTTCATTATTATGAAATATTCAAAAAGTACAATTAAGCTAAAGAAAAATTACCATTAATTACTCCCTTTGGATTCTTATTCACTTCAAACCACATATGCTTAAATACATGTTTCTGTGTTCCTTGATGTAAAATAATCAAAAAGTTATAAAATTACCTGTAAGTCCCATTTTAGTGGATTATAATGTGTATCTAATTTCCTTCATTCTTTCCTTAAAATTTGGCTTGTTTGTTGGCAAAATTTTAGTAAGTTAAATAATGTAATATATTAAAAAAAAAAAACTTCCATTAGAAGAAAAAATACCAATTTTCTTTTTCCTGTCAATTTAGAAATTTGAAAGTATGTACTATATTTTTGTTTGTTGGCAAAATTGTTGTTACAAAGATCTGTCGCAATCGACTCAAATCTGTGTTCATGTATTTAAGAAAAAAATATGTTTTAAAAAAGTACCAAACTGTTTATCCTAATTTTCCCCAATCTATAGGAACACCTGTTTAAAATTTTATTAAAGTTGGCATAACATTTTCCCTTTTTAACCCTTTTTGGTACTTTTTCCCCATTGATATGATACGGACTTTAGTCGTAGTGGGAATTCACAGTAAAATATTAATTAGTATATGTCAATTTATAGCTAATATATTTTAAGAAAGAAGTACCAAATTTTATTTTTGGTTTGAATTTTCAAAAGGTACGAAATTTGTAGCTGGTATATTATATATGCTTATTGGTTTAAGAGATACATAGGGTAACAAAAAGAACCAAAATATAGTTTGTACTCATTTTCTCCCATAAAAGGATCGAATTTCAAAAAGGTACCAAACAACTGTCTGCTAATTTTGTAAGTAGGTAATGATACATTGTTAATGGTTTTTGTATCTTTATTAGTTTAGAAGATATAAGATTACCAAATTTACCCGATTTTACCCCTTAAACGTTTCCAAAAATCCCTTTCTAGTGGATATATATGGTGACAGAAATCTACAGTACAAGTTACTCTTTTATATAAGTATATATATCTATACTTATATAAAAGAGTAACGAGCATTACAAATTGTCTGAAAAATTATGTTTCACACTCTGCGAAAAAACACTTCACCAATAGTACTCCACTGGCACATTAAGAAGACCATAAAGTAGAAGAAAAAAGAAGTTGAAGTAGTTGCAGCAGTAGTAGTGGTATGAATAGTGTATAAAAATATCTGGCAAAATAAAAACCAGTGGCACAGACACTATTAGAGCTGTTTTGATTGTCTGTTTCATTTTAAAGGTGCTTAAACAATTGTTTATACTTCATTGCCACCTCTGGTAGTAGTATTACAAAATATAGTTTAATGTACTCCAATAATAACAATAAAAATAATAATAATAATAATAATGATAATAATCATAGTAAAGAAACATCAACAAAAATCACAAAAATGCTATTTTTCAACTAGTTTAACCGGCTCCATTAAACAATGGAGACGAGATATTCACGGAAATAACCTATTTAATCATTTTATTTATTTAAAAAAATTAAATTATCATGTATTATTGTTTTTGTTTTCTTAAATGAAAATTAGTTTGTTTATTTATTTTGTCATTATTTTTTTTTTTTTTAATTAAGCCATGAGAATTGTTGTACATATATTTAAATTATTTGTGATTTAATTACAATTTGTATGTCCTTGTTAAAAATAAAACAACTGTTATAAAATTACACATTTATAGGCATTCATTGCCTTCTAAAGCCAACATAAGTAAATAAATGATTTCAAGACCGTTACTTTTGCCAAATGTATTTTTAATTAGGTTATGAAAAATGTAATTTAATTAGGTTATGAAGGATTATAAGAATACATTACTTGTTAAATCTGCATTTATTGTTCATCATAATTGACTGAAAATACTGGATTTTCATTTATGACAAGTGTTTAATAGATTTACTGGGTTACGTAATATAAATTCCTGGATGCATGTAAGTAAATATAACTTAGCTTAGCCATATGCGTATAAATTTCAAATTCGATGGCGTTTAGCACATTCTCTTTTAATGTCAATTATATTGTATGGTCTTGAGATTGTGTCGGGAACCTTTTCTTATATAATAACAAGATTAAATAGAATTGTAAATATGATTGTTAGATATATATATATATATATATATATTATGTCAAACGTTTTCTTGGTTGCTCTTTTCTAAATTTCATTTGTTATCGTAACTTATTATTTTTTTATAAAGTCATTTAATGTGGGTTACCTGCTTTACTTTGTTCTAAATTCTCTTTTATACATTCTATTAGGAATTCGCAGATTATGATACCAAGGATTCATTTGGTAATATTTGAACAATCATTTTTAGTTAGGATTGCTAGGTATTGGAATTATTTACCTTTAGAGCTTAGGGTCTTCTCCCATTCTAATAATGCTTTTCGGCTCAAATTGATGGGACTATTTTCCTAACTAATAACCTTTATGTTCATACCAAAATTTAAAGTTTTTTATTTATTTATTATTTATGTATTTAATTCAAATTTTTTAAAAAAACGTATATAATATCTGAATCACTAAGAATCATCTTTTTAAACTATATGTTTAAAGTTAAGCTAAACTCATGTATTTTTCATACCTAATCACTACTGGGATCAGTTTTCTTTTCTTTTTTCGTTATTACCTTTTGGTTTGGGAACCAATAACTCAATGAAGCTCATTTAAAATTTGTATTAATAAATACTCAATATATTTAATTTTTGTTTTACATATTTATATATTTTTTTATTTAGGATTACTGCTTTGTAATATATATTATTATTGGCCAAGAATGGCTTTTTATATTACTATGAATAAAATAAAAAAATAAAAAAAATATAAGTATATAGTAGTACATACATATATACTGGATATATACGGGGTCTATATAGTGATGACCCTCTGTCTGTGGAAATCAACTTTTCTTACACACATATAAGGTATGGTCCTGATACGGTTGCTATTAAAAATCGGGAAAATCACATACAAGCAAAAAACCTTAGTTTACATTATTGCCTATATCTCGAAGAGTAAGTCATGGACAATTTGGATATCAAATGAAAGTAATTTCAAAGACCTTTCCAACTTCGACATATATAACGGATTAAAAATTCTGTACGACATATTTTGGTGTTCTGTAAATCGAATTTACTTGATTTACTCGTTTTACATTTTAGTAAACAAACTTGTTTCAATGTACAAAATCATGCGATTTGCAGAACATAAATTTGTTAATTATTCGTTTTTGAAAATAACTCGTTTTTTGAAATCACCCGATTTACTTACAATTATGAAATGAAAGATCAGCGATACCCCCCAGCCAATGTATTTATTTTAATATAAAAAGACACACTAGGCCAATTAATTGTATACATATACAAAGCAGTAATCCTGAATACAAATATGCAAATAATATAATATTAAAAATTACTGAGGGTATTCATTTAAAAAAATTGTAAAATTACACTCTGATTTTTTTACACTTTTACACAATAAACACAAGAAAAAACATTCCACAAAAAGTTGTATTTTTAACAAACTATAACCATGTGTTAAAAGATCAGAGTGTAATTTTCCATTTTTTTGAATTAAATACCCTGACTATGTTTACAGATTACATATTTAGAAAATTTTTATAAAAAAAATGAAAAAATTATTTTTAAATATTACCTATGGAGTAACTTTCATACAATTATCTAAATACTCACCCCATATTCATAATAAATTTTAAAATTTATAAAACAAAATTTCCATAAATAATCGTTGTATAGCCCTTTGATAAATTTAAAAACTGTTTATGAATAAGGCCTTTAGTAATTTGGAATGGGGTTTACCCATTCCAAATTACGAGACATATATCTCAAACTTTCCTGTCAAATACCTAACTTATTTGATACTACGTTAGGGTTTATCTAACTAGTACCTATTTTTTCATCCTTGAAAAAGTGCGAACTTAGATAAATCCTTACTATTAAAACCGCTAACGGTAAAACTAAATTTTTCGCGACTAGTTGCGTAGTTTTTGCTTTTTAAATTCTCTTTAAGTGAACGCCACACAGTGGTATAAAAACAGATAAATAAATCTGTAACTTCTAAAGCCTTAGTCCGATTTATAGGACACCTAGGGTATGTTCAATTTTTAAAACGATCCTATTTCTTCGTCTGTTCCGATTTTTCTATTGTAAAACGAAAATGTAAAAATAAAAACAAATTTTGTAATTTGTAGTCAGGAATCCCGCAATTCCCAAAAAAATATATATATAATATCCATACCAGGGGCGGGGTTATCGGAACTCTTTACAAAATAATTGAGATCATATTAGGCCATCTAAAATGGGTCAAATCGCAAAGCCGATTGCGACTTGACAATTTTTGCCCTAAAGTTGAATTTTACATAAAAAATAGGCGTTTTTTGGATGGACCTGGTCTACTCGGTATCAACAGTTTTCAAATTTGTTTTCATTTAAAATATTTAGTGCAAAGTTTGATTTTCAAAAAGTATGAAATCCTAATACATCTTCTTAGAAATTTTTTAAACTTAAAAAAAACAAAGTACTTTTTTCCCAAAACACTAGCAAAAATTCGCATTTTTTTAATTTTTAAATTCAAACGAATATTCCTTGGAGTCAGCACAAGCTCCTGTGAGAATCTCAAAGGTAATATTTTAATTTAATGAAATAAACTTATATTTACATTGAAAAACTAAAAAAAATCCTGTCTTTTTTCATATTTTTGCACAAAACAAACAGTTGTCAAAAACCTAAGTGGTGAGAATATATTAGTAAAAAAAACTATGTGAAAACAAAAACAACACTCGTATGTGTAACTTTTTTGAGTAATATTTTTGTTTGAGTTTTTTTTTCTAGTTTTCGTTCTATGTATATTTTCTCTATGTCTTAAAGTATTACGTTAAGTCAAAATTACTGTTACATTCCAACAACAGCCGTCTATATCAGCAAAAAAGAAGGATCAAAAATTGTTGTACGTATTTTTTATTTTTATTCCTTTATTATTTTCAAAGTCAAAAATTATTTTGATTACATCTAATTCATAAAATGTTGCAGAAACATTAAATACGAAAAAGGAATAAAGCAAACAGAAAGTAAAATGAATGATTAAGAAAAACATATGTATATGTATGAGAGATTTCATACAGTATGTGGATGTGTGTGTGTGTTTCTGTTTGTTTGAGTGTGAATCTATTGAATTAAAAAAAAAAAAAACTTAAACTGGTTTGTTTGCATTAATCGGGATAGAGAGGGAGAAAATGATCCGAATTCATTTAACCAACAATTTCATCCGATGAACTTATTGTTATAATGTGTATTCTAGCTTAATAAACATAATATGTATAATATATTAATAATAATTATAATTATGAAAAAATCTTCATATCGATGCGCATACGTAACTAGCTATTGTTGTTGGTAATGGCGCTGTTGTTGTTGCTTCTAATTCAGATGTTTTTGAGTGAGTAGTAGTAGTATCTAATTGATCTGCTAAATTGTTTCTCAAATCCAAATTGTCCTGATAATCAAAGCGATGCAACCTATCATTGTTATCACTTAGCTGATTGTTGTGGTTCATTATTGTGTCAATATCTTCGTCGATGCCTCCCTCGTAGGGAATCTCTGAAGCACCGTCTAACTGTTCAATTATGTCATCCATGGTGTCACCCTCGTTGCATGATTGATCGCCGAGAGCAATAGCAATGGCCTCGTTGGTATCGCCGGAACCTCCACCGCCCATTGTAGCTGCAGTTGTGATGTTTTGTTGTTGAGCGGGGTGTTGCACAACTGTACCTTTAGACGACAGAGTAATGGTACGTTGTAGGGTATTGCCGGTATTGAAGATGTTGACAAAACCCTTCTTCCCAGTTGCTGATGCCGAGTTGGTGGGAACCATTACCAATTTACCAGTAGTGCCGCCACTCGTACCACCTGTAGTTATAATTTGATTTTGTGTTTGTGATTGGCCACTATTGGAAGCGACTATGGTTACGGTTTTCGGTACTGCTGTTATGGTAGTTGGATTGGAGGACATTTGCACTGTCACGGCTTTGCCACCCAGTGTTATAGTTTTCTGATGCATTCCCCCGCCGCCTGTACTGAATTGCTGAGTCTGATGTGTGGTAAGCTGTTGTTGTGTTGCATTGTTGTTGCCCGCAGTCGAAGTTATGGTTATGGGTCTTACGGCACTTGTGGGTACATTACGTAGCATTTTCATACCAGATTGAGTGTTCACCACATTACGTGTGGTGCTTGAGACCGTGGTAGATGTAGATCCCACTATCGAAACAATATTGGAAGATGAGGCATTCGTCACAACGCCCGCCGATGGTATGGTACGTATACCAGCGCCTGTAGTGACTATAATGATCTGTTGATTTGTCAGCTGTTGTCCCTGTTTGTTGGTAATAACAAATGCCGGTTTGCCCGAGACGTTTGAAGTCATTTTGCCCACTTGCAAAATGTTAGAGTTCTTCATTATCACCTTACCGCCACTAAGTGTATGGGGCGATACTAGCTTCACCAAATTGCCGGGAACGATTTGTTTCTGCTGGCCCGTGGCATTAGCTACATTGCCGCTTACTATAAACTGAGTTTGTTTATTTTGTATACCAGAGCCTGCTTGACCTACACCCTGGCCACCTGCTCCGGTGCCTTTAGCCATGTTTATATTAATTTTAGGAAATGTTTGTACAGCCACTCCGCCACTGCTGGTCTTAACCAATTGAAATTGTACATTGGAACCGAGTGTTAAAGGTTTTTGTATGATGTATTGTTTGCCTCCAATGGTAGTTGATGTTGTGCCACCACTGGTTGTTGTTTGCTGTATGGTTTGACTTCCAGTAATTTGATTGACTGTGGTAACTTGTCCAGGCGTTCCGGCAGTAGTTTTCAATACAGTTGTAGTGTTGCCTGTCGAGGGTGCTGTGCTTAAACGCAAAGCCGGTGATCCAGTGGTTGAAACAAGACGAACAGTACTGTTTGCCGAGCTAGTAGCCACCATGGTAGGCTGTGAGACAGTGTTAATTACACGCAAACCTGTGCCCGCAGTTCCCGATGTGCCTGAGGTTATAACCATTTGTTGGGAAGTTATAGGTGAGACCATCGAACTGACCGTGCTGGTTATGGTGGTGGCTGGCCTTGAAACCACAGATGTTGGTCGGAATTTTTGTAATATTGTGGTGATATTGGATCCACTACTGACAACTGTTGATTGGGCTGGCGTTTGATTTAAGTTTCCGCCAGCAACAGAGGTGATAGCATGAGTGGTGGTTGCTGCCCCTCCTGAAGCTGTCACAATTGTTTGCTGTTGGGGTTGTGCTATATAAATTCCAGTACTAACAGGTTGCACCGTAGAGTTAACCAGTGTTTGCTGTGCTATAACTGGCGATTGCAATTTATTTACAACCGCTGTTTGGTTGGTATTGCTGGCACGCACCTGTGCTGCTGTGGGCGTTTGTTCAATTGGTGCGGTAGTGGTAACAGGTGTAACTCCAGCTGTTGCTGCTGCAGCCGGAACAATTGGTACAGAAGTGGGAGTTTGTATACGATGAAATTTGGTAGCTGCACCAGCACTGGTGGCGGAATTTAAAGCAGGGCCCGTCTGATTACCATTGGCCATAATTTGCGGATTAGAACTTAGGGGATTTACGGGCCCTGGAGATGGATTTACTTTAACTATACCCGAGGGAGGTTCAATTTTTTGTATTTGTAGTTCGTAGGCCGAAGCAAAAGTAGTGGCCGGCCAACAAATTTCCAAAGCATGTGTGGAAGCTCTTACTAAAGCCACCTTGACTGCATATAAAGGTCGATCTACTTCCAGATACCACAAATCTTTGCAGCACACTTGGTTATTCCAAGCCTTTCGATAGCCATCTCGTCCAGACCAAACATATAAACGACTATGAATACCAATAGCACAGTGACCGGCTCTTGAGCGTGGCACATTCTCCTCTACTGTGTCCATGGTAACATTTTCCCAAGTCATGGTGTCTAAATTCAAAACGGCTAAAGTATTGGTACATTTCCACTCTCTTTCCGTGGTAGCTTTCGAATCGTTAACCACCAAAGGCACCCAGCCACCGAAAATATACATTTTATTGTTTACCATGGTAGCGCTGTGCAAAGAACGAGGCAGTGGGGCCCTTCCCCTGGTACAAGGTTTTGACCAAGTCATTGTGTCGATGTCTAACAACCATAAATCACCCAAACGACAACCACTCATACCACCATATATTAAAAGATACAGTTTGCCGGTTGTTTTACAAGTAAAACTGACCCCTGTATGAGACTCTCGAGGCGGTGGACTTTCACCATATGTTTTGGGTACTATCCACTTGCCGTTGTGACTGTGGGCACCTCTGGTTTCTAAAATAAATAAATCATTAAGATACTTGGGTATGTTGTTCTTGGGATCATCCGATTCATTGGCCAAGCCGCCAAATAACAATATACGTTCACCCACTAATGTGAAGCTGTGACCCAATCGTGGACAGGGAGGGGCATCATTATCAGGTGCCTCCGGTTGCATTTTACGCCATTCCCATTTTGTAGCTTGCAATTCGTATAATTCATTTGAATATTTTCCATATTCAATCATGCCGCCAAATATAAACATGCGTGTACCTTCGCAAACAAAACCATAAGCTGCGCAACCGGGTGGCACGTCTCCCTTCATAGCGGGTACAAACCATTGGTTTGTTATGGTATTATAAACATGCAATTCATCAACTATACCTTCATTGCCGCCGCCAAAAACCACCATTAACTCCTTTATATTTATGGCTCTGTGGCCATGTCGCGGCCTCGGCTGCGGACCAGTTGTATTAAAAACTCTTCTCCATCGAAATTTTTGCTGCCATTTCTCCGAGTTTGCGGTTTCCATATCTAGCGTATCTTCCGTAGAGGCACTCAGCTGCATTTCGCTTACCTCATTCTGTGCATGTGTTGTTGTAGCTGGAACTGGATCTGAGTTTTGGGATTGTTTGGTTTGTCCCTGTTGCAGCAGTGTATTTGTTGTTATTTCATTATCTTTTACCGCGTTGCCATCACTGTTATTAGAATTTTCCGTGTTTATACCCATGTTGGTAGTAATTTTCTCGTTCTTTTATTTTGTTACAACAATTTCTATCTGTTCATATGTATGTGTTTATATGTATATTTGCATGCATGTATGTGCGTCAAAAAAGCACATAAACTCTCCTCTTCTTCTCAAGCTACGCAAATTTATTAACGCGGAATGGCAGCATTTGTATAAAAAATATTTTCTAACTTTTTTATTTATATTTCTCAATTATTGTATGCAGATCAGATAATAATAAGTTTATTATATCGGTAATAACTATGAATGTTATTTAGTTTCACTCAAATTGCTTAATTTCTGTCTTTTTTAATATTGTTCCTCATAAATAAAAGTCTTTCGATTTATGCAAACTGGATGAAAATAAACTACACAGTTATTAAACAAAGGCGACGTTAAAGAATTTTCAAGCCGCTGGTGTATTATTTAATGTCTGACGTCGTTAATATTCATTAATATTAATTTTTGAAGTTTATGTAGGATTTTTTTTCAATATTGTATGTAGTTTTTTATTATTAATAAAACACACAAAACTTATTTCATTGGATCTTTAAGATTTGTTTGAAATATTTTTTAATTTTTTTTATTTTGTTTTAGAATTAAGTATACCCAGTTTATTGTTCATAATAATTCGTTTCTTTAAGAATTTGTTCTTTGATGTAATTTACAAAAGTATGTATTAACACTATATTATAAATTTTATTTAGCAATATACCGGTTATACACTGTCAACAATATATATTATCTATTTAGTTAGACGCCGTCAAACTTTGACTGACTTTGAAGTGTAGTTGTTCTTCCTTTTCTGCTTCTTGTTTTAATTATATATTTCGCGTCGGTCTTTCGTTTTATTGAAGCTACCATCCGTCAACTTTTCTTATAGGCAATACTATATATGAGTGGCAAGGCCACGAATGACACAGCATGTATCATACAGTAAGGCGTCTCCATGGCTGGATACGTAAATAGGTTTGTTTGATATTATAGTTTATGCCGTATATTCGTTTTCATGTTACGTACACAGGGCGATACAAATATGTGGATTTCAGCACAGGGCAATTAAAAATTAATATTAATGCAATGCAGATTAGTTTTGTAATTTATAATTGTAGATTTTATATTACATAAAAATAAAACATAAATTTAAAATTCATAATTTCACTAGATGACATGTCTCAGATAATTTCACTTAAATTGAAAATTTTAATATTATTCAACACATAAAAAATGTGTGTTTCGTCAAATTTTTTCACGCAAGTTTAAAATTTTGCATTATTTTTTACTTTTTAAATTTTAAACTTTTTTAATTTTGTAACTTTCATATGTTATCAAAGATAAACACAAATTTTGACCTTGGTCGAGAGTGCTTTTGCGTTTGTGCTGATGTTTGTAACGCCCAAAAATATTTGTCTAACACCCACTTTAAAGTATCTATACTCAGAATCACTTTCGGAGACGTCCGTTTGTCTGGGTGGCTGTCCATGTAAACCTTGTGCGCAAACAATAGGTCGCAATTTTTAAAATATTTCGATAAAATTTGGCACATGCAATTGTTTCGGTCCAAGGACGAAGACTATTGAAACTCTATAAAATGGGTCCATTATTTCACCTAGCCCCCATACAAATGTCCTCCCATAGATTTTTTCTCTACTACATTAAGCCCAATTATCTCAATCTCTGGTTATTTCGTGATGATATATATTAATTTAAACATATATTGTTACTAAAAACTATAACTAGAGATTGAGAAAATGGGGCTAAGACGACTTGTTAATGCAATTGTAAGATTGTAATGTGGAATTTAAATGAAAATTGTGTTGAGCTCTTATTTTAATATTTAAGGCTGTTTTCAGGATTATCGAGTTAAAAAACATGATATTTTTCGAAATATATATTCCTAAGATTTAATTAGTCTTTATTAGATTTCCCATTTAAATAGATACAATTTTAGCATTTTTACGCATTTCATTTTAACAAAAATACTTTTATAGAATTTTGCTGGATTGAAGCAAAAAACTATCTGTGATAAATATTAAATTAATAAAACTCAACATTTAGGAGCAATACATCATGAAAATACTTTATTGATGTATAAAGATTAGAGAATATACTATATTGTATTAAAAAAATTCAACTCTGTAAGTTTTATACAAAATATTTTTATTTGTGTTACCCATTGTATTACTTGCGTCCTTTCTCATCAACTATAGAATTGTCGCAGTTACTTGAATAACATGTATTACGTAATTGCGTGTTGTATACTGATATTTCCACTACGTAAACGAAATCGATTTTATGTATGGCGCATGCCGAGAATTGGATGAAAGATATGTATAACGCATATCATCTGACAGAGGCAGCAACAACAATTTGTTTACGTATACACATGAATTGATAATAATTCACAATAAGGTGTTACACAATTAGTATGTGGTTTTGTTTTTAACATATTTTGACATAAAATTAATCCAAAAACAATTTTGTTTATGAACATATTCATAAACAAATTTAAAATTATACATTTGTAGAAGAATACAATTTGTTGCCAGTACATTTTTTTTGGCATATATATGTTGTGTACGCTACCTACACTAGATGGCGTTAGTAATACATTTAATATGTACTTTATTTTACTGTCATCTGAAATATATTCTAATTGGAAAAGATTTTCCTATATCAAAGGAATTTTAAGTCATAAATTTTGTATATATAAAATCTCACAAAATGCAACTCTACTGGTCATTGTGAATAAAAAATATATATTGTAACGAAGATGTTCATGTCAAAATATTCCAAATATTGCTTCTTCTTGACATTTATCAGACTTGCGTACATGAAGCCGCAGAAACGTAAATTCTTGTTTTAACGTTGTTACATATTAACTTCTTTGGATTAACGTAAATTAATTACAGGATGAACCAAATATAATTATTTTACATATTTTTTTAATTGAGATTTTTCAAACATTTTGCACAATAAAATTGAAATGATATACATACATGCACACAAAAAATGTATAGGTAATATTTCGGCATAAATCAAAATCATCATCATATGATATATAATATGGTACTGTTATTAACATTGTGAACCAAAAATTCCTTTTTGAATTTATATGACAGTACTTCAGAAAATTTTGATTAACATAAAAAGTGATTTTAGCGAGGCCGGTGTTCGATACACCCCAGAGTTTAAAGTCCCTTCGCCCTTCGGCAATACAGAAAATATGAATATGAAACTGTTACTGGGATCTTGATTTGTTCCAAATTTTTATATTTTGTTTAATTTAATTTCTACATACCAAAAATATTTTCAATTGACAATTAAATAACCCAACAAAAAGAATATACCTAACACAGATTATTACAGATATGATACAAATGACAGTTGTTAAAAAATTAATATTGAAGCGTATGGTTATTTCGATGTTCTACAACCACTTTTCAATTGTTGTGGTTGCAGAGCGAGAGAAAAAATACAATTTTCAATAGGCAACGAGTGTGATATATATCTGTCCCTCTTTTCAAACCACAACCATTTTGACATTTTTTTTTTTGTTTGTTTTCTATTGCCATGTTACTGAAACCAGCTGATTCTTATCTGTATAATTTGTGATACCTTACATCAATAATAAAATTAACCAATTTATTAGGTAAAGTATATTGTTTGAATTACTTTTTGGCTTAGTATATTAAACTTATTTGTTTGGTGTCATAGAGAAATAAATTAACTAATTCAGCTAAGCTAAATTAGTTAATTTATAATAACACAGGTAAAGTGTGCATGATTGAATAATTTTTCCACCAATGCATGACATTTATCTAAAGGTGAGAGAACACTTTCAAAATTCTAACTTCATAAAACGAAACTTTAAAACTTTTTGTGAAAATTTAAGAATTGATCAATGGAAGTCCAAAAATCAAATCATGACTTGAGCCATAAAAAAATAATTAATTTATGGATCATTTTAATCAAGTTTTCTTTTGTCTTTCTATTTAATTTACAAGGAATTCTATGTCAAATAATCTATAAATATGTAGTTAAATACATATTTTGGAAAAACATAGATTTCATAAAAATTAAAAAAAAAAAATCTTGTACATTTCACAATTCTAAAAATTAAAAAGAATTTTAACAGAATGATTTATGTATATAATATTTAAACTTAATACAGATTTACAGTAACAAGAGGTTTATAAATAGAAACGAGGTTTAAACTAATATTTCATAACAGAATTTATTCATCCTTTGTATTATTAATTTTTTGTTAATTCAAATTTAATCACAAAAAAAACGGAATGGTTAACAGATAAGCCTAGGAATTGGTTTCGATGATGAAATTTAAGTTAAACAAATGTTTAATTTTAAAACAATTAACAGATGTCAAGCAACCGACATTAATAAAATAGATTTAAAAAAATGTATGATCGCTTTTTTAAAAAAATAACGTCATTGCTGACCAAATTCTAATCTAATTTTTAATATTTTTTTATTTACCAAATTATTTTTGTAACAAATATAGTTTTTCAAGCTCGTAAAAAAATGTTGGCTTTTTTATATATTTTATTACGGACCATCAAATTTTCAATATGTTTGTATTATCAGAAATATTTTTACCAAATTTGTTCAATATGGGTGTCATTGTTGAGCTTACAAAAATACATTTTATACTACCTTCATACATATAAAAAAAACCAACTGTTTAAACACGACTGTTTACCAATTTATTTATTGTGTTTTCTTTGAAAAGTCTGAAAGGTTTTGAACAAAATTATTATGTTTAAATTTAATGTAAATGACATAATAATTCATAAGATTTCTTTAGTTTTTTCTAATTTGTTTATACATATTGCTGTTTGTTCAGGATGTGTTCATTAAAAAAGTACATCAAAATCATCCCTATTTAAAAAAATAATTATTTTTAGTGTTTAATTATAAAACACCTCAAATGAGATTTTTTACACTTGTAAATAATACATACAAAACAAGTCAGAATTATGGTGTTTATTCGTGTTTAAAAAACATGTGTTTTAAAAAAACACTTATGTCTGAATATAGCATTAGACTCTAATGATTAGAGAATATATATTTATTTGGATTTTATTAAGTCAGTGAGTGCAGAAAAATGGAATGTCTATGGAATATCGATCGCTGGCTTCGCTTACTAAAGATTAACCGCAAATATTTTATGATTTCCTTGTGATAACATTTTAGTTAAAAATGTAGTAATACACTGTCATCTGCAAATACCTTTAATACCATATAGACAAAAGATTATTAATATATGAAAGCCCTATTTTTTAATTCAACAAATAATTTTCGCATACTTCCGAAACCTGTCTTATCTCGACCTTGAAAATGGTTTTTGACATTTCGCTTTCTGTGAATTTTCGCTTTTGCTTCACTTTTTTCTTTACATATTGGTTCCTTAAATAAAAAACAACTAAAGACAAATTACATAGAAAAAAAGCAACAAGCAAACAGCACGTGTCTGTCCCAAAGCTTCTTCGTCACAGGAAACCAGGATTAAATTCGCAAATTGTGCAGAAATTTTAAAAATATTAATTATAATATAAGCATCTGGAGAAATCCAAGTAGAGCATAAAGTGAACAAGTTTAGTTTTTATTTAAAGTTTTGCAAAAACAAAAAAACGCACATACGAAAGCGCACGCACAAGCACAGATATACTCACCGTCATGTTTTATTTAATTGGTTTGGGTTTAGGAGATCCCAAGGACATTACAGTGAAAGGCCTTGAAATTGTAAAACAATGTACAAGAGTATATTTAGAAATGTATACCTCCATATTGGGGTGCCCAAAAGAAGAGTTGGTAAGTGTGACAAGGTTCTTTGCACAAACATACATATCTAAGTATGCAAATTGCATTTGAAAATTAAAAAATAAAAATAATTTTATAATAATTTTTTTTTATAATTTTATTTATTAATAGGAAGCGTTTTATGGTCGTCCTGTGCTATTAGCAGATCGAGACCTTGTTGAACAAGGTGCTGATGAAATTTTGGCTGGTGCCGGCGAAGAGGATGTTGCTTTGCTAGTTGTGGGCGACCCGTTTGGCGCCACCACGCATACTGATTTTATTTTAAGAGCCAAAGAAAAGAAAATTCCCTATAAAGTGATACATAATGCCTCCATAATGAACGCCATCGGTTGTTGTGGCCTTCAATTGTACAAATTCGGCGAAACTGTATCCATCCCATATTGGGATGAGACCTGGAAACCCGATAGTTTTTACGACAAAATCAAGCTCAATCGACTGCATAACATGCACACTCTGTGTCTTCTGGACATCAAGGTAAAGGAACCCACACTGGAGTCATTAATGCGGGGGCGAAAGGAATTTATGCCTCCTCGGTTTATGACCGTGGCCGAAGCAGCCCAACAATTGTTGTCCATAGTTGAGAAAAAAGATGCTTTGGAACGCAATACCATTTTGAATGAACAATCTTTGTGCGTGGGACTGGCCCGTGTGGGACATGACAATCAACGTATTGTGGTAAGTACGTTGCGGGATATGGGTTCTACGGATATTGGAGGACCTCTCCATTCGATTGTTATACCTGCCAAAGAAATGCATCCATTAGAGGTTGAATTTCTACAACAATTTGCTAATTTAAAATTAGAGGACTACAATCATTAGATTTCAAATGGATTTGAATGATTACAGTTGTTGTATACTTAAAGAAATTTGTAGCTATTTTTGTTCTTTTCTAGAAACCCTTACTCTTATACCAACACCTGTACACCTTTAAAAAAGGTTTATATCTGTAGGTTTTTTAAGCTTTAAAAGTAGTCTAGTATTTTTCTCTATCTACTACACATTTGTGTTTTTTATAATATAATTTTACTTTTTTTTTCTTAAGTTTTTACCAGTTGCAATAACAGTGCAAATTATTGGAGTTTATTTATTTTCAAAGTATTTCATTTTGATTTTTGGCAATTAAAAAGTTAGTTACAGGTTTGATTCGATTGTTTTTTTGTATTTAAGAAAACTTTGAAGTTTTGCTAACTTTTTTTCAAAACTTTTTGAAAAAACAAAAGTAGCATTTAAAAGTAGTTGCAAATGTTATGAATTTAATGGTTTTATTAGTAACAAGTGGATCATTTATAAAAAAGTAATAGTAATCTAATATATTTTTACATACATGTACTTCATTTGAATAATTGATAAAAAAAAGTAAAGAAAGAAAAGAAATGTGATTGAATCTTAAGAAAAAATGAAAATTTAAAAACAAAAAACTTTATTAAAATAATACTTGATGTGAGATCCTGAAAAGAAATTATTGTGTAATAATTATTGTTTTTTAATCATGCTGCTTGATGAGCAAATCGTTCCTTTGCGAAAATATGTATAAGAGTGATTTGCCATAGAAATAGTTAAAATATCAATTGGAACCTTTTCACATAGTTGGTAGTACATACATTCAATACCATAAAATCAATTAATTTTCATTCTCAATAAAATTTAGCTTAATGGCTGCATATTTTAAACTGTATTTGGAGTACTTGGGTCGTATACCGCATTCGATATCGAGTAAAATTTATAGTAATTTTCTTATTTGAGGTTATTGCATTCGATATCGAACATGAAATTTAATACATTTTATTATAATTTCGATATCGAAATTATTAGTTGATATGTTAGCAATTCGATCAGGAATGCGGAAATGCGATTACGAAGTATAATCGACATTGAAAATGAAGAATTCGACTCAAAAAAAAAAAAAAAAAAATAATAATTAAATAAATAAATAAATAAAAATAACCTTCCCGAATTTAAAAGAGTTACTGTCCTTATTTTAAGGCGAATCATTCAATAATATTGAACAAATAAAACCCTAACCACGATCTTAGGTTTATAAGAAAATGTGTCTAAACTCTATATAAGGTCAGATATTATGGACGAAATTAGTGATAACAAGTAAGAGAGCTATATTCGGCTGTGCCGAATCTTATATACCCTTCACCAAATTATACTCTAAAATAAAAATTTTAAATATTTTTAGGTAAACAAAATAAATTTTTTTTTTTCAAAATTTAAAAAAAAATTTTTTTCAAACTTTTTTTCAAAATTGTTTTTTTTTTCCACTTTTTTTTAATTTTTTAAAATTTATTAGTGAAAAAAAAATTTATGAAAAAAATTTTTTTTTTTTTTGTTAAAAAAAATTCGGGTTAAAAAATATTTTTACCGATTTTGAATTACTATAACCTTATATACATCGTTGTAATGGACTTTGAAATATCTATCATTATATATCCATATTGTCTATATTAATGACTATAGGCCAAAAATCGAGGTTGTCCCGGTTTTTTACTTATATACCAGTCATTTGTAACCCGATTTTCTCGATTTTAAATAGCGACCGAGCCGGAAGAATTCCCTATATATCGATGTATCAATTTTGTTTGTAAGTTATTTGAGGGCTACGGAAAGTTGATTGCAACATACAGACGGCCATATCGACTTCGCTATCTGTAACGATCCAGAATATATATACTTTGTGGGGTCGCAAATGAATAATGTAGAAATAACAAACTTATATATACCCTTGCCACTCGTGGTGAAGGGTATAAAAACGATTAGTTATGAATGAAAACAAGTTCAACATTGATGATCCTCACAGTTAAAGTTATTATTAATACAATTTATGCCAACACGTCATTATTGATGCAAATTAAATTTCAGTTGTGAAATTGTAGTGGAATGGTTGTGCTTCTTATACGATTTAGAGTTTCACAATTGATTTATTTCAATCAAAATATATTCTGAAATATTCCTCGAATTATTATGGGTGAGGAATACACTTTCTGTAGCCTAATGGGCTAATAAGCAAGAATTGATTTTCTGACAAAAATTCATTAATTCTTCTATGGCCAGTTTATATTTCAGTATGTTATCCTGACAAGATTTATGAACATGGATGACAGTTTTTGAAGTTTATTCCACTTAGAAATATTATTTTGAAATTCTGCTTTAAAATTCGTATTCATACGCTCCAAAAAATTAGTAAACTCTCAAGTCATTAGAAATTATGGAGGTCACACCAAGTATTAAGAAAGGATGAATACTTTTTAAGATTTTCTATTATATTAAATAAAGTGCGTACTCTCCAAATTTTCAGTTTTTCCTTAAATTAATAATATTTCATAATTTATTATGAAGTTATCAAATTCTGTTGTAAAGAAATTATCCAAGTCTTATGTGCTGTTTTTATAATACAATCGAGTAATTTGAGTGAACATTTTATATATATGTATTCTGTTTTTGTTACAATAACAAAACACATGTAAACAGCACATTATTATTCTATTACTTTATACATATGTGCAATTAAAAAAAAAATCACTCTCCATTTTTAATTAAAAAATAAACGATTTTTCATTAAAAATTGGTTTTCATAAAAATCGATTTTTAATATGAACAAATAAATTAGAAACTAAAAGCTTGTATTTATTAAATAAATTTTAGCATTTGACATTATATTTATGCCATATACAACAAAAGACCAGATTTTATTTGCATAGGTTTCTAAAAATAAAGTCCCCTCATACGCCTACCAGAACCTTGGCGATCATAGAGCACATTAAATTTATTAACAAAATGATTCATATCATTGCAACCCTTAGTCATCGAACCCAAGTAACTTATCAGACCAACATCGTTACATTGAGTATAGAACTCCTCCTGGAAGGCACCACCTTGCATTACGGGTAGGCGATGACTCAATGCATAAATTTCACGTAAAATTTCTTGATTGGCTGCCAATTTACCAGCCTCCACATCTTTAATGTATTTCAAGACAATCTTAATGCGAGTATTCAACATTTTAATGGCACTCTCCTGTGCCACTAAATGTTCGGCCACATAGGATTTTTCTCCGGTATCATTAGTAGACATGCGAGCTACATGATCAACACCAATGCGTTCAGCTTCCTCGGTGGCCAGGGTATAGGTGAGGGGCACAAACAGCATGGTGGCCTCACTGCGTACAATGTCAATAACAGATTCATAAAGCTTCAGCGGAAGTTGATCTACACTGCGTGACAAGGGATTCAATTGCAACATTATGGGGCATTCGTTGATTTCGGATATTTGTTTGTGTATGGCCAAATCTTTATCGGTGGGTGTCTCACCAGTGGTATACCATCCAATGAAGTCCAATTCACTGAAAACCTTAAACGATTATTTACAAATAAGTTTTGCATATATATTTCAAATATTTACTTGAAAATAATACCTGTTTATACTGGAGCTCTTTGGTCATATAATAATCCCGATTGATAAATACATCATCACCAACTATATCGGTTTTCAATTCGAATGAATTCATCACTTCTATATTGCGTCCTTTTTGTTTGCCAATCAATGCTCCATACACCTGACATGTCTCACCGGCTTGAGCTCGTATACGTGTCCAGTGTTCCGATATATTCATAATAACCAATGGATGCAATGAAATTGTGACCGATGGCACTGTGCTTGCATCGGCCATTACATTTGGTCCAATGATCCCGGCGGCTGCATTCATTTTAGATTTTGCTACACCATCGCCGGTATTATTGATGTCCGTAGATGACCCAGCCTTCACATCCAAATCTACTTCCATTTGTTCCATTTAATTATTGTGTTTTTTCAGTTTATAGATAATTATATTAAAAAAAACTATTTTTAATTTGACTTAAAAAATTATTTGGTTAAAATGTTTTATTAACAATGCAAAAATTTTACGTCTTTTGTTTTCACTATTTCTATTTCTGCTTTACACTCTGTTTCTGTTTTCGCAATGGCATATAACGCACGGTCAGGTAACACCGTTAAGAAAAGAATCAGTATGGTAATATGACGCATATGATATGGTAACATTGAACGTTAAAGAAGATAATACAAAAAATAACGGTAAACAAATAAGTACATACAACACAAAATATTTTTCCTATTCTTTCATTTTGCATTTAAAAAATAAAAACTTTATCATATGTTTGTAAATAACAGTGCTACGAAATAATTAAATTTTATCATAAGTTATCACATAAAAATAAGAATTTTCCGTAACCAAAGTGAATATAAAAAGTGAGTTAGTTAATTGCCAATAATTTGTATTTGCGATAATGGTACGTATAATCGTGTTAATAGTTTACTAACAAATTTAATTTTTTTTACATACCTTAGTCTCGTTTTTTGCTAATAGCAGATCCAAATATTTCTTGTTAATGTAAATTTTTCTCAAAGATAACAATTTGGGAAGTGCTATTATAAAAGAAAAATAATTTTGTATAGCCTTCCGAAGTAAATATGTATGTATTATGTAAATATCAACTTTATGACAAATTTGTTCTAATTACATAGCTGATTTAAAAAAATGAAGACCTGTTTTATATGTACCAATATGTTCTTAAATATTTTGCAAAGCAAATTTATAGCCCGGTTCTTGGTACCGTCAGTCAATAGAGCCAAAAATCTAAAAAATATAGTTTTTAGAATTTTTGAAAAGTTTTTTTGGGATTGTGTGGGATTCTCCATATAAAATAAAAATTGTTTCTCTTTAAAATATTGATTAAAAATATCTACATACACATGTGGACAATAAAATGGTGTGTGCAGTACTTTTTTTAAAAAAAGCAATATAAACCCAGCAGTTCTAGGAGACAGTCCCTAGTTATTTGAACACGTGCATGTCCTAAGCAAAGAGACTACAAAGAGACTGTCTTATAGCTGGTACAAAGTAGTCAACGCATTGGATTCACATATTGGTTAAATAGCGTCAGTTACCTTACTAGCTACCTAACTGGTAAGCTGATCAGCTACATAACTAGTTATTTTAACATGTACGGGTGCTAATTGACCTCAAATAGTCAGCTAAAAAGACATATCATAGGCAGTTCAATAAACGATAGCTTGACAACTCTTCAATGGATTGCTTCTGGTGGGTAAAATAACTACTTTCTAAAGTGCAGTACAAAATAAACGTTTAAAGTGACTTCACTATAGGTTACTAAGAGACACTAAAGTGACTATTGAATTCATGCTATGGTACATGGAATATCAGTACACTTAAGCAAACATAAAAATTAACTGTATGAGAATTATATCAACACAATTTGTATAAAACCAGTTTGAACGAATTACTCACAAAACGTTTAAAGTGACTACACGTTGAAAGTGACTACCTGGGATGTACAAAGTAACCAATTGTTTTCTCTCTGCACTACAAAGAGCACATATCCAATACCCATTATTAAAAATACAATGGATGTTTATGTGTGCAAGTATTTATTGAAAACAGTTATGCTACCACATTGTGAGAAAAAATATGCCTCCATAATGTTGACTTCAGCATAATAATGACTTAAGGACTCATCGAATTTGGGGAGTGCATGGTTTTGGATGAAGAACTTTATAATTTTTTAGTAGCCAAGTCAATCCCCCGACCTAAATTAAATAGAAAACCCTATTGGACAAAATAAATAAACACATTTCTTAGCTTTTCTGTAGTAATGGCAAGGAATTTTAAAAAAATTTTCCAAAATTTTGGAATTTTTACCAGGTAAACCCCTATCGTAATGTATTTTCGTCCCTGCTGAGGATAACAAAAGTTATTGACAAAAGTAATGGAGGATATACCGGCTATTAACAGTCCGAATTATTATTTATCCAAAACAATAAGCGTCTTCGACAAATCCTTGTTTAAATTTGAAGTTTTCCCAATTCACCTTTTTTATTGTCCAAGTCTGAAATAAATTTAAATTAAAAAAAATTCTAGAATTTTTCACAGGATATATTTCCGCTAGTGGAAATCATTGATTTTCATTTAGGAAAAGTTTTCCTTAATAAAAAATGCGAAATATTCCTTATTGAAGTAAATTTTTAGAATTTATATTGCTTTTTTCTAAAAAAGTAATGCACACACCTATCTTATTGTCCACATGTGTAACTATAATTTTTTTTAAACTATTCACAAAATAAACTTTTATTGCATTTAAAAGTATTAATTTTCCAAAAAAAAAAAAAAAATCAACTAACATTTTTATACCCTATATATAAGTTTGTCATTCCATTTGTAATATGGAATATATCGAGAATTCTTCCGCATCGATTGCTATTTCAAATCGAGAAAATCGGCCCACAAATGGTTGAGATATAAGGAAAAAACCAAGCTAACCTCGATTTTTAGTAAATTTAAAAAAAAAACTATTTCGAAAAAAAAAAAAATTTGAAAACAATTTTGAAAAAAATTATTTTTAAATTTTGTAAAACAATTTTGAAAATTTTTTTTTTTTTTTTTAAATTTAGAAAAACAGTTTTGAAAAAAAATTAATTTTGTTTACCTAAAAATATTCAACATTTTTATTTTAAAGTATAATTTGGTGAAGGGTATATAAGATTCGTCACAGCCGAATATAGCTCTCTTACTTGTTTCCTCTTATTTTTGCAAAAAATCTTCTATGAATTTTTGAATTCTTAAACATTTTATATACAACACACAATTTCCTACAAGTTAATATATAATATGTATATCTTGTATTTTCCACTAGTCTCATTAATGTCTTCAAAATACATAAATCATAATAATTAGCTTCATCTTATAGTTTTCTCCGAAAAACGGCAAGATTCTGTAACTTTTATGCAAAGTATAACCTCTCAGCTTACTCTCTGTTAAAAATTGTTCCAAAGTATCTGACGTTTCGTTATATGACGTTACGTTATTTAAATTTCCATGTGATGTATTTTTAGTTAAGAAATAAGAAATAGAAAACAAATCAGAAAACATGAGAAACATTTTTTTTAATTTCAATAATTTATTTTGTTAAATTATTTTCGGAAGTTATATGGGAGCTATGACCAATTATGGGCCGACCGCCATTAAATTAGATCGCGTAATTTATGTCTATATGAAACTTATTTCTGTTGATTTTATGTGGATACCAAAATTTTTAAAAGATGTTGGCTCGTTAAAATTATTTTTTGAATCGGGCCTTATGTGGGAGCTGACTAATTATGGACCGATAATCATAATATTATGTGACATGATTACCGTATATATAAATCTTATTTGGAGCGAAATTTGATTTGAATTTATTAACTTTTAATTTTTTGGTCTCGGTGGACTTTTCGCTGGAAATATATATTCTGGATCGAAATCGACAGAGGAGTCAATTGGAACTTAAACGTATCGGCTTTAACAGAATATAACGCTATAGAAATTCGTAGAGGCAATGGGTCAGAATCGGTTAAAGCTTTTTTTTATCCGCATTATTTATTTTTTCACACACATTTTTGTTAATCTTTATCTTAAATGATACCTTGGTGAAGGGTTAATACGATTCGGCACAGGCGTATATAGCACTCTTACATGTTTTTTTTATATATGGTTACCTTAATATAGAAAGGCCCTAACTCGTGTTTTTTTAAGTCGAGATTTTTTGGCTAAATATGATATATGAGCGGACCATTTATCGAAATAAACGAACATCTATGCTTACAAAAAAAAAAAAAAAAAAAAACACGAGCTAGGGACTTTCTATATTAAGGTAACGATATGTATATAAAATTAAATGTTTTGTAAAAAAAACTCAATAGCGGTATTCACAATGTAGAGTACTTGGCCTGGTTGTAGCTTTTCTGCTTTTTTACTAGGCCAAGTACTCTACATTGTGAATACCGCTACTAAATTCATAAACAATGGATTATATGGGTGTATCCAATAATGATTGCGATTATATGGAATATATAGAATGAAGGCGTCTTCATTTTAATAAATCTTGCATACAAGAGTTTACAATATTTTTTTATGACATTGTTTAAATGACCGTCGCGTCGCAGCTTCGCACGTGGCACGCATTCAATTTTATGTGACTCTATGGCAGAATCACTCGATTTTGGTGGCAATTCCCTCTGCTAGAGATAACCATACGCTCGTTCGTCCATTGTGACATTCGCTATGTGGAAAGTTAATTTCGTTAAATTCGGTCCAAAATGAATTGGTTATCATTGATGTGTTGCGCTCGACGTTGATCGTTTTCGATGACTTAAATATGATGATGTTTGCACCAACGAACACTCATTTGAACGTAATGATCAAAACAAATTTTTGTTATTTTTTTTTGTTTTTTGTGTATTTTTTTTTATTATACATTATACATTTATGTAAAGTACGTAATTGTAATTTTTGTTGTTTTCAGGCCTTAAATACTAAAACAATTAGTGTTTAAGTTATTTTTAAATTTTGTGTTTTTTTTTTTTTTGTATAATAATTATACGTTTTAAAATTAATATTTACAAAGAAAAAAATTAAATTAAATATAAACTGACTTATAGAAAACTGCACAAGGGGTAACTTGAAAAGTATTTCTATATTAGCCAAATTATATTCCTTTTGAGAATATTTCATTGTTATTAGAATAATAGTTTTTGTTTTTGTTTGTTTATATAGTAAATACATATACAATTAAGTGGTTTTTGTTAGTTGTTTTTTTGTTTCTCTTTTTAATTATATGTATATAAAAGTAAATGCTTAAATATTATTGTATTTTTTCTCTTAAATTTCTGTTTTTTTTTCCAAAAAGAAGCCTTAAAATTTTACAAGCAAAACTAGGTTTACTAATTAATAACTATTTATGTATACATGGTAAATAAAAAAAAACTAATTAAAATAATTTAAATAAAAGAAAAATAATAATAAAAAAGAAAGAAGTAAATTAACAAACAAAATGAAAAAAGTTTAATATTAAACAAGGAAAACAAGCTTTTACAACAAGCAGTTACTTTAATATTTAATTTCTAAATACATATTTTATTTTGACATTAATTGTTTTTAAATAATTAAAAAAAAAACGCGTGTGTTATATAAATATTAACAGATTTTGTTTAACTTAAGTGGATCCATAACTACTTTGTTTTTATTTTATTATTATTGATAGATTTGTTAGATGATTTTAATTTATTTTTATTTTTCTTGTATTATAAACTAAATAATAGTTAAATTTCTAAATAACTTCACTAGTGATAAGAGAGGGTACTACTAAAGAGAGGAAGAGGGAGTGATAAGGGAGAAATTAGTAATTTATATGTAGTATGTGTAGTAGTATATTGTGCTGTAATTGTAATGTGTTTTTAGGTTGGTTTTCTTTTTTAGAAAACAAAATTTAAGAAAATTCATACATTAAATTGAAAATTTATCACAAATTCATACAATTTTGTTATAATATAATTTTTGTTGCTAGTTTGGGGGCAAATTAAAAAAATAAAAAAATTAATATTATTGAAGCGTACAAAAATGTATCATTTTTGAAATATTAGATTTAGTTTTGGAATTTTTTTTTAAATAATTGAATAAAAAATAATGTTTTCAATTGCAATTAAGAAAAGTGTATTAAAAAATAAATATTTAATGATTTTTTTTTATATTTTTGTAAATAATTTTCTGTTTCTCTAAATTGCAATTGAAAATTAAATTTTTTTTTATAAAAAAAATGAAAAATTTTAGAATCTTTGTTTTCCACATATATAAAAAATATATATAATTCAATGTATATTATTTTCTAAAGAAAATTTTGAAAATAGTTAATATGAGTAATGTAAAACAAAATCACAATTGAAGCCAAAACAGAAGAAAGATGAAGCTAAAAAGTTAAAATATCTAAAATTCTGTTTAAGTTTAAAAACTTTTCTAAAAGCTGTTGTTTTATGTTTGTATGGTGCAAAAAATCTAAAAAACATTTTTTTACCAGTTTCTTTTTTATAACCCACCCACTTTATACGTACGGTCTTAATTTAACAAATAATTAATAATTATTTAATTTAACAAATAATAAAAAAATATATAAATGAAAAGAAAATGATAAAGATACAGATATAAACCCCTGAATACAAATGTTCAACAGTAAGTAGACTCGTAATGCCCATGATGATATAAACGTTGTGGTATAGTAGTTGATGACTGATAATGTTGGGAAGGCTGATGATGCTGATGAGATGGATGTCGTTGGTGATTGTGACGAGAATGTTGATGATGACAATGCACTATAGCATGAGTACTAGAGGTTTGTTGCTGGCGATGTTGCTGATGATGCTGATGACGATGATGAATTTGAAACCAATGCGCTGCATAGTGTTGCCACAATAAATTTCAATCCTTTTGTTGATGCGCCGATCCGCCACCGTGTTGTGTTTGTGGATGATGAGGATGACTGGTTTGTCCTGGCTGATGCAGATGCTGCTGTGACTGTTGATGGTGATGTGGCTGCACATGACTGTGAGTCAATGCACCAGCGCTAGCTGCGACAGCAGTTGTAGCCTGTTGCTGCAGATGAAGATGATGACCGGCTACATGTGAGTTTGTATGGGGTTGTGACATTTGATGATGATGTGTTGGTGGTTGAGAGCTGCCATTTGTGGTGCTGCCGTGCTGTATCACACCATTTGTGGTGTCATTTTTATTCGTGGCGTCGCGTGGCAACAGATAAATGGAACCATCGGCAGCTTGTTGTAAACTGTATTCGGATGGTGAGCATGGATTACCCTCGGGATCACGCAAGTACTAAAAAAATGAGAAGAAAAAGTTAATTAATTAATGGGCTTGATATTAATTTGTAAACATTCATATGTATATATGCATTTATAATAGGGTGTCTAATTTCCTGTAATTTTTCCATTCCCGGGAAATAATAAAAAATGCCTAATTCGTTTCGTTTTCAAATCAGAATGTATATATGAATATTTAAACCATTGTTATTGTCATTATTTTCTCTAAATATGAATATCCTTGGAAGTTTTAATTTTAAACATCTTAGAGCTAGTTTTATACTTGTTAGTTAAACGTAGCTAAACAAGCTGTTAAGTCAAACATGAAAAAGATTTAGCCGGGCTTTTACCAATGATTGTGTTTCTCAATAATGGATTATGAACTGTCAAATTTGTAAGCATTGCCATATTTTTCAGTCGAATCATATAAACAGTCCTCAAAATTGTTAATTTTTCAATGTTATAATAAAAGCAACAGCGTCCATAACTTTAACTGGCAAATGTTGCTCAGTTAAACCTAGATTGTTGTAAACTAAATAAACAATAAGTGAAAAACCAAACATTTTAGTTTAAGCTTGGTTTAAACAAAGAATCTGGAATATTTTTATCACAAAAATTAGGAAAAAAATTTTATTATGAACCCTAATTTTGAATCATGTAAAGGAAATTTTACTAAAAAAACTAGCAAGAAACATTTACTACAACTTACTTGGAAAATGTGTCTATGCAAAGCTCCAAACTTATTCGACACCCTCTTGCGTTCAGTGGCCAAACGATCACGCTGCGAATGCAAATCCTCTTTGCGGCGACGAACCTGTTTCACCTCATCCTCCAGCGATAAAATCTGATCCAATTTACGTTTACGGCAATTTTGAGCGGCCACCTTATTCTTGCCACGACGACGTATATCACGTATCAACGACAATTGATTTTCACTCAAATCGTATTTCGATAAGCGTTCATTGAACTCATCCATGGGTAGATTAATAATTTCAGTCACCGGTATGGGAATGTTCATGGCGCGTGCCCGTTTCTCATCGCGTGTCAAATAGTTATCTTCCTCACCGCCACTGCCGCTACTATTGTGAGCAGACTTGGACGATTTGGTAGACGAGGATGATGTAGAGGTTTTCTTGTCACGTTGCTGGGGGCGTGGTAGGGATCCCGTGCCCTGAGGCAGAGTATACGTGTGATTGTGTTGGATAATTTCATGGGGAGTACGGGGTGTGCGCACAGAGAAATCGAGTGAGTAGGCTCCGCCATAGGCATGATGTTCTTTGCTTAGAGTGGGACCACCCATGGCACCGCCTTCTAAGCCATTGCCCATGTTTTCATGTAGACCAGCTACAGGAGGATAAGGTTCATATTCATACTTAATCGAATGAGCAGGACCATTTAGCACACCATTGGTGGCCGTGTTAGCAGGATTTGCACCATTTGCCGCATTTACACCGGGCTGTTCATTAAGGAAACGTTTGCCAAACATATGATGTTTCTTCTGGGCAACTGGAGGTTGACGAGTGCCATCATTTAAGCGATTATTGCCAGCCGTGTTATTGTAGCTGTAATCATAAGGACCACCATATTTGCCCTGGTGATAATCTTGGGCCGAATCACTGCCCTCACCCCATTCACCATCCGACAATGAGGGCACACGTTCAGAGCCCATTGAACTAACAGCACTATCGCTAGAGGCATCTAAACGGTCGGTGCCGCCTTGGGCTCCAGTGGTATTCATTAACTCGCTAGTCATACCGGCTGCACCGCCAGCGGCGGCTACATTTGTACCACTCATGGATATGCCACTGCTCGAACCTGTAGCTGAGCCAGTAGCAGCATTGACATGACCGCTTGAGATGCCCAAAACCGACGAGTTATTGCTGGTGCTGTTGTTGACATCAACCATGCGGCAGAAACCTAAAAAAAAAAATAACAAAAGGCAAACAAATTGTTATTAAATATCATGTTTTCAGTTATTGTAGAAATTAGTCAATAATATTTTGCCATAAATTAATTACGTTTCTTTTCTGTTTGCTGGTAATAATTGTATATTATTTAATATTTCCATTTCAAATTACTCACAATTTACAATAATTGTGGTCATAATTTAAGTTATAAAACTATAAAATGTTGTCATTTGCTTTAGCTGTTCTTAAACAAAAAAAAAAAAAAACAAAAAAAACACAATTATTTTGCAATAGGAAGATTTTTTCTAGCTAAAGCTGACTAAGCAAAATTTTTATTTGATTTTAGAAAACAAATCAAGATTCCAGTGAATATTTATTACGCTGAAAATGATTTAGACTTTTTAATAAATATGAATTAAACTACATATTTAATTTAGCCTACACACAAATTCCAGTTAGTTTTTTAAATGTAATTAAGAAATATCTTTGTGCAAAATTAGCTAAAATATTTAAGAAATTTTTGTTATCTTTTCAATCAAAAACTGCTCTACACTTTTTTAATTTTGTCCCATCATTTTAGTTCTCGAATGACTTGGAAAAATTGTTTTTTTGCTTCTCAGCATGACTTTCAACATTTTTATTTTTATAGAAATTATCAATTTTGAAAGTGATCCGAATAAGGCCATAGATGATTTCTTTTTAATTAAACTTATATTGCAGATTGTTCTATGTGTGAGGATGACTTGACAGAAATATATAAATAAATTGCATTCAAATGCAGTATAAAGATTAATTTAATTAAGGGAACACATTTACATCCCTAAATCACTAAAATATTAAATATCTTCTAAATGAATTATTCGATCTCAAATGTTTCGATATCATTTAAAGGGCTTTAGATGCCAATTAGCATAGATATATTTTTGTTTTAGAAAAACTGTGCCCATTTTAATAGGCGTGGCATTATCATCAACCCAGACAATACTGATTGACATTTTCCATTTAACAGAGATCGAAATACGTTATGAAGTAAACATATTTGATAATTTTTACCCGTTGATATTGATTTGAAATTAATGTCAATTTACATTTTAGGTTAATTTATCTATTGGGTATTTTACACCGTAGATGTATATTTGTTGAAGTTACGGGCATTAGTCCCACTAACTGTTATAAATTGTATCAACACAAGCTCTGTAATCACTTGCCAATCATATATCAGCTATACACATGTATATACCATGCCTCCTTAAAGTGGGCGTACATCTATTGAATGATTATTAAACTATGTAGAGCCACTCACTTCGTATGAAGAGGAAAAAAGGGATTTTTTTTTTAACCACCTCACAATAAAACTTACTTTGTTTTATATTGCTTTCAAAATATTTTGGGTCTAGTTGTAACCGTTCGTGAGCTGGACCATTTGAAAAAAGTTTTTTTCAGTTCCTTTGGAAATATTTACATTTTCTATAACTTGATAAAACTTTTCAAGAATCATCTAATGGTATATACGCCATGTCCGTCCAGTCTGGCCTTATTATTGGGGTAATCCATGATTTGTATGATTTTTCACGAATTTTTTATGGAAACGATAATTTTTTTAATGAAATTTCAAATATTTATTGTCTTGTATTTTCACGTGTTATCGGACATTCAATCTAGTAAATATAATGTTTCAAATATGCTCAATATGGATATCATAAAAATATCAAAGTTTATTTTGAGGAGGGTGACAAAATCAATTTTTTCTGTGATTCGGTCTAATGTACATTAAAACTTTTTTTGTGAGGATTCCCAAAATATCTGGACCATTTGGGAAAATTTATATTTTTAAAGTATGGATCTTGACTTTTAATCGATGAATAAAATGTCATATCATATAAAAGATGTTTTGAATAAGCATTTAAAAACATATAAATCATGAACACACACGTCACAGTTTCCACAATATTATAAACAAAGTTCGGTATTTTATTAGTTTCTTAGATCAATTTAGCCATTTTTCATCTATATTTGTTCAAATTTCTAAATATATAGAGTAAGTGGATTACAAATTGGACATGTTTACAAACTTCCGAAATAACGTAAAAAATTTAAAAAGAAACGCGATCATAATAAAATTAAAAAATATATCATGGTTGAAATCAATTATAGATAAATAAAAAGAATCCAGCTCACTAACGGTATTCGCGAATATTCTTACAAAATGCCAAAGTTTATTTTCAGGGGGCCACACAATTTTTTTTTTCCAAAACGACCTCCTTAATGTACATACATATGTTGTTAAATTTGTTTATTTAATTTAACTGTTATCCGATATTACTTAAATAATTATATTTTATTTATTTTAAACAAATTTCAATATTTATTTTGAATTTAATTAACAACATGTCATGCTATTTTCTTTACCTTATAGCAACTTGTTGGTATTATTTAAGATACAAAATTTTTTTTTTTTTTTGTTTCAAACTCACTTTTTTAACACAAACTGTTAAGAAGAAAAGAAATGAATTGAGAACTTTTTTTTGTGCAAAAAGTACAAAAAGAATGACTCAGCATTTTAAAAATAGTAAACAGCACAAAATGAATTAAAAAAATAAAATAATATAACACACCAAAAATACATTGACAACAAAACAATAATGTATGTGAAATACATATGAGTAACAACAGTTGAGTGTAAAATTATAGAGAGTGGGGTAAATCTATATAAAAAAACACGAATTGAAATTACTGTATCACATATTTCAAAACTAAATCATTTCAAACATTACATTAATTTCAAGGTAAACTGGTTGTAAAATTCAACTATTCTGTGATATATGTGTAGAAATAATACTGTAATAATTACCAACCCTAATGGTGGGTTTTGCTTATATCTCAGCCATTTGTGGGCCTATGTATATTCTCAACGAATTTAAATAGCAATCTAATGTATCAATCATGTAAGTTATTTGGGTTCTTCAGTAAGTTGATTTCAACATACAGACGGACATGCCTATATCCCAAATGATGACTTATGTTTAAGTTTAAGAGTCTATTTGATATAAATTTGAGAAAACATCATGTTTTATTAAAACTGAATTTTATTTTTCAGATTAAATTCAAATTAATCAAATGTTTGTTTAAATCAAACTTAGGACCTGGCTCACTAAATGCGAATAAACATTTTCTTTCTTATTTTATATTGAAAACAACAAAAAAAATTTGAATTTATTTTTGAAAACAACAAATAAATTTGAATTTATTTTTATTGTTTTCAATATAAAATAAGAAAGAAAATGTTCGTTCGCATTTAGTGAGCCACTTATTTATAGATAGAGCAGTAGTATAATATATAGTACAAGATTATCGCAATTTTTAAACTTTAACCCTCTAACGCCCAAAAAAAAAAAAAAAAAAAATCACACACAAAATTTCACGTGCTAAAATTATGACATCACTCACAAAACAGCTGATAGAACAAAAACTAAACGGAGACTAAAGTGACCGTAAAATTTAAAAAAAATATATAATTACTTTTTGAGATAATTGATGTTTTGTAATGCATGCCTTAAGGCACTCTTGCGGGTTAGAGGGTCGATTTTGTATGTAAAGAAGTAAGAGCAGATATAGCAATTAAAACTAACGCAACCGCAATAGCTGAACCTGTTAATAATAGAATTTCCCTGCGGTTTTAAGTCTAAAAAGATTTTATTATGCTATTATTATTATTATTAACACCACTGTATTAGCTACAACACGTTGGAATACGGTTTTTTTATGTACGTATTATTTATTTTAAAATTCAGTTTCGTTTTTTTTTTTTTGTTGTTACTGCTGTTTCTTCTTTGATATAAACTTATTATTACTCAATAGAGTTGACATAGAGAGTGGGTTTTGTTTGTTACTAGAACACGTACTCAATGAATACTATATATTATACATCAATAAATACATAATATGAATGTGGGTATGTACATTTATGGATGAATAATAGTACAATATGTATGTATTAAGTATTTTATGATGTGTAGCGCGAAAACAAATAACGAAAATTAAAAGAAAAATTAAACAAGATCTTGTAAAAAAATGTGATCAGCAAACGAAAAGAAATAAAATATACACATACATACATATGTACATACTTATTAGAGCATTTTTGTATTTATTTTCTTATTATTTTTCAAAAACGACCAGCTAACGATGGGGATGATGATGACACATTAGAAAACAATGTTTTTTTTTGTTTTATTTTCATCATAACAATAAAATAAAGATGAATTTAACAAATCACATGTAAAAATTAAATTTTTATACATATGTTAGTATATAAAACAAATTGCTTTAAATGATTGATTGTTTTTTTAATTTTATAAATAGTTGAGTATTAAGATGTATTAAATTATTTATTTGTTTATAGGTATTTTCTATTTTATACTGATAATCATATTTTTGTTTACAAAAATTTGCCGGTTTTTTTGTATTTATTATCAGGGCAACCAAAAATATGCAATATCATATCTTTTGCTATGCGTCGTATAAACATATGAGTTAGTTATTTATCCGTTTCAGACAATTTTAAGAATTTTGTTATCGATTTGTTAGTGCATATTTTTGCATTTATTGCTCTTTAAAGCATATTTTGCATTTTTGGTGCTTAAGACAATTTGAAGCAACACAGCAATTTGTTTAAACTATCATAATATATTAGGACATTATGACAATATGACTTAATAGCGGACCGTTTGAATCCCCCAAATATGTAATTCCAAATAATTTGTTCAAAACATTTTTATTGAAATCTTTAAGTTATAATTAAGTATCTTTAACAAATAAAAAGCTTTTTTCACCTTTTTCCCTTTTTATGTTTAAGCTAAAACCATGCTCAATATTTCACTTATGTTTGTATTTACTATAATTTCACTCCCTCTCCCACTCTCTACCACAAACTCATTCTGATTTGCTCATTTTTTTAGCGTAAGTTTAATTAATGAAGCAAAAACAAAATAAATGCAGCAGCAGCACTCATACTAAATACATATTTACTTAGTATAAACAGAGCAAAATAAAAAATAAATAAGAAAAAAAATAAAAAAATAAAACAACAACAATACTATAAAATATCAAAGCTCACCTGTTGATTTTGTTATTCGTTTTCTATTCTACTATGTATTTATGTTTGTATTGTTTTTGTACGATTTGTGTTTCAAGGCAAATTCTCAATTACGAAAATTATTCACTAAATATAAGTTGCTGTTTTTTTTTTTTTTTTTAAATACCTATTTTTTTCTTTATAAATTTCTTATCTTTTCATTATTGTTGTACACACGTAAAATATAAACTCTCACATGCCAAAATAAAACCGATTATTTAAATTTGTTATTTTCTTAGGCCAAGTACACTGGCACTTGTTGGATTCATTTTGTTTCTAAATATGTATGTTTGATTTAGCAAAAACAATAATTATGAATTCAAAAATTGCGGTATTTTGAGTAGAACTGTTTTTTTTTTGTTGGTTTATTGTGGGTGCTCCGCGATCTTGTTATTTCACAGCAGCACGTAGCCTAGTCTATTCAGCTAAAATTATGATAATGATGACGGTATACAAATCGTGTGTTTTGTTTAACTTTTCGTCGTCTTGTTCTTTTTTATTTTATTTTTTAAATGTATTTTTGTTGAGTGTATTAGAGTGTTATAATGTTAGTATTGTCGCTATGCGCTGTTTTTGTATAACGCTAACTTTTTCACTCAAATATTAACTAATTATTGAAAAATATTTTAGCACCACACAAAATAAAAAAAAAGCTTTTTTCATACATAATTTTTGCTGGTTTTTTCTCATTGTGTTTTGTTGTTTTTTTTTTTTTTGTTCAATGTAGAACTGTTGTTTACTTTTCAATTTGTTATTGCTTAAGAATTATTCTTGAGTGAGATTTTATGTTTGTTTTTTGCTTTGCAAAGCTTTTACTCATTTGCCATAATACTTAATTATGCCAACAAGGTTGTTGTTTCGTGAATATTTACTCTCAATTTTTGCAAATTTCTTATCGTTTGAGAGTTTTCAGAATTTATTAATGTGCTGTTTTTGTATAGCGAACGAGAACTTTGAGTGGAAATTTAACATGTGTTTTGTTATTGTAACAAAAACAAAATACATGTAAAATTCCCACTCAAAGCACTCGTTCGCTATAGAAAAACAGCACATAAGTTAATTTTTTTATCTTATTTCTTACAAATGAAATTCACTTTTTTTTGTAATCAGTGTCACATTATATTTTTCTCATTAGGTGCAAAAGAAGTACTCGTATGTATGTTCAACATTTATTGTTTTCAGTTTGTTTTTTGGGAGATCAAAGTTCATTATTTTATTGTGTTGTTAGGAAAATACTAGGTATGTGAAACCTAAAATAAGCAAATTGCGCCAAAATTTTAAATTGAATGATGTTTTTTTTTTAATTAAGATCAAATTTGTATCCATATGTATTAGTTTTAATTCTTTAAAATATACACTACTTTGTTTGAGAAGGCAATTTGTAAGCGTACCTTAATCAGAAGAACTTTGGCAGTACATATGTATGTCTGTATGAATTTGTTTTCTTAATAACAAGTTCTAAGGAAGTGTTACCGTTGGTTCAAATATTGTTGCCTGAAGTTGTCACCCTGTGAACAACTTCATTAATCGTTTTTATTTTGTTTGAAATTATAACATTTATAAGCAGTTTTTATGATTATAATTATGTATTAGAGAAGACTTATTCCAGATATTCTTGGGATCACTACTAGTTCTAGTAATCTATGATGTATTCATAAAATTTAAATTTGGATTTGACAAAATATTAGGTACGGTTTGATTTTTAAAAATATGTATTTGAAGGATTTTTGTTCTCAATTATAAATTAAGAACTGTTGATGAATCTTTTCAAAATGTAGATTATTTCTAAAGGGCGGAAAATGTTGAGGTTAGGATGAAAGTTGACTGTCAAATGATGAAATGTCATGAATTGATTGAGATGTCATTCTTTAAAATTTATTTAGAGCAAACTTGGGAAATCTGAACCATGGAACGCTTTGGATGGAGCATTTGTGAATTGTCTTTTTGAATTATTAAAAACAAAATTATCAATTATACGGTTATGTAAAGTAACTACTGTTGACATAAGTACTCTTTGATTTCAGGAATATGTCGCCACGAGCCACACATCCCGCCAAGCAATTCTGTAAAATCATTATTATTAAAATGAGTATTCGTTAGTGTAGACATCATTATATTTTGGATGAATGCAATACATTTCAATCCATTTCTGTAGACTTTTGACAAAACAACTTAAGTGTAATTTTCAAAATTTTCAGGAGAGCGCAAAAACAGTTTTTTTTTTTTATTTGTCCTTAAATATTTTCGAAAGCTTTGTACAATTCTTTGAGACAATAACGTTCTTCAAGGACAAATAATAAATGAATTATCGATCAATTCAACTGTTTTTGTGCTCTCCTAAAAAATTTTAAAAATTACACTTAATCCACATATTTAGTTTCTCGAGTTGCCGGTTTCATGGCCACTTTCTTTTGGGTAATTTGAAAGACCGAGTTTACGTAAACAAACTTACGCTTTGAAAGATAAACAAAGCGTTTTTGCAAAAAGAATTTGTAAAAAAAGAAACACCTAACCTCAAATGTGCCCACCCTTTATGTTCAACTTTCAGCTTAAAAATAGTTTTATAAAAACGGAGTTTTACCTATGAACGTTTTTAAGAACAAGCTGTTTTTCGTTTTATTAATCTTTTTAGAATCTAAGCCGAATTGTATGAGAAAGTTGATCTATGAGAAGAAATTTTGTTAAAAAAAAGCATTAGTATACTTGATATATTGAGGCAACAGATAGGTTTGTAGTTTTCACAAACTAGCAGGTATATTTTAAAGTAATTCAAGTGATATTTTATGTAATAAGTTATTTTTTTAAGCAATTTATATTAAACATTTGATTTTAAAATGCTTATTTGGAACTTGATACAATATATATATTTTTTTTAAATCATCAATTCATTAATTAAAGTGCGTTTATAGGGAAAACGTTCCAAAAAATGTCAGTAAACCAAATAAAATTATTTAAAAAAATAATTAATATACATCATCAGCATCAGCGCAAAAGTGGTGTAACCCAACATTTTTGGTTGCTTTCTGGTGTAAAATACAGTCCTTACACTACCAATATCAATACAAAAGTGGAGTAAGCTACCTTTTGTTATTCAAAAGCAGATCGAGCTGAAGAAATCATTTTTGCACAGAGCTTAATATAACAAAGAAATGTAGTAAACGTAGTGAAAGTTGTATATACCACTAAATAAATAGTTTGGGGTAACACCACTTTTGCACTGATAGCCTCAATTAAAGTTTTAGTTAATAATATTTTAAGAGCTTTCAACAAAGAATTATTGAACAAATTTTAAGCTTTTAAAATATTGTTTTAATCTAATTTTTGATAAGATGTTTCAAAGAAGTTATGTATGTTTTGTAGGAATATGTATCAGTGTACACGCATTAGTGTGGCTCTCATTTTGTACTTTTTGAATGTTCAAATTGCACATTTTATTTGAAATATCAAGTTTTGGGTCAAAGATTTCAAAAAAAGTTTAAAAATTGAATGTTGAAAGAAAAAAAAAAATCCAATTAAAAATAGTTTTTTATTTAATTTAAAATCTCAATAAAATCTCATATCCCAAATTTTACATTTTCAAAAAATTTTTTTTAGACCAAATTTTAAAAAATTAATAAAATTGTTTTTGATTCTAAAAAAACTAAATGAGGATTTTAAAGTAAACATTTCAACGGTATCTATTTTGGGTTAGCGTGGGGACTTATTTGAAATTGGAGAATTTTTAGTTAATTTGATTTTCAATAACATTAGGCTGAATTCAGTATAAAACGATAGGCTGAACGAAAACGTAAATATAAAATGTTTTTTATGTATATAAAAAAAAAAAAAAAATAGTTATACATACTCAATTTAGCATGACACACAAGAAATATCATAAAATATGGACTTAACTCCTTTGCACAAGATAACGATATATCAAATTTCTCAGAATAGCTTATTGGTACATAATTTATTTGTACTTAAACATATTAAATATAAAGTTTAACATATATAAAAAATAACTTTTAAACTTACTGTCATTAACATTCATATCCATCAAATGTAAATCTTCATCGTTTAAAATCGAATTGATAAAACCGTCTGTAGTATGATTCATATCCGAAGAAGCATTCTATAATAAAACAAAGCAATAAATTTAATAAAAATGTTTCTGAATAAAATAAAACTCACATCAACTTACCGAATAGTACATCATATCATGTTCCATTTTGTAGGCTCCAATATTTGCTGTGGAACCACCCACTGCACCGGCACCCACGCCCGAAACATCCGATTCATGTGAGGAATTTGTCAAATGCATGCTAGACGAAACGGCTGAACCCAAATTATGACCATAGTGGGGTTGTGGGGGACACAGTTCACCCAATGAGGCATTGGGATGTAACATGGCAGCAGCAGCATGATGATGATGATGGTGGGGGTGTGGTGGTGGTGGTGGGTATTGAGCATGTTGTGGACCACTTTGATACGAATAGGGATGGCTGGGATAGTGGGGGTAGGGGGACATTTCGGAGACACCACCTACAACGCCCATGGGATTGAAAAGACTGGCAATATCTTGAAAACGATGTTCCATGGAGACGGCACGGCTTAAAGTGGGCATGCGACCCTGTAATAAACAAAATTGGAAAATACATGTTTTATTAAAACATTTGTTTTTTTAGAAATTAATAAAGATTTTAAATTTCTTTTGTTTTTTTTTTTAACAAAACAAACTGTTGATGTTTGTACAACGTGTGGGTGATTAATTTTGTTTATTGAAACCGCATCAAGAAAAAAAAAAACATAAATTTTGAAATCAATAAATAACTAATCAATCATATTCTTAATAATAATACAAATATAAAACAGAATTCAAATAAAACCTCTGGTTTTTTACAAAAGAAAACACAACAGAAACCTTAAAACGTGCGCATGCGTAACATTTGTTTGTAAATTTATTTTCCACAGAGATCATCTTATAATTTAAACAAACTGTGAGAGTTTGTGGCCAAAAATCATTTAAAAAAAAAAATCGAGACAAGTACAACATTCATTATTTACTAAAAAACAAGAAAACGTGAACAATGCATCAAATCTGTGGCTGTTTAAACGTGGTTTAATAAGTTTTTTTTTGTTTGCTTTTTTTATATTTCATAAATAAATATTCAAAAAAAGAGAACAACTCAACTCCAGTTTTTGTTGTTGCTGTTGTTAGCAAACGAGAAGATCGATCGAAATTAAATTGAAATAAATTCCATTCCTTCATACAATATTGACAAGTGCTCACAGCTTGGTGTTGGATTTTTTTATTTTTTTTTTTTTTTTTTAATTTCAAATATTATTTTTTTTTTTTGTATTTAAAACCAACTGGCTCCAACTGACTGTTTAAATATTGGTGTTTAAGCCAGCCTTTTCGGTGGTGCTGTAAATGCATTATGTATTTGGTTTACTGAAGGTGCCGGCCGGAGTTTGAGTGTTTGTATGAAGGAAGAAATAGGTTTTTATTTTTTAACCAAAAAATCGTGTCGATATGATCGACAGCTTTTTTGAATTGTTGTTTAAAACGTTTCAATTGATATGTTTTATGTATTTGTTGGTTTTTCAAGTATTTATCTTTTTTCTTTTTATTGGTAGTTTTTTTTTTTTACGTTTAAGTAAATGTTTGATTTTGCATAAAAGAGGGTCATCTAAGGTTAGCGTATTTGTCTGTAGAAACTAATTTGTTTATTTGGTGGGAAATATAAATGTTTATTTTAGGGATTTTAAAATTAATTTTAAGTAAATTCTGGTAGTTGTATTATTTCTAAATGAGGTATATGTATTTTAAAAATGATTTGATAACAGTAACTTAATTTTATATTGTTAATATCCAGTTACATATTTAAAATTGATGATTTATTATTTTAAAAAAATTTTAAAAACAAACTTTTTTGAGATAAAATGTCCACCTCTAGCACGTTGGCAAATGTCCGCTCTTTTCACAAAATGTTGAATGCTTCACTTATCTCGTATTTCAGAGCATCAGTTGCTTGTGGTTTGTTCACGGAAATACAGTCTTTCAAATGACGTTAAATCACAAGATCGAACAGAAGGCTATATTATAACGCCAAATCGATAAATTACTCGACTGGGAGATTTCTTATAATTGAATTGTTATGACCATAGTGGGATTGTTTGGCCGGCTATGAGCCTCGTGGTGGCGTCTTGCTGAAACCAAAGATCACTGCGGGCAACATTATTAGTTTTTTTTTATATACATAACCGTATAATTGAAAATGGACCTCATAATTTTTTTGTTGAAAAATGCCTTGTTTTCATTCAGCTTTCCAAAAATCCAACTCAGAAACGTTACCTGCGTCCAAAGCGTTCCATGGTTAAAATTTCCCTAGTTTGTACTAAATAATTGTCAAAGGATGACAAATAAAATCTTGACATTCCATCATTTGACAGCCAATTTACTTATTAACCTCAAATTTGCCCACCCTTTATATAGTTTACAATTTCAGTTTACGTTGTCGTCTTAAACTTTGCTATATCTTTTCCGAATTACAAAAACAAGAGCATTTTAGATCTGCCAATATTAAATTAATTTTATTTTGGTTCACTTCATGTACGAATACGAGCTCGATCAAGTTCAGAATTCTTGAAATAAGCGCATTTTGGAATTAATTCAATCTTGGACATTCTTAAATGAATCTTATGCTAAGCCTACATTAAATATCGATTCAAACTTAAATTGTGAAATCATTTTGATTAAAATGAGCGTGCAATTTATATTTCGTTTTGACTTCTAAGAATCACATCTGATGGTGGTTGCTGATCATATACTATATGAAATCAGATTTTTTCAAATTGCATATGATCCATACAATATGGAGAGTAGTTTCTAAAAATAAATTTTGTTATGCCATTTTGAATTAATACATTTCATTTATTAATTTTAAAATCATTAAAGGTGGAAAATGGTAAAAAATCTTAATTTATTAATTTTATAATCATTAAAGGATTAAAACCGTAAAAAATCTATGTAGGAAAGATCTAAATATCTCATGTCACTAACTATTAACAATTTATTTAAGCTCACATAAAGTATGTATATAAATTCCAACGAATTTCTTTTCGAATCAAATTACAAAATAACCCTCCAGAATATATATAAACATATTAATCCCCAGTAACACGAAGTCTGGTAAAGTGTTAACTAATAGTTATACTGACAATTTTCATACAAAAATTATTTTAACCGACAGTATAACTATTAGTTAACGCATAACCAGGCTTCATGTTAATGGGGGTAAGTGTTATTATCATTAGTTTCTCTAAATATGATTATCCTTCGAAGTTTTAATGTTGAGCATTTTAATAATTCTTTTAAAAACTTTCTATGAATATAAGCAAAATCACACAGTTTTATCTGTGCAGTAATAATACTGTAAACTTAAGAAGAAAATTTATAAAGAAATTTCCTGGGAATTTCTAAAAAAAAAAAAAATATTCATTAAAAAATGTGCCCGATTAGGTACCATAGTTTCTAGTGACAAAATAAATACAGTGTAAAAATAGAGACTTCTACGTATTTTCTTGGGACTAATCATATTTTCTATTACAAATTTTGTATTTTTAGTGAACTTAAGTTACTCTCAAATGGCCCCTCACACTGAAAATTTGTCATATAAAAAATGGGAAAAAATCTAAATGTAACACAAATTTTAATTCCCCTCCCCCCAAATGGTTGTCCTGGATCCGCGCCTGGGCTAAGGAGTAATGTTATTGTTATTAGTAGTAGATATGGAAACTTTTAATATTTTCAATTTTAATCAGGTTTGTGATGAAAATAGATAGATTTGAAAAGATATGATGAGTTTCAATCGATATCTAGAATAATTTTTGAACATATGGCTTAATAGTTTCCAACAAAATAAAGTCCAAGCTAAAAAAAAAACAAACAATTTAAGACATGTGATAAAAAAAAAACAATATAAAAAACAGTATAAAAAGTAACATTTATTTAATTTTTTTCCTTTTTTATATTAAAACTTTTTGGTTTTGGGGGGTGGGGTGTGTAATTTCCTTTTTTCACCCCCCTGGATCCATGCCTTTTTGAATGAGATGATAAGATGATCATTTTTTAACTAAAGTTTACAAGCAGTCTTTTGAAAAATTTGGACTTAACACTAAAGCCACATAAAACAAGTAAGAAAGTATGGTCGGTCAAGCCCGACCTTATAATACCCTACACTAAGTAAATGAGCAAAAACATTTTTCTTTCAAAATTTCAAAAATTTATATTCGTGAGTGATTTTCGGAAGTGGACCTTATATGGGAGCTATGAAAAATTATGGACCGATCACCATGAAATTTGGTCATGTGATTAATGTCTATATGAAAGTTATTTATGTTGCATTTTATGTGTATACCAGCATTTTAAGGAGATTTATGCTCGTTAAAGTGGTTATCGGAAGCAGGTCTTATATGGGAGCTATGACTAATTATGGACCGATCATAACAAAATTTGATGACATAAATTCGATATATATATACCTATATAAATTAAACATTTATGACCGATAAAGTCCAATTTCGGGAGGACATTTGTATTGGGGCTAGGTGAAATAATGGACCGATTTCAGCCAATTTCAGTAGGGATGGTCCTTGGGCAGAAAAAATGATATGTACTAAATTTTATCGAAATATCTTCAAAATTGCGACCTGTACAAGGTTTACATGGACAGCCAGCCAACCAACAGTCAGACGGACGGACGGACGGACGGACGGACGGACGGACGGACATCGTTTAATCGACTCAGTGATTCTAAGTCGACCGGTATACTTTAAGGTGGGTGTATTTTTGGGCGTTACAAACATCTGCACAAATCCATTATACCCTCCCCACTATGGTGGTGTAGGGTATAAAAAGAAAAGAACTAGCTGTATACAAACGGTGTATTTTTGTATTAAATAATAGAAATTTTCATAAAAATTGGGCTTAGCTCATTTGCACACTAAGCTAACGATAGGCACTTTATTCTGCTAAGCTAAGGACATGTTTTTTCTCCAACGTCCAAATATTATGTAGACTAATTATCTATCCGAATCATACATTTTGCTGTAAAATGGGATCGATTTGTTAGTGCTTATTTTTGCATATTTTATTGATTTTTAATAAAAATACAATTTTTGTTGGCGCTGCATAATATATTGTCCAGACAAATAGTTTTTTTGGGGGTTTTCATTTGAATAAAAATTATTAACTTAACTTTAAAATGAAAACTTTGTGTTAAAATGATTTTCTACTTAATAATATACATAGATGCTATTTATAATCTATTTTAGTCTTAAAAATGACTGAAAGCCATACGAATTTTTTAAAAATCTTTCAATCAACAATTATTTCATATCCTATTTTATTATTATTTACATGTTTGTATTGTTAAGTTTGTATTTTTATTCATTGTTAAGAAACACATTATTAAAAATTTTCTATTCAAAAATTTGTTTATTTAATTATTCGAATAATATTTTTTAGTCGTTATTCATTCGAATAATAAAAAATTAGATACTTTTAATCGATTAAAAAACTCGAATAACTGACATCCCTAGTATTAATAATATTAATATTAAAATCTGTATGTTTTTCATAAGGAATTGAAAATTAACATTTTAGCACATATTGCTTCAAAAAGGGAGTCTTATCTGCTAAAGACTATTTGTTATACAACAGAGAGTTATTTTTGGGCATTGAGCGATCCATAGTTCATTATTTTATATTTCTTCACTAAAGTATAAATGCATACTTTTAAGATTTTTAGGTAATATTTTGATTTTTTTGAAATATATTTTCCAATAATAAATGCATGAAAATCCGCCCTTACTAATGGCCATTCTTTTGATATTATTTAATAAATTTTTCTTAATTTTAAGCTTTTTGCTTGGTTTTTATAATCCAGTTGTCAGAGTTTTGAATGTCGTTTGAGTTACTTAAATATTTTAAAACTATTTTGTTTTATTTACCGTTTTGGTTAAAAATATATTTTAAATAACTGCACAATAGCACTATGTTTAAATTAAACAAGTTTGGTTTTAATTAAATATCACAGTTCTTATTAACAATATTTGAAAATTGTTTACTTTTAAATTTAAGTGTTGAAATTTTATTTTGTGTTACACTTTTCTATTCTCATAATTTTTTTATTTTGGATAACATTCAAGACACATTTGAAAACCGACGGTTTTTTCTTTTTTTTTTTATGAAATATAATTTTATTTAATAATAATAATTTCAAAACTTTAGCACATTAAATAAATATATTCAAGATCAACTTAGAACATATATTGAAATATCACTTCGATCGAGAGAAAAAAAAAAAGAAAAATACACACGAAACACGTAACGAGACAACTGACAAATTGTTAAACACTGTGTCGTTCATCAATTTGTACGATGATGAGTTTGAGTTTGTAAGAGGAGACGACGACGGACTAAAACGACTACGACGACATGGATTGATGGGATGTTTTGGTGTTTATGAAAAGATTAAAACACGCAAATGTTTCACTCATACATTTAACAAATTTTGATCTTACATCTCAAATTGTAGAGGTAGTGGTTGATAGTATGTATATCAGTGTGTGTGTGTGTATGTTTGTAGTTGTTAAGTGTTTTATAAGATTTTGGTCAAGATGTTTTTGGCTGGCTAGCTGACTGACTGACTGGTTGTATGGATGCTGTTGCACATACTACTACTTGCTACATACATCATACATTATTTTATTCATTGTTTTGTTTTGTGATTGATATTTGTTTCACATTCGACTACTTCTTGAGCTCGGTCTCTGTCTCTGTCTTAGTATTGGTATTTTAAAGTAAATAAATAAACATTTCCAAGACGACAGGTAAAGATTGAGATTCTTTTCATACATTTTTGTTGTTGTTGTTCTTTTTGTTAGAGGGTCCCTTTTAATACAGGTAAAAAATTTATAGCAATTGATGAAAGTAAATAAATAAATCTTTGTTTTTTCTTCCAAAAGATTTACTTTTTATATACGTGTTAGTATTTAAGCCAAAATGTATATGTGTACATACATACATAAATACACTCATATGTATTTATTCACTCATCTATGAACTACAAATTACTGCCCAGCCACTGCTACTGGTATTTTATTTATTTATTTATTTGTCGTGGCTTAAAAACTCATTCACACGATTTTTGTCACCATTTAACAAATTGTTAACAAATCATGCTTGTTTCTCGTTTTATTGCATTATCTAGTGATGACGTTACGTTATTATTATAATCTATTTATGACTTATGATTTTTTTTAACGATTTTTAGACAAAAAACATTATTACCTAAAAGAATACCAGCAATATTCATTGACTATCCAGCAGTTCTGCATTAACTACTTAAGAAGCCAATGCAATCCCTTTTAGAAAATAATTTCCACTACAGACTCCAATTTATATACAGTGGTTTACAATACAATGGAATATTCCAAATATTCAATTAATATATCAAAATCAAGGTTGGCTACCGATTCGAAAAGTGTTAACAGAAAACGGTAACTCTAATTTATTTTAGTACTTTAGCGCTAACGGTATTTGCTGTTGTTTCAGTAACTTATATTGGGTGTATGACTTAAAAATGCGGGATTTACAATAGATGGAATATGAATTGAACGCTCTTTTTTTTAACATCTTTATTCTCACTTAGTTATTGAACATTACAGTGTAAACAACAAAGTTTTTTATTCTGCTTCGAAAATGTCGAATTTTGAGCCAACAAAGCGTCATATGCGAGATGTTTTGCTGTACCTTTATAATTAAAAAAAAGTGCCGCTGAAGCACACCGATTGCTCGGGCCAGTCAACAAAGTTTGAAGACCAATAATTGGACGCATTGCTCCATGAAGATTGTTGTAAAACTCAACAAGGGCTTTCAAAATCTTTGGGAGCTTTTAAAGCAGCAATTTCAAAATGTTTGCGAGCAGCAGGATTTATCCAAAAGCAGGAAAATCGAGTACCATACGAATTGAAGCCGAGAGACATTAAAAGACGATTTTGCATGACCTAAATGATGCTTGAACGCTATAAAAGAAAATAATTTTTGCATCAAAACATTGAAGAAACATCGACACCAAGCCAAATATCCATGACGCTGTGGAACCTAAAGGGTCCTGTCTATGAAATCTAGCTAGAGCATCAAAGGGACCCTGTACCGAAGCGAGCATTGGCCGAAAAACGCCCAAAATATGCGGCCAGACATGAAACCGTTTTATTCCATCATAACAACGCTCGGCCACATATGTGTTACAATACCTGTTAAAAACTATTTAGAATGAAGTAGTTGGGAAGTTTTGCCTCACCCTCTTTATAATCATTTTTTTACTAAAAATAGTTCAAAAAGAAACAAGTAAAAAAGTATAGTCGGTCAAGCCCGACCATATGATAGCCTACACCAAGAAGATGATCTTTTAAAATTGTTATGGGAGCCATGACTAATTATGGACCCATAGTTATAACATTTGTTTGGATATCTAAGGACTGAGATCGAAAAATTTTTAACATACATATATGTTAATAAAAATGAAACCACTAAAATTACAGTTTTGAATCTTTTTTTATTTGATTGAAATTATTGCTACAATTTACATACAAAAAAAAAAAAAATTAAAATATTTTTATAGTTCTAATCACTAAGATGAAATTTTGAACCTTTTTCGAAAACCCTTCCATTATGGTTTTTATAGTGCTTTATGTCACTTTGTTCGAACAGGTTGTCCATCTCCGTTTCAAATCTACCACACTTTTGGACAACTTTTTTGTGCTCTTCAATTCTATTTTAACAAGAGCCCAATATCTCTCCACTGGACTCAGCTCCAGGCAGTTTGGAGGAATTGCCTCTCTTGGTACAAATACATTGTACCACTCAAGACCTTTCTTACCATAGTGACAGATGCCAAATCAGGCCAAAAATAAGTGGACACATTAAGAAGTCTTATGAATGGAAACATCCTTTTTTGTAAACATTCCTTGATGTAAATTTCGGTGTTTATAGAGCCCTTTATAACAAATGTTTGGCTTTTTTGCCGCAACTGCATATTGCTTGCCATACCAAGAACTTTTTGGGAAATTTTGTCTGCTTTTGAGTCCTAAACTTTTCTTCAACATTCCCTCGAGCATCTGCAACATAAAAAAATTTACCCAGAAGCTGTGAAAAATGTTCCATATGTACATTTTGTCATCCATTATGCAGCAGGTATATTTTTTGTATAAAATTTTACTTCAATTTCCGTGCTCTGTCTTTGGCCTCTAAATTTTTAGAAGAGTTCCTGTCAGGAACTTTTTGAGCCTTGTATGCTTTTAAACCTTCATTGGCTTTAACTTTTCGTACCAAATAGTCCGAGTACTGACCTAACCGGGCTGCTTTCCTACCGGAGGTGTTGGGAGCTCTTTTGAAAATGCTTTCTATTTTTTTGGCTTTAGAAACATCATGTGGACCATTCCTTCTACCTGAACCAGGTTTTATATCAAGTTCTCCCGGTATTGTTTAATAACATTGGAAAAAGTTTGATAGCAGACCTTTGATTGTTTGGCCAACTTTTTGTAGAACAAAGTTGGGTTTTGTTGAAAATATTTAATAATTTTAGTACGCAATTTTTCTGGTCACTCATTTTAATCAGATTAACAATAAATGAACATAATTGACATTAAACATAATAACTGACATGCTTTACAAAGGTAACTTGATAAAAAAATAATAAAATAATACTTGGGTTAAAAGTTATGTGTTAAGAATTTTACGATCTCAGTCCTTATATAAATAAGGTATTTGTGAGAGATTAACTATTTTCAGATAGGGCAATCGTATGGGGGTTAGGAGAAATAATGAACCAATTTTAACCAAATTCTATAGGCTTCGTCCTTGGGACAATAGAAAAGCTTGCACACAAATTGTTGCCTATAGTTTGATTAAAAAGTTTACTTGGAAGGGCGGTCGATCAGACGGATACTTTATGGTATACTTTAAGGTGGGTGTTGTGCATTAGCACTAACTCAATATAAGCTCCCCACTATGGTGGTGAAGGGTATAAAATGATAACCGAAGAATAATTGTCGGTTTTTGTTTTTGAGATGAAAAAACGAGGTTTCGTTTTCGGTTAAAAGCGAACTCTTGTGTATTTATAACATATATAAAAGTATAAATAATAATTTAGGTTTCAATCAATTTTGGCGTAAATATTTCTATATATCTTTTTTAAAAAACTTATATTTTATTGTATTGAATTGATAACATTTCTTATTGCTTTTTTATTTTAAAATTCTAGTACTCCACTCCTCCTACTTTAACATGTATTGTCTACTTTTTTTAATTACTATATTTTGAAATGCATCAAAACGAAACATTTTTTTTTTATTTGTAGAGAATTATATTTCAATTTCAAATGCTTTAGCCCTTAGAAATTTCAATGTTTTTGCGTGTGTTTTCCATTGAACAATAACAACAATACAAGTGAATTGAAATTATAGTGTTACAGCATTTTCAAAACGTAATAAGAGGGTAGGAACTTGTAAGATTCTTGAACTTGAATTACACTTGTCATTTATATGTATATTTCAATATTAAATTTGTATATAATAATAAACATATATTTACTATATAAATACATACATATGTATGTATGTATGTATTCGATAAAAAATTGTTATAATGAAACCGATTATAACGAACTTCTGGTTATTTTGAAAATTCTAAAGTCCCGAAGTTTTGATTACCATTTTAATAAAAAATCTGCTTTCAAATCAAACTTGATTAATGAATTACTTATTTGTTCCCACCGATACAAATTCTTACAGTATTAATATTTTATAATGAACAATAAAATACTTTCGATGAATCTTAAATTTTTGCCATATTTTAAACACTGCAAAAGTGATATTGAGGATGTCATTGATGATGATTATATTGAAAAAGACATACTATTGAATGACACCTGCAATGACAGCCTCATGTTAAACTCACCAGTCAATAACGCTGCGCGTGGGTTGACAATTCAGTAGTAGTTCTTAGTGGAGAAACGAATTCGACGTGACGGAACTAGTTCAATGAACTGCAGGGATGTTATTAAATGCGACTTTAGATGATACATTAAGTCGTATCATCTTAATTTAATATTTTACTAAATTTGAAAAATTTTAATTATTCGAATAATTTGATTCTCGTATTCGAATTATTCGAACAAATGAAGAATTTACAATAATAATTTAGATATCCCAATGTATATTAATGATATTTAAAAAAATACAAATTTCATTTTGATATATTTGTTAAATATTTGAAAAAGTTTACATTGTATTGTCAACCACTGTATATTTTAAGTTCCACCTTACTGTGCAACAGTAGTAGCTAACAAATATTCTAGAATATTTTCTAAATACAAAAAGATCGCGATCTATGCAGCAAGTTTTCGTTTGTGTTTTTAAACATTCAACAATATTTACAAATAATTTCTCTACTTTTCACCAAATTGATGAACAACAGTCAGTGTGAGAAAACCCAGCTAGTGACAAACAGACAAACGGATTACAGAATAAATTTTATAAATCGTCGCACAATAATGTAACACATTGTCAGGTAACATACAAACAAACAAACGAAAACAACTACAAAACGTCTTTAATGACTATAAATGTTCATACACATGTAAGTAAATCTCCTGTTTAATTGTTACTAAATGCTACTGCTGATTGTTTTTTTTTTATGTTTCATCTCTCAGCAGCTTCTTTCTTTATTGTTTAGCCACCAAGTATGTCTGTAAGCAAAGCACAGTGCAAACACTAAGTCAAACCGAAAAATATCATGTAAATGGGTGTCATTAAGTACCTGTCAAAGTCATGAAGCCGCATAATGATTTGTTGCGGTGTATAACCCGAATAACGCATGCAGTGCACTGCAACTTGCATAGATCTCATCATGTATGGAAGGAGAGTATGTATAGGTATGATCGCCTGGCTGTGTGTGCTTGGATGGAATTTACAAAAACAAAGGGAGAAAAAAACCACACAGTCATAAAGTCACAGTAGCCGAGTAATTACCACACAAAAGGAAGAGATAGGAACATGAAATAAATATGTTTCATACAGGATCTAAGAATTTTGCATACAAGAAAATAACAATATAAATACCTGTATAGAAATTCGTGTGTGTAATAGATACGAGGTGTTTACACATGAGCTGTCATTTATATGTCAGAATGACATTAGTAGCTTTTTGATATTTTGGCAATGTACATTTGAAAAAGTTCTGGTTCATTGTTAAATGCTTCCGGTTTATTTAAAAATTATTATACTTAATACTATATATAATTTATAAGCCGCTTGACAGTTACGTCATTTTGAATCTCTAGTTGTTTGTGGAAGTTTTTCCGACTTTAATTGTCAATAATACGGCTGTCTCTATTTGATATTTCTCATTAAAAAGACATAAGAACGTTCTCAATCACTATAATTCTTAGACTTTTTCAAAAAATGTTTAAAGAATATTTGAAAATCATTAAAAGTCAAAAATTTTAAAAATAAAAACACAATTTCTTTCAAAACCCTGTAATAGCTATCTAATGTAAAGAAGGGATTAAGGCCAAATGGAAATGATTTTCACTTGCTGTGGCAAGATTTTCTCTCATTGTCGCCACAGATCAAAGCAAGTTGCACATTTGAATACTCGTATGTGAATGTGTATTATATGAAAGTATACAGATTTGTGATTAATGTTGTCTTTTTCTTTTTTTTTTGAAAAAAGATTTTCCTTAATGATAGTTTATCCCGAATTTTGCAAAAATGTTTATTATTTATGTGTGTGTGTGTTTTTAAGTCAATTCTTTCAAATTATATTTATCGTTAGAAGTCGGCAAATTACAAATTGTTTTAGTTTTAAGAAATGGTGAAACAACAGAAAAAGAGTGCAAAAACATGCCGCTATTAGATTTGAATGTGACAATGTGTAAATAAGTCAATTCAAATTTTCAGACATGATTTCTATCGAAAAGTTATCTGTCTTTCACCCGGACAAGTTTTCTATAGAAAGATTGTCTGTCTCTGGGATACGTTTTTTTATAGTAAATTTGTCTATATCTGGCGCAAATTGTCTATGCAAAAGCTGTACGTCTCTGGCATTTAATGAAAAGTTGTCTGTATTTGGCGCATGATTTCTAAGAAAAATTGCCCATAAGTCTGTATTTGATCTGTATTTGGTAATGATCTGTATTTGGTGGGAGCAAAAGGGTTCTATATATTATGAGCTGCTGAAATTTGGCAAGACTATCACATGGAACCTGTCTCGAACGCAACAGATTCGTTTGAAGCGAGCATTTGCCAAAAACGCCCAGAATATGTGGCCAGATATGAAACCGTAATATTCCATCATGACAACGCTAGACCACACACAGAAAAAAAATATAGTTGTGCATGTTTACTGTAACCATTTCAACATTTGTGCATGTTTACTGTAACCATTTCAACATTTTTAATAATATTATAGTAACAGTAACAATATATATGATTGTAGTAACAATAATATGGTTAATTTACGATTCACATGATTGTATCAACCATATATATGGTTACAGTAAACATGTATATGTTTGTGACAACCATTTATATGATGAATAATTTTACCATAATTTTACCATGGTTGATACAATCATGTGAATCGTAAATTAACGATATTATTGTTACCACAATCATATATATTATTACTGTGACTATAATATTGTTAAAAATGTTGAAATGGTTACATGCACAAATGTTGAAATGGTTACAGTAACCATGCAAAACTATATTTTTTTTCCGCATGCACAGGTTGCAATACCTGTTAAAAACTATTCAGAATGAAGTGGTTGGGAAATTTTGCCTCAACCGCCTTATAGTCCAGACCTTGCCCCGTCCGAATACTATTAGTTTCGATCGATGCAGAACGCTCTCTCTGGGATACGCTTCACTTCGGAAGAGAGTATCCGAAATTGGCTTCGTGGCCTCAAAAGATGAGCAGTTCTTTTAATGCGGAATCCATATGTTGCCAAAAAGATGGAAAAATATCATATCTAACAATGGCCAATAATTTGGTAAATGTTTTTTTTTGTTAATTTTGATAAGATATTAATTTTTATTCGCTAAATTGTATTAAATTCATTTAATTTAGCAATTTAATATCATATTCGAAAGTTTATGAATACGTGTATTATTTTTATTAATTGAATTTAACAATCACCCCTTCTCTTCAAAAAAACAGCAAAGGCACCAACCAGTAGTTGTAGTACGAAACATATTTAGCAGTGGCATTTTGCATTAATTGCATTTAGCCAACCTTTTTTTTGCCATTACAGCAAATCTTTTCAATAATACAACTGCAACAATAATAATAATAATAAACTACTTATATGACAACAACAATAATAATGTCTCTTGATTGTCCATTTGTCTGAGGGTCTGTCCGTCCCTCTATCTCTAGTTGCTGTTTCGTTCGTTTGTTTATTATGAATGTTTTATGACGCTTGTAATTAAATCTCAATTTAGACGTTTTTTTCTGTTTTTTTTTTCTCCGTTAAAAAGGTAAAAAATCCACAATATTTAACTCTTGAGTTTATCTTTTAAGCCAAGTTTGTTTGGTACGTTTTTTTTTGCACTGATGCTGCTGTTGATTTTAATTTCATTCAATTTAACGCTTTTATTCCTTCTTCTCATAGATGATGTTGATGTACTCGTTCGTTCGTTCGAATGTCTGGTTTGTTTTTTTTTCACTTATTGTTGTATTTTTTTGTTGAAAAGGGGGACTTTTTTATAATATTTGTGAATGAAAGAAACTTTTTTTTGTTGGTTTTAAAATAATTAATACTTTTTTCAGTTAGTTTGGTGGTGCAAAACACTTAATGAAAGTAATTCAATTAATGTGTGTATTAACACTAATGATTTTTATATACATATAAGTAAGTTTTTTATTTAATTCACAAGTGTATATAAATAGTTTTTACTTATATAATCCGTGAATAACTTCAAAAAATGTTGTAAAGAAAATACATTATGAATTGGGGAATTTCTGTATTTAGCTGAATATAATACAAAATTTCCCATAGTTATGTTGATATTTTGATTCTTACAATCCTAAAGATTCGAAATTTTTGTGATTTTCCAAAAAAATTATTTTGAATATAAAAAACCACAATTCCAAAACAATCACAAATACCAATTTTAAGCCTAAAAAATAAATACTTGAGACATATAAAATGAAGGATACTTGACAATACATACATATATATTGTCTCAGTCTTAAAACTACTAAAATCTTACAGATACAAACATCAAGAAAAAGATTAATTAAAAAATTATTTATAAAAAACACAAAAAATAATAATAATAATAAAAATTTCTTACCTGATGATGACCATGATGGAAACCACCCGAACTTGGTTGACGATGAAAAGCACTATTCACACCACCATAGTTTTGTACACCCCCCACACCACCGGCAGCACCGCCAGCACGTGGATGATGAGCATGCGGATGGTGATGATGATGATGATGCGGAGCAAACGGAGCTGACGAATGTAACATCATACTTAAATCAGCTAGTTCTTCTTTTGCCTCGTCATCTAAATCAAACAATGGTGATGGCAAAGAACTGACTTCGATCTCTGATTGTGGCAGATCGTCGTCGTCGTCGCCTACTTCGTCCTTGTTTTCGTCTTCTTCTCCTGCGCCACCACTTTTGTTACCGTCTCTTTTCTTGTTGTTGTTGTTGTTGCTATCGTCACTATTTAGATCGTCTTTTAAATCACCTTCACTTTTATATTCCTTGCCAAAGTCAGTTTTAGTTGTTTTGCTTGCACCAGCAGCAGTTTTGGTTGTTGAGATGGAATTTTGATCGTCGTCTTGTTCTTCTTTTTCCGACTTCAAATGTTTGTTGTTGGCTGCAGCTGCTTTTGAGGTACTTGCACCAGTATCGTCCTCCTAAGAAGATAATTAAATAAAAATAAATATTGAAATAATATTCGTTGCAAAATTTTTCTGTCGGATATGTTTTCTATAGAACACACAAAAAAATCCATAGGTTATATTTCCTAAAAATATAGTATAAATTTAACTAAGCGCAAGGGTAGAATGGCATTTACAAATTTCCTTAGTTAATATAACTAAAACTTTAGATAATTTCATACATACCCTTTTGCACCAAAAATATTTTCAATTGACAATAAAATAAACAAAAAATATACCAAATATCAAATTACTAATTCCAATAGTTATATTAATATAGTTTTTAGGTAAAGTGTGTTGTTTGAATTACCTATTGACATAGATAATAAAACTTAGTTTTTAGTTTTCATATAAAAAGAAATTAACTATTTAAGCTTAGTTAATATAGCCTCGATTATTTTTTTGTGTGAATAGTTGCCTGTCTAAACGACATGTTTTCTATAGAAAAGTTATCTGTCTCTTCGACAAGTTTTCTATAGTAAAAAGTGAGTAAAAATGTTTTCTATATCTCTTGTTTGTCTTTCAGAAATTTTTTGTATACAAAAGTTGTCGAAGAGACAAACTTGATTCAGACAACTTTTCTGTAGAAAACTTGTCGAAGAGTCAAATCATATTTTTCTGTAGAAAACTAGTCGAAGAAGCAGGCTACTTTTCTATACAAAACGTGTCAGAGAGGCAGAAAACATTTCTATAGAAAACTTGTCGGAGAGTTAAATAACTTTTCTATAGAAAACGTGTCAGAGAAGCAGAAAACATTTCTATAGAAATGTGAAGATGTCTGTAATTCGGGCAAGTTTCCAATAGAAAAGTTGCCTATCTCTCGAGCAAGTTTTTTTTTATAGAAAATGTGTTTGCAACAGTAGGTTCTAAAGATATTTTTTTTATGTAGAAGTACTTGGAAACAACTATTTTCATCCTTTAAAATACATACCTCTTCACCAGCCAATTCAGCAAATTGTATAACGTCGTTAAGTATCTCGTCCAAAGGCAAACGAATGTATTCACCTAAAATTAGAAAAAACACAAACAGAAAAACATTTTTAGATAAAAATCTTCAAAAAATTTAAAAAGTATTTTAAACATTTCAGCATCCTTTTTGAAAAAAACCGACAAGATTTCTAAGAAATGAATACAATACTCAAATGGAAATAATTTTGACTTTTGTTACAGCAAAAGATTGACGGAAAGAGTTAAGAGAGTCAAAAAAAATAAAATAAAGACAAAATAACAACCTACACTTAAAGTAAAAACTAAATACAAAATCCTTTTAAAAACAAAACTGCATACAAATATTTTGATTGACAGCCTTTTTGTGAATTAAGAAAAAAATTCAAAAAAATTCTGTAGATTTTTAACCCAAGAGAATAATCAATTTGAAACAAAAACAAGTTTTGTCAATGTTTACAAAATATTTATTATTTACAAATTTTATTTTCAATATTTAAAATTAAAGCATTAAGAAATATTAGGTTTTATAAAAAAAAAATTATAGAATTTGTTAGTGAAATGCCCTAGGGTATTTGAAAATGTTAACAAACAGTAGTTAAGGTAGTTGCAGTCAATTATTTGTCATAATTTCTATTTCGAAAACACCTTGCACCGCCAAATCTCTTGATAATTAAATATTTATTTGAAATTTTTTTATTCTTTTTTTTTCTAGTTCTATGAATAGTTAAACATCATTTATTATAAAAATTAAAACAAATATGTTTAATAAACTGTAGGAGAGAAAAAATATCATTAATCATTTAATTTTATTGTAAAAGTAAATATGATTTTTGTTTAATACAGGAAGCGCAGCTGTAAAAATTATGAAATATTTTATTATGGATGGATAGAATATCGAAAAGTCGTGATCGAAATGCAGTAGTTAAAGTAATTTTAGGGTGAAGGGAATAATTATATTTATTTCTACCCTTATATGTTTTAAAATGGCGTTTTTTAAACCAACTCTAGCTATTAACAATAACTTAAAACCGTTATCGTTATAGTTAAAAGTAACTGTTAGTTAGGAGTTCGTTGTTGAAAAAAATAACAATTTTGCAAAGTTTTCGGTGACATTTACCTGTTATCCGTTTATATTAACAATTTTTAGTGGCTTCGAATACTGTTTTTGATTGAAAATTTTGTGCAAAATTTCTTCGAATTTATAAACTACCCGAGACCTTTAAAAATCTGCCGTTTGTGGTTTATTATAGAACACTAAAAGTTGTGCCCTTGATTTGATCTTAACGTTCATATGTGCAAATTTTCGAACTTTTAAAGTTATAAGGACAACATTAGCTATAATAGGCGCATATACATTAGGGTATTCAATTAATCGGGTTTCTGGTTTAATCGGTTAATCGAGCAAATAATTAATCGGGGTTTAGATTTAATCGGTTAATAATCGGTTAATTTTAAATTATTCGATTAACCGAATAATTTCTATTTTATTTTTAAATTGAAAATAAATCGAAGTATTTTGTGTACTTATTTGAGCATTCACAACAAAAAAATAAATAATAGCAAAAAAAATATGGTATTTGAGATCCTTTTTATATACACATGTGAGTTTTTTAGGATTTTATATAAATCTACTGAAATAATCTTTTAAGAAAAGAATATAATTTAAAAGGTTTCCTTTTAAACGATTTTTCTTTCGTTTTAATATAACTTAACTTGGAAAAAACTCTCTCACTGATTGTAGATGTTGAAGAAATCGAAAGTAAGGCATGAGAAAATCTTTCTCAGTTCATTGTTGAGTTTTTTTTAAGCATATGAAATCCTCCATTATACCATTGGAGTCCTTTTGGAATTTTTTAGATTTTTAATAGCTTCGTTAAGTTCTGATAAAAGACTCGTTTCAGTTTCGTATATTATCATGTCTTCCTCCGACTCATTAGTACAAAGTTCATCATGGAACATTCTAAACAAAAGGACATTTCCAAATTCCTTAGTGTCAGGTTTTTAGCTATACTTCAAAAAACTATTGCTAGATGGGAATGTTCATGAGTTGAGAAATAAAATGTCTGTGTTTAAAACTATATTTCTATATAAAGTACAAACAAAACAGAAATTTCGGTTAATCGGTTAACCGACACAAATTAATCGGTTTATTTGTTATTTGAAAATCGGTAATTTTACCGACCAAAATTAATCGGCTAACCGATTAACGGTTAATCGATTGAATACCCTAATATACATACACAGAGAAAACAGATTCGTGATTGCAACCGACAAGTTTTCTATAAAAACTTGTCTGTCTCTGGGACCAGTTTTCTGTAGAAAAGTTGTCTGTCTTTAGGACATGTTTTCTACAGAAAAGTTGTCTGTCTTTAGGACAAGTTTTCTATAGAAAAGTTGTCTGTCTTTAGGACAAGTTTTCTATAGAAAAGTTGTCTGTCTTTAGGACAAGTTTTCTATAGAAAAGTTGTCTGTCTTTAGGACAAGTTTTCTATAGAAAAGTTGTCTGTCTTTAGGACAAGTTTTCTATAGAAAAGTTGTCTGTCTTTAGGACAAGTTTTCTATAGAAAAGTTGTCTGTCTTTAGGACAAGTTTTCTATAGAAAAGTTGTTTTCTATAGAAAAGTTGTCTGTCTTTAGGACAAGTTTTCTATAGAAAAGTTGTCTGTCTTTAGGACAAGTTTTCTATAGAAAAGTTGTCTGTCTTTAGGACAAGTTTTCTATAGAAAAGTTGTCTGTCTTTAGGACAAGTTTTCTATAGAAAAGTTGTCTGTCTTTAGGACAAGTTTTCTATAGAAAAGTTGTCTGTCTTTAGGACAAGTTTTCTATAGAAAAGTTGTCTGTCTTTAGGACAAGTTTTCTGTAGAAAAGTTGTCTGTCTTTAGGACAAGTTTTCTGTAGAAAAGTTGTTTTCTATAGAAAAGTTGTCTGTCTTTAGGACAAGTTTTCTATAGAAAAGTTGTCTGTCTTTAGGACAAGTTTTCTATAGAAAAGTTGTCTGTCTTTAGGACAAGTTTTCTATAGAAAAGTTGTCTGTCTTTAGGACAAGTTTTCTATAGAAAAGTTGTCTGTCTTTAGGACAAGTTTTCTATAGAAAAGTTGTCTGTCTTTAGGACAAGTTTTCTATAGAAAAGTTGTCTGTCTTTAGGACAAGTTTTCTATAGAAAAGTTGTCTGTCTTTAGGACAAGTTTTCTATAGAAAAGTTGTCTGTCTTTAGGACAAGTTTTCTATAGAAAAGTTGTCTGTCTTTAGGACAAGTTTTCTATAGAAAAGTTGTCTGTCTTTAGGGCAAGTTTTCTATAGAAAAGTTGTCTGTCTTTAGGACAAGTTTTCTAAAATTTGTCTGTCTCTGGGACCAGTTTTCTATAGAAAAGTTGTATGTCTTTAGGACAAGCTTTCTATAGAAAAGTTATCTGTCTCTAGGACAAGTTTTCTATAGAAAAGTTGTCTGTCTTTAGGATAAGTTTTCTATAGAAAAGTTGCCTGTCTTTAGGATAAGTTTTCTATAGAAAAGTTGTCCGTCTTTCGTACAAGTTTTCTATAGAAAAGTTGTCTGTCTTTAGGACAAGTTTTCTATAAAAAAGTCGTCTGTCTTTAGGACAAGTTTTCTATAGAAAAGTTGTCTGTCTTTAGGACAAGTTTTCTATAGAAAAGTTGTCTGTAGAAAATTCTCTGTCATTCGGACAAGTTTCCTATATAAAAAACTTTTTCTGCTCGATAGCCGTTACCGTTAAAATCCATTAGCGAAATAACCACAATTATCTTACCGTTGTTCTATGAATCATTCTAAATAATTTTAGTTTTCCGCAATTGAGTTTATTAAAATCTACAGATTCAATATCTCCTTTGTTAAATTTTTTAAAATTGTTGTTAATTTGATTAATAATTTAAGTCAAACGGAAATAACCGTTTCGAATCAGTAGCCAATTGCCAGATTTTGAGGAATTAATCGAGGGAATTATTGAAAATAAATTTGTTTTTGTATTAACAAAATTAAATTTAATATAATTATATTTGTGTATAATTTAAGAAAATGTCATGATTTCATGAAATTTGTTTATAAATTTTAGGGAGTTAAAATATTTTCATACAAATAAACAAAAAAAGTTCATGAAAAATGTCTCAAAGTAAAATGAAGAGATTCGCAATATAAGGGGACTAGTTTTTTAGTTTAGCTAGGAGCAGGATCTTCAAAATTCATTTTTCGATAAAATAACACATTGAATACTTTATTTTTGTATTTTTTTTTTTATAAAAATAATTGGAACATATTTTTAGTATAAGAGTATTTTTTAAATAAACATACGATACTCTTAAAAATTCTTAGGAATTTCAATTAAAATTAAAAAAAATATATAAAACATTGTAAGAACAATTTAAAGGTTTAAAAATAATAAAAATTACAAACAGGTAAAAGTAGCCACAAAGACGTTCTTCAACCATAATTATAAACCAAATGTTTTCCTCTATTAACAGCCAAGTTTAATAACCTTTTTGAAACTGCTCTAGAACAAGGCCCACATTCCACTTGAAATTAAACCAAAAATTGTATGTTTTAGATTCATCAAGAAAATATTAAAATAAACAGAAAAATTATGAATACTATAGATGGTTGGTTGCATGCTTAGAAAGGTGGCACTTGAATGTTTATCTAACTATGGGTAACCAGCAGCAACATTCTTGGTTAACAGCTGAACCCTACACAAATTAAGAAATTGTTAAAAAAACATGGCCTTTTTCTTGTTTTAGGCCATATTGTTTATAGGGTTTTATTAAAGAATATTTGTGCTGATGTTTGTTCTGTGTTGTTATTTTTATGCTTCAAATATTTTACGAAAAAATGTTAGAATTAGAAATACAAATTTATTTTTATTATTATTATTCCGTATTTAAACCAAAATTGTGTTTATTTTTCAATTGTTGTTTTGGTATTTGTGTAATTTTGTATTTAAGGTGGTGGTTGTACGGTATGTATGTTGTTTTAGGCTTCAACTAACTGTTATTCTTGGTAACACAGTTCACAGCACATGAGTGACTACATGTAGCCAGTCAGTTAGACAGTCAGTTGTTCAATAAGAATTTGTTTCATAGCAGTGATGTACAGTGTGGTACTATACAAATTCCTATTAACCTTTTCTGCCTCATGCCCACAAAAACCAACATATGTATTTTCCACCTATGTTGTTTATTTAAAAAGGTCTCCTTAATATTTGCTATTTATTGTCTATTGTGTCCATTGAACATTTGTCATTTGGTATTTTTATTTTTCTTATGCCACAATTAAGGGCGTTCATTTCATGTTTACCAAGTTTAAATATTGATTGCCCGTTGAAAGTTTTATTTAATATTTATTGAAGATTATTGGTTGACAAGGGGTAAGATAGCATGAATATTTGTTTGATAAAAAAAAAACACTAAAACCATTGATTTACATTTCAATTGCTGGCTTTTTTGTGTGCATTCCAAAATATATCATTTAGGGTTGTTGACAGGTTTTCTTATATTCTTGTTATATTTTATTATTGCCTGTATATATGGGGTCAATTGTTTAGAAAGACTTAATAAATAATGGGGGTTAAGTATGCATTTGTTAGGGGGTCAATTTCTAAAACATCCAAGAAAATTATAGACAATTTGTAAAACTACATAATATATGGGTATTGCATGATCAACACTCACTTTTGAAGGTAATGTTTAAAATCTGTTGAATGTCATGAGATCGCAGAGAAAAAAAAACATGGTTCGGAATGGTTACCACAATTATACTGTGTTCTTTGTAACAATATATTGTTTAATTTCAACAATATTTTAGTAACCGTAAACATTTTTATGTTCATCGCAATTATACATTTGAGAATGAATGGTTCACTGAAACATAATTGGTTTTCAAACAACAAAATAATGATAAATAGGTAAAGATATTATATTATGTACAACTATTTTAACTTAAAAATACCCATTAAATGTTAAAATTCTATATGCGTACTCATAGTAAGTTTAAGATAGGAACTAAATATGTTTACTTATAATAATATGTATTTTGTTCTCACGATTTATAGAATGCTTTTGCATTAGTGTTTGTCTAACCTATGGCATTTTTACAAGTAAAGTTTGAGTGCCTGTAATTCTCATTCGCTCTATAATTTCATTAGCTATCCCAAAGCGAATAACAATAAATTTCAGTGAATTTATTAATAATACTTTAAGTGGGAATTAAAATTAAATTTTGTATTCCTAAAAATAACTTTTAATGATTTCATTGGATCATAAATATGATCACGTTGGATCATAATATGTTTAATTTGGGAGATATTATGATTGCTGTGGATCATAATATCATTACTTCAGAACATATTTGATCATAATATGATATTTTGATGATACTAATAATGATCATAAATTGTGTGGACTACAATCATAAATCTTATCATAATATGTTGATATTAGATTATGTTTACCGCAACCATGTTTTTTTCTCTGCGTGATAGTTTACAACTTCCTTGCAAAATGTGTGAAAAAAATTTATACAAGTAAATAAGGGCAGAGACATCGGATTAAATATTGCATGTTTATTTATTTGTGAAAGTTAACAAATAAGTCCTACAAAATACTTAAAATTCATCAAAAAGTAGTATGAAAATTATTCCTATTTTTAATAATTTATGCTGCTTACACAATTGTCCACATATTTGAGAAATATGGCAGATACAGCTGGTTTTTATAAAATGTATGAATTTCTAAACGAATGATTTGCGTACAAACGAATTTGTTACATAAATCACTAACAATTATTTATATTTAAAAGCTTTTATTTAACTTGCAATCTTTGTTTTTATGTTTGTTTAGGTTAAAATTTGTAACTGAATTTTGAACCAGTTCTTGTAGCCCAAATAGGCTAAAATTTGGCATGCAACTGATGTCAATGCAATATTCTGTTCGAAATCCAGTTCCAAAATTCGAACATATGTTCGAAACATTTTTAAAGCTGTTGAAATAATCTATAGGTCATGTATAAACCTGGGGGCTAATTACCGCAGTCGAACACGATCGAAACGTGCGAGTTTTTTCTATTTTTGGGATTCTCTTATTCGATATCGAATAAAATCTATAGACAATTATGATTGTGCTCGATAACGAACGAGTTTTTACTCGAATGCTAATAAGCGATCGAAATTTATTTCAATTACGAGTGCGAGAATATGCCCCCTGATGACAAATCAATAGTTTGTTCGAAAATTCGAATTTATGTTCGAAAATTTTTTAAAACTTTTAAAATAATGCGAATTCCTAAAAACTAATTTTAGTTTCTTTTTGAGGACAATTTCTTACATTTTCCAATTTCGGACTTAAAAATTTTAAAAAAAATGTCATGCATTTTAAAGTATTTTTAGAATATTTATATGGTTTTTAAAATATGTTACAAAATTCTAATTTAAATTCAAAATATTTAGAATGCTTTTATACTGTATGATATAATGTAATAAATAAGTAGTTTAATTTAATTTAAAGTTCATTTTCTTCTTTTTATATCATTTCAATAAAAGCTTCTTTAAAAATATTTTTTTATTATTAATTTTTTTTTTATAAAATTCTGTTAAACGAAAAGTCGAAAAGAAATTTGAATTAAAGAAAACTTGAATGATTAAATAAGGAATTAATTCTCAAAAGAATGAGTTCAATAAAGTATAATTAAGGAATTAAAGTTATGAATTAATTCGTAATGCATTAATGGTATGGTTAACAGATAAAATTTAATTTGATTTTGAAAATCGAATTTAGAATTTATTTATAACGCCCTGTTGTTACTCCCATAAAATGTTACCGTCAATATTTTTTTTTAGAAATTCCCGGGAAATTTCTTTATAAGTTTTCTTCTTAAACTTACAGTATTATTTCTGCACTGAGAAACCCGATTTGTTGCGATCACCAAATCGTATGATTATATTTTATCCATAGAAAATCTTTCGGTTGTAGCAACAGATATTCAGTTGACAAAGTAAAATTACGATTGAAATAACCCAATTTTTGTTAAATTTGTTTCTAAGTATATTCATATTTAAAGAGAAAATAATGACAATTCTAGTGGTTAGTTAATTCTAATTTGAAAAAGTTCTCTTTCGAAACATATCACTCATTTTTTCCAGATTTAACTCAACCAGTTTTAAGTTTTGAATTCTTTTAATAAAACAATATGTAGACTTCAAATAATTTTGACCGAAATTCTGTATAATTGTTTTAAAACGCAACTAAAAGTCTATATAGAAGGTTTTGGGTTTTATTGGTTATTAAAAATATTGTTTTATTTTAAAATCCTTTCCAATTTTTAAGATTTTACTGAATTAAGCTAAATTTGAATTTATTAATTGCAAAAATATGTAAAAAAATCGAGGTAGACGAGGTTTTATGTTTATATCTTAGCTATTTATATTTGCGGTTTATCAGAAAGTTGATAAAGTAAAATTAGTTGCGCAATTTTTCTATTCGTAGATGTCAGAGGTAAGGTTGGGTTAAGGAGTAGAACATTTCTAAAATTTCAGAACAAACTTGCTTGTACTCACTCGGCAAGTTGTTTTGTTCTTTCATTGCTATTTTTGAAATGAAAACCAGACTTGCTCTAGTAAATTTCCTAATATGAAAAGGGTCTTACGATTGAACAATAAACATTTTCTTATCACATCTAAAAGTTTTCAGCCACAACTGAAAAATTCGCTAAATATGGCAAAATCATTTCAAATTCAATTCTCGAAAAATATTATGAATTTCGTATCATTAATAAAAGTCCGGGTCTGACAATAACAACAGTATATCTGACATTTTGAACCTTTTCATAGCTCAAATTCAGAATTAACTTCCCCGGTAAAGTGAAAGTAAATTTAAGTACATACATATTTAATTGAAATGTTGGACCAGAGAAAAAGTTATAAAAACTGTATTGCAATTGAAAGATGAATCATACGATATTTTATGATATGTATTATACAAGGTGGCGCAAAAGTAATCCTCCTATCAGAAAATGCTATAAATTTTGCCGATTATTGATCAAATAAATAGTCAGCAATATTCCGCGTTCTGGAGCAGTGTAGCGTAACATTGTTTATTAACGTGTATTTCGCATGTGTTTACTACACAAATGTCAAAACAGAACTGACATTAGGGGCCTCGCAAAATTTATAGCATTTTCTGATAGGAGGATTACTTTTGCGCCACCTGTTATATATATAGAAATATATATTATAGCTAATCCTTATATGCTTATGACAGAAGTGATTCTTGGAATATTTGGAAAGAGGATTTTTAACATGTCACTTATTTTCACATAATTTTAAAATGATACCAACATTTATGTGGTATCAGAAGTATAGGGCCTATTATCAAATATAGACCAAACAGTACGAACTTTGGTAGAGCGATTTCTAAGTTGAATTTGCTGAATTTTGTCTCGATATTACATATTTAGGAGCTATAAATTGATTTTCACCGCTACAAGCGATTTAATGGACACAAGTGATCAACCAAACAACAAATATTACCACTCGTGGTGAAGGATATCCAAAAATCACGCAAGATACACTAATGAAGTAAAACATTTCGCAATTTGTTTCAATACTTCATTCCATAATTGATAATAGATATATCACTTTCATTTGGAATGAAATCTGTTCTATAGGAAGATCTCTATCATTTTATTTATATGAGTTTTTGAAATGTTTTTGCGAAAAGCCTATTATTTGAGATATTAAAAGTATTAATTGAAATAAAATTTAGGTGGCTTTGGAGGTTCCTAATAAAAAATTTCTTCAAATTAGGATTTTCGAGCTCTTTAAGAAGAACTTAGAGTTAAGTGTCAATAAAATTAGTTTGCAGATGATAAGATTTCGAAAGTTGTTATAATTTCTGAATATCTATTAACATGCCTAAACCTTTAAAAATCGATATTGAAAGTTGTTTAGATTCCTAAATACAAAATGTTTTTGCGTACATATGTGTATCATTAAGAATAAATTAAAAATAAATTAATTTTATAAAACATTTTAAAAGTTTTTTGTTAAAAGAACAGAGAAAACAGATTATTTCTTTAATACCTAAGATTAACTTAAGTTTAACCCTTCAGTGTTAAACAGTTAAACTGATGAACTTAAAACCGGCATAAAAGGTTTAAATGAAGTTTATTTAATAAAATAAACCTAATTTACATCTCAATGGAAATTTATAATGAAATTTAATATTTCTTACTTGGTAAATTTTAAAAATGTAATAACAAACCTTAATAATAATATTAATCCAATCAAAAGTGTAGTCAGTGTGATGACAGTTGATAATTATTAGTTGTTTTTTTTACAATAAATCACTTGAATAATGATATTACACTAAAATCTACTTTTTATACAAAATTATGTAGAGACTTTTAAAAACTGTAACACTTTAGTTGTTAAATAGTGTTATTATTATTTTTCGAATAGTATTTTTTTTTTTTTTAATATTTTATTGTTATAATGTATAATAGAGAATTGGGGACAAAAATATTAAAATTTCACTTGTTTATTTTGTGTTAAATTTAAAACTATGTTGTAATAGTTTTTTTATGTTTGTGTAATAAATTTATTGAAAATTGTGTAATTTTTTTTTAAATTAATGTTAGCGACGGTTATTTGTCATGATTTGTTTTTTTTTTTTTAATATAAAATTTATATTTCAAAATTATTTTGATTTTGTTTAAAATATATTTTTTAATAAATTTTTTTTACAGTTGTTTTGATTTATTTAAATTATTTTTTAAATCATTTAAATATTGCACATTTTTTTGGAAAAATTTTTAGTTAATCAAAACGTAAGATTTGAAAAGCCGACGTCATTTGTTATATATTTTCATGTTTAGGAAAAAAACGCGTCTACAATCGTTCAATGTGTGTTTAAGTATAAAAATTCAAATTCGATTCTAAATTATTGGGCCATTTGAAATAAATGGCCGACGTATTGAATTCCCACTAAAAGCGTGAGTTAAACAAAGAAACCAATAACTGAAAAACATATTATTTTAACTCTCCCTCTCTTGTACAGACACATACATGTGTAGAGATGCAAACAAACAAACTGGTATCCATTTATATCCAAAATATAACTTTAAAAAAAACGCTAAATCCAACCACAATTAATGTTGTTGTTGTATATAAACTCACTCATACTAACTCAGCAATAATGTTTATATACTACATACGTATATTTAAATGGTTTTTAGAGTATGTGCTCAGGCGCACAATTGCTATATCGTGGTATGTATGAATTAAGGGGCGGAGCTAAAAATCTTGTGCCTGTTTTTTTTTTCTCCACCAAAATTTTGTCAGTGTACCATAGCATACACTCACACTGTATACATATTACAGACAGGCAGCCTTCCAACTCAGTGTTTGTGTTGTTGTCTGCTGGCTCTGTAGAGTTGTTGTTATTGTTTATATTGTAGCTTGACTTGAGTTTTGTTTGTTGGGTTCATTCGCACCATTTACTTGAAGATTTCTGGTTTCATACTACTACTACTACTCTATTGCTCTGAATGGTGGTATGCCGTAGTACTATATACGTTCGTACATACATATATAACATAAAGGTAGTATTGTTTCAATTTATTTTTGTTTTTGTTACTTTTTTTTAGTTTTTAATATGGTTGGAGTTTTTCTTGTGTTTTATAGAACAGGTTTATTTTGTACATGTTTTTTTTTTTTCCTTTTCTCAAGTATAATTTTTCTTATTATTGTTCATTTAATCGAATTTTCTTGAAACTTTGTTTAACAAAGAAAAACAAAGTTTTCAAGCTGAACTAATTTGATTTTGTTTGTAGATAAAATAAAGATCAAGCGTCTTAGAATTTTGAGGTAAAAAAAAAGAAACTGTAATAATAGAATTAATTTAGCCTACTGCTGTCTGTTAAATTACAGAAACTGTTTCGGCTGTGATTTTTAATTTAAATAAAAAGTGGCAACTCCATTAATTTGATTAGCAGTGATGCCTACTATGTATGTTTATGAAAGGAACGCGTTTTTTGGCTTCTAAGCTTATGCAATCTGTTTTGGATTTCATTAACTCCTGTTCCATGCAAACGATGATGACTCGATAGATATCCTAAAAGTTTTAATTAAAAATTCTGTCAAGATCAGCTGTTTTGTTTTCGACAAAACATTAGCTTATTAATGTTTTTAACATTTAATGTTAACTCAGTCGAACGAAAGTATTTGAAATAGTCATTCAATTTCAGTGGACTTCCAGTAACTTCCAGTCGAACGAAAGTATTTGAAATAAAGTCATTCAATTTCAGTGGACTTCCAGTAACTACTAACTTTCGTACATACACGAAGAAAAAAAATATAGTTGTGCATGTTTACTGTAACCATTTCAACATTTGTGCATGTTTACTGTAACCATTTCAACATTTTTAACAATATTATAGTCACAGTAACTATTTATATGATTGTGGTAACAATAATATGGTTAATTTACGACGCACATGATTGTATAAACCATATATATGGTTACAGTAATTTTATCATATGTTGTTCTCAGATTATGATATCCATAAGCCGAGAGCAACATAATATGGTAAGACATTCATCATATAAATGGTTGTCACAAACATATACTTGTTTATATTCATTTCCAACTGTTATTTCGGTCAAAATGATCACCGAAAAAAGTAAATGACAATCAAAAAAATAGCAAAAGATCTGAAGGTTCATCGCCTTACTGTTTTCAAAGCCATTAAACAGTCTTGAACATTGAAAGGAAACCTGGATCCGGATGAAAAATAGGTCTAACAGATATTGGTAAGGCAAAAGAAGTCGACCAACTATTTTGAAGAGCACCGAACACTTCTATCAGAAAAGCAGCTCGTAAAGTTAAATGCTGTGATTCTTTTGTTGTGGGTTTGAAGTGGCATAAAGTTCAGAAAGATCCAGATCGCAATTAGGTAAAAAACTTAGGAGCAAAAGAACCCAACTGTCCAGAACTCTGGCCTGTGGAAAGGTATTGGGCTCTTGGAAAAAATAATTAAAGAACACATGGAAGGTATCCCAGGACATGTCCGAATTTAAGCGTAAGTGGACCACCTCGTCCAAAAGGATAACGGTGGATATCCGGAAATTTGAGAATTTTTATATTGAACGGTTTAAGTTTTATTTAACTTAATACACGTATACGTTTTTTTTCGGCTCACACTTTATATGGAAATGTTAGTCCAAGGGTCACTGAATGAAACCGTAGTAGTTAGATATCTGTTCTAAATACAGATACAGGAAATATTCTGTTCTAAATAATTTTTCCTGTAACAAAGAAATTGTTTGAATTTATAGAGAACAAAACTAAATAAATTAAAATACTGAAAAAATCGCTAAGTTGGCATTACGGATTACACGCTTACTGCTTTTTAAAATCCACTTTTATGAATCGTATGCCCTCTTAAGCGTACATTTACCCTTCGTAATTACAATATGTGATTGGAAAACGAACTAATCATTTTTATATTTCTCAAAAAAGAATTGTTTCTTTTGAAATAATTGGATAATATATTTTAAGATTTTGTAAACAAAAGTTTAAAAGCTATTTAATAATACAAAAAGTTGTTCTTTCTAAAAATAAATGTTGCCCTATTTACAAGCCCTGGCATTGTCTTGAGTGTAATAAAATATGGCCTTTTTAAAAGTTGTTTATGTATCAGTATTTTAAGCAGTTGTAGCATTCTACTTTTTCGTCCGCGGCACTTTTAACAGCAAATATAGATCTATTTGTTTGCAAAACAAAAATTCTCACTCGGAAAGTCAACATTCTCATCACGCAATAACAAGGGCAAAATTTAACATTTATTGCCTTTTTAGGGTGACATTTAAACAAAAAAAAAAAAAAAAAACACATTTTTCTCATTCACAATTTCGCCTTTTTTAGTAAGTGAAACCGAGAAAGTATCTAAACTTTGAAGGGTAAATTGAAAAGTTTTTGTCGATGATATGAATACTCACTAAATTTAAAATATAAATAAAATCAATTTAAATATTAGGAAAAATAATGAAATTTTAATTAACAAATTCATTTAAATATATATGTATGCATAGGTATATTAATAGGAAACAATCGCCCAACAATTTCAATTTCATTGAACTCTTTTTCATTTCTATATTAAAAATGTACAATTAACCTACTTAATATTAAATAAATTTTTAAAACAATTTTTTGTTGAATCATGGCAGCACAAGTAACAACTATAAAACATTATGGATTTTTTTTTTTAATTAGTAGAAATTAAGTAAATTAGTTAAAATTTTTTAATCAAAGCAAAGAAAATCGAATAAATGAAAAAAACACACCAAATGATATTGCCAACAACAACAGCAATAATGTTAAGTAATTTTATAAAGTGAAGAAATTAAAAAAAAACCGACATTTGTTAAAAGTTTATTTCTGTTTTTTTGTATAAATGTAAAATAAGAAAAAAAAAAAAAACCAAACGACTTAATAACTCAATTACATAGTGGCCATTATTAACAGGGTCTGTCTGTAGGTTTTTCAAAAAAAATAATAATTACTACAATGGCGAGGCGATGATGATCATGGCGGTGGTGTGGTGTAGTGTAGTGATGATGTTGTTGTTACATTATAATTTCCGGTAAGTTGGCGGGTTTTTTCAACTTTTATTTTCAAAACACTACAATTATGAAATGGTTAAAATTGTATAAATGATGAAAAGGAATTATTAACTACCGCAATAAAAATAAAATGGCGCTTGTGTTTGATTGCAATTGAAACAATTCTAAAGTCAGCCAGCCAGCCTAACAGACTTCCTTTTTTGTGCAATTTTTTCATAATAATAATTTTGCAGACTTTAGCTTTATTTTGTTTTTGCTTAAACTGAATTAGTTTATTATTATTGTTTGTTTGTAAATACAATTGGTCAAGTTTTTTGTTTGTTTTTTGTTTATTGTACGTTGTAGTATAATATTCGTCTGGTATAATTGAATTCATTTCAGATTTTGAATGACTATTCAAAATAATTTTAAACTACAAAGTAGACTAGCAGAAGATGATCCGTCATTATCATCATCCTCCTAGTCATTGTTGTTGTCAGTGAATAGATTTTTGTAGTATACAATTTTACTATTTGGCGCTTAAATTTATTAAACAAATCTCACTCAATGATATGGTTTAAAATTGCAAATAAGTTATTGGCCATACAATCTTTCGGGGGCATTCAATTTAAATAAAACATATTTTGTTGCTGTAGTTTTCAAATCTGTTTAGTGATTTCGTAGTAAAAGTATGTTAATTGTTTAAAATTCTGTAAAACCCTTTATTTAATGCATGATTCACATTAAAAATAAAAAAAAAAAAATTTAATCATTGTGGCATCTCCACCAACAAACTCCCACTTCAGAAAAATGCAACACTGTTAACAATGATGGCAATAATTGAGAAATACAAATGGTCTTAATATAATGGAAATAGAGAGAGAGGTGTGTTACAATACCATGTTGTTGTTGTTGTTGTTGTTGCCGTTAGTTTGTTGTTGGTTATACAAGGTGACATTTTGTGATGCAATACAAGAAAACAAACATGAATGAAAATAACAATAACATTTCGTTAATATTTATAAAAATTTAATAGATATTTACTTTAATATTTAATAATTTTGTGAGTTTACCTTTTACTGGTTACCACTGTTTATATAAAATAATAATCTAATTGAAACAGTGAATGAAATTAAAAGGTAATTCAGTTATTTTAGCAAAAAAATTTATGTTTTTAATAAAACTATGAATGAATTACATTTTTAACCAAGATGACAGACATTTATACACAGTTTTGTCTGCCAGCCTATTTAATGTTTATAATTCACAGCAATAAAAAAACATTTATTTAAGGAGTGGGTCAATAAAAAGTACATGTTGTACACCCTACACCACAATTCTTTAAAATTCTTCTTGTTAGGAATATAACATATTATTCTTGATCAAAATATATTTGAGAAATAAGACAGATTAGTTAATGCTCTAAATTTTTAAAATCGGTTGAGAAAGGAAGAGAAAAAGAATTTGGAAAATTTATAGTTTTTCACAATCACTTCATTTAAAACGTATTTTTTATTAGCAAATGTAGTAAACATAACGATATGCTTAAAGCTACAACTTAGAAAAATCATAAGTATGTATGTTATTTTGATATTGATTTTAATATTGTTTATTTTATTTAAAAGATATATGTTTTACCATTCAAACAGGAGAAACTTTTTAAAAATCTGTTGTAAAATGTTTAAAAAATTGCACTTTTTTCAACAAATGTTTATTTTCTTCACGTTATTTATGATGTTTTGAAATTGTAACTTTATTTCCAAATGCCCTACCGAAATAGGACGTTGTTGTCATAAATGTCTTATTTGTATAGGTATTCCACTCAGGTTCCTCCACAAATAAGATTTATATTAAAAGAAATCACATTTAAAACTTTTTTTGTATCAATCCATAATTGACTATAGCTGCCATATAAGTACCACTTCCGAAAATCACTTTATCGAGCATAAATCTCTTAAAAATGCTGTTACCCACATATGAAGATTGGTCCATAATTGGTCATAGTTCCCATATAAGCTCCACTTCCTAAAATCACATTAACGAGCATTAATCTAAAACGAGCATTAACATAATATTCAACAGAAATAAGTTTCCTAGAGAAATGAAATGAATCACTTCCGAAAGTCACTTGAACAAGTATAAATTTCGTAAAAATTTTGGAGTCTAAATAAAATTTAACAAAAATAAGTTGCATGTAGAAAGAAATCACGTGACCTAATTTCAGAACTAGCTTCCATTTCTGAAAATCACTTTTGTATCACTGCCCAGCAGTTAAGCAAGTAGTCAATGTATCCCTTATAGACAGTAATTGTCTTGTCACAAATATCTTATCACTTGGCTGACTCCAATTTATATATTGTGGTCATTTGACACGCATGTGCTTTTTGTAGTGCAGAAAGAAGACAATTGGTTACTTTATACATCCCAGGTAATCTAGAGTGAAGACAATTGTCACTTAAGTGTCTCGAAGTAATCTGGAGTGTAGTCACTTTAAACGTTTTGTGAGTAATTCGTTCAAACTGGTTTTATACAAATTGTGTTGATATTCCACGTAACATCCCAGCAGTTAAGCAAGTAGTCAATGCATCCCTTATAGACAGTAATCGTCACAAATGTCTTATCACTTGGTTGACTCCAATTTATATATTTTGGTCATTTGACACGTATATCCTCTTTGTGGTGCAGATAGAAGACAATTGGTTATTTTATACATCCCAGGTAATCTAGCGTGAAGACAGTAGTCACTTAAGTGTCTCTAAGTAATCTGGAGTGTAGTCATTTCAAACGTTTTGTGAGTAATTCGTTCAAACTGGTTTTATACAAATTGTGTTGATATAATTCTCATACAGTTAATTTTTATTTTTGCTTAAGTATACAGATATTCCATGTAACATAGCATGAAATCAATAGTCACTTTAGTGTCTCTTAGTAAACGTTTATTTTGTACAGCACTTTAGAAAGTAGTTACATGCTATCGTTTATTGAACTGCCTATGATATGTCTTTTTAGCCGACTATTTGAGGATAATTAGAACCCGTACATGGTAAAATATCTAGTTCTCACCCTAAATGATGGGTATAATCACTAACTCGGGACTGTCTCCTAGAACTGCTGGGTGTGTTATTAAAATATATCTACACAAATGCCATATTTTGTTTTTTAATTCTCACTTAATGCAGTCAACTAAAATTATTAACATGATACATCTTTTATGGACGCACTCCTTAAACATTTACATATTCAAGATGAGCGTACTGTTATAACATGACTACTGTTCATTTAAATTTTGAAGTTTATTTTTTTTTTTCACAAAAAACACGTGTTTTAAGTTTCCAAATATGTAAATAATCAAAATTTGTGCGTTCATTCACCATCATCACCGGCATATTTGAAATTATTTAATTTGTGTAGTTTTGTTTTGTCAAAAATCGCCAACCTCAGGGTTTTTTGTTTGGAGATTTTCTAAACTAGATTTTAATAGTAGTCATCATCATAAACAAATCGACACTCACGAAATATAGTTTTGACTAAATTTATCTTTAACTCATTGCTTTCGTCATCATCATCGTTGTCGTTGTAGTAGTAGTCATCCAACGTCATCATAACATGTTGAATTGTTAAAAAATTATCATCATCATCGTCATCATCAGCAAACTCTTTAGGTCAAGAACTTTATTACCAAAAACAAAACAGACAAATATGTATTGTACATAGTATGTGTAGTACATATAAAACGCACAGAAAATAGTGATGATTTGTGAAATAATTTGTTTAAAATATATTTCAATCGATATTTTTAAATTATTTATGCTAATTTCAAGAAATAACAAACAAGTGTTTTTTGGCTAAATAGCTTTGAGAAGAATGAAAGTTTTTTTTTTATATAAATTGAATTGTAAGGTGTAGTTAACTATTAAAATATTATGAAATTATGGATTAAAGCTCAGATGGAAATTTTAACGATCAAAGAGAAAGAGTTATGACAATAAAGACTACTATAACAATGTAAACCAGTGGTCAGCAAAAAGAGTAAATGAAACATAGATAATAATAACATGTTATGTTCTTTCCACCTCTGTTGTAATCCGATCAGCTATTTATTGTGCTTTTTGTCTGTCTCTCAAATGATATCTTTTATGAAGTTCATTGACACTTTTGTTGTTTACAGGTAAGTAACCAATTTTGTTCGGCACCTGATGGCTGCGAGTGCCGACCACTGATCTAAACTGTTGATATCTAAGCTATTCGGGAAGTTCCTTCGATTTCCGTTCTCAATTGGCATCAAATTTAACTCCTCTTAATAATCATCAAAAACTACATTTTATAATTTAAAATCTTTAAAATTTCCTCAATACAAAGAAATGTTTCTTCTTCTGTCTTATTGTTTAATAAAAACTTTACAACTCCACCCCAATTAACCTAGACCACATGTCTGTCTATGGTTTGGAGAGCTGAACCAAACAATTCATTCGGTAGTATGTAGTTGTTTTTTTTTATCAAATAATACCGGCAAAACTATTGTAAATGATACCCGGGCAATACACCACCATTATGTTGCAATATTTCGTTTTTAATATAAAGTATTCTTTTTTTTATAGTTATGATGGTTAAAAAAAGAAATACATACATAGTTTTTTTGAATTATTAAAATAAATTTTTGATGAATTTTTTGAAAGTAATGATGACCAAGTAGAAATAGTGAATGAGGTTCTTTTTATAGACAATTTACCTGCAGACAGACTGACCCAACTTTCAAGTATCAAGTATGCGAAGAGCAAAAATAAAAAAAAAAAAAAATGTAATGAAGCATTACAAAGGAACATGTTATGAAAAAAAGTAGGAGTATTTGGGAGAAAAATAAAATAAATAGTGTAACAGGATGCACACACTAGTTAATTTAATGGAAGATAAAGAGGAAAAACAACAGATGTTTTCAATAAGTAAAAAGAAACAAATTAAACTTTATAAAGTCTTGTATGATCTACTTAAAACACTGAATATGATCTACAAGGTGTAAGTCTTGGTTGGATCTAGAAAGACCCAAATAGGAATGCACACATTTTCGTAATTCTATTCCAGAAATTCGAAATAAAATCTGAGATTTCTTATAAAAAAAAAAAAAATAAACCAAAATTCGAAATTTAACTAAAAGAAATATGTAAGAAATTTTCGAATTTTTCCTTTAATTGAAATTTATTTTATCAAAAAAATTGTATTGTTTGTTATAAAAATAAGAAAAAAACTAGGATATTTTTATATAAAAATATATCTATATATCTATAGTTTTGAATATATTTGTTTTTGTAAAAGTTTTTAAATTGTATAAAATTCATCACATCTTCTTGCTATGGGTTTCTAAAAAAACTGGCATCTCTTCACCCAAACTCCCACTTACAAAAATGCAACACTGATAACAAATGATGGCAATAATTGAGAAATGGAAATGGCGACTATAGAAAAGACAGAGAGAAGGAGTAACCATAATTATAGCTGTTGTTTTTGCCGTTAGTTTATTGTTATTTTTTCCTTTCATATTGAAAAAGCCTTTATCACAAATAAAAATTCTTAAAAAGTCACTCAACTTCTTCAAAAAATTTTTAATTATATTTAATAATTTTTAATATTCTTAGGATTTGTGTGTTTTTTTTTTTTTTTAAAGCGTTATTGATAAAACATAATTGGCAATAAGTCGGTTGTCATTTCATCTTACACAACAACAATAACCATAAATTGTTTCATGACATTTCAGTGGTGTTAAAACGTTTTTAAACCGGTTATTTATTTAATTGTTTTTGTTGTTTTTTATACACCTCTCCCTTTAACAAACTAGAGTAATCAGTGGTGGACACACCATTGAAAGATAAATAAATAAACAATAATAATCATCAACAACAACAAAAAATTATTATTGAAAAAACATACAAAAAAATATGATGCTGAAAATCAAAAGTATCATTGTAATCAGATTTATTATTTTGTAAGAAAGATCAACAAAAACATTCGTCGACAAATTGAGAAGAAATATAAAGAAACGAGAAATAGTTTTAATTAATTAAAGTCGAAGGTTAGGTGAGAAATCTTGTGATAAAATCCAATGTTACTGCTTCTAAATAAAACATTTCGTAATAAATATTTTATTATTAAGGAGTGTGTTCTTTAAAAGGGCAACACACATTTTATTTAATCATATTATTGTTAATTAAAATATATTTCAGAAATATGACAGATTTATTAAACTTATTAGCTTGAAATACAAAAAATAGACAATAGATGAAAAAAGCTATGAAATTATTCAAATCATCCGAATTGACCTTAATTTCAAGATGTGGCCAGGAAACATGATTTCAAAGAGTGCAGCAAGTTTAACAAACCCTGATAATGGTGAAGAACTCAAGATGAATTCAAAGCTAACAAGTAAGAGAGCTATATTCGGCTGTGCCGAATCTTATATACTCTTCACCAAATTATACTTTAAAATAAAATTAATATTTTTTTTTTTTTTCGAAATTGTTTTTTAAAAGTTTTTTCCAATTTAAAAAAAAAATTTTTTTAATTTAAATTTTTTTTTATTTTATTAGTGAAAAAATGTTATGACAAAAAAATGTTTTTTGTGAAAAAAAAAAAAAAAATTCGGGTTAAAAAATATTTATCCCGATTTTGACCCATTGTAGGTCCTATAGCCTTATATACATCGTTGCAATGGACTTTGAAATATATATCATTAGATATCCATATTGTCTATATTTATGACTTAGTAATCGAAATATAGATCAAAAATAGGCAGGATTTTTGCTCATATCTCCGTTATTTATGGACGGATTTTGCTGATTTTAAATAGGAAACTTCTCGAAAGCATGTCTGATATAATTATTGAAGATTTGGATCCCGAAGACATCTGGGGTCAACAGACAGACGACGGACATAGCTTAATCGACTCCGCTATCTATAAGGATTCAGAATATATATACTTTATAGGGTCGGAAAATTACGAACGGAATGACAAACTTATATATACCGTTCTCACGAAGGTGAAGGGTATAAAAAGGTGAAGATTCATTTGAGGGATCAACCTAACATTTAGGGAGGGAAATGATACTGTGTATAAAATGTTCTAGAATCTTTATGTGCCGGATTAAAGCTAAGGTTGGGCTTATAATATTTAAAGTCGAAAAAGTTCCACACAGAGAAAAGGGATTCGTGATAGCAACCGAATTTGTTGCCAATCGAATGATTCGGTTGCACATATATAATTTTTCGGTTCAATCAACAGAAAGTCAGTTGCCAAAGAAGAATTTCAGTTGAAGCAACCAAGCATTTGTTACCCCTTCTAAAATGTCGTAGTCACAACTGTAAAATTCAGTCACTAAGGCATAATCATTCGATTGACAACAAATTCGGTTGCTATTACGAATCTGTTTTCTCTGTGCATATATATGAAAAAGCTAGGAAGAATTTTAATTTCAAAAACGTTCAATGTTGTGATGGAGTTTCAAGCTAAACAAAATAATAAGATTCAATGTGATAATCTTGTTTATTTTGTGGTGTTAATAAAAGCAATAGAAAAATTTGTATATAACAATTTTTTCTATTGAAAACTGTTTGTATAACAGTTTTTTTTATGGAAAACTATCTGTATAACTGTTCCTTTTATAGAAAACTGTTTGTATAACAGTTTTGTCAAAGGAAAATTTCCCATATAACAGGTTTTTCTCTAGAAAATTTTTAATTTAATAGTTTTATATAGGAAATAATCTGTATAATAGTTGTTTCTATAGAAAAGCAACTGTATAACAGTTTTCTCTATAGAACATTTTATGTATAACAGTTTTATATATCTTGTATCTATGCTCTTTAAACAAAAATAGTTGAACTATTTTGACAACTTTTAACCATTGAGCAAAAACAAAGACTTGTTTGACAACTTGAAATAAATAAAGAAAAACCACAACATTTAACACTATCGATTACAATTGAAACTTTGAACCAGATGGACGATTAAACAAAGAAAGAGGTGGGACAAGAAGAAATAATCACCACTGGACCAAAACATCAGAAATAACAACAACTTCCATGTATTGATTACACATGTACACAGAAGTATAAGTATTTTTACACCGTGTATATATATATTAAAAGCCACTACTTTTTCAAACAATAATTTCAATGGAATTTTGGTTATATTTTCAACTTTATGCTTAATTATCTTTATTATTTTTAATATAAAAAAATCAACTGTAATGAATTGAATGTGTGAGAATTATGTAAAAAGATTTATTTATTTATAGGATTGTGAGTGTATGTAGGTAGGTAGTTTTCTACTAGTATACAAACAGTATGTATATCGTTCAATACTCTTTTATTATTATTATTTTTAAATTTTGTAATAATTAACAAAAAACCACACGTTTTCTGAACAAAAATAGCTTGTCATTGAAAAACATATTTATAAACATAATATTTTATGTAAAGAAAAGAAGAGAAAAAAAAGTTTGTTGTACTACTTTGAAATAATTCTATTTTGAAATGTAATTAAAACCCCGTTGTGTGGATAGAACGAACATACAATAAAAAAAAAAGAAATATTGAATTGTATGTAGGATTTTTCATTTATTACTCAATATTATTTATTGATCAATATGTAGTTGTACGTACGATTAGGTGGCAGAAACAGCAGATACTACACAAACAACAACAGCAAGTGTGTTTAATAAGTTGGCTGTAATTAATACAGACAACAACACAAAATATGTAAAAAAAAAAACTAAAATGGCGTCCGTCGGCAAAGATGGCGTTTTTAATACAAAGATACAATTTATTTGATTTTTTTTGTAAGATAAATTAAATAAATGACTCCGTTAGAAATTGAAGCGATATTCTCTTAGAAATAAAGCTCCTCGATACAAAAATAGAGTTTTTAATTCAGCAGTCTACTCTAAATTGCACTTTATAAAGGGTGAGGCAGAATAAACGTATACACACTATTCCAGCCAAAACTTATCCTTGGTTCAACAATTTATTATGCTTTTAATCACGTTAGCTTCTAAAATTATGTCAGATATTACATTCTTTAAATCATTCATTTACAACAGTTATTTTGGTCAAAATGTTCACTGAAAAAAAGGACAGATCTGAAGGTTCATCGTCACACTATTTCCAAAGCCATTAAACAGTATAAGGAAGACTTGAACATTGAAAGGAAACCTGGATCAGGAAGAAAAAAGGTCCAACAGATATTGGTAAGGCAAAAGAAGTCGGAAAAACTCTTTCAGAAAAGCAGCTCGTAAAGTAGAAGCAAAAGAACGCGTGAACAAATTTAGGTAAAATTTTATAAAGAAAAAAAATACACCTGTTCTGTGATGGATGATGAAACTTATGTAGTGGCTGCTTTTCACAACTTCCGGTTCAAGATTTTTATGTGACTGATGGACGAGGTAAAAGACGAGGTTAAAGAACTATACCGGACAAAAAACAAATAAAATTCCTTAAGAAATTGTGGCAAGCCATTTGCAGTTCTGGCAAAATAAGCCAATCATTTGTGACATCAGACACGATAAACACAGAAAAATTCGGCTTTACTTTTCTTAAAACAGCACAGAGCCTTTATATTTCTGGACAGATTTGGTATCATGCCGCTATAGAAAAAAGGCCCTTGAGTGGTATTCAAACAATAAAGAAAATTTTGTACCACGGGAGGCAAAATCCACCCAACTGTGCAGAACTTCGGCCAGTGGAAAAGTATTGGGCTCCTGGAAAAAAAAATTAAAGAATACAGGAAATGTATCCGATTTTATGTGTAAGTTGGACCATCTCGTCCAAAAAGGTAACGGAAGCAACTATAAAATCTTTAATGAGAGGATTTCTGAAAAAAGTTAATAAATGTGTCGCCCGAAAGAATTTAGTTTACTCTTTATAAATATTTCATAAAAATTACATATATGGGGCATTTCATGTCAAGTGAACAAACTTTTGAAATCTATTGGGTAGTAATTCAGACACAATTTTTCAACAAGATCGGTCAAGAACTTTCTGAGTTAGAGGGGGTCAAAATTTGACATTTTGGCCAAGCAGTTGTTTTTTCTCATCCATGTAACTCATTACCTATTGTTAATTAATTAAGCTCAAAAGAAAGCTTAGGTCCATTCCTTTATGAGGTTTTTGGTCGCTTAGTGGGATGCGAGTGGGATATCTATAAAAATAAATATTTTGAACCTCAAGACATAAAATTTTGACTTTATAAAATTTTTTCTCAAAAGAAAGCTTAGGTCCATTGCCTTAAGAGGTTTTTGGTCGCTTAGTAGGATGCGAGTGGTATATCTATCACTATGGTGAAAATTTCATCCCAATCGGAAAACATCGACTTCAAAAGTTGGTTCACTTGACAAGAAAAAGGATCTTCACAAGAAAAAAATTTAATTTATCTTTCCATATCTTGAAAATGGACAATTTTATTTTCTTACAATTGTTGTGTGATCATTCGTTTCTGAAGATGTGGCAGTTTTTCTTACACAATTTTGAATATATAAATTAGTTTAGACCATCGTCTTGATGTTCTAAATAAGATGATAAAAGCTGTCATAAATCAACTATTCGTTATTCAAAATAGTAAAGGACAAAGTTCACTAAAAATTGTGAATTTGTTTTATAGCGTTCAAGTTGCATTCCCGCATATGAAGCTTTGTTGGCACAAAATTCGACAATTACGAAGCAAAAAATAACTTTGTTGTTTACAATATAATGTTTAATAACCAAGTGAGAATAAACGGCTGACCTTTCAAAATGACATAGAAGTTATTAAAGACAAAAACCACGTTCAAAGGATACCCCATCTGTTTTAAATCCCGCATTTTTAAGTTATACACCCAATATAATACAAAAAATTACTATACTGTGTTTATTATAGAGGCGAAGTACATTAAATTGAAATAAAACAGAGAAAAAACCTATTCATATCCATACAATTAGCTTTATTAATTAGATGATTTAATGTCATTAATATGTTTAAATATGATTTCGGGCATGTGGCCGCCGTGACAGCGGGGTGTAAGCTGGAGGTGAAATTTTTACACACCCGTCGTAGTAAACCAGGCTGTATTTCGGCAATAACGAGTCAAATATTCGCATAGACCTGGGACTTTACATATCCCCAGAGAAAATAATGTAATGGCGTCAAATAAATCACATGTACGAATCGGCATCTGATTGTAATCGCGCTGTGTGACATTTGGCTCCATCCTGCTGAAACCAAATGTCTGCAATACTAATACCTTCTAATTAAGGCATGAAAAAGTTAGAAAGCATTTATCTATACCGCTTACCGTTGACTGTACAATCTGACATCATAATTTGTGAAGTCATATGGATCAATGATTCCACAGAGCCACAATGACTTTAGGATTATCATCGCTCCAAATCTGGTAATTCTGTTTACAGACATAGCCAAAAGTGTGCTTCAACACTGAACAACATTTTCAAATGTGGATGGACACAAGTTTAATTGTTAAGCACGATGACTAATTGAGACATTTGGACCATCCTCAACTCTACGCTGTACACCACCAATCGCTTGCTCTGTGCGCACTGTATGGCATGTTTCTACATGCGTAGTATTGCGAAAACGATCCATAGTTTCTCCAATTAATCGCTTTGATGGATGATTATGAGCACCGACAAACCGAAGAGTTTGTCAAATTGAACCATGATTTTCAAAATAAATTTGAACAAATTGCAAAACCCAACTGTCAAATCAGCTGTCACAGAAACCAGTACTGCCAATTTAAAGTTATCAGCCTCTAAGAAAACACCCTTTATATTATAGAGATTAAAACCCTATGTCTATACCTGATAATGGTTGTCAAGATAAAAAATTATCAGATATAGACTCCATTTATTAGTATTATTGCTTTGTAATGACAAAATTGTTAGTGCTTTTGCTCAGACAACTTTGTCTTGACAACAAACGTCATTTATTGTTATGATAAATATTTGTCTAGAATAGACAAGCTTAGAAGAAAATTACCATCAATGAATTCGATGATTTAAGACAATTTCCACTTTCAACACTTTTCCTCTGCTCACTTATTTACCAAATCTATGTCATATTTTAATGCGTCACAGAATGTTTAATATTCTCTAAAGAGTTAAATTTAATTTATCAACATTTTCTTATCATTATAGTACGTGAGTAATTATATTATTTGCAATTATAGTTTGTGTGTAAGTAGATTTGTTTGTACTGGGTCCGTTGTACTTGGCCGATTAGCAGCTATTTTTATAGTAGGTACATATTTGTATATGTAAAATTTCAAATGTTTTTAACTGAATTTAAAGTAATTTGTTGGACTACAATAAACCAATTAGAAATTTATTGACATTTAATAAAATATGTATTTTAAAATTGAAATGGGGTGATGCAAATTTTTTGAAATTGTACTGTACTGTAAATAGAGTGTATAACTTGGGTGTATGACTAAAAAAGGCAGGATTTAAACGGCGTATCTTTTGAACGCGGTTTTTGTTTTTAATAACTTATATGTCATTTTGAAGGGTACATATCTGTCATTTATTTTCACTTAGTTATTTAACATTATAGTGTAAAAAACAACTTTTTTTTTGCTTTGAAAATTGAAAATTTTGTACCAACAAAGCGTCATATGCGGCAAGTTTTCCTTTACTTCTTTAATTTGAAAAAAGGTGCCGCTGAAGCATGCTCATCGAAGCTTATGGTGAATGTGTTCCATCGGTTTCATCGTGCGAGAGATAGTTTGTACGGTTTAGATGTGTTGATTTTGACAGGCCAGCCAAAAAAAATTTAAGACTAAGAATTGGAGGCATTATTTTATGAAGATTGTTGCCAAATTCAACAATAGCTTGCAATTTCAAAACGTTTGCGAGCAGCAGGTTTCATCCATTGAAGCTGTGATACCATAAAAGACGATTTTGTATGTCTGAAATGCTGCTTGAACGCTATAAAAGAAAATCAATATTGCACCGAATCATTACTTGCGATTAAAAATTGATCCCTTACGATAATTCGAAGCGTAAGAGATCGTATATGAAGCCCGGCAAAACCAGCCGAATCGACACTAAAGCCAAATACCATGGCGCTAAGGTAATGTTCTGTATTTGGTGGGAGCTAAAGGGTCCTGTCTATTATTAGCTGCTGAAATCTGACGAGATTATCACAAGGAATCTGAACCGAACTCAACTTATTCGTTTGAAGCGAGCATTGGCCGAAAAATGCCAAAATATGCGGCCGTAACTATTCCATTATGACAACGCTCGGCCACATGTTGCAATACATGTTTAAAAGTATTTAGATTGAAATGGATGGAAAGTTTTGTCTCACCCACCGTGCCTCGTCCGACTATTTGTTTCGATCGATGCAGAACGATTTCTCTGGGTTACGCTTCACTTTGGAACAGAGTTTCCGATATTGGCTTGATTCGTTCTTAACCTCAAAAGATGAGCATTTTTTTTTTGGCTCGGAATCAATGTGTTGCAATTAATGGCCAATACTTTGAAGAAATTTGTATTGTTCAAATGTTAACAAAGCAAAACATCCTGCATTTTTAAGTCATAAACCCAATAAATTCGTTCTTCAACGAAATCGTTACTCGGATTCAATTTACAAAACAGGGGGATAGGGTTTTTAAAAAACTCAACATTATCTGATGAGATGTTTACAAAATAAGAGCAATATCGATGTTGTCAAATCGTAGCTGACAATTTAAATTAGAAATTATGTTGAACAACGATATGTGACTACACAATTGGGGGAATCAAACGGTCTGCTGCATTATTATTGGGCTTCAAACAAAAAAGTGTTATTTTATGAGAAAACTATAAACATATGATCAATTCACAAGTTCTCTTATCAGTCATATTGTCATAATTTCCTAATATATCACGAATCGCCGGCTCGGCTTAACCGACTCTTAGGCATTCGGCGTTGGTCTCTGCTGGTTTGTTAGGATAACACAATAAACATAGCATAGAAAGTAGTATTATTTTAGAACATCTTTTGCTTGAAAAACAATAAAAACCATTGGGAAATATTAGGACTTTATGATGACATGATAAGAGACCATGTGAATTGGCCAATAGTTTAAAAAGTCTTATTAGTTTAGAACTTTTTTGTTTGAAACACAACAAAAATTTATTTAAACTATCATAATATATTAGGACATTATGACAATATCACCTAATACCAGACCGTTTGAATCCCCCAAATATTAATTTCCAAGACTATATAAAAATACATTACATATATAGATTTATTCACATATTCAATAAATACATTAAAAATGCCATTACTTGTAAAAAAGACATCAAAAAACATTTAATTTTCATTGTCATTTACGGAAATGAGTTGAAACAAATCGATTTTAGTTAAAACATGTCCTCGTCCTTAAATGACTTGTACTTCAATTATCTAACGCAAATGGAGAGAAAAAAAAAACTGAAAATCATTTAGTATCAATTACAAAATTGTTTTCTCCACATTTAGTTTTGTCTAATAATGACATTTAATACTTTAAGAAAGCAAAAAAAAAAAAAAAACACATTTAACATCTTTATTTCATTACGATTTTTTGTATGTACTTTGATTTGAAAAATTAATAGTTTTAGTTAAATGAATTTATAAAAATGTCCTTTAAAAATATTTTAGAACAAAAAAAAAAAAAAAAAAAAAAAAAAAAAAAAAAAAAAAAACTAACAACACACAACGAAGCAAAAAGGTGTGAAGTTTAAATACAGATGCATGTTTGTTTCAATGTAGATGCTTAAAATCTTGACTTGACTTAGCCAACATTATTTTTGGTCGAGCATGAGAATTTTTTAGCTGGGCATTATTAAATTTATGAGTGACTGTCATATTTTTTTTTTTATATTAGAAAACTAATAAACACAAAATATAATAAATAGTTTATTACTGAATTTCAAAATTCACAAAATCCGTCGGCTGTTTTTTTTTTATTTTCATGCAACTCACTCTATGGGGAATTGAATACATCAGTGTATTTCAAATGAAAAACACACGATTTAACAAAAGCTGAAATTTATTTAAGGCTTATGCGGGGTTTATTAATATTCAATTCTTTTATAGGATTTTATATTTCAAATATTTATTTATTTATTCTTTTCAATAAATTTTGGATTTTTCCTGGGAACTTAATGAACATTTCTCAAGGTATGATTACGAATTATTATATTGATAAATGATAAAACAGGAAATCAATACAATATTTATAGTTTCAGGGGAAACTAAGAATTATATAAATAGAAAATTCAATACAGAAAGAAGTCTATCAAAAAGTACAGTTGCCACCTTAATTTCCAGGATTTTTGACAAAAAATCGAAGATTTTGTTAATTTAGCTTTGTTTTAGATATTTAAAATTAAATATAAACAGAAAATATTATTTATATTACTACGTCTCATTTTTCCTTTTAAAAATGGAGTAAAACCAACCATTCCATTTCCCTGAACAACAATAGCAAAATACATCACTTTAATGGATTTATGGCTCTCCAAGAATATTTTGCAATTTTACGTGTTTCCTTTACAACATGATTAATAATTGCTTTCTTTTCCTTTTTAAACTTCAAGAAATTTGACATTTTCAGTTGACAGGCTGATTTTCATTTTACAATAAATAAATAACAAAAAAAAAAAAAATGAACGCCAAATTACAATAAAGTATAAAGCACCAACAACAAATATACTTTTAAAGGATGTTTGCATGAGCAACATTTACATATACATGTACATTTATTTAACAAGGGTTGAGTATGAGTATGTAGAAGACATGAAATTAAATTTCTCCACCTTCAGCCCCTTCCCCACAACTGGGTAATCTTTACCATCTATTCATTAAATTCCTATTTACATGTACATATGAATGTATTACTTATTTATTTCATATATCGTTGTTGTTTGAGTACATAAACGTGCTTAATACCCTGGATCAATATAATTTATATAAATGTTAAACTGCTAAAAGGAAAAAAAGTTTAATTTATTTTTCTTTCTTTTTTTTTATTATTGTTATAGCTATAATATTCTTTTTCTCTCCATGTGAGCTTTATTTAATGGCATAATCCAAAAAAAAAAAAAAAACTTAATTTTTCTTTACATTTATTATTATTTTTTTTTTTACTTAGTTCGTGTTGCCCTGAAAGTTTTTCATTTTTATCAGAAGCAAAAGAAGCGGCATCAACAGCAGCAGTTGCTGTTAAATGTAACACACCCCAGCAGGCCCACTGTGTGTGTTTTAATATACATGGTTTAACACTGCCAGAGATTTGAGTGGGGAAATGAAGTTATAGATTCCATAACAAAATTCTAGAATTTTCTGTACTTATCGATAAGTATAGAAAATTGTATAGTTATCGATAAATATCACAAATTTCTAAGGAAAATTTCCATAGATATTGATAATAGTTGAAAATTTAGAAAATAAAGAACATTTTCCAAAGAAATTTGTCGCTAACTCTAACAAATTGCCTAAGAAAAATCAGTAACCAGCAAAAATTTTGTGAATTTTTGTAATGGCAACTAGTTACCACATACATTATTTTGTAATGAGTGGTTACCAGAGACCTGCGCCGAATGGCTGTTAGCCGGCTAAGCCAAGCCGCCGATAAATGTTAAAAGCCGCCGCCGTCGAAATTTTTTGCGGCTTAAATCGGCTTGAAATTAGCCGCCGTTTTTGATTAAAGTTCCTAATAATATCACAAAATTTTCGGAATTTCACTTTTTAAATTTTAAATTTTTACAATTTGAGTAATTATTCTTTTGTCGGCTGACAGCCGGCTTTGAGCCGTCGCCGACATTTCTTGGAGTCAGCCGCCGCCGCCGTAAGATTTAGTCGGCGCAGGTCTCTGGTGGTTACCCAGCACATTATTTTATTTACTAGAATAGGTACTTATTTTTGTACTGGTTGGTAATGATATTTTGCATTTAGCACAGATATCTAGTGTGTTTGACTAAAAAACGAGACGTTAGCGGTTCTACACCAGTTGAAGTCATTCATTTTTTTGTTCGGATTATGTTAATTTGTATGTTAATGTTAAAACCATTGATAACTTACAATAAATTAACTCGTACATGGAGCAGTGAGTTAGCAGCTTGACTATCAAACACCAGCAAATAATGTGTCGGTTCGATTCCCACACGAGGCAATATTTTTCTGTTTTTTTTTTAGCTACATATTCTTGTTGTGAATGTAACTACTTATAACTGAGCATAATGTAAGTACATTTATAAGTAGGACCCATGCATTTTTTGAAATCTCGAATAAAAATAATTAGTTATTCAGTCAAATAATAAGTAGTTTTCAGTTTGATTCACTATTACTTGCTGGTTTACTAAGTAAGTAAAGTTTTTGCTGGGTAGTTATAACACAGACATTTGTTTATATTAAATTGTTTTGTTTAATATTGACATCAGTTCAAATAAAGTCATTTATGTATTGGATAGTGAAAAAAACTTATATAATTATTTATTTTATTATAAAGTTTGCATTGCTTTTTATTATTACTTAAAATGAGGGATTTACAATAGATGGAGTATTTTTTGAACGCGATTGCTTATCAAAGCTTATGGAGAATGTGTTCCATCGGTTTCAACGTGGGAGAGATAGTTTCTGCAGTTCAGAAGTGGTGATTTTGACACGAAATACAAAGATCGCCCAGACCAGCCAAAGAAGTTTAAAGACCAAGAATTGGAGGCATTACTCCATGAAGATTGTTGTAAAACTCAACAAGAGCTTGCTAAATCATTGGGAGCTACTCAAGCAGCAATTTCAAAACATTTGCGAGCAGCAGGATTCATCCAAAAGCAGGGAAATTGTGTACTATACCAATTGAAGCCGAGATTTGATTTTGAATGTCCGAAATTAAGCTTGAACACTATAAAAGAAAATCAGGTTTGCACCGAATCATTACTTGGAATGAAATATGGAACCATTACGATAACCCGAAGCGTAAGAGATCGTATGTGCAGACCGGCAAACCAGTCGAATCGAGACTAAAGCCAAATATCCATGGCGCTAAGGTAATTCTCTGTATTTGGTGGAAGCAAAAGGGTCCTATATATTATGAGCTGCTGAAATCTGGGGAGATCATCACAGGGAACCTGTACCGAACGCCACTGATTCGTTTAAAGCGAGCTTTTTGACGAAAAAAGCCCAGAATATGCGGCCAGACATGAAACCGTAATATTACATCAACGCTAGGCCACATGTAATAACTGTTGAAAATTATTTAGAAAGAAGTGGTTGCCTACTAATTGTTTCGAACATTTTGTAAAGAAATTTGTCTAGTTAACGATAACTAAAAAAATGTCTTAAGAAATTTGTCTAGTTTTCGATAACTAGGAACACTTTCTACATAAATTTGTCAAGTTATCGATAATTAAGAACAGAGATTTGTCTAGTTATCGTTAACAGTGAAAATTTTTCTAAAGAAAAATCTCTAGTTGTCGAACAAGGAGAATGTTCTAAAGAAAATTCTCTAGTTATCGATACTTCTTATCTTTCTAAAGAAATTTTTCTACTTATCGATAACAAGGAAATCTTTAGTTCATGGATCATTTTCTAAAGAAAATTCTCTAGTTATCGATAACATGGAAAATTTTCTATATAAATTGATAACTGGGAACATTTCCAGAAGAATTTTTTTTTTGTTATCGATAACATTTCTAAAGAAAATTATTAGAACTTTTTATATTTATTGATTTATCAATAACTATAAAATTGTATAGTTATCGATTGTAATTGACCTTTTTGAAGGGATTTTATTAATATTGTCTTAAATAATTATTTGTTTTTTAAAACTCTCAGCATAAATGCTTGTATTCAATTTCAGCGGAGTATGTGTATCAAACATTTGGTTGGTTATAAGCAGTGGACTTAGTTCTTAATATCGCCATACGTACCACCACCATACGAATAGAAGTTCGTTTTATTTTATTTTCTTTATATATTTTTTTTTTTGAGAAATGATCAGAGCATGATTTGCTAAAATAAAATCTAAATCATATTGCATGTATGAGTATGATACCCTAAATACATAAATACATACACGCACACTTTCTTTAACACACACAAAAAATATATATGTATGCATATGAGTGTGTGTAATGTATGTACGAGTATACAATGGAGGAAACAGCCAGGCTTATTGCCTGCCTATAGGCGTTAATAAAAAAATGTGGAAAAAAGTTTGCTGTATGTACAGAGCTTATTTGTTTGCTTGTTTCTTGGGGAGATGGTGGTGGTTGGATTTTGGAATAATGACGGCAGTAGTAGTAGAGGTGGTGGTAGCTTGGTTGGGTAATTTAGTAAATCTCCTGCTATATTTGCTACTTTGATTAGTTTCTATTTTTATATACATACATACTAATATACATATATTATTTGAAATTTCCGTAAACTTGGTTTTACTTTCTTTTTTTTTTTTTTTGTTTGTACTTTTTTTCGCCTGGCTCGTTGGCCATTATACGAATAATGACACCAAACCCCAACAAGGTCTATTGTATTTTAATCGCCCTAATATTATAAAGAAAATAAACGCGTGTTTTTATATTTATCTAGTAGATTAATCGTTAGCCATATCGTAATATCGTCATATGGCTATATCCATTACATTGTTGTTGATTTAATACCATTAGTTGTTTATATACGTTAATATTTACAAACAGAAAAGAAAATCTTTGTATATACTCGTATAACGAATAGTTTGCAGGGTTTAAATAAATTTACTGTCAATATGTACAATATATTTAGGCAAAATAGGTTTTACATTTTTATCAGTTCAAAGCAAGCCGTTTATGTACTTAAAAGTCAATTTTAAATTTCTATTATTTATTTTATTATTTATTATAAAGTTTGTATTTCCCTTTACTTTTTTTAGTTTATCACCTACGAAAATTAACATCTTATCATAAACAATAAACACAATAACAAAAAAATCTTATCAAAATACTTTATTATTAATTTTTTAAAAAAAATTTAGGCCATAAAGGAAAATTGGGGGGTAAAGAAGGGATCACAAAAATATCATGCGAAAAATAATATCAAAATAAATATGATTTGCAGACATGTACTTGTCAGATAATTATTTAACACTAGCTTGACCCGGTGCGCTTCGCTACCCCTGTCGTAGTAAAAATCGTTCCAGCCGTTTAGTAATTATTGTTTAAGAACTAAAGGTACCAATTTTACCAGTTTTTCCCCCTGTTTATCTCTTTCTGGTAAAAATATAGAAAAAAGTTATAGCCTATTGACGCTTCCAAGTAAGGATCTATATACGTTCCAAATTTCAATAAAATCGATTTAGCCGTTTAGGCGTGATGCTCAAACAAACAAACAAACTTACAAAGACATTTATATACATACTAGCTTGACCCGGTGCGCATCGCTACCCCTGTCGATGTAAAAATCGGTTCAGCCGTTTAGTAATTATTGTTTAAAAACTAAAGGTACCAATTTTCCCCGTTTTTCCCCCTTTTTGGTCCAAGTATTGAAAAAATTTATAGCCTATTGACGCTTCCAAGTAAGGATCTATCTACGTTCCAAATTTCAATAAAATCGGTTCAGCCGTTTAGGCGTGATGCTCAAACAAACAAACAAACAAACAAATAAACAAACAAACTTACAAAGACATTTATATAGACTAGCTTGACCCGGTGCGCTTCGCTACCCCTGTCGTAGTCTATGTTGGAAATTTCAATAAAATCGTTTCGGCCGTTTACTATTTATTGTTTAAGAACTAAAGGTACCGGTTTTCCCCCTGTTTACCCCTTTCTGGTCCAAGTATTGAAAAAAGTTATAGCCTATTGACGCTTCCAAGTAAGGATCTATCTACATTCCAAATTTCAATAAAATCGATTTAGCCGTTTAGGCGTGATGCTCAAATAAACAAACAAACAAACTTACAAAGACATTTATATATTTATATAGATTTATATGGATTTTGTATTGTAGTAGTTTTAATTTTAACACAGCAAACATGTTTGGTAAAATTTTAAGCTATTAGGGATAAATTGTATATTGAATTTAAATTAGGAATACAAACAATTTTACTAATATTTAGCACCAATAGGTGAATTGGAAATTAAATTCTCGAGACATGAAATAATCAAAGCATACTTAATAAAAGTGTTAAAAAACAAAATACATAGTTTAAATTTATTGAAACGAGTAAAAAACTTTCAGAACGAAATAAGCCAAGCATACAAATTGTAATTCTTATTATAGAATTACAATTTGTAAACATTTAACAAAATTTTTATTTGATATTCAAGGCAAAGGTTTTATTATAACAGATACTACTCCATTTCCAATTGTATTTCAGAAATTTCCAATTATATTTCAGAATTTTCTAATTGTATTCTGAAATATAATTAGAAATTTCTGAAATTTAATTGTAAAATTCTGAAATTTAATTGGAATTTTCTGAAATACTATTAGAAACTTCTGAAATACAATTGGAAATGGTGTAGTTGCAGAGGCATTTTTAATAACAAACATTAATAAATATTTTGTCGGTTTGCTAATATTTTTTTGTAAAAATAAGTATAATAGGTAAGCAAACTTTACATTATCTAAGTTCTCATCTTATTTATAGTCAGTTACGTTCAAGGAGTATGTATATCAGTTAATGCGTTGAATTAAGAAGGGTCTCAGATAGTGTAAATATAACTTAAAAAAAATATTAATAAATGTTTTCAAACTTACCAGTTTCATTATCAATAGTAAATGGTATGCCAGCCCATTCGTCACCCAAATGATCATCATCATTGTCATCAATATCTTTTGGATCATACTTTGACTATTTGAAGAAAATGTGAAAAAAATGTTAATGGTAATCAAATTAAAATGATTGTAAGCACAAATAATAACTTTTGTTTATGATTGAACTTTGACAAAAATGGAATGAATTTTTTTCTTAGAAAATTTCTGGGGAACCCCAAAAATGTATAAATTTGCAAAGTCTTATCCTGTGCTTCCTAAATAATAAGTAGTTTTTAAATAGACCGTTTTGTTTAACAACCCTGAGTATTTAGATAAAAGCTGACTTTCTTATGGGGGGTTATCATACACGCTGAAAAAAAAAAATAGTTGTGCATGTTTACTATAACCATTTCAATCAACATTTGTGCATGTTTACTGTAATCGTTTCAACATTTTTAACAATATTATAGTTACAGTAACTATTTATATGATTGTGTTAACAATAATATGGTTAATTTACGATTCACATGATTGTATCAACCATATATATGGTTACAGTAAACAAGTATATGTTTGTGACAACCATTTTTATGATGAATAATTTTATCATAATATTTTGTTCTCAGATTATGATATCCATAAGCCGAGAGCAACATAATATGGTAAGTCCATCATCATATAAATGGTTGTTACAACCATAAACTTGTTTACTGTAACCATATATATGGTTGATACAATCATGTGAATCGTACATTTACCATATTATTGTTATCACAATCATATAAATAGTTACTGTAACTATAATATTGTTAAAAATGTTGAAATGGTTACAGTAAACATGCACAAATGTTGAAATGGTTACAGTAACAATGCACACCTATATTTTTTTTCTGCGTGTAGTGAGACTAATTCAGCAAGTTGTGCTGAAATGTCTTTGCATACAAAGAAAATAGTTTATTTACATGGTAAACAAGTCAGCAGGGATGTGATGGGCTAATAAACGTAAAAATTTATAAATATTGGTCAACAAATACGGTTTTTAACCCTAAAACTGCAGACATTTTTAGGCTGTTTTCATATGGAAACCCTAACTGACAATTAATACAATGTCAGTAAGAGAAAAGCTGCAGATTTTCATTCATTCTGAAAAGCTAATGAATTCAAATGTAGATAAACTACTTAAGTTTTAACTACAGTTTAAACTGTCTATATTATACTGTAAATAATGCAAAACTTTTAAGCTTTTAAGTTTAAGAGTAATGCAACAAAAATGGGCTGGTATTTGTATGAAAATATTTTAAAACTTTAAGTAAGCTTGCACTTAAGCTTTTATATAAAAAGTTAAACTGTAGTTAAAATGAAAGATTTGATTTATAATGGAAATAAAAACAATTTAAATGAAATATTCATATTTAATGACATGTTATGATCTTAAGGGAAATGTAAGCCCAGACCCATTAAGGATATATCCCCTGTTAAACATAGCTTAAACATTATATATAGCATTATATATTTTCATGTTTTGTTTTTATGTAGATCTAAAATATTATTCTTTTCATTTCTTTATTACCAATTTTGTAAATAAGTCCCCTGTGGAATAGAAATAACTTGTAAGTCACCTTTTACAGAATGTCTAAAATGTGTTAATTTACCGCTCCAAAAATAACTACGTCATTATAAAGTGCCAACTGTCTTTTATATAAAGTGTTAGAACTAGATCCTTAACCCCAAGAAGCCAGTCATATAACTAGTTCTGTGTCTGTTATTTTCCCTCTAAAGTTATTTAAATTCATAAAAAATGCCATGTGATTTATATGTTTGTAATATTTAATTGTTAAACCACAGTTGAATTTGTTTCCAGTTTAACTAATAGATCTTTCATGAATGATTAACAATGTAAATGATATAGAAACACATGTGAGCAAATAATTATGGGAGAAAAATTTTAAATATTCTAAAATCTTATCAATTCTTTCAAAATATATGCTAGATATTAAAAACATAATAAACTCTATTTAAACCATTTAAATTTGTGTTGTTGTTAAACAATTTATAATGATAACATGTTTAACAATTTATTTTTTTTTAGGTTTATTAAAAATATATAAAAGTTCTCTTAAATTAAAATGTAAATGAACATGAAATGAGAGTATGAGAGCAAAAATGAGAGCGTAAAACCATAGATTGAATGTTATTTAAGTGAAATGATGAAATTTTATTTAAACAAATTATTAAATTTGTTTTATTGTAATTAATATATGAAGTATTTGTTTGGGGAAGTAAAATATAACACTTACATTATCTAATTTGAGTGATTCTAAAGCTTTTAACTTTTCGATATCGTCATCATTAGCTGAAGATGATTGCAAAGCTTTAGCTGAAGTACCAGTATTAGCCAATTGGGCTGGGGTAAGACTATAGCCCAAATCGACATCTTGTTTCCACAAAACTTCAACAATTTCGCTTTCCTATAATTGTTATTATTTGTTTTTTATTTATTTTTTTTTATTTTTAATTGAAAATTGTATAAAACGCCACCAATTGAAAGAATTTTAAAAAATAAATACAAAAAGAAAAGATAAAGAAAGAAAGAAAAGAAGAAATAGAAAATATAAATAAATTGCGCATTATTATAATAATTGTTAATTAAACATTTTAATACAAAAAAAGAGAGAATTGTAATTTGTATGTTTTTTTTTTTTTAAATAAAACCTACTTTGTAAATATAATGCCGCATTTTGTTTGATTTAATGGGTCAGCTTTACTTTAACTATGCTAAGATTTTGTTAAATAAAGTTTATATATTTTACAGTAAGATACAATACAATGATAAATTTACAAATACCAATAACTTGATCTGAAATTTAAATAAAAAGAAGACCAATTAGTTTTCTTTAACTACAATGAATTTGAAATTAAAAGTTCATGGCACAAAATAATCTAAGCATTCCTAATAAAAGGTATAAGAAACTAAATAACTTGAGTGATACAAAATACTAAATTCATTTGAAACTAGTTGAATAGCTTAAAATGTAAAGGAAATAACTTTGAGAACGAAATAAGCTAAGCATACATATTGTAATAATATTAAAAATTAAACATTTTACGAAATTGTTAAACGATATTCAAGGTTTGTATGAGCAGCTCGTTTTATTATAACAAATTCCAGTCGCTTAGGCATTTCATTTTTAATATTTTATATATTGAAATTTTAAACAAATTTCTTCTTAAATTTTATTTTATAATTTTTAATTATGATGTAAATAACATTATTAATATTTAGTTTATGTTAGTTGTTAAAACTAAGAAGCCCTCCATGACTTTGTCACTACAAAATCAGTGACAATTGTTCAATGTTAAGAAATAGAATAGCAATAAGCGGCAACTACAAGATTTCATTATTAAATTTATAATATTCATGAAAAAACTTTCATTTTAACTTTTCCCGAACTTAAACGAACATAATTGTTTTAATAGCAGTAGCTAGCTTTCATATCCCCGGGGGAACAACGAAAAACAAGTTAAAGTGCTATATTCGAATCGTATATACTCTTCAATTATCCTTTTTTGTGAAAAATTAAAAAAAAAAATTATAAATAAAATTATAACTATAAACTAAAAAATTATACTGATAAACAGTTTTTGTAAAAAAAATTTCGGGTTTTAAATCTGTTGTCCGAAATTGTTCCATTGTCGATCCAAATTTTAATGTCGTATACACGGATGTTCTAAATAACTTTCATTTGATATAAATATTGTCGTTTTGCAGAACTTAGTATCCGAGATATAGGCAAAAATTCGAGGTATTTGTAGTATTTTGCTTAAATCTCAACCAATTTTACTGATATTCCAAATCAAAATTCTCATGAATATATCTACTCTTTTGTTCCGTATGATATCACGGAGCTTTGGAAACATGATCTCAGACACATGTACAAGGGTGGTTCCAAAAGTCCGTGCCTTTTTGAATGAAACAAAGGTTTTTGGATAAAAAATCATTTTAGTTTTCAACATTGTTTCCTTTGAACTCTATGCACATTTTTCAACGTTTGTACAATTTTTGTATCCCTTCCAAAAAATAAGATTTGTCGACATAATCAAAATAGGTATTTGCTTGTGAGATGATATCAGCGTTGGAGTCAAATCTCTTTCCGACGAGCCATTCCTTCAGGCTTGGAAACAAGAAATAGTCACTCGGGGCTAAATCAGGAGAATAGTTCAGATGAGAGAGCAATTCGTAGCCTAATTCATGGATTTTTGCACCCTTTTGTGCACCCGATTGTGAGCAAACGCGGTAACCATCTTGTGGAAAGCTTTCTCATACCCAAGTATGAAGGCAGTGCTGCCCTTTCAGTTAAGAGGCGGGAAAATCAAAAAGTAACGGACTTATTGACCAGAGATTTGGAGAAGATATTAAATGGAAGTTGGTTATTTACATGGCTTTCCAATACGTCTACAACAATTTAGTGAATGTAAACAAAAAGTGACCGGCGATGTGATTGAACCGAATTTTTTTATCAGTCAAGGTTTTTATTTTATCATGGTAAAGTTCACGAACGAGCAACGGTGGAAAATTATAAAAAAAAATTCGACCGAATTTTTGAGTTAGTGTTCTTAGCTTTAAGAGTGCTTACTCCAATTTTCGGTCATAATAATCATTGCACCAGACTGAGCGCAGAAACAAAATATAGTTGTGCATGTTTACTGTAACTATTTTAACATTTGTGCATGTTTACTCTAACCATTTCAACATTTTTAACAATATTATAGTCACAGTAACTATTTATATGATTGCGGTAACAATAATATGGTTAATTTACGATTCACATGATTGTATCCACAATATATATGGTTACAGTAAACATATATATGTTTGTGACAACCATTTATATGATGAATAATTTTGTCATAATATGTTGTTCTCAGATTATGATATCCATAAGCCGAGAGCAACATAATATGTAAATGGTTGTTACAAACATCAACTTGTTTACTGTAACCATTATATGGTTGATAGGTTAGGTTCCATGTGCAGCCGCTCCTCAAGCAGCTCATTTGGGTCCATTCAAATCTGATCCCATTGTGATACCCAAGGGGTAGTCGTCAGGGTGTACTTCCGTTGGCTCCAAATTAAACCAACCAGATTCCCGGATGAAGGAATAGATTCGTATCAGATTCATTCTTGATAGCTCGTCCAAACATGATAGGAATAGAGATCCGAGGATACGTTCCCTCAGGTTTGTCAGAGCCGGACATTGGCAGAAAAGGTGATACACAGTCTCTTCCTCTTCTTCATTATGGCAGCTTCTACAGTAATCATTGTACCGTAGGCCCATTCTTCTAGCATGTGTCCCGATTAAACAGTGTCCTGCTGTAATAAAGGAGACAATTAGCCTTATTTGCTCACGACGGTAATCTATAAGTAGATTCGTCCTGCTGGCATCATATACGGGCCAAGTCGACCACGCTGTAGCACAGGAAGGTTCACTAGTCCACCTGTTTTATGCAGTCTCATATAGTTTCTGCTGAAGAGCCATCTTGCATTTAACAAGGGAAATACCAGAAAAGGGGTCGATCGCCTCCTCACTCATCATCGAACCCTTTTTGGCCAAATCATCTGCTATACAATTATCCTGATTTCCATCGTGTCCAGGGACCCATAATAGGGTTATCCTAGAATGTCTCGCTGTTCGATAATACCTCAGCCAGTTGGATGCACGTTTAATGGCAGTAATTTCCACCTGAAGAACAGTGCAGAAGTTAGGTAGCCTAAAGAAGGATTTTATCCCTTTATATGGTTGATACAATCATGTCAATCGTAAAAATGTTAAACATTTTGAAATGGTTACAGTAAACATGCACAAGTGTTGAAATGGTTGCAGTAAACATCCGCAACTATATTTTTTTTCTGCCTGTGGTTGTGCATGCTATATTGAACAAGTTAACATATTGAATGAAGATGTACCGAAAAGATTCCTGATGTAAGGGTTTCAGTTCAAAATAAGCAAAATCAGTCGTTTCCAAGGCGTTCACAGAAATTGGTAATCTGTCAGTAGACATTGAAGGGAATTTAGCTGGAAGATCAGATAAACTCACGATCCAAAGCCTGTTAATCATTTAAAGAGCCGAAACTTCTTTGATTGGGGTTTGCGAAAGTTTTTTATTAACTCACGAACTGAAGGGCAGAAACTTTTCCGTCTAAGCTCTGCGAAAGTTTGAAGAAAACCTTGAAATTTACATAAAAATTTTGGCAAACACACTTTCATGATCAAATTAACTCATGAAGTGAAGCCTCTTGATCAATTGAAGTGCCGAAACTTCTTAGATTGGGCTCTGCAAAAGTTTGAAGAAAACCTTGAATTTCATCGAAAAATTATTTTCAACTTTTTATAATTTTTTTTTTTTAAATTTATTTTCTATTTTAATATGTATTAGAATTAAGGGCAGTTAAATTATTTATATTTATTTTATTAATTTTTTTCATTTATTGTTTAAAACATTTTCATTGTATTGCCACTAACTGTAGATAATTTTAATTTGAATAGGTTTAGTATTAATTTTATCACTATAACACCAAAATGTTAAGTATTTTTCAATATTTTTTTTTTTTAATTTTTTAAATATTTTGTTTTGATTTTATTCACAACATATTTTTTAATTTATAACAATTTTATATAAACAATTTTACTTTTAAAGATCAGATTTCTTATATAATTTTTTTTTTTTTTTTTTTTAATTTGTTTGTTTTTATTTTTTATTTTTTTTTGAATTTAAAACAAAAATATATTTTTATATTATGACGTTTTAAAAATGTATAACTTTTATTTATTAGTTGTTTATTTTTTTTAGATTTTTTGCAATATTTTTGTATAAGCGTCTTTATTTGTTAATTGTTTGAAAGTGACTATTTCTCCTTCTCAATACTTTAAGACATTTGATTTCAATGGTTTTATTCAAATTGGCCTAAAAACCTCACGTTAAGTTAACAATAATATAGAAAAATAATAATAATAAAAACAAATTATGTGGAAAAATTTAAGAGAATCTATTTGATTTAGTATCAACTCAACTTTTGCGAATGTTTACTTATTGCTTTATTTTACAATTTTCAATTTGTTTTTAGCTTTATTTTTTATTATTCTTATACTTTTGGTTCTTGTGTTCTTATTCAACTGATAAGACAACCAAGTTATTTTTTCAATTTGTTTTTTTTATTCAAATAGCAGATAAGGCTCTCAGTTGTTATAATGTTTCTGAGTTTTTTGAAATTTAATAGATACTGGCTGTATTTAAAAAAAAATCTGCTTCATATGAGTAATGTACTCGTATAGTAAGTAGTAGTATTTTCAAGACGCTTTTAATATTATTTATTTGAAAAAAATCTCTTTAAACATTTTTAAGAGAGCGGCAAATAATGTCAAGTTTTAAAATGAGTTTGAGATTTTCCGATGTCAAAAATAAATAATTATAATGGCGTTATTTTTTCATGGCAACAATTACGGCTTTATTAGAAATCTTTAGCAAAAAGGTTAAAATACTTTAAACTATTTGGTAATGTTTTAAAAATATTTAAGAAAAACACACACGGGCAGCAAAGCTTATCTAAGTAGCACCATAAAAATACCTAAAAACGACAAAGATTCAGAGGCCGAATTAGCACATTCTTGATCGAGTAAAAGTAATTGTTATTTTCTTATTGGAAATTATGGCATTCGATATTGAACAAGAAATCTATTAAAATTTAGCTATAGAAATTATTTTTCGTTATGAATGCGTTAATTCGGTCCCAGATCTAATAACTAGAAGATGAAAAAAAAAAAAACTAATTTACTAAAAATTAAACATTTTACTAGAAAACTCGCATTCTATTTTCCTTTTTTCAACATCTGAAAAATCGCTAGTAGAGTCAATTTAAATTAATTTCATAATATTAGGCATTAAGATAAAAAAACATAAAATTTAACAACGATATCGTAAAACTAGACCATAAAATAGATACAAATGGGTTGGACTTAAGCAAACGAACTCAGCAAACTTATGATTGTTTTGTGGCGTTATCTTTTATTTAAACATATATTTAAAAATACATTTCTTATAGAGGCACGAAGTTTAAATACGCAATACAACAATTTTCCTAAATATTCAAAACATTCGCAATAAAAATGGAGGTATAGTCAGAAAGTTGTTGTCAGAAAGTTTTATCGGACTGTTTGTTTATATAGCAAACTAGCTTGACCCGGTGCGCTTCGCTACCCCTGTCGATGTAAAAATCGGTTCAGCCGTTTAGTAATTATTGTTTAAAAACTAAAGGTACCAATTTTACCGGTTTTCCCCCTGTTTACCCCTTTCCGGTCCTAGTATTGAAAAAAGTTATAGCCTATTGACGCTTCCAAGTAAGGATCTATCTACGTTCCAAATTTCAATAAAATCGGTTCAGCCGTTTAGGCGTGATGCTCAAACAAACAAACAAACAAACAAACAAACAAACAAATAAACAAACAAACTTACAAAGACATTTATATATTTATATAGATTGTTAAAAAATCACTTAAGCCGAAAGCAGTGCTCGGCAGAAAAAAATGAACAAGCCACAGTATTAAATGTAATGTAAATGCTCAATCTCGAATTTGTTCATTTTGGCTCATTTTTACGAGTTTCGCTTAAATTCATTTTGATTAAAATTTAAATAGTCGAGTAGATGGTCGGCTACTGTTGCCGACCACTGTCCTTAATAAACAATTGTTTAAGTGCAGTTAGCAATCTTGAAGAATCTTATATAGCCACTATTTGGCCAACAAATCAATATTAAACCAAACTAATAGAAACTAACCAAACTAACCTAAAGCAGTGGTCGGCAGAAAAAAAAAACAAGCCATAGTAGTAAATGTAGTGTAAATACAATAGTTTTTATGCACAATCTCGAATTTGTTTCCCTTTGGCTTATTTTTATGAGTTTCGCATAAATTCGTTTTGATTTAAATAGTCGATTATATGTTCGGCTCCTGGTGCCGACCACTGTCCTAAATGAACAAGTGTTTATGTGCAGTTAGCAATCTTGAAGAATCTTATATAGCTACTATTTGGCAAACAAATCAATATTAAACCAAACTGAATGTAAAGGTTTTTTTCAATATGGACATACACATTTTTTGTTTAATACAAACGCACTCTTAAACTTTATTTATGATCTGACAATATCAATCAATTGGAATTTATTAAAAATTATTACAAAACATTCTGAGTTGCTAGTGTTGACTTTAAAAGCGCTTGGTCAAGTTATTGTTTGTAACAATCGTTCCAACAGACAGATTATGCGAGACAACATATTCACTTTTGAATGTTTCAGTGTCAGAGAAACAATAATGTATCGAAAATATCGCATCCATAATTGCTTCAGTTTAAAAATAATCAAATCCAAGAAGATTAAATAGTGGACAATCTACATAATTTGGATATTATCGTAAAGATTTTGGCATACACCATTACAACATGAAATTAACTCAGGAAGTGAAGGCTATTGATAATTTAAAGCATCAATAAGTCACTTGTACAAGTACTTGTAGAGACCCCAATGTTTCCATAATAATATGTGACCGTGGATTTCATGCTCGAGGCGTAATTGGATCGCCATGTTACGATCAATGACGTTCGGTATTATGTAGAATTTCCTTTAACCGGAATTGGTTAGATTTAACATCAGTGTGATAAGTGGTTCCAACAACATACTGGTGACACATGCTGTTGATGGAAAAGTAATCGTGCAATATTTAACGAGTTCGAAAATACCAACGTTCCGTCTGATATCTGTGAAAGAGTTTTAGAAAATAATCATGCTCATTGACATGTGTACTACATGTAGAATAATTGTTTGCCAGATACCTCAATTATTCCGTGTTTTATTTTAAAACTAAATTATTATTGGAAAATTCAATAATAATCACTATGTTTTGTAGTAATAAACTTCATGGAGAGAATTAGCAAGAACCATTAAGTTTGACAGATAATTCGGATTCCTATAAGACAAATAATCTTTCAGAAAGCACAATTTGTTCGAAACAAAAAAATGTTGGAAGTCATTGGATTTTGTACTTATCTCAGACATTTATGAACCAATATGTATATGCAGAGGACACGATTTGCGATAAAATCATCTAAGAAACCATACAACAGTCATTACTGGACATTGGGATTTAGGTGTACATTCACAGAGGTTGAGAATCACATACAACGACTTCTGTAGAAGGAAGATGAGACCACTGAAAATCTTCTCTGTCAATGTCCAGCAGTGACTCTTGGTCAACAAATACTTTTTGACAAAAGCTGTATATCCAGAGTTGATTAAGGCAAGATCCACACCTTCATTAGAACAGCTGGATGGCAGGAGAATGAGGGTGTCCTAGAAACATAGGACGATTAGTGGGATGGATACAAGGTATCACAACGAGGCATACACTTGGACCCATGTGAAAAAAAAACTTTAAAGAAAATGTATAAAATATTAAAAATAGTATCTTCACACATTTTCTTCAAGAAGCTTAAAATAGATGGCGTAATTTAGATATGTGTAGGATGCACAAGTTAATGTGCTAGGTAAGCATGCAAGTCGTCTTGAACTCCCCTTCAGAAAAAGGAGGTAACGGTTTTCCACCTTCTCTGCATATGTCCAACCCTAAATGTCAAGATAAGGACTGAGATCGAAAAATTCTTAACACTCGTTTTTCATTAAAACTTTTAACCCAAGTATTATTTGATTTTTTTTTATCAAGTTACCTTAGTAATGTTTAATGACAATTATGTTCATTTGTTCTTAATCTGATTAAAATGGGTGACGAGAAAAAAGTCCATACTAAAATTATTAAATATTTTCAACAAAACCCAACATGATCCTACAAAAAGTTGGTCAAACAATCTAAGGTTTGCGGTCAAACTGTTTCTAATGTCATTAAACAGTATAGGAAGAACTTGTTCGTAGATATAAAACCTGGTTCAGGTAGAAGGAATGGTCCACATGATGTTTCTAAAGCCAAAAAAATAGAAAGCATTTTCAAAAGATCTCCAAACACATCCGGTAGGAAAGCAGTCCGGTTAGCTCAGTACTCCGACTATTTGGTTCAAAAAGTTAAAGCCAATGCAGTTTTAAAAACATGGTAAAAATTTAGAGGCCAAAGACAAAGCACGAAAATTTAACTCAAGTTTTATAAAAAAAATATACCTGCTGCATAATGGATGACGAAACGTATGTTCTGGCAAATTTTTCGCAGCTTCCGGGTCAATATTTTTATGTTGCTGATGCTCGAGGGAATGTTGTAGAAAAGTTAAGGACCCAAAAGCAGAAAATGTTCGCAAAAAGTTCTTGGTATGACAAGCAATATGCAGTTGCGGCAAAAGAAGCCAAATATTTGTTACAAAGGGCTCTATAAATACCAAAATTCCATTCATAAGACTTTTTAGTGTGTCCACTAGTGGTAAAATAACAATAATGTGGTATTTGTACCAGGAGAGGCCAATCATTCAAACTGGCTGGAGCTAAGGCCAGTGGAGAGATATTGGGCTCTTGTTAAAAGAGAATTGAAGAGCACAAAAAAGGTGTCCAAAAGTGTGGTAAATTTTAAACGGAGATGAACTACCTGTTCGAACAAAGTGACAGAAAGCACTATAAAAACCTTAATGGAAGTGTTTCCGCAAAGGATCGAAAATTTTAGTGATAAGAACTATAATAATTTCAATAAAATAAAAAATAAGAACTTTAAGTTTAGGGGTTTAATTTTTATTAACATTTATGTATGTTAAGAATTTTTCGATCTCAGTCCTTACACAGATTCCTGGGCAACTATATACTAACCAACTTTGGTGAGTTATCTGGGCATAGACTTAATGAGCTATTAGCATACATTACGATATAAATGGAAGAGTGGTGTGAACTTGTTAAAACGGGGTCCTTTCGACTCTACTACTTGACTGTTTGCGCGCACTGAACTACCACGATAACCAACCAACCAATGTTCGCGCTGAAATATTTTAATTAAATTTTCTTATAATAAATACATATATGACTAGATTCGTTTGTCATGCGTGGTTGGAACCATTTGGTCCCATCATGATGACTGAAGTAAACACATTCAGTATGTGGAACTAATTCAGTTCCCCTGTTACTCAAAAATTGTACTTAGTCTGTGACTTTCCCAACTTGTTTGGGAATTTCCTTTAATTTAAGAAAAAAAAAAAAAGTATTTCGAAATATTTCTTAAATACAATAACTATATTTAAAAATGTATATTATCTTAACATTCATTTTGTGTGGCTCATCCCACTAATGGCTGTGATTATCTATGGTTTAATCTTTGGCACAAAAATCACACAAATTTAAATGTGTATTTCATTTTAATCCTTTTTCTTCGTGTACCTGTTTCAAAGGGGGTTTCCTCCTTTGCGCTCTTTATTGTTGGCTTGTCTTTTAATCTGTCCATAATCTGATATTTTGGTTACTCTTCCTCCTTTAATTTTGTTTCATGTTTTAAAGAATTTGTTGTCTTGATCTTTTGTTAAGTTGTTGACTTGTCAAAGGATTAAAATGTTGATTTTATGTTTTTTTGTCGTGTTTGTTCAAAGTCTAAAGAAGCATTCAAATCAATTGTTATTATAAAATTGCAGTTTTGTCTTCGATTCTTTGAGGTTTTAGGAGGTTTTAACGTGTAGCAGCGTTAATAATGCATCATTAATGCTTTAATTTGAGATTTGTTTTTTTTGTGGGCTGGCATGAATTGGCAGAAAATATTTTGGTGAAATTTATATTATTAAAATTTTGGAAATGTGAAAAAAAAACTTAAATAATTTTCAAAAAAATATTGTATTTTTCAATCACAGCCATTTTATAGTTTTTTGTGATCTCGTTTATTTAACAAAATGTTTGTCAAACATTCGCTGGGAAATCTATTGAATATTTTATTAAGAAATACCCAAAGATCAAGAAGTTTTCAACAATTAATCTGTATACCCAGAACAAGTAGCATAATTAAATATTTAAACAAATATACAACAACAAAAAAAGAAACTATTGAAGGAATTACAAAAAAAAAAAAAAAAAATACCAAATACAAACTAAGAAGCAAAAAAAAAAAATTAAATAGCTGACAGCTTTAGCATGACATTACAGAAAATGCGAACAACAAAATACTGTCACAATGACAGTTGGTAGAGTTTTTTTGTTTGTCTCTTTCATTGGTAACGCTGTACACACAAATGGCTTAATTAAAATGTTTTGAAGCCCAGCCATCATCGTCGTACAGCAGCAGTCAACTACTTTGTAAAATAACTGAAATTTTAAATTGGAAAAAAATATATATGTATAGGAAAAAAAAAGAACTGAATGAATTTGTTGTATGGCATAGCCGTTTATTTGAAAAGAAGCCAATTGAGTGCCTTTTTGTGGATTTTTTTTTTTTAAACTGCTACTGACGATTGGAGGAGCTCTTACTTTTGCCCCTTTCTTTCATGACGTTTTTAAATTTTCTTATAGCAGCCATTTTCATTTTTTTCCCTTCTCTCGTTTTACTTAACTGTCAAATGACATTTTCAATTGTGAAGGAAATTTTTAATGAAAATGTAAAAATTAAAAGAAACAAAGAAAACAGCCTACTGTTTGGGCAAAACGACTAAGAAATACCCTTGAAAGAAATATGGTAAGAAAATTCTTTATCAATTTATTTTACAAAAAATATATTATAATTGTTTAATATAACCGAATATTGTTTTCATGTGTTAGAACTAGGACATTCACAAATTTTCACAAACTTTCTATTCTCCTCAAAAGGGAGTTTTTTAAATATACTAACATTATGTAAAAAAAAAACGAATCGAACACAAAGATTATGAGATTATTGTGGAAAAACAGGCATTAGTTAGAAACGATTTAGTATTGAAATATACGTCCAATTTTCAAAGTGTCGGTTAAGAGCCTACAGGCTTGACTTATACTTACATAAACGATCATGAATGCAAATAGAATTAAACTTGAACTTGTTTGATGAGATCCGATGTATCACAACTCGTTGAGAGTGATCTCTATGAAATCTCTACTGGCGTTGTTGGACTCCGAAACGATCGGCTAGATCGTTTTAATATGCTCTCCCTTTGGAAAGTACCAAATAAATGGCTATTAGATCGGACAATCTTCGCCTTAAGTAACGGCTAGATCGTTTTAAGATAATCTTCGCAGCTTTGATCTTAAAAAAAAAATCTAACTGGATCAGGCATCGATATGATGGCTGATATCACAATCTGAATAAATGTGGAAAGTGACGAATATATTGGTATTGGTGGCTTGGACGATATTCGCCTTAAGTCTGGACTAAATCATTTCAAGATTATCTTCATGAACCGGACAGTGAATTGACATTGACAAGATGGCTGAAAACTCTACTACCGACCTTAGTTTGTAAACTATTGATTGTGAAACCAAAGATCGTCCAATTTTATATCTTCAATTTCAGTTTAGATCCGGCAGCCAATTGACATGGACAAAATGGCTGGTATATATCGTGTTCTACATAAGTTAGAAAAGTGCCGAATCAATTTGTGTTGGCTCGGACGTTCTTCGCTGGACTGGATGGTTTCAATGTTACCTTCATTGCTATGATCCTTTAAGGCATCTAAAAGTCTAACTGGATCAGACAGTCAATTGACATCGACAAGATGGCTGATATGTCGATAATAGAACTTAGTGTGCAAAATATTGATTGTAAGACATGAGGCGAAACTTCAATTTCAGTTTACATCTCCATTTAAAATCCACCACAGTTTGGAGGATTTGCCTCTCTTGGAACAAATGCCACATTTTTGTTCTTGTACCACTTGTGACAGCATGCGAAAAATAAGTGGACACATTAAGGAATCTTATGAATGGAAGCATCCTCTTTTGTAATCATTCCTTGATGTAAATTTCGGTATTTATAGAGCCCTTTGTAGCAAAAGCTTGGTTTCTTTTGCCGCAACTGCATAAGCTTGCCATACCAAAAACTTTTTGAGAAAATTTTCTGCTTTTGGGTCCAACATTTTTCTTCAGCATTCCCTCGTGTATCAGCAACATAAAAATATTGACCCGGAAGCTGCGAAAAATGTTCCATACGTACGTTTTGTCATCCATTATGCAGCAGGTATATTTATTGTATAAAATTTGACTTCAATTCATGCTCTGGCTTTGGCCTGTAAATTTTTAGCACAGTTCCTGTCAGGAACTTTTTGAGCCTTGTATGTTTTTAAACATTAAATTTTCGTACATATCCTTTCCTACCGGATGTGTTGGAAACTCTTTTGAAAATGCTCTCTATTAATTGGCTTTAGAAACATCATTTGGACCATTCCTTCTACATGAACCAGGTCTACTATCAACGAACAAGTTCTCCCGATAGCGTTTAATAATATTGGAATCAGTTTGATCTCTAACAAAGATTTCTCATACATTCTTTTCCGAAACAAATAGGTAACCCAAACTAAGAAGTCTGAACACTATAGGGTAGCATATAGAAATACACATTCTAAGTATTGTGACGGCTTCCTTTATGTTTCTAATAAAAAAAAAATCTACTTAGAATATTAAATCCTCCATAGGACATAAAGTATTGTATAGATTGATTTAAAACAAGTACTTTGTATAAACACGCACGTATTTACAGCAACTACCAACAAACCATTCCATGCCATCCCATCCCATCCGATTCCTATAAAACAGTTTTTTTGTTTGTGCAAAGAAAATCATGTATTTACAAGAAACCAGAAGTAGCTGTAGATGTAGAGCTAAAAAAAAGCAGGCGGCTTTTAAAAGTATGTAAAATAAGGAAAAATCGAACAACAGCAAGAAGAAAATCGAATGAAGGAAAAAAAAAAAAACAACGAATATTACACAAAAAAAACAAGTAATCAATCATTTGCAATGGAACCACGCCTATGCTACCCGGTGATTAGTCAGCAGAAAATAAAATATGGCTAAATATTGTGTGTAGCTTGATGTAGTTGTGGCATGAAGTGGCGGCACGGCGGCATCATTGGTGTTATCCACCACTGTTATTTAAGCTGATGCTGCTGCTGTGCCGTTGCTGATGCGACCGATAGATGAATGGATGGTAACTTAGATACCATCGCTCGCTTATCCTCTATAAGATAGACAAGGAGGCCATTTAAACTCACACAAAAACACACAGCAGCCTCCTTTTTTTTAGAAAAAAAAAACACATTAAAAGCACCCTATTTTTAGGAACAAATTGAGATCATGGTCTCTTGGTCTCATTTCATTTAATGTCATGCGCATGTTTTATCTTGTTTAAGGGTTGATTTTCTTATATACTCTAGTTAATATAAGTACATTTACAAATACATATAGTTTAAATGTATTTGTGTTGTGTTAAATGTGTATGTGCAACACCATCATTTTCTTGGAATATGGGACCCATATTGTAGAAATTTAATTTAAATTTCATTAATTTATCTTTCGTCTTGGTCTAGTGAACCAATAACTTGAAGTTTAATTAAATTTTATTTTCCTATCGTTTCACGTTAACGCCAACAAAATTTATTTATTTAAGTATTTGAGATACATTGTCAGTGTCTGATAAATGGTTGGAATGTTGGAAATGCATTAATAATTTTGTAAAAATAAACTAAATAACTGTTATTAACTGTCACTTCTAAAATATGGAATATTTGATAAGGTATTCCTTAAACGAAACACTTCTTTAACAATAATCAAATCCCTGAGAAGATGGATTTATTATTCAAAATTTTACGACCGAAAATAAATTTCAAGCTATTGGTTAATTGTTGTTGTAACAAAGAGCTGTTGTCGAAAGTTCATTCCTACACGCAGAAAAAAAATATAGTTGTACATTGTTACTGTAACCATTTCAAATTTGTGCATGGTTACTGTAACAATATCAAAATTTTTAACAATACTATAGTCACAGTAACTATATATATGATTGTGGTAACAATAATATGGTTAATTTACGATTCACATGAATATTTCAACCATATATATGGTTACAGTAACCATGTATATGTTTGTGACAACCATTTATATGATGAATAATTTTATCATAATATGTTGTTCTCAGATTATGATATGAGAGCATCATAATATGGTAAGTCCTTCATCATATAAATGGTTGTCACAAACATATACATGGTTACTGTAACCATATATATGGTTGAAATATTCATGTGAATCGTAAATTAACCATATTATTGTTACCACAATCATATATATAGTTACTGTGACTATAATATTGTTAAAAATTATGATATTGTTACAGTAACCATGCACAAATTTGAAATGGTTACAGTAACAATGTACAACTATATTTTTTTTCTGCGTGTATGGAATCAGCTCCCGGATTAACAGAACTGTCGTTCAGTAGACTATCATTGGCTAAGTGCAGGCAAGGATCCAGGTCAACCATTTTGGGGGGAAAATAAAGTAAAATATATTTTTCTTTTTCGGTTTTTTTTTGGTGGGAGAGGTTAATTTAATTTGTTCATCCCCCTGGATCCGCGCCTGGCTAGGTGTAACTCGACTTATTTCAAAACGAAGATCCAATTGCCATGGGTAGTGGGCTTAATTCTTTGTTTTATTATAAATACATGAAAATTGACCAAGAATGCCGGGTGTCACTAGAGGCAATTCTTCGTTTACCATCGTATAGTTTCCTGGACATTAGGACATATGAGGCATTAACAGAGATGCTGACCACCATGAATTGGAACGAATTCTGAAGTGATATTGGCATTCCTTTCTGATTTCACGCAAATTTCATTTAATTGTCAAAGAAAGATGAGAGAGCGAAGGAGACCAGAAAAATCTGACCCAATATGTTTAAGCAGAGGACGCGATTTGCGATAAATCTGCCAATAATTTATCTAAGAAACCTCTTAGCGCTCACAACTGGACACTGGCCATTTGGTGTACATGCTCAAAGGCTGAGAATCCCATACGACTTCTGTAGAAGTTGAGACCACTGAACATCTTCTCACCTTCATTAGAACAATAGGATTGCTTATTCTCCAGGCGTCCAGAAACATAGGTGAGATGGATACAAGGTATAACAACGAGACATACGCTTGGACCCAAATGAGCTATACTTCCAGCGGCTGCAAGTTAAATCTAAGATGCCACTTTACAAAAAATGCAACATTAAAAGATTTTAATTTTAATTCTCTCTATTACACCAGACACCTTTTATTTATTATATAAGTATATTTATAAATCAGGAGCGTTAATGTTTATGTTTATTTTATTGCCAAATGTTTTGCCAAATGAATAAAACTTTTTCCATGTTAAATGTTTAAAACATGTTTACACTTGTTGGTGGAATGTTCACATCTCTCGGGATTATAAACGGCGTTTTTATAGAGGCGAAGAACTTTAAATTGATATAAAACAGAGAAAAACGTTTCAATTGGCTTTATTAATTAGAAGATTTTATAGTATTTTTGTTGAAATATTGGGTGTATGACTTAAAATTTTTAGCTTTTGTTTTGAAACATTTTTACAATATAAATTTATTCAAAGTATTGGCCTTTTTTCATCTTTCTGGCAACATATGAATTTCGAGCCAAAAGAACTGCTCATCTTTTGAGGCCAAAAACTAATCAATATCGGATAATCTGTTCCAAAGTGCAGCGTATCCCAGAGAAAGCGTTCTGCATCGATCGAAACAATAAGCCGAGCGTTCTCATGATGAAATATTACGGTTTCATGTCCGGCCAATGCTCGCTTCAAACGAATCAGTTGCCTTCCGTACAGGTTCCTCTGATGGTGTGGTCAGATTTCAGCAGCTTATAATAGTTAGTACCCTTTTGGTCCCACCAAATACAGAGCCTTAGCGCCATAGATATTTGGTGTTGATTCGGCCGGGCTTCACAACCGATCTCTTATGATTCGGGGTATCGTAATGGTTCCATTTTTCATCGCAAGTAATGATTCGGTGCCATAATGATTTTCTTTTATAGCGTTCAACCATAATTTCGGACATGCAAAATCGTCTTTCAAGGTATCTTAACTTCAATTCGTATGGTACCCAATTTCCCTGCTTTTGGATCAATCCTGCAGCTCGCAAACATTTTGAAATTGCTGCTTGAGTATTTCCCTATGATTTTGCAAGCTCTTGTTGAGTTTGACAACAGTCTTCAAGGAGTAATGCTCATATTTTTGGTCTTCAAACATTTTTGGTTCCGTGTCAAAATCAACACTTCTGAACCGCACAAACCATCTCTCGCACTTTGAAATCGTTGGAATATATTCACCATAAGCTTTGGTGAGCAATGGGTATGCTTCAGCAGCACTTTTTTTTAAATTAAAGAAGTAAAGCAAAACTTCCTGCATATGGCGCTTTGTTGATAAAAAATTCGACATTTTCGAACAAAAAAATGAACCCTACAAAATGACAAATAAGTTATTAAAAACAAAAACCGCGTTCAAAAGATACGCCATCTATTGTCAATCCTGCATTTTTAAGTCATGTACCCAATATGGCCTCGGACGTGTTGCTTGAGCGTACCTGGAGGGTCCAATTTTTTACACACCCTTCACAGTATATCAGACACCCTTCACAGTATATATTTGGCAATAACGCGACGAACATAAAAAATAATCTAATGACGTCGAATAACATGAACGAGATGGCCAGTTAACAGGTTTATTTCTTGAAATGTTTCTCTCATTTTGAATTGATTGTATAACATGAGTGACATGTGGCATCATCCTGCTGAAACCACATGTCTGTAATACTAATGCATTCCAATTGAGGCACAAACAAGTATGTAAGCATGTCTCTATACCGCTCACCGTTGACTGTAACGTTCTGGCCTTCGTTACTTGTGAAGATATATGGACCAATGGTTCCACCGGCCCATAAAGCGCACAAAACAGTGAGTTCTTCTGGATGGAATGGTGTTTGGACAATGGCTTGAGGATTATCATCGCTCCAAATGCGGCAATTCATGATTTTCAAAATAAATTTGAACAAAATGCAAACGTTGCTCTGGCGTGAGTCTATTCATGATAAATTGGCCAACCAAACTAACCGAGAATTGTCAAATCAACTGTCACACAAAACAGTGCTGGTAATTTAAAGTTTTCAGCCTCTTGTTTGATTTACTGCTGTGATTTGACAATAATTTTAAGACGTCTAAAAGTAAGCTCTAATGATTTTTTAGAAACATTGTTCATATTTGAAATTAAAGAAAAAATCTTTGAAATATTTTTTCAGTTTTAAAATTCATCAATTTAGATTAAGAAAACTACAAAGTTTTTAATAATTCATTTAATTTAGATTGAATTTAAAGACATATTGACATTAAAAACCGTTAAAATACAAAATATTGACATAATAAACGAAAAAGGTAAAGATTTATTAAATCTTATAATATAACATCAAAATAAACAAGTGTTATGTTTAAAAACAAAAAAATCGTTTAAATAAAATCAAACAAAATCAAGGTGTGATCATTAATGTCTTTTATATGATGGCCATTTAATAGATTAAAACGAAAACCCAAATATCAAAGAGCTAGATTTTATCTTATATAAAAGAAGAAAAAAAAAAAACAAACCCAATTCTAAACATAAAAACAAATAATCAAAAGAAGCGCTTTTTGAAAGCAAAAGATAAATGGTTTATTGATCACAGAGATCCTTTTTACGTTTTTATATATAAAAAACAGTTTTAACCTCAAAAAACCTGACACTGATGATGGATTTAATTTTGATTCTTGTTTGACAAATAGTTTTTGGTTTCATTCCATTTCTTTTTTGTTTAAGTTGCTGTAATTTATGCCGCCTTCAATAAAAACCACAACAAATCCAATATAGAGATTTGCTCTCTGTTTTAAGAGAAAGAAAAAATAGCCTCATCATGACAATAATGAGTTCTATTTCACAAGTGCAAGAAGATTACATTTAGCAGAAGAACAAGAAGGAACAACATGAACAAATTTGTTTAGATATTATGATAATGCTCTGCTTCCTTGTTCTCTGTCTCTGTATTTGAACTGTTGATTTTTGTTCGTTTAAAGATCATTAATAAAATTTGTTTAAAGATCATACAAACGATTCATCAAACAGTGATGTTGACACCACCAACTGTTTGTTGGTTTTTGGTGTAGTTGCAAATGCCTTACAGTCGTTTTACGCAACAGGAGTTGTTGGAAGTTCGAGATGTAGGGGGGGAAAAGGAGTTTATGAATGTTCATTGGTCATTTTGTTTAAGGGTATGTGAGTGAGTATTAATCATTTGGTCAATTACAGTCAAATTGTTTGAAAATTCCACTTGATCATGTTTATGCCACCTACATGGAACTTTGTATGTGGTATTGCAACATGAGTTTCAATTTTTAAATTATTCTGTTGGTTATTTAAATATTTTAAATTAAATACAACTTTAGTATATACAACTTTAAAAGTTTAGCGTACAATCAGATTCAATTCCTATAAGGACTAAAATCATTTAAACTAGACTACATATGTTAAAAATGTGCATAAACTTTAAAGAGCGTAAATATTCCCCCTTCTACACCCTAAATTTAGACGAATACACTTACAACAAATTCAGCCTACCCAAATAATTATAGATTTCTTGTTTCTTCTTTACTCGTCACTTAACTATTTTCCTCTATAATTGTATATTTTTGTTGTAAATTGATTAAATTATGTACAAAGTGTTGGAAACTTCCGGTACAATTCCAATAATCAAGCATAAAAAAACAAGTGGCATCATTGGTTGGCTATTAAGTGCTACTGTTGCCGTGTTTTGTTGTTGTTGCTGTTGTAAATGTAGTCTTGAATATGTTAATAAAAATGTTGCGTGCGAATATTAACAGAATGACGTTGCAAACATAGACTAAAAAACACCCAACTATAATTTCAATTTCATTGCAAAATTGAAATTGAACAAAAAAAATTTCAATTTAATTTTTGATTTCTATAAGATGGCAACATGCAAAGAGCAGCATAAAACAACCATAAACTGTAGTGAGCGGTGTGTTGGTTTGTAAGCAATTAACGGAACTTTTTTTTTTGTTTTTGCAATTACAAAATTAAGTAAAACTGTATAAAGGCAGAGACAGTGTGGCACAGGATAAAGAATACAAGAGTAGAATGTACTTAAAATGCACACAATTTTCTGTAGAAAAAACAGTTATACACAAAGTTATATAGAATAAACTGTTATACACAACTGTTATACGCAACATTTTCTATAGAAAAAACTGTTATACACAAAATTTTTTACAGAAAAAACGGTTATACACTAAATTTTCTATACGAGAAACTATTAAACACATGATTTAATAGTTTCTCAACTGTTATACTCAACATTTTCTATAGAAAAAACTGTTATACACAAAATTTTTTACAGAAAAAACGGTTATACACTAAATTTTCTATACGAGAAACTATTAAACACATGATTTAATAGTTTCTCAACTGTTATACTCAACATTTTCTATAGAAAAAACTGTTATACACAACATTTTTTACAGAAAAAACGGTTATACACTAAATTTTCTATACGGGAAACTATTAAACACATGATTTCTATAGAAAAAATGCTCTTAAATACACATTTTCTATAAAGAAAGAGTTTTACCCAAAATTTTTATAGAAAAATTTGCCATATGCTAAATTTTCTGTAGAAAATCTGTTATACACAAAACTGTCTATAGAAAAATCTATTATACTCAAAATTATACAGAAGAAACTGTTATACACAACTGTCTAAATACTGTTATACCCAAAACTATCTATAGAAAAACTGTTATACCCAAAATGGTATATACAAGAAACTATTATACACAAGATTTCTATAGAAAAATACTGTTATACACAAAATTTTCTTTAGAAAATATACTAAATTGTCTATAAAAAAAACAGTTTTACAACATAATTTGTATAGAAAAAACTGGTATACGCAAAATTTTCTGCAAAAAATCTGTTATACACAAAACTGTTATACTCAAAATGTTCTATAGAAAAAAACATTGAACAACATAAAATTTTCTATATAAATTTTTTACAAAAAAACAAAGTATATAACGAAAAAAAAGCTATTAAAAAAAATATTTTTATGTTGGGTGTATGACTTAAAAATGCGGGATTTTTTCAAATATTTAGCTTTTATTTTGAAAAATTTTTACAATATAAATTTATTCAAAGTATTGGCCATTGTTAGCTATGACCCTTTCCCATCTTTCTGGCAACATATGATTACGAGCAAAAAGAACTGGTCATCATTTGAGGCCAAGAACGAATCAAGACAATGTCCAAAGTAAAAACGTATCCCAGGGATAGCGTTCTGCATCGATCGAAACAAATGGTAGTCCCGGTGAGGCAAATACTCCCAACCACTGCATTATAAATACTTTTTAACAGGTATTGTAACATGTGGCCGAGCGTTGTCATGATTAAATATTACGGTTTCATGTCTGGCCGCATATTCTGAGCTTTTTCGGACAATGCTGGCGTTCGGTACAGGTTCCCTGTGATGATCTGGCCAAATTTCAGCAGCTTATAATAGATAGGACCCTTTAGGTCCCGCCAAATAAAGATATTTACCTTAGCGCAGGCGCGGAATCGAAAAGTTTTCATATAAAAAAGAAGACAAAAATAAAAATGTAGAACAAATTTTGATTTCCCTCTCCCCAAATGGTTGACCTGGATCCGCGCCTGCCTTAGATCCATGGATATTTGGCTTTGGTGTCGATTCGTCTGATTGGCCGTTCTTCTCCTACGATCTCTTACGTTTTGGGTTATTGTTAATGGATCAATTTTCCTTTGCAAGTAAAGATTCAATCATGAAAAATCCTTTTTCAAAGTCTCTCGGCTTAGCCAATTCGTATGATAGCCAATTTCCCTGGTTTTGGGAGAGGTTTTACAACAACCATCATGGAGTAATGCCTCTAATTCTTGTTCTTCAAACTTGTTTGGCTGGCCTGGCCAATATTTTCTTTCAGAGGAGATTAAAGATCCACATAAAATCAAAATAAAGATAGATGAAGGGACGGGAAAAGAAAATAGATATCGAAAAACAAATGTACATTTTTAGTCAGATAGTACTTGAATGGAAAAGTTAAGGAGACAGCGACACATTTCAGATGGCAGATATTACAAAATATCACTCGCCAGTCCAAAATATGTTCCCTTCTAAGCCAGTATTACGAACCAACGAAGACATTCAGTCGCTCGATGCCGATAGTGGATTGATCCATTATATAATCTTAAAACAGGGGGGTTATTTTGTATTCGAATATATTGCGAAAATGTTTTCATTCGAATCGAATTACACGATAACCAATATGGTCAGGTTTCTGTGTCCTCTTACTTGAGTGAAATTTTCGAATGTTTCGCAATCTCGTACATAAATGCTCGCCATTCCTGGACTAGTTCGAATTGAATAATTCAATTCGTGAAGGTAACTTCTAAAGAAGTGATATACTACTCTAGCAGTTGCCACCAGATTATGACTCAATACATTACTAAATTTTTGATTACCTTTTTAAAATGTAAATTAAGAGTGCCGGCGCTAATGCCCATTTGACTTCCATATTGAATCTCCAGAATAGCATCTCAGAAGAACTCTCAATATTGCTGCACAAGTCCCTCCACGAATCACATTTGCAGATACTCAACTGATTGTTGAAATTGTTCATCAAGGGTTTATAAAGAGTCCTGAACTCTACTCTGAACTGTACATAGCTAAAATGTCATGGAATTTTATAATATTCAATATCACGATAGCAATTTTCCCTTCGAGGGAAATGGATATTTCATGGGAACATAAATTTCACATGTTTTTCACAATAGGAGTGGTTTAAAACAATTACAGTTTTTTTCCTTTCTACACTATACTTAAAGTTTAATTTTTTTTTTTAAATTATTTCATCATTCAGAAAATTATATTTTTCCAAATTGTATCACTTCATATTGAACACACTGTCAATAATACTCAACACACTCTAATACTATATTTGTAACTTTACAATAATGGCGGTAAGATGATGACCTGCCTGGCTACTGAATTGCGCACAAATTATAGAAATTAATTATTTAAAATAATAATAATAAAAAAACAAACAAACAAAATTCTTATAATCACAAGTCATGTAAAAACATGAAGAGGCGTTTTATATAAATATACATACATATGTAGTATATTTTTCCAATATATAAATATTTTGTTTAAGGAATTCGAAGTTAATTACATAAATATTTAATGAAAATTTATTTAAAGTTTTGTAAAATTTGTAATATTTTAACATTACCGAAAGATGTCGATGCATGTGCTTGTAATCGTCAGCGATAAACATGTTTAATTAAGTTTCTTTTCACCTTGATAAATTACTCAAAAAATCCCAAAAATTCACAAATTTTTTTTATGTCTTATCGAAAATATTGGAAGAAAAATCTCTTTAGAGCAGTAGATTACACGTTTTGTTATAGACTGATTTTAGTTTGAATAGAAAATAAAAACAAATAATTAAATCCATATAAAATGTTTTTTTTTTTTTTTTTTTTTTTTTTTTTTGCATACTATCAGTTGTAAAACAAAAGCAAATTTGAAGTGATAAGAAAGAGTAAATAAATAAATAAATTTGAAAATAAATAAAAGAAAAAAACAATCTAAACACACAATTTCCCCAAGATTTAACAACTGCCCTCTAACGTTAAATTTGAATATTATTTTCTGTATTTAAACACGGTTAAAATATTGGCTAAACAAAACTGTAAACTTAGCAACAAATGTTTCTAAACGTTAGTGAAGCCTTAAACTAGTCAACATGCTTGTTTTAGCCGGAGTCGCTCTCTTTCTCATTATTTGCTGGCAACATGTTTAGCCACAAAAGCTTTAGGTCATTATTTTTATTTTTCACCTCTCTTCTATTATTTCTGTACTTCAATTCTTGTTGCATGTGTCAAAAAGATGTAAAAGAAAAACGTCAAGAATTATTTTTAATGATTTTGCGAAAAAAAATGCCGGTAAATCAGATGTTTTTGTAATATGGTGAGTTTATTGTGAAATGTTTAATGGTGGGATGGATAGATAGATTATCTACATACATATTTGTTTACATTGTCTGTACGTGGCCTTTGTATTTTTATTTGTTTTACAACAAACTTGATGCTTAACTATAGATTATTTATAGTAGTTTTATTTTATTTGTTATTAAGTCATATTATAATGACAATGCAAAAAACGTCATTTATTTTAAATGACTATTTATATTTAAGAACAACAACAAAGTAAATACATAAGTAAAATAATGATCTTAATGATCTGTAAACCTGTGCATTCTTTGAAATAAGCTTTTGTTTGTTTAAATTCAGAAATTACAATGAAAATTGTCATAGACCTGGGATGGAAAATAAAATCTTGCTCGGTATCAAAAATCAGTGCATTAAAATTGAAATGTTTAATTATTTTCATTTTAGTCTAGTTCTGTGCTTTTAGATAGGTATGCAGTTGCGAACACGACAATAGTAGTACAACTGTAAATTTTTTTGAACGATTAAAATTCGTTATACCTAACTACCGAGATTTATTTTTTTAATAAGTTTAAAGCGGTGTGACATTAGGAGGAGGCATTAACAATCGTCCAAAATTTGTTCACATTTTGTAGTTTTTATTTATTGTTCTTCGGTAGGTTGACTTGGGGTATTACCAAGAATTAATAAAGCCTTCATTTGGAGGGATTTCGGTTCTAAAAATTGTACTACTATTAAAAATATCCACATTTGAATGACGATAATTTACAGCAACTCTTTGTTAAGAAACAGTCGGCGTTTCTTTGCTTTTCCAAGAAGAAAAGATCTAATATTCTTTATTGTCTATAGGAAAAACCAATGCGAATTTATAGAAGGTGACGACAGAACTACAACAAATACAACATGTACAAAAACAACAGGTACTTTGGTTTTGTTAAAAGATAAGTGAACTGTTGCCTGTTGTTGTTTTTGCTTTTGGGTTGTTGTATTTTTCGCCACAACAACTACAAGTTAATTGACAGATCAATTGTCTAAAGAACTGAATAAAAAAAAAAACAAGTAAGAGAGCTATATTCGGCTGTGCCGAATTTTGTATACCCTTTACCAAATTATACTTTAAAATAAAAATTTTAAATATTTTAGGTAAATAAAATTATTTTTTTTTTCAAAATTTAAAAAAAAAAAAATTTAAATTGTTTTTCAAAATTTAAAAATTTTTTTTTTAAATTTTTCAGAATTTTTTGGTCCATTGTAGGTCCAAATTACTATAACCTTATATAAATCGTTGCAATGGACTTTGAAATATCTAATACTTGATATCCATATTGTCTATATTAATGACTTAGTAATCGAAATATAGATCAAAAATAGGCCAAAAATCTAGGTTGTCCCGGTTTTTTCCTTATATCTCAGCCATTTGTGGGCCGATTTTAAACAGCGAACGAGCCGGAAGAATTCCCGATATATTGATGTATCAATTATGTTTGTAAGTTATTTGGGGGCTACGGAAAGTTGATTTCAACATACAGACGGACATGGCTATATCGACTTCGCTATATATAACGATCCAGAATATATATACTTTGTGGGATCGCAAATGAAAAATGTAGAAATTACAAACGGAATGACAAACTTATATATACCCCTGCCACTCATGGTGAAGGGTATAATAATCAGCTGTTCTTCTGAGGTCACCTTCTATAAATTCGCCTTGGGAAAACCATAGAATAAAATATACATAGAAGCATTACTGAGAGACTAAAATCCTAACCTCCATTTTCTCAATCTCTGGTTATTTTTTTATCGTGACGATATTCAGACAGTTCAGACGATATTCAGACAGTTCAGACTTCCAATTAGTATAATTTTTGTATGTATATCGTTACGAAAAACGATAACCAGACGTTGAGAAAATAAGCGCCTCTAGTTCTACCCTATGGGAAAACCTGTTTCGATAAAAAAAACTATTATACAGGTAATTTTTCATAGAAAAAACTTTTATACAGAAAATATTTGTTAATTTTCGATAGAAAAAATTTTATTCAAACTTTTTTCTATAGAAAATACTTTAGCTTGGTTTGCACCAATCCAACCAAAAAATAAACAGGATTATCACACCATTGCGTTTTTTCAATATTCAAATGTATTGAACATAATTTCAATGAGTATTGGGTTTACAATACTCTTATTTTTAATATGCCGAAATAATTCGAAAACGAAGGAAAATAAAATTAACATGACATGAAAAAAATTGTCCCTAAATACCCGGTTTCGTAAGTTATTATTATTAACTAATGACCCAATTAGTTTAATAGCACAGAACTCGAAGCCCTTTAACATGATGTATGTATCTGCACACAAATCGGAAAATCGGAGCAAAATGGCTGAGATATAAGCTAAAAAGCATGACGTGCTCTATTTTTAATCTAGATCTGGATTACTATGTCATTAACATAGACAATATAAATATATAATGATAGAAAATTTCATTAGATATATATACAGAAAATAGACCATAATCGGGAAAAAAAAATTGTTTACAACATTTTTTTCAATCTTTATCTTAAGATTCGGCATTTCAAATTATTGGTTTAATTCCTATGACAGCACGCAACGCAGTATTAGCAGTTTCTTTAACAAAATTTGTTTATAGTCTACTGACCCAAACTGCTGAGAACTACGACCAATTAAAATAAATAATAACAATAATCAAGATAAAGAAGCCCGCTAACTAACATACAACTGCTTGGGGAATGAAAACCTTACATTTCGGCAGACTTTTGACAACTTCTGAATCATGATCTATAGCTGGTTAAGCTAAATATCCTTACAAAATAACTGGAATGGATTTCCCACCTAAATGGATAAGCGGCACAGCTTCTGCTCAGTAATAAGCCACTTACCGCCCTAACTCTCCGCTTTGCCTACCATTGCGTGGCCTCGGCCTAACGGTATTTATAGGTAACGGTATTTACGATTATATTGGTAATGGTATTTTAGCGCTAACGGTAATTGCAGTTATTTCCTTAGCTATAGCAGTAACGGTAGTCGAGGTGAAAGTGTATTTTTGGGGTGAATATACAAATTGTAAGTTTTGGGTCCCTTTTTGTTTATAAAACATTTCTCAATTTCAACTCTCTGTTTAAAATATGATTAATTTCTTTCCTATAAAAAGCGAAAGAAAAAGAAGTATTTCCTTTTGATGTCTGCAAATGAAACTCATTTTCTTTATAGCCATCTTATGACTCTAAACAAGTTGATGATAGTGACCATAAAGATTGAATCATTTGACAAATGAATTTTGTATTACAAAGCAATTAGAAATTGTTTTAATGGATCAGTTTAAATGAAGTGGATTAATGCAATTGATTTGTGGACAAAAAATGATAAAATCTTAGATATTTGTGAATTTTAAATCCAGTAAATATTACGAGCAGAATTTTTGTCAATTGTTTTAAACTCACTAATTTCATGACACATAAAAAAGAGGACTTCTTCAATTATGGAAAAAAGTTGAGAAATTATCAATGAATTTTAAACATACTGATATTGGGTTAGTTCCTTCATCTGCCACAGTGTGACCTCACAAAGGTGGCAATCTCTTAGTACCTAAGTGACAAGTCCCTTTCATATAAAGTGTTAGGACTAGAACCGGCTTTATTCTCCATGTCTAAATGTTATACTGAATTTTTATTTATTTTTTCTTTTAATAAGAAGTCATTGATTGAGAAACTGGATCTAGTCTTTAAAAACACCATATTATTCTTCAATTCTATGTCAATTCGATCAGTGACTCCAATTTAAACTTAAAATTAACCCACACATATAAACGTTTAAAAACATTTTGGTGTTTTTTATAACAAAATTTATATGTTTAAACAAAAAAAAAAAAGCTTTCTTAAGCCTAATTTATTGTTATATTTTGTGTTGTTAACAAATATGGCTTTCTCTGTAAACAAAAAAATACAGCCATTCAGCAGCACTAATTTCTGTTTTACTTTGTTATGAATTTTCGTAAAAATTTTGGTTTGCTAAAATTCGGCTTGGAAAAAAACAAACAAATAAACAGACAGTCAGTCATACAAAGTTGTCAAATAAAAGTTACAGATTTTTGTTTGTATGTCTGTTAATAGTAAGTAAGCCGGTATGTTTAAAAAAAAAATTTCTCAGTATTTTAAACAAATTAAATACATAGTTTTATATACATATGTACATGAAATGACCTTATGTTTATGATTCTTTACTTACGAGTATATAATTGCTATTACATGTATAACTACTTAATACAAACTCCAATCTTTTTGTTCAACAAAGTGCGAATATTATTTTGTGTTTTAATAGTCTCAGTCCCATTTTCTCAATCTCTGGTTATCGTTTTTCGTAACGATATACTTCCAAAAATAACCAGAGATTGATAAAATGGGGCTTAATGTGCGTGTTTCAAAGTACAATTTTCGCTAACACAGGTTTTGCGTTGTTTTTTTAATATAAACAATTCTCTATAGTTGCTAATTACAATTGTAGCGTTAAGCTACATATCAGCGAAATAGAAATAACCCAGCATTTGATGTCTATTATAGAATTTTATCTTACAGAGATCCAACAAAAATAATAAGAAATTTTTATAAGAAACTAAAAAAATCGACATAAGGAGTGAGTATAAAAGAATTAATTAACATATTATTTAATAGTTCTCAACAAAATATCTTCTAAATTTAAAGATTGTCGCATATTTCTGCCAAAAAAGTAGATAATTATTTAGATAAATGTTCTGAAACGTTTGTGATCAGTGGCAAAAAGGTTAGTTAGTTAACAACGGAGATACAAAACAGCATACAAAAACATCAATACCATAATAAGTTATTCGAAATGTGCTTACATGTTGTGATTACGTAATATGTTTCTAAAAAGGCTAGGGTTTGAATTCAAAGCAGACTTTCTTTTTCTGAGAATTTCTGAAAAAATGTCCAACAGTTTTCTGCATAAACTTACACTATACTAGCATCTAAAATTTAAAAATTATAACTGCTAATAGTACAAAATAATATATATAAATATTTAAAGACTTAGAGCCATTACGACTTTATCGCTATGTCAATAATTTTGATCAGACAATCAAGTTGAATCGTTATGATTTCGACCACACACACCAACGAAAGATATTGAGAAATAAGATCAAGATCAAACTAGATCAATGCTAGGAGATGAATGAAAAGTAAGAGTGTTATATTCGGCTGTATCGAATCTAGTATACCCTCCATTAATATGTGGGTATTTTTTTTTTTTTACGAGGATGGGTAAATAAGGAGTGAGATCGAAAAATTCTTAACATACATATATGTTAATAAAAACGAAACCACTAAACTTAGTTTTAATATTTTTTTTTATTTGATTGAAATTATTATTGCAATTTACAAAAAAAAAAAAAAATATTTTTATAGTTCTAATCACTAGTGATGAAATTTTGAACCTTTTAGGGAAACCCTTATATTAACTTTTTTATAGTGCTTTCTGTCACTTTTCTCGAACCCTTCCATCTCCGTTTAAAATCTACCACACTTTTGGACACCTTTTTTGTGCTCTTCAATTCTCTTTTAACAATAGCCCAATATCTCTCCACTGGCCTTAGCTCCGGGCAGTTTGGAGGATTTACCTCTCTTGGTACAAATACCACATTATTGTTCTTGTACCATTCAAGGGCTTGTTTACCATAGTGACAGTATGCCAAGTCAGGCCAAAAATAAGTGGACACATTATGAAGTCTTATGAATGGAAGCAGCCTTTTTTGTAAACATTCCTTGATGTAAATTTCGGTATTTATAGAGCCCGTTGTAATTGCTTGCCATTACCAAGAACTTTTTGAGAAATCTTGTCTGCTTTTGGGTCCTAAACTTTTCTTCAACATTCCCTCGAGCATCAGCAACATACAATTTTTAACCAGGAAGTTGCGAAAAATCTGCCAGAACATACGTTTCGGCATCCATTATGCAGCAAGAATATTTTTTTTATAAAATTTGACTTCAATTTCCGTGCTCTGTTTTTGGTCTCTAAATTTTTAGCAGCGTTCCTGTCAGGAACTTTTTGAGCCTTGTATGTTTTTAAACCTGCATTAGCTTTAACTTTTCGTACCAAATAGTCCGAGCAATGAGCTAACCGGGCTGCTTTCCTACCGGATGTGTTGGGAGCTCTTTTGAAAATGCTTTCCAATTGTTTAGCTTAATAAACATCATGTGAATCATTCCTTCTACCTGAACCAAGTTTTCTATCAACAGACTAGTTCTCCCGATACTGTTTAATAACATTGGAATCAGTTTGACGGGAGACCTTTAAATGCTGGGCCAACTTTTTGTAGGACCAAGTTGGGTTTTGTTGAAAATATTTAATTATTTTAGTACGCACTTTTTTCTGGTCACTCATTTTAATCAGATTAACAACAAATGAATATAATTGACATTAAACATAATAACTGACATCTTTTACAAAGGTAACTTGATCAAAAACAAAATCATATAATACTTGGGTTAAAAGTTTTTATTAAAAACGTGTGTTGAGAATTTTACGATCTCACCCCTTATGTCTCTTTCTATTATCTATGTTTTTCTTTTTAAAACTAATATTTGGCAAATAGTGAATATTCTAAAAATAGAATATTATTTTATGTTTCGATTATTTCCTATTATTTTAACATAAATCTTATTTCCAAAATTATTATTTTAAACTTTAAAATACCTGTCGAAACATTAAAGAAGCATGTCTAAGAAAATATAAATACAATATAGATTATATTTCCCTGTAGTATATCGCTTGTCGCTGCTAATGTGCCTCAACCCACAACTTCAAATCTCTTCTCTCACGTTGAAGAAATATGACAAATTGTTTTGCAAAATTGCTATTTAACACACACAAAAATCAACAAAATTAAATGAATCATTGAACTTTTTTTGCCATTCGTACTCTTTTTGTTTTAAGATAAAGGTAGGTTGAATAAAAATGTTCTCTCTCTCTTTCTCTTTTACTAAAAAATATATAATATAATCATAAAAATATATAAATTAAAGAGCATAATAATGCTAAACACTTGATTTTTCATTGTTTTGTTAATTATACAGAAATATTTAATATTTCTTTATTTGTGGCTTATCTGTGTCTGCTCTTAAAGACATACATAGATATTTCAGTTTTGAAAACTTTGGCGATTTATTTTAAAAATTTGTTTGCTTATTTCAAGCTATTTAAGTGGAGGCATTTCTTCTTTGTTTAGATTTTATTTTAGCTTTGTAGTTTTAATTAGAAAGTCTTATTAAATAATGGAGTATTTATGATTTGTTGTCAATTAAAGTCAAAAATGTTATTATTATTAAACTGCCTACATAAGGCATTATACATTATAATGTAAATAGAAACTTGAGATTATTTGGTATTAATAATATTAGGGCAACTCACAGTTAGTGTTGTATTGAGTAGGGTATTCAATTAATCGGTTAATCGAGCAAATAATTAATCGTGGTTTACATTTAATCGGTTAATTTAAAATTATTCGATTAACCGAATAATTTATATTTTAATTTTAAATTGAAAAGAAAAACACAAATTTTGTGTATGTATGTAGGCATTAAAGAACAAAACTTATACATCTACAAAACTATAAATTTTTAGGGAGATCTTCTGAAATAATCTTTTAAAAATCGAATATAATTTAAATGCTTTCCTTTTAAACGATTATTTGTTTAGTTTTAATAAAACTTGTCTTGAAAAAACTCTTTCACTGATTGTAGATGTTGGAGAAAACGTAAGTAAGGCATGATCGAGAATATACAATTTCTCAGTTCATTCTTTAGTTTTTGCTAAGCATATAAAATCCTACATCATACCATTGGAGTTCTTTTTGGATTTTTTTAGATTTTGAATACTTTAATAGTTTCGTTAAGTTCTTAGACTCGTTTCAGTAATGTCTTCAGTTTCGTCCTCCCACTTCAGTTTCGTCCTCCCACTCATTAGGACAAAGTTCATCATAGAACATTCTAGAAAATAGTTAATTTCCAAATTCCTGAGTTTTAGTTATCGTACTATACTTCAAAAAATTATTGCTAGAAGGGAATCTTCAGGAGTTAAGAAATAAAATTTGTGTGTTTAAGAGCTACTTTCTTACTTGTCAGTTAAACGTAGCTTAACACGCTGTTATATTAAACCAGAAATATATTTAGTCGGGATTTAACCAATGATTGTGTTTCTCACTAGTGGATTATCGCTTGTCAATTTTGTTAGCATTGCCATACTTTTCAGTCAAATCACATGTGCATTCCTCAAAATTTTTCATATAAATATGTCAATACTTTAAATTTTATAATAAAATGCAACCGCGTACATAACTTTTTTTTTGTAAATTTTAACTTTGTAAAAGAAAAAGTGACATTAAAGTTTATAAAATGTATATTAGAAATTATATTGATGTTAATAAAGCGAATTAAAAGAAAGAGCTGCTGTGCTGAATTGTTTATTTTATTTTTCAGATGTTTGTGCTTCGGCATTTTATACTTAGGTTTAACTCGCCAATGATGCTCAGTTAAACCTAGATTATATACTAAATAAATTAACAGTTAACCGACCAAAATTAATCGGTTGAACGATTAACGGTCCATCGATTCAATATCCTAGTATTGAGGTAAAACATCTATTAAAATTATTAATAATTAAGCGTAGAATATTTATTTACCGTTTGTAACACATCGAAATATAGGTCGTAGAACCAAAAAGTATACAGTATGTATCCTGGGTTCTTATAAGATTCTAAGACGATCTAGATATGTCCGTCCATCCGTCTGTCTGTTGAAAACACGATAGGGCCCAAACGAAAGGAACTAGTTGCCTGAAATTTCCACAAATACTCTCTGTTGATAAGGTTTGTTTGTATCGGTCCATATTTTCACCTAGCCCCCATACAAATTCCCCCAGGAATACTGTTTGTGCAGCCATAAATATGTTGATTATGCGGCAATCCAAATAAAATTTTGTACAAATTAAGGACTGAGATCGTAAAATTCCTAACACACGGTTTTCATTAAAACTTTTAACCCAAGTATTATTTGATTTTTTTTTTTTTATTAAGTTACCTTTGTAAAGCATGTCGGTTATTATGTTTAATGTCAATTATGTTCATTTGTTGTTAATCTGATTAAAATGAGTGACCAGAAAAATGTGCGTACTAAAATTATTAAATATTTTCAACAAAACCCAACTTGGTCCTACAAAAAGTTGGCCAAACAATCAAAGGTCTGCTATCAAACATTTTCCAATGTTATTAAACAGTAACGGGAGAACTTGTCTGTTGATATAAAACCTGGTTCAGGTAGAAGGAATGCTCCACATGATGTTTCTGAAGCTAAAAAAATAGAAAGTATTTTCAAAAGAGCTACCAACACCTCCGGTAGGAAAGCAGCCCGGTTAGGTCAGTACTCGGACTATTTGGTACGAAAAGTTAAAGCCAATGAATGTTTAAAAGCATACAAGGCTCAAAAAGTTCCTGACAGGAACTCTGCTAAAAATTTAGAGGACAAAGACAGACCACGGAAATTGAAGTCAAATTTTATACAAACAAGTAAGAGAGCTCTATTCGGCTGTGCCGAATCTTATATACCCTTCACCAAATTATACCTTAAAATAAAATTTAAAAACATTATTTTTTTTTTTTCAAAATAGTTTTTTAAAAGTTTTTTACAATTTTTTTTTTTAACTTATTAGTGAAAAAAATTTATGACAAAAGAGAGTTTTTTGTGAAAAAAAATTCGGGTTAAAAATTTTTTTCCCGATTTTGACCCATTGTAGGTCCAACTTTGTATAGCTTAATATACATCGTTGCAATGGAATTTGAAATATCTATCATTAGATATCCATATTGTCTATATTTATGCCTTAGTAATCGAGATATAGATAAAAAATAGGCCAAAAATAGAGGTTGTCTCGTATTTTTGCTCATATCTCCGTTATTTATAGACGGATTTTGCTGATTTTAAATAGGAAACTTTTCGAAAGCATGTCTGACAGAATTATTGAGGATTTGGATCCCGAAGATATCTGGGGTCTTCAGAAAATTGATTTCAACAGACAGACAGACGGACATGGCTAAATCGACTCCGCTATCTATAAGGATTCAGAATATATATACTTTATAGGGTCGGAAAATTATATTGTGGAAATTACAAACGGAATGTCAAATTTATATATACCCTTCTCACGAAGGTGAAGGGTATAAAAATATACCTGCTGTATAATGGATGACAAAATGTACGTATGGAAAATTTTTCGCAGTTTCTGGGTCGATATTTGCAGATGCTCGTTGCAGATGCAGACAAAATTTCCAAAAAAAAGTTCTTGGTATGGCAAGCAATATGAAGTTGCGGCAAAAAAGCCAAACATTTGTTACAAAGGGCTCTATAAATACCGAAATTTACATCAAGGTATGTTTACAAAAAAGGATGTTTCCATTCATAAGACTTCATAATGTGTTCACTTATTTTTGGCCTGACTTGGCATCCTGTCACTATGGTAAGAAAGGTCTTGAGTGGTACAATAACAATAATGTGGTATTTGTACCAAGAGAGGCAATTTCTCCAAACTGCCTGCAGCTGAGTCCAGTGGAAGATATTGGGCTCTTATTAAAAGAGAATTGAAGAGCACAAAAAAGGTGACCAAAAGTGTGGTAGATTTTAAACGGAGATGGACTACCTGTTCGAGCAAAGTGACAGAAAGCACTATAAAAACCATAATGGAAGGGTTTCCGAAAAAGGTTCAAAAATTCATCATTAGTGATTAGAATTATATATATATTTTTTTTTTTTTGTAAATTGCAATAATAATTTCAATCAAATTAAAAAAGATTCAAAACTGTAAGTTTAGTGGTTTCATTTTTATTAACATGTATGTATGTTAAAAAGTATGGGTAAAATCGGGCAATATTTGTCCCTACACCCCATACGAGCTTACCCTCTGAAAATGTCTTGAACATTTATGCCTTATAAAAATATCGTGAAAAATATCGTGATGAAATTGGACATAAATAAGTTTTATATGAACCTAAGTCTTTCAATCAACTTTTGTGAGGATCAATGCATAATTGATCCTACCACCTATATCAGAAAAATATTTTATTGCCAATAAATAATTAATATATAATGATATTAGCTGAAATTTCGACATGTCATTTAAAGTTTTAAGAAATTAATAACTCTATCAAAGTATGAACAGTTCAGAACATACCGAAGGCCAAAACTAAGATTCGGCATAGCCGAATATAATACTCTTTCCAGTTTGTTTTCTTTCCTTCTAGTCTAAATATAAATATACTTACATTTAATGCAATTTAATTTAAAGCTATTATGTAGTTCATTGACACTTTATTTATAAATTAAATTTAATTTCAATTGCTACTAATAATTCTTCATAAACAACAAACTGTCAACGTTATCAAAAACCTTTTTTAAAAAAATATACTAACTAAAGCGTTCTCAGAACAAAAAAACACACACACACACATACATAAATAAAATTATTTTTAATAATTTAACCATATGCAATAGATAAAAATAAAATACATATTGTGGTGCAGTTAAATTAAAAAAAAGCGCAAAAAAAAAAATCATTACTAAAAAACAATAAAAATGAAATGTCTGTTTTTTATTTAATTTTCCATAAAATCATTGTGATAAACATTTTCAAATAAAAACTGATCTTAAACAAGAGTGAGCAAAATTTGTTTTCAGAAAATGAAATAATTGTTACACTTTTTTTTTAATTTTTTTTATTCGATTACTTTTGAGTTGCACTCTTTTTGAACAATGACAATTGAGGTCATTAGCAATACATTTTAAAAATAAACAATTTATTACAACGAAAAATATTGTTAAATGTTCTTAGCTGAGAAAAAATTTAATAAAAAAAACAGCATTAAAAATCAAAAATAACAAAAAAAATTTAAATCTTATTATTAATTTGCTCAAGACCATCCAGCTTGTTGTATATAATAAATGATTTAATAACATACATATGAATGAATACAGCAAACTGTTTTTTTTTTGATTTTTTAAATAAATATGTAGTACATACACATATGTATATGTACTAATATTTTTATTTTTATGGCAATTAGTCGGTTATTAAAAGATTTTAAATAATTAGTAAAGTAAAATGTTATACTTGGAATTTTCAATAACATTTTCAAAGAATAGAAAAAGTTTTTCCTAAGAATGTCATATAAATAGTATTACAATCTTTACTTGTAACTAGTGCTGGCCACGTATTGAATATTGCGAATACTCAATAAATTTAAAAAAGTTGTCGAATAATTGTTTAGGGTAATTATGACCCAATTAACTCAGAACAGCTTTCAGAAACTAATTTGCAAACTAAGTTTGGGAACCAGGTGCAAAATGATAAAGGGTGCCTCAGGGCACTATTGCCGGTTTAGTTGTTAAAAACAATAAGATGTAAACATTAATTATGATACGATTTTATTGGAAAACTAACGAAAAAGATACAAAAAGTAAGAAAATATAAGTTTTACTTTCTGCGATGATACTCATAAAAACAATTTTTGAGAAGCATACATGAAGATCGCATTTTGAGCAAACACACTGTGTTTCCGACTTTTTGCATAGTTTGCAAAACATCCATAGCTGGATGTTTTGCTTTTTCGCCAACTTTTGAACTTCCTGGCTGTGGATCTTCTTGTGGAGTACCAACTGATCATGAGTTAAGGCGGATAATTTAATACTTCTGCGGTCTCTATCTATCATTCCTATCATTTTTTTATATAACAAAAAAGTAAAAAACTATGAAATATAACACTTCGATTTAGCTGCAACCCGCAACAGTGTCCTGAGGCACCCCTTAGCTTTTGCGTTCTCAACACACTTTTTGTTAATTGTTTAACATTTACAAATTCATAGACTGAAAGAAGAATATCTTACCATTAAAAAAAATATATATATTTCGAATAGATAGGACGTTTAAATCAAAGTTAGTAAAACTTTGATTTAAAAAACCTTCCAGGAAAAGGTTAACAAATCTGTAACTAAAGTCACCGTTAAATTTAAAAAAAAAAAAAAAAATAATAATAATTACTTTTTGAGATAATTGGTGTTTTCTAATGCATGCCTCGAGGCACTCTTGCGGTTTAGAGGGTTAACAGTCTTGATACTTGAATTATATTACAAAAAATACGTCTGAAATATAATAATATAATAAAACAATTTTGAGAAAAGGTAATTTTAAGATGAAATTTTGATAAAGAATTTGTCTCTTTTCAAAACTTTTTTTTCTAATTCCAAAATTAATTCAGATATTCGACTTATACATTTATATATTCGACTTATGCATTTATGACCCTTTGCACTACCCTCCCTATAGAGTGTGTTACGTGTCCAACTTTTTCTTAAGAATTTCATTCTAAAATTTACTTTTTTTTCCAACATAAAACATTTTCTGAAATATTTTTAATCTTTCAGACGTATTTTTTGTAATATAATTCAAGTATCGAAACTGTTAAGTGATTAACAGTGCTTTGCTGACTATGACATGAGCAATGTTAAAAAATGTAGTTGTTGTCTGTGCTAGTTAAATACGAATCCAGCAGTTCTAGAAGACTGTCCCGAAGTTGAGATTTTACCTATCATTACATAACTAGCTACGTACGTTATTTTAACACGTGCATGTCCTAAGTGGGGGTCAATTGACCCTTTTGGATTACAATGAGACTATCTAATAGCTGGTCCAAAGAAGTCAACGCATTGGGCTCCCAAACCAGTTACATAGAGTCAATTACCTAACTGGCTATTTGATCAGCTACATAGCTAGTTATTTCTAGTCAATTAAAAACACATCTCATATACAGTCTAATATCTGATAACCTATACATAAACCTTCATCCGACAACTCTCCAATATATTTCGAATGGTGGGTAAAATAACTACTTTCTATTGTGCAGTACAAAATATATGTTTAAAGTTACTACAATCTAGGTTACCTAGAGACACTAAAGAGACAATTGACTTCATACTAGGTTGAGTATATTTAAGCAAAAATAAAATAAACTGTATGGGAATTATATCAACATAATTTGTTTGTCCAGCATAACATAATAAACGTTTAAATTGACTACACTCTAGATTACTTAAAGACACTCAAGCGACAGATGTCTTCTAGCTAGATTACATGGGATCTATAAAGTAACCAAATGACTTCTCTCTGCACTACAAAGAGCTCCTATGTGTCAAATGACCCAAAATATATAAATTGGAGTCAGTCAAGTGATCAGACATTAGTGGCAATTACTGTCTATAAAGGATACATTGACTGCTTGCTTAACTGCTGGGAATTTATCTTCACACACACACATTTAAAATGTACATACATACGGTAACATACTGTTACCGCTAAGATATTGTTACCGAATACCAGCAATTATCGTTACGCTAAAATGCCGTTAAAAAATTTTTTGATTTTAATTACTGAGTAATTTATTTTTGATTTGTAAATACCGTTACCTCAAGTTACCATTAACGAAATAATAATTCGTTACCGTTTTTTAACCGTTTCGAATTGGTAGCCAACCTTGAAGATTTTTGAATGTTTTGTAATACAAAACTTTTTTTAAACCAATGTTTTACCTATAAGTATAGTTTCTCAATCTCAAATATCCCGACAAAGATTTCCAAAAAATTTGTCCATCAAAGCCCAAAATGGAGAGGACTCAACCAAACATTTGTGGAAGGTAAGCAGCACTAAGTATATACGCCGAGTTAATAAAGTAAAAGAGGAACAAGCTCTTAAAAAAACATTTTTTTGGACAATCAGTGTTGTAAATTTAGTGCTTTTCACTCTATATTTAAAGGTTTATTATAGCTTCAATGAACAAAATTGGTAGCAATCAAATCAGCGGAATCAAATTGTTAAATGAAAATGATCCAATTTTGAATTATGCCGGACAGAAAATCCAAACTGTTTTACAAATATTTCTGTTAATACAAATGCGGCTAGCGATTACAATTTAGCACTTTTCAAAAAACCAAAAGTCTCGTTTTTTTTTTTTTTAAACACGATCTCAGAAGATCTTATTTGAATACAATATTCATAATTTTTTGCGTGTAGAGTTTTGGAACTAAATAGTTGGCATCACTGAATATTTTTAACAATAAATCTCATCTATGTATTAATAATATTGGAGGTGCAGCATAACGTTGAAACTTGGGTAATTGCAGTCATTGTAGTAATTTATATAGCAGATAGTCCAGGAAATATTCTGGTAAAGTATCAACCTATTTTTACACTTGAAATAAATTGCTTTAATTTTTAATATGCCACAGCATACTGGCTTTCATCAGCACTTTTCTAGCCAAATTCGGAGTCATATCATTACTGTAGAAGCACAGGGGAATGCAGAAGAAAAAAAGTATTAAATGATCTTCAAAGTTGCCAGCCAGACATGGACAAAACGACTCTTTTATAATTTTCAACATTTACTGGTAACTTTTTTGAAAAATCACTGGAACAACTGTAGAAAGTAAGAGGTACTTTTAATGTAGTTATTTCAACAAACTGTCAAATGTCGTTCTTTCACATTTTTGAACATACTGCTAATTCATAGTTATATGAGTGTCTCTCCCATACAGTTTATAAAAAATTGTTTTTCTTTGCTTAATTCTGTTATTTTCCTATGTTTTTATTAACAGACGTATTTAAAACAGCAAATATTAGTGTTTGATTAACATAAGAGTAGATTTAAAATTGAAATGTATAATGTATTCTTCTTAACATTGTTGTTATTTTGCTTAACATAGACAAAACGTGATCACGGCCACTGTTTTAAAAGAATTCACACATTCATGATCACTGAGAATCACTCATCTCTAGTACAACTATATCCTCATTTGTTTTGCTACCACCTCACTGTACCATCACTGTTTATGCATTGAATTGGGAGTGCATTGAAAAGAAAGAAAACATGCGTGTTTGTTTTTATATGTAAAAAACAGTTTTTATTTTTATAACAAAAATCTAAAGCGTTAAAATCAAATATTGTGTAGGAATTTATAAAAATATATATTAAAAGATACACTTTTCAAATGTCCATTGGCCTCAATTTCTATTAAAATTGTAGTTGGTACAATTAATGTTGTACCCTACATTAAAAAAAACTCCGTAATTTTAATATTTGTTTTTTTTTTGTTTTTAAATTAATTTGAAACTTTAAACAACTCATAAATAAACAACTGCAGTTATCAGTTTACATTAAATTTAAACCAAAAGTCAGGCTTACAAATACAAGAGTAATATGTGCTGAGAGAAATACAACACTAAGAGCAATGATCGGCACTCATAGCCACTAGGGGAAGAATTTGATAGGTTAGTATCAAACGAATTTCATAAAAATTATGCAAAAAAGAAACAGAAATTAATAGCTAGTTAGATTACACTAGAGAAAGAAAGTCCAAAACATGTTATTCCGATGTCATGTTCTCTTAATGCCTACCACTGATTTAGAGAAACAAAAAAATCAAAGAAAATTTTAATAACTCTGATTGAAGCCACCATTCGATTTGTACATATAACTTTAAGAAGTATAAATTAAATTCACTGAACTCCTTTATAGCTTATTTCTATTAAAACCCTTAACAACAAAACACAATCGAATAAATGTATTTTGTAACTTTATGAGCAACAATTACTGAATTTTGTTAGTTTCAATATTCCACAAATTTTCCATACAACATTTGTTTATAAACCTTTGATACATTTAAAAACAGTTTATGAATATGGGGTGTTTAGTATTACAAAACAATTACAATAACATCTTATAACTATTTAATGGGGTGGCTAGAGTACTCATTTGTACGATTATTGTTATTATTGATTTTTAATACGAAATAATATTATAAAATCACCTTTACTACCTGTATTACCGTTCACTGGGAATGTAGATATACTGTAGCGGTAGACACAAATTGTAATCGTATTGTAATTGTTAAAGTAGATAGATACATAGATAATTTTATTTATCTTGATTTAATTATTGATTAGTAGAGGTTTAACTTGCCACAGTTAAATGAGGGTCACACGGCATGTATTCCATATGTAATTGGACATATATTCGATACATATGGAATTTCAAGTGTATGTCAAAATTCATGTTATACATACGATTCATAATTTCCACGTTCACACGTATATATGTAATTGCGAGTGACATAACCTCTATTAGTTTATATAATTTTTGTTTTTAAATTTATATATATTTAATACATTTTTAAATCACAGAGAGAAGACAATTAGTTACTTTATACATCCCAGGTAATCTAACGTGATAACAATTGTCACTTAAGTGTTTCTAAGTAATCTGGAGCGTAGTCACTTTAAACGTTTTGTGAGTAATTCGTTCAATCTGTTTTTATACAAATTGTGTTGATATAATTCTCATACAGTTAATTTTTATTTTTGCTTAAGTATACTGATACCCCATGTAAGATAGCATGAAGTCAATAGTCACTTTAGTGTTTCCTAGTAACCTATAGTGAAATCACTTTAAGCGTTTACTTTGTACTGCACTTTAGAAAATAGTTATTTTACCCACCAGAAACAACTACTTTGGACCAGCTATTAGACAGTCTCATTGTAGTTAAAAAGGGTCAATTAGGACATGCACGTGTAAATATAACTAGTCACATAGCTACTGAAGTAACTTAATCCCACCCTAAATAATGGGTAAAGTCACTAGTTCGGGACTGTCTCCTAGAACAGCTGGAATGTATTTTACATACACAAAGTTTCATATGGATCACACGGTATGTACATGTTTACATGTGCAAAAATGTCCCAATACATGTCACAATACACATGAAATACATACCGTGTGACCCCCCTATTACAGAGTACATAAAGTGTATAATAAATATGTATATGAAAATAATATTGAAATTTAAATTAATTATTTATTTTAAGGCGTTTTCTTTTCGAAAACATTGCTGGCTTAGTTTTAAAAAGTTACACTCATACACTCAAAATGTTTTATTTATGTGATCACAGTGGAGCAATAAATTAAATATATTCAGTATTTCGTTTACATATATAATAGAACATTAATTTTAGTATGTATTTTTCAGATCTTATTATATTTGGACGGTCAAAAAACCGGTTTCGATCAATAATCGAAATTCAGAAAAATCGTCTAGACAACTCCACTGCCGTTCAAGATAAAAATAAAACAAAAGTAACATCACACAATTATTTGGAAAGTTAGTTCGATAAGTAACTTATACTGATTAGGTTCGGATCGTCACTGGCCTGAAAACCCGATTTTGGTCGTACTCTTACAAAAGCCTAGGTATCCATAAAATGTTACTTTTCCTTAAGGAAATTTAGTCAGATTACAGACTACTTCTGTTTACTTTTCCTTAAGGATATTAAGTCAAAATTTGACAATTTGGGTTTTGACTTAGCCATAAGGAAATTTAGAAAAAGTAGACACAACTTTACCTTTTGGTAAATTTCACATATCTGAACAAAATCTGACTACATTTCCTTTAGGAACTTTTATCAGATTCTAACTACATTTCCTCTAGGAAATTTTGTCAAATTCTGACTACATTTCCTCTAGGAAATTTTGTCAGATTCTGAATACATTTCCTCTAGAAAATTTTGTCAGTTTCTGCCTACACTTTTGCTTATCATAGAACATCTAGAAATTGAAAATATTGGGGTTATCTTTTTATAAATACTGTATTGCTACTGAGTTTCAATTATTTATTTAGTTTGCGCACCACTGTACAAATATAGTTGTAGCTGCGACAGATGTATGTTCTACTTAATCTATGAATTTGTTTAATTTTCAAATAAGGTGTTATCTTCAACGCAGTAATCAGTTATAAATTTGTAATATAAAAAATATAATAATATTAAAATCCGCCATATAAAATAACTGTCTTGATTAATAATATTAAGACCAAACAAAAGGAATAACTAGCAAATAAAGCTGTTGTTAAAGAAATTTGTCACTCAAATTTGTCAAATTAAATGTGTTTAAGTATTTTCATATCAATCAAAAGTTATATATGTATTTGTGTTAAATTCAAAACAAATAATTATTACCAAGCATTTACCTCTTTAGTTAATTCCACTGAATTGATGAAAGGACTTAAATCAACTTCATTATCATTGACAGCTGAGCCACCGCCACTGCTTTCATCTGTTGCCTCATCGGGTTCCTCTTTCTTAACAGAAACTTCCGAAATAGCCACCTGATCAGTTGATAGAGTCGTTTCAGTTCTAGTATTCATAACACCCATTAATAAAGCCTTATCGTCTTCATCATCAAATTGTTCTAATTTAATGCCAGCCCCTTCGTCAGGATTGGGGAACGTATCGTTTAGTGCCACCGCACCATCTGATTCTGAAGTGGAGGCTGAACTGCCAAAAGTGGGTAGAAAAGCATCCAATTGTAGATCAAATAGATTGTTGTCCTGTTGGCCATCCTTTAAAGGCAAATTGCCATAGTGCGAATTCATGATGGGCAAATCATTGAAATCATTTAGATCGGCTAAATTTTGTTCCCAAACCGAACGTTGATCTTGAAAATTTTCCGAATTTAAAAACAATTCCATTTCGGAGGGGGGCAAATTGTTGGCGTGACTGGCATTCGTGGCACCAGGTGTAGTAACAACAGAACTTACTGTAGCCGAGCTGGGATCTAGTGAAGATGAGGCTGTTGTTGTAGCTGAAGAACCAGTTGAGGGGTTATTATTTGTTGGCGTTGTAGGTATTGCTTGCAATTCTTGCATGGCTGCCGTCTGGTTGGAATTTTCATTGGACACGTTTAGCAAATAAGCCGTCACATTGTATTGAGTCGCCAGATGATCATTTTGCCGATCAAATCGTATTAAGTCCTCAATTAAAGGCATCATGGTCTTTCGATTGGCATATGGATATTCCACCATGGGCACTGCACGTAACATTTCCAATTCCCAACCATCGCCATCCCGCAGCTCTAGTTGGGAGTCCCAGTTACGCAATCTTTGCTGCAGATAATTGTCGGGATCAACATGCAGCAGACTTAAGGCCAAAGCCAATTGCAACATTTTCATGGCGTATGATTTTTTATTCGAGATCATTGTGAATAATGCGTTTTGCTTGCAGCTAAAGGAGAAAGCGGAGCAAAAAGAAGGAGGTTTGGGGAGGTCGCTCGCTGTGCGTTGCAAACGCAAATTTTATGATGTTTTGTTAGTTGTATTAAACAATAACAATTTTTGTAGCAGCTCTTGTTGTTAATGATGTTGATGTTATTGTTGTTGCTGTTGTACAGAAGAATTAAGGCCGCGTAGGCGTAAAACAAAGCCAAATTGTTTGGAAAAACTGACCGACCTCCTACCCCTTAATGTATATAATGTATGACACACTGTTTTCCGAACTGGTCTACAGTTCAATAACGTTGTCTTCTCCTTGTTTGGTTTTTACGATTTTTATTTTCTTTCTTGTTGCAACAGATTTTTTGTTTCTATCAAAAATGTTGTTTTTCTCAATAATTAATTTTCTGTAAATGCGTCTACTGCGTCGATGGCTTGTATTCCTCGTTATATATCTTTTGGAACGCAATTGTTGTACTTTGGTTGTTTTTATTTGTTTCACTTCCTAAAGAAACATTTATTTGTGTCTTTTGTTTTATGTCTTTCAATTTTAAATAATATTCAACGTTTCTTTCTTTTGCTGCTTATTCGGTTTTAATAAACAACAATGACCTCGTTGGCCAATAAATGGCCCCGAGCTTGCGTCTGTCTGTATTTTATGATTTTGACAACGTTGCTGTTTTTGTTTCGCGTTTGCTTACTATTGAGTTTTATTTGCTGTTGTTGTTGTTTTTATTATTGTTTTTGTCAAATTTTGCAAAAATTATACGGTAAAATCTAAAACGAGATAAAGAAGTAGAAAGAGAAAATTACTAAAAGTGTGTTTGGTTTTTAATCGATTTGAATAGAATCGTGAATATTAATGAATATGTATGGAAGTCTGGTATATAATTAAAAAAAAAAAATAAAAATAAAAATAAAAAATATGTATTTAGCTTAGAGTCGGACGTTGTGATTTATGATTAGAATTAGTGAGTTAATGAAGTTAGGAAGATTTCACCAAAGAGCATTATTAGCAGCGACCTCTATGCGAATATGTTTTTAATATTTGATTGGGAAAAACAAAAATTAATAATTAGAAATCCCCCTTTTAAATTAAGTAGAACATCTTACAAATGCGAAGAATAAATAACATTTAAAAGGTTTAATCTATATAAATATATAAATGTCTTTGTAAGTTTGTTTATTTGTTTGTTTGTGTGTTTGTTTGAGCATCACGCCTAAACGGCTGAACCGATTTTATTGAAATTTGGAACGTAGATAGATCCTTACTTGGAAGCGTCAATAGGCTATAAATTTTTTCAATACTTGGACCAGAAAGGGATAAAAAGGGGGAAAAACGGGTAAAATTGGTACCTTTAGTTTTTAAACAATAATTACTAAACGGCTGAACCGATTTTTACATCGACAGGGGAAGCGAAGCGCACCGGGTCAATCTAGTATAAATATATAAATGTCTTTGTATGTTTGTTTGTTTGAGCATCACGCCTAAACGGCTGAATCGATTTTATTGAAATTTGGAACGTAGATAGATCCTTACTTGGAAGCGTCAATAGTCTATAACTTTTTTTCAATACTTGGACCAAAAAGGGATAAACAGGGGGAAAACCGGTGAAATCGGTACCTTTAGTTCTTAAACAATAAATATTAAACGGCCGAACCGATTTCCAACATAGATAGACTGTTATTTAGAAGCAATAAAAAGGCTATACCCTTTTTCACTACTTGGACTTTACAGGGATAAAAAGGGGAGAAAGGGGAAATAAGAAATTCCGGTACTAATTATATTCATTTATTTTTTTTAATAAAATCCTTGCATATTTTTTTTTGACTACGACAGGGGTAGCGAAGCGCACCGGGTCAAGCTAGTAATCTATATAAATATATAAATGTCTTTGTTTGTTTGTTTGTTTGAGCATGACGCCTAAACGGCAGTACCGATTTTATTGAAATTTGGAACGCAGATTGATCCTTACTTGAAAGCGAAAAAAAGGGATAAACAGGGGGAAAACGAATTTTTTATAATATCCTTACATATTTTTTTTACTACGACAGGGGTAGCGAAGCGCACCGGGTCAAGCTACTAGATAATAATTAAGAGCAATCGGAAATTTTAAAGCAAGAACATTTTCTGATTATCAGATTGTGACAAACTACATTTCCTTTTACAAATTTTGTAAGATTCTACATGAAATTTAATTAGCTACTAACTATTTTCCCTTAGATTCCAACTACCTGTCCTTAAGGATGTTAATTATTCTTCCTTAACGAAATTTGTTAGATGTTGACTACTCTAACATAAGGAAATTATGTCGGATTTTGAGTACTCTTCCATAAAGAATTTTAATCAGATTTTGACACCTCTTCCTTAAAGAAATTTTTTTCAGATTCTGACTAATTTTCCTTTAGGAAATTTAAGCATATTTGGCTACTTTTCCTTAAACAAATTTAATCCAGTCATACTTTTCCTTAAAACAATTTACTCAGATTTTGATTACTATTGTTTAAGAAAATTTAGTCAGATTTTTTACTACTATTCCTTAAGGAAATTAATCAGATTCTTTCTACTTTTCCGTAAGGAAATTAGTCAGATTCTGTCAATTTTTCTTAAGGAAATTTTGTCAAGTTTTGACTACTTTTCTTTTAGGAAATTTAGTCAGATTTTGACTACACTTTCTTAAGAAAATTTAGTCAGATTCGGACTACACGTTCTTCCTCCTTTGGGAAATTTAGGCAGATTTTACTACTTCTTCTTAATGACTTCTTAAGGAAATTTGTCGGATTTGGAGTACTCTACCTTAAGGACAATTTGTCACATTTTAACTATTCTTCTTTAAGGAACTCAGCCTATGGGCTGAGTATGACTACTTTTCCTTAAGAATATTCTACTTTTCCTTAAGGAAATCTAGTCAGATTTTGACTACATTTTCTTAAGGATTTTGACTACTCTTCCATAAGGAAATTAGTTTGATTCTGCCTACTTTTCCTTAAATAAATTTACTGAGATTCCGACTACTAATCCTTTTGGAAATATTGTCAGATTTGAATACTCTTCTTTAAGGTAATTTAGTCAAATTTTAACTATTCTTCCTTAAGGAAATTCAGTCAGACTGATTTTGAATACTCTACCTTAAGAAAATGTTGTAAGATGTTGACTTCTCTTCTTTAAGGAAATATAGTCTGATTATGACTACTTTTCCTTAAGAAAATTCAACTTTTTCTTAAGGAAATTTAGACAGATTCCGCCTACTTTTCCTTAAGGAAATTTAGTCAGATTCTACCTACTATTCCTTAAGGAATTTATTTTAAATTTTGACTACTTTTCCTTAAGGAAATTTAGTAAAATTTGGCTACTCTTTCCCTAAGGAAATATAGTTAGAATTTGACTACCCATCCTTATGGAAATATAGTCAGATTTTGTCTACTTTTCCTTAAGGTAATTTAACAGATTTTTAATACTTTTTCTTAGGAAAATTCAGTCAGATTTTTTCTACTTCTCCTTAAGGAAAATTAGTCGGAGTTTATCTACTTTTATTGCAGGAAATTTGATCAATTTCTGAATACATTTCCATAAAAAAATTCAGTATTATTGTGACTATTGTTCTTTAAGAATAGTTTGTCAGATTCTGATTACTTTTCCTTAAGGAAATGTTGTCTGATACTGATTACTTTTCCTTAACGAAATGTTGTCTGATACTGATCACTTTTCATTTAGGAAATATATAATTCTAACCACTTTTCCTATATGTAATTTTTTGCGCTTCTGACTACTTTTCCTCTAGAATTTATGTTATCACATTCTGACTTTTGTTCAGGAAATTTAATCAGATTCCGACTACTTTTACTTTGGAAAATATTGCCCGATTCTCCAGTAACAGCACTATTGTTTATTGACATTATACAGTTTAATTTGTTTCAAAAATACAAAATTGATTTATGTGCAAAGACAAAGATTGAAAGATAAAAGAAACGGCAGTACAAATCAGAAAAGCGGATATTTAAATATAAATCACTCCATCACAACATCAACATGACAAACAGAAGGACATGGAAAATGTAGACTTTTCTATAAATGGAAAATGAAATCTTTACATGAAAATTGCATTCCTCTGGCACTAGTAAGAAATAAAACAAAGTTGGATTTTAACGTAATTTTAAAGTTTGAATTTTAAGAAATCTTATTTGTTAATTTCAAAAACATTCTGTTATTTAGAATATTGGAACGTTATATAAACAACTGTGGTTAGTAAGGAATATTCATATTAAATGTTTATTTGATCTAAAATGAATTTTGTTACGAGCAAACAAAATCAAACACCATCAAATTTAATTACTAACACATTTGTTTACTGAAAATAAAAATATCGGATTTTTAGTGGTTATATGTTTATTCTGTCAAATATTTGAACAATGTTTATTTTCAGATCTCTGTAAACCTTGAACTTGAACCAATAATGAATTTAGTTAACATGAAAAAAGTGAAATTTCTTTTAAATTATTTTAAAATTATCGTTTATTTATTAATAAATTTTATTTAGAAAATAAAATTTGAAATTTATAATGTTTGAACATAAACAAAAAATTGAAAACAAAAGAAATCTTCATTTAATTATGGAATCGTCGGGAAAACGTTTAATGTAAAGTATTTAAATAATGAAAATCAACAAAATTTAAAATAATTATTTTGCCAAAAAGAATTCATATTGCAAAATGCAAAATGAAGTTATAAGTAAACAATTCAAAACCAAAATATAAATAATAAAGCACATGATCAATTTATTTGAATACTTTTTTTGGGGTTGCTATATTCTTTTGAGGTTGCTAAACTTTTTAAATATTGTTAAACAAGGTTAAGGTTGGGGTTACTTTGCTTTTGGAAAATTCTATTATAAATATATACAAATATTTCAAGAACAAAAAAAACTTTTGGTCCAATTTGCGCAAAATTCTTTAAAAATATAAATGATTTTTGTTAAATGTGTTTCTCTAAAAATAGAAATTAATTAAATGCTGAGTTTTAACGTCATCCAACAAAATGCAGAGGCACTTTAAACAAAGAAATTGTATATATGGTAGATAGTGGTTAGCATTTTTGTTACACTTAGGATGGGATCCTGCTTAGCTATTTGCAAGGTGAAAATTTAAGCTTATTTTAAAATTTGGTATGTAAATTTCTTTAAAGCTTCTCAAATGAATCTATTGAGAGAATATGAAAATAAATATACCGACTCTTAGGATGCTATGCCTAGAATGGAAGTGAGCTTACACCAGGTAAGCATAGGACGTGCGCATCAGTGTTATGCAGGGTATGCGATTAGGTCTGAAATATTAGCTGTTATTATTTGGCCGATTTAAGAATAATTGTCCAATTGTTCTGCTTTTAGTTGCATTCGGAACAAATATCTAAGGGGGAACAATATATCCTCTTAGAACTAGTCGTCGTCAAGGATAGACCGATTAAAACTGCTTAAGTACGTACTTTATTTTGGGTATGAGCTGGCACCTCTCAACCTAACTGAGATTAGACTTTATGACGTAAAACAAAAAAACGTGAAATATGCATCAACTGTTTGTGGTTTCTTCGAAGGTTTACTTCCATTTTTTCTTTTTATAAAAATAATTTAAACAGCATGTTCACACAAAATGTCGATGATCTCATCGATCGCATTTAACAATGATTTTCTGTAGTTGTTTACTACCTACATTCATAAATGTTTTACTTTAAGAAGATGAAGTAATATGCATATATATTTACAGAAGATTGTAATGAACGTTTTTTTTTAGACCAAACTTGCCGATTGAGTACTATTTTTTTAACAGGGACTTGAAAATTTTCGTGAGCTAATCAAATCGCTCGGACTTTTGCTGGTAAAAAATCAAATGTAATTGTGGTCATCATTCGTTCATAATAAAATGCGTATCAAATCGAATATTGTTCTAGAAATTTGACTGAAAACTTTATACAATATAAGCGGCTGTTTTGTAATCCATGAACATATTCTTACTTCCTCGGGAATAAAACAAGTACAGTCGTCGTATGTCCGGAAAATGGGTTTCATGTATTCTGGTTCAAAACTTTTTACGGTTTCAACATAAACGTCAGCTCTTATCGTCTAGGATCTTAGTTTAGTTTTAATGTGGTGAGTGGACGATTTTGCACATTTTCAATAACAAAAAAAAAAATAAAAAAAAAAAACAATATTTTCCAAAATTTCATTCCACTATCTCCTATATATAGAGTTTTTGTAGGTATTTTGTTAATAGTTCACTGATTTCACAACGATCGTTTCACTGATTTCACAATTTCATTGAACTATCCCGCAAAAACTTTCATTACCAAGTAATGAGTTAAAATGCTAAATTCTGGTCTACACCACTTACTAGGGTTGTCAATTATTCGAGATTAATTTTAATCGAATAAAAGTTAAAATTTTTCTTTAATTTTTCTTTTAAAAATTTCCTCGATTATTCGATCGAATAATGTTATTTTATTCGAATAATTTAATAAAATTTATTTAAAAACAGAAAATTTTCAATAATTTGTTTGTTAAAAATAATGTTAAAATGTTAATAGATTTAAATTATATCACATTTTGTTAAATATTTATTATAATTATTGTTCATTAATAGTAGATTCCAAAGGGTCTTTCATTAAGTGCTTTCTATATTTAAATTTAAACAAGAAAGAGCACCCTTCACCAAATAATACTTTAAAATAAAAATTTTAAATATTTTTAGGTAAACAAAATTAATTTTTTTTTCTGAATTGTTTTTCAAAATTTAAATTTTTTCGATTTTTTTCCAATTTTTTGTAATTTTTTTCCAATTTTTTTCTTTAATTTTTTTCAATTTTTTTCAATTTTTTTTCTTTAATTTATTAGTGAAAAAAAATTTAAGAAAACAAATTTTGTTGGTAAAAAAAATTCGGGTTAAAAAATATTTTTCCTGATTTTGACCCATTGCAGGTCCAAATTAATATAGCCTTATATATATCGTTGCAATGGACTTTGAAATATCTATCATTAGATATCCATATTAATGACTTAGTAATCCTGATATAGATCAAAAATAGGCCAAAAATCGAGGTTGTCCCGGTTTTTTCCTTATATCTCAGCCATTTGTGGATCGATTTTCTCGATTTTAAATAGCGACCGAGACGGAAGAATTCCCAATATAATGATGTATCAATAATGTTTGTAAGTTATTTGGGGGCTACGGAAAGTTGATTTCAACATACAGACGGACATGACTATAACGACTTCGCTATCTATAACGATCCCGAATATATATTCTTTGTGTGGTTGCAAATGAAAAATGTGAAAATTACAAATGGAATGACAAATTTATATATGGTGAAAGGTATAAAAAATGTGTGTGAGAGAGATATCACAGAAATTGTTTACTCGTTTAAAAGGCCTATCAATTTCATTTTGTATGGAATATACGATCGCCGAGGCTTCTTTGGGTGGCGCGCACCTAAAATGTAAAAATTTCCATGACTCTGGAATGGGAATCGGGCGGAATTTGACCGATGGTATGGGTGATGTTGGCTTTTAGGGACGCTGTAATTTGTGGCTTATTTACATAGACCTGCGACTTAAGAAAACCCCACAAGAAAATGTCAAATCGCACGATCTCGATGGACAGTACACATCACCTTCGCGTGAGACGACCATGCCCTCAAATCGCTCGTGTAGAATGTCCAATGTGGGACTTAGCGTCGTCCTGCTGAAACCACATGTCGTTGGTGTCCATATCATCCAATTCAGACCAAAAGATGTTGGTAATTATTGATTTATCGCGCTCGCTGTTGACATCACAAAATTCACACCAAACAGTGACTTTTTCGGGATGCATTGGACTCTGCTGGATCTCATGTGGATTGGTATTGTCACGAATTCGTCAATTTTGTTTACTGTCCTACCCATTCATCCAGAAATGGCAAACAAAAATTGAATAAATGATAGTCAATTTGATGTAGCTTCAACAATATGGACGCTATTGAATGTGAAAGTTCGAAGTCTTTCTTGGAAGACTAGCTAATGTTTATGAGGTTTAGCTACTAATATAAAGAATATATTATTAATTCTATCTAAGCTATTTGTAAAACTATGTTTTTATTGGTTCTAGGTTGAAACAAATTTAGATTAGTAAAATTTTCAATGTTGACCAAATTTGTTTAACATTATGAATTAGTGGTTCTGTTTTTTTGAGATCTTTTTCTATAGTATTTTACTTTATATAAACAATTTAAAAAAAATTTTAGTTTGGAAAAAATTTTATTCTAAACTGAAAAATTTTATCGAAGAATAATTATTTTTTTTTTCCAATTATTCGAATAATTTTACCCTTCACCTTCGTGAGAAGAGTATATATAAGTTTGTCATTCCGTTTGTAATTTCCACATTTTTCATTTGCGACCCCACAAAGTATATATATTCTGGATCGTTATAGATAGCGGAGTCGATTACCATGTCCGTCTGTCTGTCTGTTGAAATCAATTTTCTGAAGACCCCAAATATCTTACAAATATCAATATATCGGGAATTCTTCCGGCTAGGTTGCTATTTAAAATCGTGAAAATCGGCCCACAAAAGGCTGTGATATAAGGAAAAAACCCGGCCAACCTCGATTTTTGGCCTATTTTTGATCTAAATCTGGATTACTAAGTCATTAATATGGATATGGATATCTAACGATAGATATTTCAAAGTCCATTGCAACGATCTATATAAGGCTATAGTAATTTGGACCTACAATGGGTCAAAATAGGGAAAAATATTTTTAACCCGAATTTTTTTTTTTATATAAAAATATTTAAACATTAAAAAAAAATTTTTAAAAAATTAAAAAAAACTATGTATTTCGAAATAAATTTTTTTTTTTTTTTAAACAATTTTGAAAAAAAAATTATTTTTTAAATTTTGAAAAACAATTTAAAAAAAAAAAAAATTATTGTGTTTAAAATAACAATTTTAAATATTTTTAGGTAAAGTATAATTTGGTGAAGGTTATATAAGATTCGGCACAGCCGAATATAGCTCTCTTACTTGTTTTTAATACGGTTTATAAATATGTCATTAATTTAATATCACTAAAACTAGTTCCAAGTAATGACTTAAATAACTTATTTACAGTTAGGTCACACAGTAGACAGTACTACTACTTCCATGTAATGCAGATGGTATGTAGTAGTCATTGAAAAATAAGTTATTGAGTAATTGCATATCATTACCAAGTTTTTGCTGGGTAAGTTAGAAATCTTTGCAGTTTTCTCTTACAAAGTCACTAATTCTCGGATTCAACATATTTCTCATTGCTATAGAAATATTTAAATGAAATTTTAATGGGATTGTGAAAAAAAAATTCATATGAAAATGTGTTAATGTAAAAAAATAAATTTATATTTTGGTTTCTCAAAATAAAAAACATAAATGATAAAATGAAATTAAATAAAAAATAAAGAGTTCACTTACCTTTTTATTGTTGATGTTTTTGTGGTCGTTTCAGATGATGATGATGATGTCTGTAGTTAAAGAAGAATTACAACCCCAAGACACGCGTAAATTTCTTATTATGAGTTTTTAAAAAGAAAACTTTGCCGCTTTTGCTGAAAATGATTGGTGGTAGGATATTAATTCTGGCAGAAACTGCGTAGCCGTTTTTATAACACAATTTTCTAGTTTAAAATTATTTCACTTTTTCCGAAATAAATTAATAAATATTCACTCTAATTGAAAAATTTATAATAAGTAAATAAAACAAAAACATGTTAAAGAAGAAAACTTTTTTTAAAAATAAAAAGGGGAAGAAATTAAATACAAAAAAAAGAAATACACTTGAATTTCTAATACTTTCTTATTGTTTGTTGTTATTTATTATTGCTGGCTGGTTGTTGTTGTTATTATACAATTATTTTATTAACGTTATATTTGTTGCTGTGCTTATTTTTATTGTTATTCCAAGTGTGTCCTTGAACTTGGACAATAAACTTTTTCGTTTAACAGGTTAAATGCAAGGAAGGGGAAGAAAGAAGTGAGTAAAAGTAGGAAAGAAAAGGCAATGAATAAATGAATGATACTAAAGAAAAAGGGGGTGGAAAAAGAAATTTAACGTTTGTTGCTGATGTTTGTTTGCTGATTTGTGCTAAATATATTATACTCGTATTTCTTTTGCTTTACTTGTCAGAAATGACGTCTGTGATTACTTTTTTTCTTAGCTTATTTCAAATAAAAATCAATTTAAATTTTTTGCAATTAACAAATTTGTATTTGTTTTATTTATGCACATATTTCTATTGAAATAAGTTGCCTAAATGGTTTGCAATATGGTCGATTGTGTTTTTACGTACATACATACATATGTAGGTACTTTGGTAATTTTTTAATATTTCTTTTTATTTATAAGTAAATTATTAACAAATAATTGTTGCTATATTCACGCATTATCGCTAACTTTCCTTTTGGTTTTTGTGGTGTGCCATTTTTGGTCAGTTTTTTTTTTTTGTTTTGCTTATTATTTCCCATTGATTTCATTGTCTTTTGTTTTGCACCACTTCTATTTATTTAAATTTTTTTATTTGTTATTATTTATACTTCTTTCTAGCTAAATTTAAGGGAACGCAGCAATAATATTTTTGTTTTCATCACCATTACCTATCAACTTTAATATTTTGATTTTTTTTTTGTGGTTGTTGTGATTGTGCGTGTGTGTTTTGTGAAGACTTAACCCTTTATGAAGCGTTAAATGATTTTAAGGTCTAAGATTGTCAGAGATTGTTAACACTGATATATGCATACTATTAGAGAGAAGTTTCTGGGGAATGCCCGGGAATATTCTTTTTGAAATTTCGGATTTTTTTTTTTAATATTTTTAACAAATTCTGAAAGTTTTGGCAAAGAAATGTTCATGCTAAATTTAAAAAAAGTTTGCAATTTATAAACTCATAAAAATAATAAAGCCAAATATGTTACCAATAAAATGAGCCATATTTTATTAAAATCCACTTAGGTATAAATGATAGATAGTATTTGTGTAAATCTCGAGACTCAGAATAAGTGTTGATCGGTGTTACATATTCCAAATTGAAAGAGTTTTATTTCGAGATGAAATACGCAGTTTTCCTAGATGTATGTCAGACTCTTTAGGAAATACATGTATTAAAAAATATGTTTGTTTTAATACGAAATGAATCGAATTTTGACTGTATAAAACATCAGTATGAGAAGTGGAATACCACCTTAAAACTTAATTGTACACAAAATCTAATAAAATTCTGAAAATAGAAAACAAAGTATAAAGTGCTCATTATTATGTTATTAAGAAAACAATTGAAACTTAGTTTTAATTGTCTGGCTCTTTTAGTGACATAGAGTTATTTAGTGATTCAATTTACAGTGACGATAACCGATAACCGTATCAGATCGTAGTATAATTTTGAGAAAGTGATTAATTTTTAAGACAACTTTGAATCATTTTGCATACTGACAACGATTTCGAAGAGGAATAGAAAATTTGTTTATGAAATTAAAATTCGTAAATCAATTGTTTAGTGTATGACTAAAAAAAATGCAGGATTTACAACAGATAGCGTATATTTTAACGCGGTTTTTGTTTTTAATAACTTGTGTGTCATTTTGAAGGGTACATATCTGTCATTTATTCTCAAGTTATTGAATATTATAGGGTAAACAATACCTGAATTGCTCACCGAAGCTTATGGTGCATGTTTTTTATCGGTTTCAACGTGCGAGACCAAGACCTTTATAACCTAACCTAACGTGCGAGAGATGGTTTGTGCGGTTCAGAAGTGGTGACACGGAAGTCAAAAATCTCTTAGGCCAGCCAAAAACGTTTGAAGACCAAGAATTGGAGTCATTACTCCATTAACATTGTTGTCAAAATACACAAGAGCTTGCAAAATCATTGAGAGCTACTCAGCAATATCAAAATGTTTGCGAGCAGCAGGATTCATCCAAAAGTAGGAAATTTGGGTACCATTCAAATTGAACACGATATCATAGTCTATCGGTAAGATTTTTATGTCCTAAATGCTGTTTAAAAGCTAAGAAAGGAAATCATTTTTGCACCGAATCATTACTTGCGATTAAAAATGGATTCATTATGATAACCTGAAGCGTAAGAGATCGTATGTGAAGCCCGGCCAACCAGCCGAATCTACACCAAAGCCAAATATCCATGGCGCTACGGTAATGCTCTATATTTGGTGTCACTAAAAGGGTCCTATCTATTATGAGCTGCTGAAATCTGGACAGGCCATCACAGTGAAATTGATTCGTTTGAAACGAACATTACATGCTGGAATATTACGCTTTCATGTCATCATGACAAATATTACGGTCTAGAGTAATTATTTGTTTGCCCCATCCTAGTACTATTTTTTTTTTTTTTTTGATCGATGCAGAACACTCTCACTGGGATATGCTTCTCTTCAAAACAGAGTAACCGAAATTGGCTTGATTCGTTCTTGGACTCAACAGATGAGAAATTCTTTTGGCTGGGAATCCATGTGAAAGGGTCATAGCTAACAATAACCAATACTTTGAATAAATATATATTGTACAAATGTTTCAAAATAAAAGCTAAACATTTGAAAAAATCCAGCATTTTAAAGTCATACACCCACTAGAATACAGTGCTTAGGTTTAATATAATCTTGAGTTCTTAGCGAACCCCTGGAACCGTTGCTCTACATTGTGGACTGTCTTTAGTTCTTAAGTATTAAAAAAAAATAGTCAAGTTTACCAACCCTGATCCACACAGGGTTAAATTTTAAAATTCTCTATGAATCACTAACTTATTACTAAATGTTTTGTTTTATTTGACAGATGTTTGGCTGACTGTGTTGTTGCACTTACTACTACTACATACTGTCTGCTCATAAGAATTTGTTGTTGTTGTTTCACTCTTGTTCTTTATTCGTCAAAGTTTTTCTTTGTTTTCCCTATTACACACTAAAATTCTAAACAAACGTTTGTGGGAGGCAGTGTTTTTTTTTTTTTTTTTTTTTTTTTTTTGAAATGCAAAGTAAACTTCAATTCAGTTAATAATACAAGTTTATAAAATAAAAATTATTTAATTTAATAATTATTTCTGATAAATCATAATACAAGCCCGACTTTTTATATATTTTTCATTTTCTCACCTCATATACACAAAACAAAACTCAACCGACAAAAACAAAATATTTTCCTATGAATGTGTTTGTGTAAAAAAACAACAAACTAACTTTAAAAATAACACATGATGATGGTTTTCGTTATTTCTGCTGGTTGTTTAGTAAATGTTTAAAAGAATTAATGAAAAAAAAAACCACTAATAAATAAGGGGTTGTTAGAACAAACTGGTTTAACAAATTATATACTATACTAAACATATGCAGGTATTGAGGTTTTGATATAAGTTTTAATATTTTGTTAGAAATTTATTGGAAAAAATGTGTCACAAATAGGAAATTTTTGTTTTTTGTTTTTAATTTACTTTAGTGAATTTTAGCATGAATAAGTAAATAAGAAGATGCACTGATAAAGAGACAAAAGCTTATGTTGAGAGATGGGTATGCAGCGTTGTCAACTTTTCCATTTCAAAAAGCACTGAACTAATGAAAAAAAAGCGTATTTTTCGAAAAAAGCGCTAAAGATAAATTTTATGTCAAAGTATAATTTTTTATTAAAATTAATCCAATTTATTAAAAAACCTGCGATTAAACTCGTTGAATGTGTAAATTTTTAATATAAAAATTTTCATAAAACTCTAAAATTTCTCAAATTAGAGTAGAGTACTTGGTTTTAAAAGAGCATATTAACACAAACCAAAACAAAATACATTAGAACCATGATAAAACAATAACCAGGTAGAATCAGTAGGGAGAGTTTAAAATTGTATGCCTTGTTATGTCAAATATGAGAAAATTAGAAACAAATATATGAATAAAAATAACGAAAATTTAAAACCCAACGCCGCAAGCAGTACTCCATTCTTAAATTTTTTTGTTCAGGACATTTTAAAAATCTTATATCCTTTTGTTCAAATGAACATTTACACACAGCACATTTCACACGCATATTCTTGTTATATGGTTTAATGTTAAATTGATTTCTTCACAAAAATACTTAATAAACTTTTTTTAATTTTTGATATTTTATTTTTATTTTGTCTGACAATTCAAGGCATGAAAAATTGAGAACTTACTTTTCTACTGATTCTACCTTGTAATAGTTATATTATGCATTAGAACTATAATTTTATTTCTTTACACTTTTGCTTTTGATATTTCACGACATTTTTGTTTGTTTTGGAAATAGGATGTAAATTAAATATTTTGTTTGAATAATGTCTGTCATCATAGACAAAAATACATAGAGCGTAAACTAAAAGAAAACTCAATTATTCAATCACACATACGAGTGTTGTTTTTATATATCTTTTTTTGCTCATACATTCTCACCACTTAGGTTTTTGAAACTGAGTTAGGTCTTTGACAGGAGAGTTTCCGCTCAATGTTTAGGTCTATGACAGCAGAGATTCCGATCTATGTGTATTTATCTTTGCCCGCAATTTGACCTAATAGATATCTAAAGGGTTTTCCAACAAGAGGTGTAATTTTGAATCACCCGGTATTTCGGTAGCTGTCACTTTTGGTAGCTGTCACATTTGACAAGTAGAAGCTACGCCATTACTAAAAATGGAAGGATACACGCTTCAACAACGCATTGAAATTATTAAAATTCTCTACAAAAATGGTGAAAATCTTGCAGTCACAGTTCGCATAACTAAAGAATTTTTGGGTCTTCGTGAAGCACCTTGTCGGACCGCAATACAGTAATTGGTGGAAAAAATTCGAGCTGTTGGGACAAGTTAGTGATGTGAAGAATAAAACCCGTGCACGACGCTCAAGAATAACTGAGAATATTGCTGTTGTAGCCCAAAGTGTTGAAGAAAACCCAGGTTTGTCCATTCCTCGTCGGTCCTTTTAATTGGGCATTCCACAAACGTCGTTACACCGATGTGTGTGAAGTTAAATTTCGAAATTTATAACCCTAGACACAAACCAGTTGAGTTAACAGAGTTCTGTTAAAAAGTTAACATAGCACTGTTAAACATTGTAAAACAAGGAAAGTGTATTCAAAATGGAATAATATCCACATGGGCGGACCAAATGGACCAATATTGATGGAAACGGGAACTAATCACCCGCTTTTTCCAAAAACTATGTCAAATCGTAAATGTCAAACATATTTTTATATATTTTCGGAATTTTCAAAATTTATATATAATGGATGGATGAATCTAAATTCCTGGAAAACGGACGAAGATGGGCAGATGGAACTTGCTGGAATTTATAACCAAGGTGCTTTTCTATCTTTACCCAAGGTCATAACACTTAACAGTGCGAGTTTTGATAGAGATATTTAAATTTTTCGAAAATTTAAATTTCTTGGGAGGATGAAACTAAATTTCTTGGCAACGGGAGAAGATGGGCAGATGAATATTACTGGAATATTTACATAGGGTGTTGGTCTATCATAGCCCATGGTCATAATCTTTAACAGTGCGAGTTCTGATAGAGAAATTTAAATTTTTCGGAAATTAAAATTTCTTGGGAGGATGAATCTAAATTTCTTGGAAACGGGAGAAGATGGGCAGATGGACAGTCTTGCTGGAATATTTAGATAGGGTGTTGGTCTATCATGGTCCGTGGTCATAACATTTAACAGTGCGAGTTCTGATAGAGAAATTTGAATTTTTCGGAAATTTTTTTATTTTTTTGGAGGATGAATCTAAATATATTGGAAATGGGAGAAGATGGGCAGATGAATCTGGCTGGAATATTTAGATAGGGTGTTGGTCTATCATCGTCCATGGTCATAACCTTTAACAGTGCGAGTTCTGATAGAGAAATTTTTCGAAAATTTAAATTTCTTAGGAGGATGAACCTAAATTTCTTGGAAATGGGAGAAGATGGGCAGTTGAATCTTGCTGGAATATTTAGATAGGGTGTTGGTCTATCATGGTCCGTGGTCCTAACCTTTAACAGTGCGAGTTCTGATAGAGAAATTTAAACTTTTCGGAAATTTAAGTTTCTTGGGAGGATGAATCTAAATTTCTTGGAAATGGGAGAAGATGGGCAGATGAATCCTACTGGAATATTTAGGTATGGTGTTGGTCTATCATGGTCCTAACCTTTAACAGTGCGAGTTCTGATAGAGAAATTTGAATTTTTCGGAAATTTTTTTATTTTTTTGGAGGATGAATCTAAATATCTTGGAAATGGGAGAAGATGGGCAGATGAATCTGGCTGGAATATTTAGATAGGGTGTTGGTCTATCATCGTCCATGGTCATAACCTTTAACAGTGCGAGTTCTGATAGAGAAATTTTAATTTTTCGAAAATTTAAATTTCTTAGGAGGATGAACCTAAATTTCTTGGAAATGGGAGAAGATGGGCAGTTGAATCTTGCTGGAATATTTAGATAGGGTGTTGGTCTATCATAGCCCGTGGTCATAATCTTTAACAGTGCGAGTTCTGATAGAGAAATTTAAATTTTTCGGAAATTTAAATTTCTTGGGAGGATGAATCTAAATTTCTTGGAAACGGGAGAAGATGGGCAGATGAATCCTACTGGAATATTTAGGTATGGTGTTGGTCTATCATGGTCCATGGTCCTAACCTTTAACAGTGCGAGTTCTTATAGAGAAATTTAAATTTTTGGGAAATTTTTTTATTTTTTTAGAGGATGAATCTAAATTTCTTGGAAATGAGAGAAGATGGGCAGATGAATCTTGCTGGAATATTTAGATAGGGTGTTGGTCTATCATGGTCCGTGGTCATAACCTTTAACAGTGCGAGTTCTGATAGAGAAATTTAAATTTTTCGGAAATTTTTTTATTTTTTTGGAGGATGAATCTAAATTTCTTGGAAACGGGAGAAGATGGGCAGATGAATCTGGTTGGAATATTTAGGTATGGTGTTTGTCTATCATGGTCCATGGTCCTAACCTTTAACAGTGCGAGTTCTGATAGAGAAATTTAAATTTTTCGAAAATTTAAATTTCTTGGGAGGATGAACCTAGAAATTTAGATTCATCAAAAATGGTGAAAATTTTGCAGTCACAGTTCTCAAAACTAAAGCATTTTGGGTCTTCGTGAAGCTCCTAGTCGGACCGCAATACAGAAATTGGTGGAAAAATTCGAGCTTTTGGGACAAGTTAGTGATGTGAAGAATAAAACCCGTGCACGTCGCTCAAGAACAACTGAGAATATTGCTGCTGTAGCCCAAAGAGTTGAAGAAAACTCAGGTTTGTCCATTCCTCGTCGTTCTTTGGAATTGGGCATTCCACAAACGTCATTACACCGTACTTTGGATGATATTGATCTGGACAACGTTTATTTTAAAAAAAAAAAAAAAAAAAAAAAAAAAAAAAGATTTTTTCCAAATTCATAGTTGTTTTTGAAACATTTATACAATATAAATTTATCCAAAGTATTGGCCATTGTTAACTATGACCTTTTCCCTTCTTTCTGGCAACATGTGGATTTCGAGCCAAAAGAAATGTTCAAATTTTGAGGCTAAGAACGTTTACAAGCCCTTGGTCTTCTTGTTCTTTAAACATTTTTGGCTGGCCTGGGCGATCTTTGTCTACCGTGTCAAAATCACCACTTCTGAACAGCACATACCATCTGTTGCACGTTGAAGGTATCCAAGGTATCCGAAATTATTAAAAAGCTCTTAAAACAGTGCTATAAGCACTAAGTTGATAACTTTGATGGTGTATTTAAGTGGTAAACAGAGTTACCATATTCTATTAATAAGAAAAAATAAGTCCTCAGGAATAAATTAAATAATTCTCACACAATGTTCCACATAAATTGGAACTTATTTCATTATGAAATTACTCCTAACGCGTTTTGTCTTATTTCATAATGAAATAAATCTCACTGAAAGAACTTCCAATTAAATCTTTGTTAGGGGTTTTTTTTTTTTTTTGGATTTAGTTCATCTACATTGGGGGATATTTCATCTAACTCTTCGATTACATTTTTTTAGGATTGACGGCCTTTGGCAAGTCTCAAAGATTATCTCCTTTCAGATGTATTAAAAATCGGTTTCGCTTAGTAAAGATTTTTTGCATTGTACGCCTTCTTGCGGGCGCAAAGATTCTCTCTTCTGAGTGTATCAAAAACAGGCTTTGCTTAGTAATGAAAACTCTAGAAAATTTTGGTATACAGAATCACTGCTTACAGCCGATTCCGCAAAATAAGTCTTTACGATCTAGAAATTGACTATCCTTTCAAAATTTGGGTAAGAATATAGCTCAAAAAAGAAAATCAAGTGACAATGGATTAGAAACAAAACGCATCAACAATTACGTTTTCACTGTAGAATTCCCTAGTTTATGGGTGTAAAACTTATTATGGGTGTATGTATTAACACTAAATTGAAGTAAAGATTTATAGCTTTAATTAAGATACATAGGTATCATATAACCGCATAAATTTTAATATCTCGGTTTTATTGTCGTCGAAATGTGGCTTTGCGAAATATATTTTTTCTTGACAGGCATTATATTCTGTTGCACAAGAACTCGGAAAAAAAATTATAGTGACCGTAAGATAGGCTAACTGAAAGCAATTCATAGCCTAATTCATGAAATTTTGCAATGAAAACTGCACATGGGTGCACCCGATCTTGAGGAAAGCTTTAAAATTGAAACCTCTGACCCATGTGAGATGCATATGTTTTTTTAAAATCTCTCGCACTTTCAATCTCCGATCAGGCAACACCGTATCGTGATTTTTTTTTAAATTATTTTGGGTGTAGAGACTGGGTGTCCAGGACTTTCGACATCTTCCGTGCGAAATTCAGTAAATCACTTTTTTACCATTACAATTGATGGTGGAGAGTTTGAGTGATAATCAGTGCTGCCCCTTTCAGTTAATAGGCGGGAAATTCAAAAAGTCAGGGATACCGTTACGTTTAGCATAGAGACTTCAACCTCAACTAAAAGTATGGCGTCGATCCGGCGTCGATGGAAAAAAATTCGACTTAAAAAAAATCAGATCAGATAATTTCTGAATATAAGACTAAGAAGAGTAACATTAAAATTTATTATAATAAATAAAAAAAAATTAAGCTTACTGAATTTTTCAAAAATAAGTTACACAGTCTACAATTTGTTATATGTACAAAATTTCAATTCAATAAAGGGTTTTATTAATATTCTTAATCGTTTTTGTGGTTTATTTTTTTTATTTGACATTGGGGGTAAACCATCAAAAACACACTGGGGCAACACTATTTATTATTAAATTCACTGAACTTCACCACTGCATACAATTGAGAATCTACTCTTTTTTTGTTTATTTAGCATTTCGTATTTTGATTCTTATGTTTTTTTTTTGTTGTATTATTGCACAAGTTAGTGTATACGTGCACGAGTTTATTTAAAATATTTATGTCATTTATTTATTTATGCATTTGCAATAACAACAACACCAAAAAATACAATAATTGATTTGAATTGAAATCATACATAAAGAAAGAAAACGCAAATTGACGAAACTTCAGGAAGAACAAAGCCTCAACACAAAGAACATTTTACACACATACATTAAAAACAAAAGCAGCAACAACACAAATCATGTTAAATTACAGTGAAATAACAACAAACAGCACCTTGACAACATTGCAAATGAACGTTTTTATTTTATACTAAGCTTTAAAATAATACTTTATCTATTTTTTCTATGTGTTTTGAGTTGTTCTAATTTCAAAATTTTTATGAATTATTTATTTGATTTTATTATTTGTAAAGCTTTTTATCGACGGTTTTATTTCGAAAAAAGGGATTTTTATTCAACTATTAACATATTTTTCTATTCTAATGAAATTTTTAATAAATTCAACAACATTTTTCCAGTGCTTGTTATTTATTTAATTTTTTTGTGTAGACAAACGTGTTTTTCATTTTCTATTTTGCACTGCCTCCTTTTTATTTTTAAATTCTTCTTTATGTCAAGCTTTCTTTGCTCGTTTTTTCTTTTCGTACTTTGCACGTTTTTTCCTTTTCTTCTATGGTTTTTTTTTTTTTTTTTGTATGAAATTCACTTGAGCACTTTACTTTACTTCACTTTAATTTGATTTTTTGCTTTGCGTTTTAATTTATAAAATTCCTTTTTTTGCACTTTAATCCGTAATTATCGTTTTAGATTAAACAACAAATAAATTTATTAAATTCTCTTTGCTTAGAATATGTTTTCTTTTGAATGTAGTTGTTGCTTTAAGTTCACTGTATTCTCACAAAATAAACGCGTTTTATTTATTTATATTTGCAAAAAGCAAATAAATATTTGTGTTGTATTTCCAAAAAATATCGCTCGACTGATTTCACGAACTTGTCCGTGTTTTCTCAATTGTCTTCTTTCGTTTCAATGTAATTTCACCACTAATTTACTGACGCATCGAGCACAGAAGCAAAACAACAAAGGAAAATAAATAATGAGCAACATGCTGCCTTACTCTCTGTTCTCTACATTTAGCAAATCAACATGTTGTGTTAAAAAGCTTTCATTTATTTTGCTTATATTTTTGCTAAAAGCTTCAATGTTGCTGGAATAATAATGGATAGAAACATGTAGCTAAAGCACTGCATTTGTGATTTCTCAGCAGGGATCAGTGATGGGAAATAAACATTTATATTTAGTGCCAAATTCATATCTAAAACGGGCTAAAATGGTAGAATTAGTGCCAAATTACTTTAAAAAATACAATTGAAATAGACACCGTCATCTGATATTAAACATATGTACTTACATCTGACTTACTGTAATGATAATGATGGCCTCTGGCTGGAGCAGTCCATTAAGATTTGTTAGCAATAATATCTCGTAGACTTTCTAAACTCTAAATGCAACAATTAGAAAGTCTAACGAAGTCTTCAAAATGAATATAATAAACTGTAGGAAATATGAATTCAAATGTACCTATAACATTTTTCAAATATATGTATATTTTTTTGTTGCAATTAATGAAAACACTGTGCGACGAAAAAAAAAAATACCTGAGAAGTGATACTATTATTCAGGAAGTTGTTATCGAGTATAAGAAGAATCAGTATCTGAAATGTGTCAAACACCTCCAAAATCTTGAGTTATGCTTACAAAAACCATTTTAGTTGAATATACACTGATATTAAGTTTCCCAGCGGATTTGGAAAGAAGAAACTGAGGCCTTTCGAATGGTATATATCAGAGGTGCCCAAAAGTTCCTTATGGAAGAGCAAACACCAATACATTTAAAGAAAAACTAATTTTTATGCAATTTTTTTTGTTGTAAAAACCAAAACATACAAAGAATAAAGAAAAAAATACACACTTTTTGAAACAATACCATACGATAAACAAAAACAAAATCTACATTGATGATCGCTGTCGTCAATGTTTACCAGCAAAGCATACGAAAGTGTTGTTGTTTTCCACTTGTGTGTGTACATTGAAGAACGACAAAAAAACCAACAAGACAAAGTTGTTTGTGTATTTCATATTACTAGTGCCTGAGTGTTCTATTGAGTATAGAAACACACAGCCTATAGCAAAGAGCATTTACAAAAACAAATGAGCACCAAGAGTATAGGGCTTGGGCATCATTGGTATATATGATAAATTACTGTGTATTTCTCCAGAAAAAAAAAATATATTTTATTTCCAGTATTTTTCGAATTTGGAGTTTTTTTTGGTTACCATTCCAAAGGCCACAGTTTCATCTTTATAAATCCTGAGTCGATTTAACGTAATTCGTCCGTATAGCTGGCTGGCTCCCATGAGTAATCGCTCACGACAAACAAAGTATTGAAATTTTTAACGAAAACTGTTTTTGCGCATGTACTCAGTGTAGGGTATTATATGGCCAGGCTTGACCATACTTTCTTACATGTTTCGAATTGCGATTTGTACTGAATGAAGTACAATTTATCTGGGATGTGCAAAAATTTTTTATATACAAAAAATGCCAAAACATTGTCGTACGTGCCCTAGTGTCATTCAAAACGGAATAGTGCCCAAAATGGCATAAAAAGTGTCCAAAATGGTACCATAAATCCCATGGCACTAGCAGGGATGTGGAATGTAAATACAAAAACTATACTATTTTAGAAAATATTAATTCTAAAATTTAAGTTTTTCATTTTTAATAATAAATTCTATTGTTTACTAAATTAACTAAAATAAGCAAATTACAATTCTCTTTTTTTATATAAAAAAAACAATTAATTAATTAAAAAATTTCACAATTCATCTTACCTGCGATATGTAACGTAAACCTGCTCCAACAAGCATACGATCGGTATCAACATCATTACCTGTCATTAAGCCACCACCACTGCTAATCAAATCGACATTAGTTTTGCAACTAATGTTGTTAACAGCTGCCACATTCAAATTACCGTTATGCAATGCGTCATTCAAGATCGTTGGTATAAGGGTCATGCCCGGGGTTTCTGCATGATAGCCATCATCAATGTCCCTGATGGGCGAAAGGGATTCTAGTCGGGGTAAATCTTCTAAATCAATCATTTTGTATGATCATGAATAGAAAAGTTCTGAAAAAGAATAGTAACATAGAATAATATTAAGGTCTGTTTCACTATGTCGATAGAAAAATGAGTCTAACAAATGTGTATGAAAACTATTCGAAAGAATTTTAAAAACTGAGTGTTTTTCATGCAAATTTTTTCGACTTATTTTTCATCGTGAAATAGTCCTTCAATATATTAATTTTTGACAACTAACAGCAATTCGATAGCAAAACATAAAAAATCCCTTACAATCGTAAGAGATGCTACATACATACATCGTGCATCTATCTCTACACTTCTAACCAACAATTCAAAAAGTTGCTGCATTTTATAGCACGAAAAGTTGCCGAACAAAGCCTATATGTAAAAAATAAAGTTTCAGTTCCAAGACTGATTCCAAATGATTACAATATAAATTATTTTCTTTTATAAAGCAATTTTATTAAGAATATATGTATGTATGTAGATATCATTTAAGGTCTCCAAAAAATTTAATTTTAGACTGATCTGTATTAGATCTAAAGCTACGTACACACGGTTGTCAGATTTTACAACGTTGTCAGATCTGGCAATGCGCTTGCAATGTACTGCCAATGAAATATTGTTAGCAAAAGGTAAATTCTCAGTTTAGACGATTGTAAGAAAACCATACAATTTCATTGTCAGACAATTGTCAAATGCATATGCACAGTGTTGCCAATAGAAATAATTTATCTGACAATGATGGCATTGTCAGATGCATAAACTTCGCACATATGACAATAAAAAGTTTCTGACAATGATCTTACAATGATCTGGCAATTGCAACGTAAGGTGTTTACACGATTGTCAGATGTCTGACAATAATATTGTCTTACAATGTACTGACAATAAATTTTCTGATAACGTTGTAAGACAAAAATTGTAAGTTCACACGGTTGTTAGACATTTTCTAAACATTTTTCTGACAATATTGTACAATCTGACAACCGTGTGTACGTAGCTTAACGCTCTTTGGTGAACAGTTTAATTGTTAATTTATAAAAACTATATTTGCTTAATTCCTTTAAATTGTTCATTATTTGTAAATAACACCGTATTCGAAACCGGTTTTTTAGAACATGCAATTTTTCGAACGAAAACCGGGTTTCTGAAATCAATCAATCGTTAATCTCATTTTAGAGACTTCTGCAATTCTAATGAATTCGAATCTTGTCAACAACATGCTAATAACATTTATTTATTTTTTTGTTTTTATTTAATTATTGGGAATTTTCAAAGAAATTGTTTATCACTTTTTATACCCTACACCACCATAGTGGTGAGGGTATTATGCGTTTGTGCTATTATTTGTAACGTCCAAAAATATTAGTCTAACATCCAACTTAAAGTATATCGATCGACTTCGAATCATTTTCTGAGTCAGATTAAACGATCGTCCGTCTGGCTGGCTGTCCATGTAAACCTTGTGCGCAAAGTACAGGTCGCAATTTTGAAGATATTTCGACAATATTTGGTGCATACGGCCCAAGGATGAAGCCTATTAAAACTGGCTGAAATCGGTACATTATTTCACAAATGTCATCCCGAAATTGGACTTTATCGGTAATAAATGTTTAATTTATAAAAACGATTATATACTCCGATTTTTATGCTGTAATCGATTTTTGATGACGATTAATCAAAATAAAAATCAAATTCCGGAATTTTTAGTATTGTCTACGTTTTAGCTTTCATTAAATTTTACAATATATTAATCTTCAGCTGACAGCGAAAAATATTCACGGGGGATCTCTATTTTTAAAGCGAACTTTTTTCAAACTTAAAAAAATCGATTTTTAGCTTTTCATACCATTTACTAGTATCTACACAAATTTCGCAACAAATACATTTCATATAAACGGAATTCATGTCACCTAATTTTATGATGATCGGTTTATAATTAATCACAACTCCCATATAAGGCCCGCTTTAGAAAATCACTTTAAAGAGCATAAATCTCTTAAAAATACTTTCATATAGACGTAAATCACACGACCTAATTTCATGGCAATCGGTCCGAAAATCTTTCACGAAAATAAATTATTGAAATTTTAAAAAAAAAATGTTTTTGCTCATGTACTTTGTTTAGGGTATTAAACGTATGGTCGGGCTTCACCGACCAGACTTTCTTACTTGTTTGCAATAAAAACAAAAATTAAAAATGAAATGGCACATGTTTACAGCGTTTTGTTTTTTTGTTAATACTCGCAGATAAATCAGTTATTTGTATAAAACCTGTTTGTATATCTTATTTTTTTTCTTCAAAAATGTTTTCAAATAATATTAGCATTTTAAATAGTTCGTAATTTGAATAAATTATTCATTTTATGAGCCTTCAGTTGTATAAAAAGAGGGAGGAAAGAAATTTGTTTGTTCAGTTATTTAATCAATTTGTAATTTAACTTATTTTTTATTTTGTGGTTGGAATTATAATTTAGAATACTGGGATAAGATCGGGGGAAATGTTTATTTTGAGAATACTTTCCAGCTTCAAGCAAGTTTTTTTCGTATAAAAATTGCTAAAATGTCATCAGGACAAAAACAGTATATTGTCATCTTTACGGAAATATTATAGTACTTTCAGTACTGCAGATAACATGCTGAAATTTCAGCAATGGAAGGAACAAGTCAAGATGTATTATTATTAGTTTTTTTTTTTTATAGGTAGCATAACACATGGCAAATATTTGACGAAAAAGACGTAACCGCTAAATAAAATATATTTTAATTATTTTATTTATTGTCAAAAACTCCTTTTAGCACATTGCCAGATCTGACAACATTGTAAAATCTGACAACCGTGTGAACGTAGCTTAACACTCCTAATTGGTGTGTTTTCCTAAGAAATTCGAATTTTGTCGATTCTTCCTTATCTTCGTTTAGCATTAAAAAATTACTCATTTTATTAAAAACTATAATAAAATTTAAAGCCATTTAAGGGATTTGCAAGAAAATGTTGTTCCACTATTATCTTAAACTCAATAAATGTTTAATTAGTTTTCATTAATAAGGGGGCTACTACTTGGTCGTTGTTGTCAAAATATAGGCTAATCATTATTTTGTATTTGTTATAATCAGCACTCTTTTGATAATTAAATTTAGTAGAATGACTGGCAAAACACCTAAATGTTTTGTTAAATTGTTAATACTTAGTTAAAAAAAACCAACTTTTATTTTAATAAATAAACATCTGTCCACAAATTTCAATTATTATACCCTACACTAAATCTTGTTTTTAATATTGGTAAAAAACTCAACAAATTAACTGATATACAAGGTGGCGCAAAAGTAAACTTCCGATGTTTTTTGGCTGTAATTAAAAAAAAAAAAAAAATGAAAAACTTTGATTCTTCTTGTGGATTATTTTTATTTGGTCTTTTAATTTTTTTTACATCAAGTCGAGAATATGATGTCATGTAAATGGCCGCCGCCACAGTTGATTGTCATTTGAGCCCTTTTTATGGCATTTTCCATCACTTTGGCCAAAACTTCCGGCGATAGGTCCTCACATTCTTGACGGATATTTTCTTTAAGAGCTGCAAGAGTCTGAGGCTTGTTGACATAAACCCGCGACTTCAAAAAGCCCCACAAAAAGAAGTCTGGAGCGGTAAATCAGGCGATCTTTCTGGCCAGTGCAAATCGCCAAAACGGGAGATTAGGCGCCCGGGAAATGCATCCTTCAGCATATCGGTTGTGGTACGTGCAGTGTGTGCCGTTGCATCGTCCTGTTGGAACCACATGTTTTCAAATCCCAATTCATCAAGTTGCGGCAAAAAGAACTCGTTGAGCATTGCTCTGTAGCGCTCACCATTCACAGTAACCGTTTGGCCCGCGACGTCTTCGAAGAAAAAAGGTCCGATGATTCCTCCAGCGAAAACAGCACACCATACAGTGACTTTGAGCGGGTGTAATGGCTCTTCGTGGGTTACACGCGGATTTTCAGTGCCCCAGAAGCGTAAATTTTGCTTATTTACGTACCCGCTAAGATGGAAATGGGCCTCATCACTCATGATTATTTTTGATGAAGAATTATCTTCCTCTTGGTGGTGATTAAGGATGGCTTGAGCGTATGATAGACGCGATTGGCGGTCAGCAGCTAACAGCTGATGCACCGTCTGGACTTTGTACGGAAACATTTCGCATGTGTTTACTACACAAATGTCAAAACAGAACTGACATTAGGGGCCAATCGCAAAATTTATAGCATTTTCTGATAGGAGGATTACTTTTGCGCCACCTTGTATTTGCTGGCATTTTTGAATGACGGACTATTTATATTTGAACTTCAATATAACCAAAACCAAAAAAATGGAGGATATATGGATTTTGTCATTCCGTTTGTAACACATCGAAATATTGGTCCTATACCCATAAAAGATGGCTATGTCTGTCTGTCTTTTGATGCCATAATGGGTCCCAGAGGCCAGAGAGGATGACATTTTTCACAAATATTATCTGTTATTATATTGTAATAATCGGTCTATAATTGGTCATAGCTCCCATATAAGGCCCACTTCCGATAATCACATTAATGTCTTTGCTCATTTACACAGTGTAGGGTATTATAAGGTCGGGCTGGACTTTCTTACTTATTTCAAAATCAACCTAGTTTTCCCACAAAGGTAAAGATTAGGGTGCGATTAATCGAATAATCAAACATTCTGGTTAATCAATTAATAAAATTTTCTGATTACCCAATTTCTGATTAATCACTTAATTTGAATTTTGAATTTTGATTTTTTACATTTGTATATTTTTGTTCAGAAAAATTAAAAAGAAAAAACAAAAGTTATATCTACTTACTCCTTTCACACTAGGCAATTTAGTTGAGCAAGTCTGTTTTTCATTTTCAAAAATATAAATGAAAATACAAATTTATTCTCCTTAACCCGACATTATCTCTGACACCAACAATCACAAACATTGCGTAGAAAACTTGCACAATTAATTGCCTAATGTGAAAGAGGTCTTACACAAAATTTTAATATTTTTTTTTAATTATTCAAATTTCTAACCATAGGGTAACATAGAGACGTAATTGTCATAAACCTAAGTCTGTTGTCAAAAAACTAACTCTTACAACAACAAAATACATGTTAGTCAATGTATTTGATTGTTATTTTTGCCTGTCAAATCAGAGTGTCTCGTCTCTATGTATAATTCTATATGCTTCTAACTAAGTATTTAATTGCTTTGTATAATCAAAATCAAAATTATTCACTTAATTTTGAATATTAATAATCGAATAATTTTAATCAGAAATTTGATAAATCAATTAGTTAGATTAGTCGATTAATCTCATATCCCTAGTATAGTATCGAATATGGGGTCAAAATTATCTGCACTAAAAATAATAATTACAAAAATAATATATTTTTTTATTTGGATTTCATTAACCCATATTAATCCGAAGTCAAAAATACTGTTCAAAGCAATTTCGAATACATACATATAAATAAGATTATAATTGTTGTAAAAATATTCGATTATGAGCAAATTTATTAAAAAAATGTGCTTGAAATTTTCTGATTTATTTTGGTATCAATTTATAATGGGTTGACTATGTCAGTCATTTTATATGTATATATATTTAAACATATGTGTTAATTGGTTTTTTTTCACATTTAATTTTTAAAATTTTATTGGAAAATTTGCTATGTACTTTGAACCAAAACTCGAACTTGGCTTTTACATGACGGAGAACGGGAGCACTTAATATCAAAAAAGTCTAATATAAGAGCCATCCTAATGTATATATGCATAGTATTATTCCCAACTAATGTAAACAATTCAACCCTTTTCTGTTAAATTTTTTGTATTATTTTAGTGAGACAATAAAACAAATATTTAAATAATAAGATCAGACATGGAAATGCTGACACGATCGTACTTTTTGTTTGAACTATTTCATATTAATATTTTACTTTGAAACTATTTTTATGTAATGTATTTTTTCTATAGTAATTCTTTGTATTACAGTATTTTCTACAGAAAATATTGTGTACACCAGTATTTACTATATATAAAAAATCGTGTGTATAACAGTATTTTTTATAAAAATCGTTTGCATAACAGAATTTTCTATTAAGAATCTTATGTATAACAGTATTTTCTATGAAAATCTTTTGTATAATTGCATTTTCTATAAAATTCTTGGTTATAACAGTATTTCCTATAAAAAATCTTGAGTATAACAGTATTTTGTATAGAAAATCATGTGTATAACAATATTTCCTATACAAAATTTTGTATATAACAGTATGTCCTTTAAAAAAATCTTGTGTATATCAGTATTTTCTACAGAAAATCTTGTGTATTGCTGAATTTTCTATAAAAATCTTGCGTATAACAATATTTTCTACAGATAACCTTGTGTATAACAGTATTTGATATAGAAAATCTTCTGTATAACAGAAACTCTATTAAGAATTATGTGTATAACAGTATATTCTATTAAAAATCAAGTGTATAACAATATTTCCTATACAAAATTTTGTATATAGCAGTATTTTTTATAAAAAAATCTAGTGTATTTTCTATAAAAATGTTGTATATAACAGTATTTGATATAGAAAATCTTGTGTATAACACTATTTCCTATACAAAATCTGGATTATAAAAGTATTTGATATAAAAAAATCTTGTGTATAACAGTATTTTATGTAGACAATTTTGTGTATAACAGTTAAACAATATAAATTTGTTTACTCTGAGGGTGCAAAAGTACTATTTGAATATCATTAAATTTCCCAGCCCTGTATACGAGTATTATCAGCAAGAGTGAGGGTATAAGCAATTTAGCATTTTGCTAAAAATATATGATAAATTACACCTTTTTTTATAACTGGCCTACCTAAATAAAAGCGTAAGGCGGAACGTTTCTTTACGCTTAGCTTTAACGCTGAAATGTCATACCTAAATAAAAGCGCCAACGCTACGTCAAACAATAAAAACAAGGTTATCAAAAAAATTAATATAACAACCCGGATTATTAAAAAATAAAGTACATTGCAGTATTGGTGTTTCTGATTTTTGTTTCGTGATTTATAAACTAAAATTTTATCAAAGAAACTAAATATTAAAGTTTAAAAAATGTGTTTCTTGCATATTTGTTTCTCCTTTTGTATGTATGTGTTTACATTTGTTGTGTTTTGCAACTAACTTCACTATTAAACGCGCTGTCAAAATCGGATTTTCCAATTGCAAAGCGTTGCCGTCGCGTTATTTCGGTATGCTGCATACAAATTGTATGGGCATGAGAATTTTTGACAAGTAAAAAACGCCTTACGCTCCAATTTAGGTATGCGTGTAAGTATTATGAGTATTTTTATTATACCCTTCACCATGAGTGGCAAGGGTATATATAAGTTTGTCATTCCGTTTGTAATTTCTGCATTTTTCATTTGTGACCCAACAAAGTATATATGTTCTGTATCGTTATAGATAGCGAAGTCAATATAGCCATGTCCGTCTGTGTGTTGAAATCAACTTTCCGTAGCCCACAAATAATATATATATTTGATTCATACATCAATATATCGGGAATTCTTCCGGCTCGGTTGCTATTTAAAATCGAGAAAATCGGCATAAAAATGCCTGAAATATAAGGAAAAACCGGGACAACCCCGATTTTTGGCCTATTTTTGATCTATATCTGGATTACTAAGTCATTAACATAGACAATATGGATATCTAAAGATAGATATTTCAAAGTCCATTGCAACGATGTATATATGGCTATAGTAAGTTGGACCTAAAATGGGTCAAAATCGGGAAAAATATTTTTTAACCCGAATTTTTTTTTCACCAACAAAATTTTTTGGCGTAAATTTTAAAAAAACATTTTTTTAAAAAAATTTGGAAAAAAAAACGTTTTAATAAACAATTTCGAAAAAAAAAGTTTAAAGATATTTTAAATTTTTATTTTAAAGTATAATTTGATGAAGGGTATATAAGATACGGCACAGCCGAATATGTAGCTCTCTTACTTGTTTTTTATTAATGTGTATTTTTGATTTTTCCAGTTGTAAACTTCATTGGACTGCAATGAATTAATAAATACAAGCCATATTTAACACATCGTCATTCGTTTTTTCCAAGAATTAGTGACGCGTATCCATAAATTAATGAATTTTTTTGTTCATATGATTTTGAGAATTAAATGTTATTAAATATATGTACATATTTAGCTAGCTATTGAGTAATTGAGAAAGAATAGACAATTTATTTTTTAAAAAATGTGGTACAAATTATTAGAGAGTATTCGGAATCATTTTTTTCCATTTTGAAAAAAAAAAAAAAAAAATATCGGAGCGATGAAGAGAGAAACACATTTTTTCACAATGTGGTTCTAATTGAAAATCAAAGAGATGAAGCAAATTTTTAAATATTTACAATACGTGTTTATTGTTTTTTATATCTCTGAACATTTTAGTCGAACGATTCCGAAAAGATACAAACAACAAAACACAATTAGGCGGGAGTCTCAAAATGAGTGCGTTTTCAAGTTCAGCGAGAATATTTTAATAAATTACTGAGTTTTGTTTTCTAATTTATTAAAAATGTGATCATTAAAATTTTATAATTTGTGTTTTTTATTTATTATGTAGGTTTTTTTATTATTTATTTATATTATTTACTTAGTTATTTGTTATTTTTAATCATCTCTGAAATACTATTCTATAACGTAGCTACTGTTTGCTCTTAAATAACAATTATATTGTATTTTTTTATTTAAAACGTAAATTGTTGTGAATATGTACGATACGTACGAACAAACCATTGACAACAATAATTTAAACGATTAGTTAGACTATGCACGTCGCGATTTTTAAAATGATTTTGAATCATAGGATAAAATATGTAAATTAGTATTTAAATATTTGGGAGATTTTAAATTCTCTCCAACGCGACAAATACTTATATATGAGACTCTCAGTGGAAAGTGGTGTAACCCCAATTTTTTTTTTAGTTGTATACCTATTCAACTTACACTAATTTTGCTACATTACTTTGTTATGTTATGCTCCATTTTGTACTGATATAGGCAATGTAACACCAGAACAGAAAAAAAAAAAAATGGTTACACTACTTTTACGCTGATGGCCTCATATCATAATAACATTTACTTATTCCTTTATTCATACTCTAATTTTTATTTAATCAAAGTTTTATAAAACAAATTGTATGGAATTTTCATAGGTTTCATAGGTAATAAACGTTTGAAAAAATTAAAATTTGGTTATGAATAAGACCCTTCATCTTAGTTTATTTTCAGTAAAAAGATATATCATTAAAACAACAGTAAAACATTGCGACTATACTCCAATGTGTTAATAATCGGTCACATTTGTCCATCTGTTATTGTATTCTATTTTTATCGGATTAGTAATGTAAATAGAATTATATATCTCTTGCTTCCGAAGCACTTAAAACATGTGTTAATTCCAATTCGGTTAATGTCTCGTTTGGCGATTTGGAAGCTGCAGATTTATTTATTGTGATTTTAAAAGTCACGGGTCCATGTGAACAAGCCACAGACTCTGCTATCGAATTGCATAATCGATAAGAATGCGAAAATTTGTCGCCAGAACATTCGGTGAAATGTGATCAAATGACCACTTGACCGACATACTATTCAACAAGTAATTGAAATATTTAAAGGTCCAAAAAATACCACCTTGTACATATCGATGTCTGCGTATTGACACTGTAAATGTTATTTTTTTTTCTCAATATGAGAAATTCTTAGTCACCACCCAGCAGTTAAGCAAATAGTCAATGTATCCCTTATAGACAGTAATCGTCACAAATGTCTTATCACTTGGCTGACTCCAATTTATATATTTTGGTCATTTGACAAGTATGTGCTCTTTGTAGTGCAGAGAGAAGACAATTAGTTACTTTATACATTCCAGGTAATCTAGCGTGAAGACAATTGTCACTTAAGTGTATCTAAGTAATCTGTAGTGTAGATACTTTAAACGTTTTGTGAGTAATTCGTTAAAATTGGTTTTAATTACAGTTAATTTTTATTTTTGCTTAAATATACTAATATCCCATGTAATATAGCATGAAGTCAATAATCACTTTAGTGTTTCTTAGTAACCTATAGTGAATTCACTTCAAATGTTTGTTTTGAACTGCACTTTAGAAAGTAGTTCTTATACCCAGCAAAAGCAATCTATTGGACAGTTGTCGGAGGAAGGTATGTTTACAAGCAATCGTTTATTGGACTGCCTATGATATGTCATTTTATCTGACTATTTGGGGTCAATTAGCACCCGTACATGTTAAAATAACTAGGTTTGTAGCTGATCTAGTTACCAGTTAGGTAGCTAGTAAGGTAACTGACGCTATTTAACCAATATGTGAATCCAATGCGTTGACTACTTTAGATCAGCTATTAGACGGTCTCATTGTAGTCAAAAAGGGTCATTTGACCCCCTGCTTAGGACATGCACGTGTTAAAATAACTAGTCACGTAGCTATTGAAGTAACTAGTTCCCACTCTAAATGATGGGTAAAATCACTAGTTCGGGACTGTCTCCTAGAGCTGCTGGGCATTCTATCATTCAAGTAGGTATCTGTGTGATATTAAAACATTGTGTAAACTTGTTGGAATCTTTTTCAAATTGTTCACACTAATTAGTAAGAAATCTCAACAAATAGAACAAATTTTAACTATCAGTGATTAAAAATGTATAAAATTGTTAAAATACGATTAAATTCTGTATAATTAGTATAAAAACTAACGATTTATTTTCTTATCTTGTTTGAAAATATATGTATGCGAACCAAAACATAATTTTATCAGTTTTTATACAATTCACCATGAGTATATAAGTATGTCATTCCGTTTGTAATATCCATATTTTTCATTTGCGATTGAGAAAGTATATGTATATATTCTGGATTGTTATAGAAAGCGGAGTCGATATAGCCATGTCGGCCTGTTCGTCTGTATGTTTAAATCAACTTTCCGATGCCATTAAATATCTTACAAACATGATTGATGCATCAATATATCCGCTATAGTCCAACTTTGATTGCTATTTAAAATTACAAATGGCTGAGATATAAGCAAAAAACCTCGACTACTTCGATTTGTCCACCTATTTTTCAGCCAATTTTATTGTACACAAACATTTTTATTCACAAAGAATATTGCCAACATTTTTTTATAGGTATTATTCTTATAGTACACTTTGGTGAAGGCTATATAAGATTCGGCATGGACGAATAGAACACTCTTATTTATTTTTTTCTATTCATCGATTGTTCATAAGTAGTTGACGATAGTAGGTTTTAGTTATTAAATACATATGTATGTAAGTATTACCTATATACAATAGATAACAGTTTTTTGAAATTTTTTCGCAAAATGCCGTAAAAATAGAAATGTGAATAACGTGTGAATTTAAGTACATTTGTAAGTAGTTAGTAGTTTTACATAACATCTCTAATTACAATATTTATAAATTTAGATAGTTCGCTGTTTAGGTGCTTAGATAATTTAAATTTAAATTACATTTTAGTTGTTATCAAATTACAATATAAATAAATACATATGTATGTATTTAAGGTATTAATGCAATGGTCGGCACTCTTAGTCATCAGACACAAATGTCAATGAAAATCTTAAAAATTATAAAATTTTACAATAAATAGCTGAACATATTAAAAGAGTGAAAGTAGGTGTATAACATGTTCTGATAATCCATGATACAGTTTCTCTTTATGCCGAGCACTGTTTTAAAGGTTGGTCGTCATATTGTTACTCAGTAGCAATGTAACCTGATAAAGTATATTTCAATGTAGAACTACGCAATAACATATATTTGGTTCGTATGAAATATGGTCATTCACCTAAACTTAATATTAACAATTTATTTTTTTTTTAATAAAATAACAAATTGTAGATATACTGAATACTGCTATTATCTATGATTCTATCGGTTAAATAATTATATTAATAATTGCTTGATTTTTAGTTACAAAATTATTTAATGAAGGCGCTAGTAAAAAATAATAAATAGCAACTAATTATTTTGCATGCTAATTGAAAATAGAAAAAAATGTTAAGACTTAAATAACAACTTATTACATGAACATTACGCCTTTTGTTCCAACTAGCTTAACCAGGTGCGCTTCGCTTCCCTTATCGTAGTAAAGTAACAAAAAATATGAATGGACTTCTGATACCATTTCTGCATTCCAACTACGTACAACCCAGCAGTTCTTGGAGACAGTCCCGAACTCGTGATTTTATCCATCATTTAGGGTGGGAACTAGTTACTTCAATAGCTACGTGACTAGTTATTTTAATACATGCATGTCCTAAGCAGGGGGTCAATTGACCCTTTTTGACTACAATGACGCTGTCTAATAGCTGGTCCAAAGTAGTCAATGCATTGGTTTCACATACTGGTTACATAGCGTCAGTTACCTTACTAGCTACCCAACTGGTTACTAGTTATTACAACATGTACGGGTGCTAATTAACCTCAAATAGTCAGCTAAAAAGACATATCACAGACAGTCTTATAAACGATTCCTTGTAAACAAACCTGCCTCCAACAACTCTCCAATATATTGGTAAAATAACTACTTTCTAAAGTGCAGTGCAAAATAAACGTTTAAAGTGAATTCACTATAGGTTACTAAGAAACACTAAAGTGATTATTGACTTCATGCTATGTTACATGGGATATCAGTATACTTAAACAAAAATAAAAATTAACTGTATGAGAATTATATCAACACAATTTGTATAAAACCAGTTTGAACGAATTACTCACAAAACGTATAAAGTGACTACACTCCAGATTACTTAGAGACACTTAAGTGACAATTGTCTTTACTCTTGATTACCTGGTATGTATAAAGTAACCAATTGTCTTCTCTCTGCACTACAAAGAGCACATACGTGTCAAATTACCAAAATATATAAATTGGAGTCAGCCAAGTGATAAGACATTTGTGACGATTACTGTCTATAAGGGATACATTGACTACTTGCAAAATATTCAGAATCACACTATTATCTATATATGGATATCAATTAATAACAATTAACCGAATGTGGGACGGTTTACCCAACCTGTTCCGATCTACTAACTTTAAGACAAACAACGGATACTGATGATAAAGCAATTTAAATGAAGTATAAAAACTCTGTCTATAGTAGTTCCCAAAATATTCGATAATGAATATTATCTTTGTATAGGAGGGAACATATTCCCCATATTCTGAAAGTTTCGAGGATTTCACTATTATAGTTATTCAGATATTCGACAAGAAATATTTAATTTGTATGGGAGGTTGCACGTCCCTTTCTCCGGTCCTCTTAACAGGACACTGTCATAAAAGTAATTTACACAAGTAATATATGTTCGGAATTGAGAAATCAGAAAAGTGCTGTTTTATGTCCGCTTTGGCTTGATAGGTTCCATATGGCAAATACATCCATAAATTGAATTTAGTTTGCACTACATTTACTGCACTACATTTGTGGCACTAATTTTACAACAGAAACCAATAGTAACATAGCATTGTATCATATAAATGTTTCAAATAAAAATAACATAAGAATATAAATTGGTCCATTTTGAAATTGTACCAAATGACTCGAGGCAGTATCACGGTACCAATTGAGTATAAAATTTAACCCTGATCTGAAATCATAGTAAAGAAACTGATGTAATATGTCATGTGGCTGCCACCCACCCTGTGTTAATCTTTTTTTACTGAATGATCAGTAGTTCTGCTGTTCGAGAGCTTCCAAAGTCTGTGGTTCGTTCAGCTGATCTTGATGCAATCATAAATACATAACCAACTAAATCAGGGGTCGAATTACCGCATTCGATATCTAGTAAAATTGATCGTGATTTTTTTGTTTCAGATTATGACATTATAATTTCGATATCGACATTATTTTTCGATCTCATTCGATCATTAATGCGCTTGATATGATCGTACTTTTTATGATAATACAGGCAAATCCCGGTATAACGAATCTCACTTTAACGAAAATCTGATATAACGTTTTAACATTAACTACCTTATATAACGAACGTTTCAACAATTTTGAACTCGATTTAGCGAATGTTGAGAATAATAAACCAAAATCAATCGAACAATCAAATTTTTAACATTGACAATTATATCAATCTATAAAGAATAGCTCAAATAATCATCAGTCTCTAAAGAATGATGTGTTTTCCCTTGTCAAAAAGGAGTTTAATTATTGATTACTCGTCCAGAGGTAAAAACACATTCCAGTTAATAGAATTGCTTTAATATCTAGAGTAGAGTTCGTTTGGTGACCAGGTCACTTCATTTGTTTTTCGGATATCATCATTTTTTTTTGAAGGTTTTTGCGTAAATTAAAATAATGGCGTCTTTTTTTGGGAAACTTTTCAGTCCTTAAGGAGGTTTAACCTAAAGTCGCGGATTTTGAGCTCATTTTTCTGTAGAGCAAAAACGGTTGAATATATTGCAAATTTGATTTCACCAGTCGATTCTACAGCAAAATTAATACAATGGAGTGGAAATTTTTCAATGTATACCTTATAGACAGTAACTGTCACTGATGTCTGACCACTTGGCTGAACTCAATTTATATGTTTTGGGTTATTTGACACGTATGTATGTGCTCTTTGTAGTGCAGAGAGAAGTCAATTGGTTACTTTATACATCCCATGTAATCTGGCGTGATGACAATTGTCACTTAAGTGTTTGTTTAGAAGCAATCAGTTATTGGACAGTCTATGAGATGTAGTTTTTTACAGATCAAGTAAGTTAGGTAGCTAGTAAGGTAACTGACTCTATGTAACCGGTATGTGAATCCAATGCGTTAACTATTTTGGACCAGCTGTCAGACAGTCTCATTGTAAACCAAAGGGGCTAATAAAATTACTAGTCACGTAGCTAATTATAAAACTAGTTGTTATCCTAAATGATAGGTAAAGCCGGGGCAGTTTGCTAGAATTGCTGGTTTATAAATACACATACATTGGAAACTCTCCTGTCAAAGACCTAACTCAGTTGAAGAAAACCTAAGTGGTGAGAATGTAATAGTAAAAAAAAAAAACTACGTGAAAACAAAAACAAAACTCGTATGTGTAATTTGTATGAGTATTTTTTTGTTTGAGTGTTTTTTAGTTTCCGCTCTAATTTGATCGAATTTGAACTTGAGAAATGTAAATCTAAATACTTATACTAAATACTGTAGTTCTGTAGAACTGTGTTGCAGTGTGGTTAAAGGTAAGCACCAATAAAGTAAAATATATATTTAAGAAGAGCTAATTTCAAGTGTAAGTTTCTATATGCTAAAACAAATGAACTATAAATTTTTCAGTTTTGCATATATTTTTTAGACATTTTAAAACATAAATATGAGCCAAGATTTGTTAAATTTCTGGCACTGCACACATGTTAATCCAAACAAAAATTAAAAAAAACTTGTTTTCATTGTTTAACAATTTGCTCTTTCAAATTATGAAGACACAAATTTTAATAGTTTTTTCCAGCTAAATTTGGAAATGGAACCACAGTGCTTTTAGTAGAAATACATTTAATATCATCATAAAAATATAACCCCAACATATTTGTTATTGAAATGACATGAAGTAAGAGAACAATATAAAAAGTTTTATAACCAAAGTCAACGCTAAGCTACCGTTATTCCTAAAATACCATTATAGTTTTTCTGTAAATAATAAAGTTAAGAAATTATGCATTTTTATTTTCGGTAGTTTAGATTCCTGAAATTTCTAGAAGTTGATATGTGATACTATAATACCACCTTTCTAAACATATTTGTACTTTTTGTGAATTTTATTAATAACAATGATTTTGGTGCCGCCAAATCTAAAACTGATTTTAAGTATTTTCGATATCCTAAAAAAACAACGAAAATAAGCGATTTTCAAAATCCTTTTCTTAACACTTTTACGATGTTGTTAGGTACTTATTACACTGCTATAGTAATCTGCCATCATATGTTTATCCCAGCGACTTTGGTATATATCTCCCATCACCTTTAAATCTTGATGGAAACATTCTCCTTACTTTTCACTATACAATTCAAGATTTTCAGGAATCTTGTCTAAATGACTGTGCAGATAATGTGCTTTTATACCCATATTCCATGCAAGATTTTTAAAAGGTTTATAACTAATTCCACTTTATATTCAGTCTTCTGAATTCCTATAAAATTTTTCACAATGGCAACAAAAGACTTCCTCTGATTCAAAATCATTCATTGAATGTATGAAGTCGTAGTCATTCATTAAAAGTCTTATTTGTAGCCCATAAAAAATAACAGCTTTTAGTTTTTATGTACTCAAATCTGGAAACTTTCTTGAAAGGAAGGCAAAACTTGGACCAGTTTTATCTAATGCCTTCACATACTGCTTCATAAGTCACAATTTGATGTGTAATCTGATAGATGTTGATTCATAGGAGATGGTATGTCCTTTTAGTGGACGATAAATCAGGATATGTCATTTTACTTATATTCAACCATGTAATTTAATAAAACAAAATTAGCAGTTTATCAATGTGGTTTTTGGGCTCTGTCTAAATCATAGATACACTAAACATCAATACGTTTACTTTCCTACTGTCATAAATGCAACGCTACCATTTTACTGTTTTGAATCGCTTATAAGTGTGAAAAACGAATTTTTTTAACCCTCTAATGCTTAAGCATGCCTCAAGGCACTTATCGTAAAAATGCCAATAATTCTGATTTTTCATTTCAAAAACACTTGTAACAGTTTCTAAAAAACGTACTTAAATATTTGAATAAGCCTTGGAACGTCTTAAAAGCTCTATTCTTTCTTATTTACTGCACTTTTTACAAACTAAGTGCATTAACAACCAAAAAACAAGTAAGAAAGTATGGTCGGTCAAGCCCGACCATATAATGCCCTACACTAAGTAAATAAGAAAAAACATTTTTCTTTCAAAATTTCAATAATTTATATTCGTGAGCGATTTTCGGAAGTGGGCCTTATATGGGAGCTATGACCAATTATGGACCGATCACCATTAAATTAGGTGGTGTGATTAATGTATACATGAAAGTTATTTATGTTGCATTTTATGTGTATACCAAATTTTTAGGAGATTTATGCTCGCTAAAGTGATTATCGGAACCAGGCCTTATATGAGAGAGTTATGACTAATTATGGACCGATCATAATAAAATTTGGTGATATGAATTCTGTATATATAAAACTTATTTGGAGAAAAACTTGTGTAGATCCAAATATATATTAAACTGCAAGATTGCGACCTGTACTCTGCGCACAAGGTTTACATGGACAACCAGCCAGCCAGACGGATGGACGGACGTACGGACATCGTTTAATCGACTCAGAAAGTGATTCTGAGTCGATCGGTATACTTTAAGGTGGATGTTAGACTATTATTTTTGGGCGTTATAAACATCTGCACAAATCCATTATACCCTCCCCACTATGGTGGTGTAGGGTATAAATATGGGAAGTCAATGTTATGTTCTCAAACGTTGATTAATGTGTTTTAAAGTTTCCCGATTGTTTTATATATTGGAGTCAAGATTTATGTAAAAAACGTAAGCTATTCTTTAGAGACGTGATTTATTGATGAGTGCCTTCAGGCTCTCTTGGGCATAGCAGACAAGTTTTGCTGCCTCAGTTTTTCCCTAATACAGCAAAATGTTGTTTTGTTTTCTTTGCTTTGATTTGCAATTTCTACATATAATTTTAAGAAATGGTTGGTCGAATGAACAAATGTTTCAAATTATCTGATTTGAGTAATGAACAATTAGAAAAGTTGTTTTAATAAAAATTTACAAACTATACTAACGAAAACTCGACTTGTTTCAATCTCTAAAGTCCCAAGGATGACTCAATTAGTTTATCCCATCTGACAGGTAAACCATTGATTGTACAAAGTTTTAAAAGTTGTTTGTGAAATCAGATGCCATAACCAAATTTACCATAAAAAAATTATTACCAACGTTTTTAGCAATTTCTTTTAGAATTTTGAACAGATTTGCATTATATATAAATTTGCTATTTTCTAGAATTATATTCTTTAACAATTAAAATAAACACCCATTATTTTAGATTATTTAGCTTGTTGTTTTCTACACAAATAGAAAACAAAATAAGTTTAATATTTTTTTTTTTATTATTAAATGTATTCGTATAATAATACCAGTCAAAAGATCAAGTTCTCTATCAGTTAAGCAATTATGTATTTTTTTTTTTTTAATAAAACTAACAAATAATTCAATTGTTAACAAAAGAAATATAAATCTTTAAAACACTTGTCACACACTGCTAAAAACGGAAACGATTTGGAATTAAACCGAGTTTTTTTTTAATGAACTTTGAAGTTAAAACTTAAATACCGGTTTAAAGAGACACGTTTGAAAAAGATTATTTCAAATATATTTAAATAAAATATGGTTTTAATTGTTTAAAACCTTATTTAAATTTCGATTATTAACAGACACACTCACTCTCACTCACTCACTTACTATTGGTTTAAATTCAACAACAACAAATAAATAAATAAATACATAAATATTTTGTATTTGCATCTACTAGATACTTTTTTGCTATAATTTATATTTAGTTGATATACTTTTAATTTTCAAAACATTTGTTGTTGTTTTCTCAATGACCTTTGATCATTTACTATGTTTTCATGCCTTATTGATAATCACCTTTATTTTTGTTGTTGTGGATGCAAGAATTTGAAATTTCTTTAGAGATTTGGTTATTTATATTTTGTAGATAACAAGTTGATTTGTTTTGTATCTTATAAGTTGTAGTTTTCTTTCACTTTTCACAAATATTTTTTTTTTTGATTTTTTTTTTATATAAAAAATTTATTATAATACGTAAAATAACGTGTTTAATTGTTGCTGTTTTTAATTATATAGACTTGGTTTTTTTCTATTTTTTTTTTTATCTTTATTTAGTATCTATTAGATACTATTTGTTTTTAAGGTGGTTTTTGTTAATAGTTTGGTATTATAAAAAATACACTAGTTTTTTTTTTTTACTTTTTGATTTGTATTAATAAAATCAAATATTAGTTTTGGTTTTGTATTTTTTTTATTTATTTTTTTTATTTCAACTTTTTATATTGAAAACTCGTGTCACACTTTTATTTAATTATAAACGATTCGGTCTACACAAGAGCTGCCGCAATACTATATGCTCAGAAAAAAACGTATTTTTTGAAAATACTAAATGACAAGTGTTTGTGAGCGTAGTGAGTATCTCTGTCTGTTGAATATTCAAGTGTACAAAAGAGCACTAAACGTGCTGAGAACCTGATAACATGGCACACGATTTAGAAAAAATCAAACCCCAATGGATACAAACAAACAAAAACACAAATAATGTAAAATTTTAACAAAATAAATAAATAAACATATGTTTTTAAGCTCATACCTACATACAAACGTTGAATTCAATTTGCTCATTTAGTTTATTTACGTTGTTTTTTTTCGTTGATAGGTGATAACTGGTCAGTCTGTGTCTCTCTGTGAGATGTTTGGCATTGCTGTGCCACCTTGGGCCCCTAAGAAAAACAGTAAAAACTGGAATAATACAATATTGATATTACTTAGTATGTATTTCAATTCGGCTGTTCGGAATCTTGTATATGTGACTATAAAATATTTTTCTGACCGATAGTGTCAATTATGGACCAAAATTTGGTAGAAAGACTTGTTTATGTCCAATTTCATCACGATATTAATTATGAATGTTCAAGAAATTTTCTGAGGACCTCCATGTATGGGGACTAGGGACAAATGTTACCGTATTTTCGCCATACTTTACAGTATAATTTCACAGTACTTAGAACTAATTTCTACAAAATCTTATCAGGATTGCAGCCTAATCAACATATGCTCAAAAACTGTAATCCAGGGGGAATATTTGTATGGGGGCTAAGTAAAATTATGAATCGATATTGCATATTTTAAATACCAAACAAATCTCATCAATTTGTGGACAATTTCAGCCAGCTAGTTCCTTTCGTTTTAAACGGACAGACAGACGGACTGAGATAGCTAGATCGTCTAAGAATTTCTTAAGGACCCAGATGTAATACAGAAAAACAAAATCATATTTGTTGATGGTGGATATATAAATTAGCTATTACCAATAACTATATATGGGCATTTCCATTATGGGGAGACGTGACATTTGTACGACAAAATGTAAAAAAAAAAAAAAATAATGAAAAAGTCAAATTTGTAAAAAGTTGTTTTTATATTTGCGAAGTAATTAAGTACCACTTTATTCAGAAAAAATATTGCAACAATTGACTCTAAGGAGTTGAAGATATTCGCAAAAAATGCGACTGCGTGACGTTACCAAAAACAGAAGTGCGGTTTGACTTGCATTACGAAATTGCATATCACTGCGAATTGGGCGAGATTTTTTGTATAAAACCTTTTCGAGTAGGATTTGGAGTAATATAAATTTATTTTCCAAATTATAAAATTTAAAAATCATTTCTCGTTTTTTATTTGTTAGCTTTAGTATCTGACGTGACGTTACATGAAGTTACGTTATTTAAATTTCCATTTGATATATTTTTTGGTTAAGAAATAAGAAAAAGAAAACAAATAGAAAAGTATGGTCGGTCAAACATGACCACATAATACCCTACATTGAGAACATTTTTTTTTTAATTCAATAATTTATTTTCGTAAATTATTTTCGGAAGTTGGCGTTATATGGGAGCTATTACCAATTATGGACCGATCGCCATGAAATTAGGTGCCATGATTACCGTATATATAAAACTTATTTGGAGCGAAATTTGATTTGAATTGATTTTTCAGTCTGGGTGCACTTTTCGCCATATGTAAAATTTGGGTTTTATACGTCTCCTTCTATTTTAATTGTTTCTAAACGTCGAAAGTTGGATTATAGCCGTTTTCAACACTAAACATTTATAATCAACAAATAATATTTTCGGGAAAATTTCATACCCATTAGACCGTCCTAAGGATTGTCTTAGAATACCGTAAGAACCCAGACTATATTATATATACTTTAGTGGATCTGCAAAATTTCGATGTGTTTCAAACGGAATGACAAAATCAATATACCCCCAAGTTTTTGGTGGCGGATAATGTATTTTCCGTATGTGTTTGTGCATTGCAATCGGACTAGTTGTTTAGAATATACAGATTTATTACTACTTTTATTTTCCATCGACCCCACTGAGTGCGCATACAAGTGTTGTGATGAGAGGCCCAGCTAAGGAATCACTGATATAAATTACAGTTTCAGAATCACAATAACAGTAAACTTAATGAAAACAATTACTATTACTTACATTGAAATGCAATTAAAATCATTATATAAATGGATTGTTACAAACAACTTACAATTTTAGTGGCCCTCTCTCATAGCTGCGTTTGGCCTCAGCTGCTAATGCCGGTGTGTATCTTTGTTCGATAGAAGTTTGTGTTTTGTTTTGTTTTCATACTTATTTATGCTCTAAGAAATACTATCATTTTTTTCATTTCGAAAATTGTGATGTGTTGTCATTTATTTTGACCACTAATTTCGCTCCAAATTAACATAGCATTTTTTTGACATAATTTGCATATGGGCAATTCCACGAGAATGACTACCACGACTGATAAAACAAAAACCATTGAAATTTTATTTCAAGATGATTTAAATTGTAGAAAACACTAAAATGTTACATATTTGGTTTAGTGTAAGAAATTAAAAGAAAATTAACTCCTCTCACGATTCTCAAATTTTCGCATATTTCTACATGTATCTCAAAATTACTTCCGTTTTATGTCACGTACGATATGCCTTTATTTCGCTCTATATTTTGGACAACAATGTTTCGAAGAACTTATTACTTTTTTTAAATATTGTACACTCTGAATGCAACATAAACCAAATTATTTTTCAGATTCTCTTATTTTTGCAAAATCTATTCCACTCTATAGGCGTACAAATGTCACGTACGATGATATGGAATTGCCCATATATGTACAAAAATAAAAAAATAAAATAATAGCCAACTAGTAGATGGTACGAATGGTAACCAATCAAATATTAAGGGGATTTATTGAGATAATTTAAAATAATTTCCAGAATTTCTTAATTTATTATACTTACCTAACAGGAAATATCTGGTATGTGCTGACTTTAGCACCTGTAAACACCTAAAAATAATGAAATTCGTACACATCATCAGTAGTTTTCCGATAGTATTGAAATTTTATATATTTTTCAGTTTTCAAATTGCAGTTAATTACACAGTGAACGAAAACAGTACGCATGTTTTGTTTGAGTCTACAGAATACGGAAATACTTATATTTCTTCTCGATCACTTTGTTTTAGTATAATAGCGGCATTCTTAAAGTTACATTAATATTCTAAAACTACCTACGACCAATTCAAAATTAAATTTAGAATTTTAACTTTAAATTCAGAAAATTCCAAACAAAATTAAGAATTTCCATTTTAAATTGGGAATTTCAACTTTAAATTGAGAAAAATCCAAATGAAATTGAGAATTTCAATACGAAATTGGGAAAATTTCAAATGAAATTGAGAATTTCCATTTTAAATTGAGAATTTCAATATAAAATTGAGAATATTTCAAACCATAGAGAAACAACAAGAGCGGAAACTAGAAAAAAACTGAAACAAAAATTTTACTCAAAATAATCACATGGGTTTTTTTTACTAATACTTTCTCAGCACTTTGTTTTTTGGCAACTGAGTTAGGTCTTTGACAGGAGTGTTTCCGCTCTATGTATATTTTCTCTATGTTCCAAACATAGAGCGGAAACTTGAAAAAAAAAACTCAAACAAAAAAATTATTAAAAAAAGTTACACATACGAGTGTTGCTTTTGTAAAATAAAATTATGTGAAAATAAAAACAACACTCGTATATGTAACTTTTTCGAGTAATTTTTTTGGTTGAGTTTTTTCTAGATTCCGCAGTTTACTCCGGCAAATCATCATGAATAGATTGACATTTGAACAACGCTACTGAATTATTGCGTTACGGTCAATAGGGATCGTTACCGCACCATGAGCAATGACTTTTTGTTTGAAAATCTGGATGACACTGATCCGGGCTACATTTGCTTTCAACAGGATAGTGCTATGTGCCATACCAGACCGCAACCATCGATTTATTGAAATCAAAAAATGTTCTATACTTTATTTCGAGAAATAGACCTGTCTCAATTATTTCCTGTGAGGCCACGTGAAGTCACTGGTTTATACTGATAAACCAAGAACAATTAATGGAGCCAAACATTTTTCGAAAAATTGACGACCAGAAGGCGCTTCGTCAAGAACAGTTGTGGTGGCCATATGACTGTAATGATTTTCAAATGTTAATGCCATGTATTGATCATTCGAATAAAAAAATATTTTTTTATTAAAACTTACTTTTTTCGGTTATTTTTTAAAATTTTAAGTTCTATGATTTTTGAATTGTAACTTTAAGAATAAAAGAAGTGATTGAGGAAAACTATAGAAAAACCTTTTCTATAACACTAAAAATAACAATTCTGTTTTATCAGAACTCTATGGACTGCAATAAAACAGAATTGCTATTTTTGGTGTAGGAAAGTGTTATTAAAAATGGAAAAAAATCATAACTGCCTTTTGTGCGATTTTTTTACACAAAAAGGGCAACATTTTTTCCCGAAAAAAGAAATGCATTAAGAATTCTATCTGCACTAAAGTAGAAAATAATTCAAAATCCAAATTTTGTTAGATTTTTATATATATATATATTTTTTTTAATTTCTTTTTAGTTTTATTTTGTTTTTTTTTATTACAATATACATTTATTAAATTTAAAATTTTAATTTTATTCCCTTCATTTTTTTGTTTGTTTTACTTAAATTTACTTTTCTTACTTACATACACATTTTTCTTACTTATTTTTTTGTCAATAATAATAATAATTAATAAATAATTAATTAGTTATCAATTATCATTTAATATATATATATTACGTTTTATTATTATTCATTATTTTATACCATTTTTTTAAGATTAAATAATTAAAACTATATATTTTGTTGTTAGAGTTAAAATTAAATTTCAAATAAAATTCACTAAATAAATTAACTAAATTTGTTTGTTTATAATACGAGTAAGTTTGTAAAAAGGCAAAACGTTTAGTAAGTAATTTTTGATAAATATTTTCATAAAATGAAACAATAAATGGACATTAAGTTTTATGCTGGAGATAAAACTTTTAGATAAATATATTTGAAGGATGATGTTGAAAAGTTTTAAAAAGAATTGAAAGAATTTTGTATAAAAATTATAAGTGGACGGACATACATACATTAGAAACTGAATGAAGTTAAGTAAATTAGAAAATATGAAGGAATTTTGAATACAATGACAAATTAGTTCGAAGGACCAAATTGTAAAGTTGTAAATTATTATAAACTGAAGTTAGCAATAACTATTAAACTTAATTCGGAAAATAATTGAGTGAAAATGTAACCAAAATAAATAGTTTGGTTAAATTTAACTACAACTTAGTGACAGCCAATTTAATGTGAAGTTTTTTTTAGAGAAAATGTTATATGAGGGAGCAAACTGTTTAAAGCAAACTTCAGTTAAACAATTAATTTTTATTTTCTTGACTAGCCATCAATTTCTTCACTCAGCAAAGAATCATGTGTCTTGTTATGTTTCTGTCCACACGAGACAAATTCATGTGTAAACAAGAAACTGTCCTCTTAGTAACCAACTTGATGGCTTGTTAGTGCATAAAAAAACCATAATTTAATTAAAGTTTCCTTTTGTGAATGAAATAAAATGTATTCTTTTTCAAAATGTTTCCAAGTCATTAATTTTATTTTTCCCATATCACTGTAAAATCTACTTTTATTTTATTTTTTTATTACTGTAAAATTTCATTTATAAAGTTTTTGTTTTTGTTTCTGTTTTGGGTTTTTCTCTATATATTAATAAAGTTATTTATTGTTAATTGTTTTCAATAATTTATTTTGTTTGTTTAAAGAGTAAAATGCATCCAAAAAGTTTGTTTTTTTTTTAAATATTTTTTTTCTTATTTAGTTTTTGTTAATATTGTTTTATATTCATTTATTTTATTCTTTGCTACGATTGACATTTGTTTAGTTGCTAAAAAAAATAATTATCTTTTAGAAAGTCTTTCTTTAATTACTTTTTCATTTTTAAATATGGAGAAAAATAAACATTGAAATAAAACAATAAAATTTTTGTTTTGAAATAAGAAATTATGTAACTGTGTAAATTATTAATTTTAAAGAATTATTGAACGGAATTGAAGTCAGAGAAATTAAAACCACGGACCTAAAGAATAGACATTTTCAAAATGCATTTCAAACTTATTTATTGTGTTAGGGCCGCACAGTGGTTTAGAAATGATTTTTTTGGATATAATACGGAATCTCGGATAACAAGGTTGAAACTGAGGTGTTTTTGAGTTGATTTACTGTTGTTAAGCTTCCCAGGCGGAATGAGGGCCGCCTAGGAAGTGGACTCTACAAATTGGAACATACTGCGTGCCCTAAGCGGTTTCTATCAGGCTTCAATAGGTTACATAACATAACAAACTCTTGTCGACTTTTCAATGCGACCTTTGTTAAAGATGTAGCCTTTTATCGTGATGGAAAGGAAGGCTATTAAAGATTTTTTTTGATTCAGTACATTAATATGAATTACTATTTCAATTAATAGTAAAAACTACTAAACATTGTATTTTTCTTAAAACAATTATTTTTAAGTTATCTAACTGAATGATGATTAAATGGAATTTTTTAACTGGCGGTTAAAAAGTGATCATTAGTCAAACAGTGTTCGAAAACTTTTCAGTTAAACATAACCGTAAATATTTAAAAATCTTTGAAAATGTTCATCTAAAAATTAAGGGCCTAAACAATCGTTGAACATTCTCTTTTATTTAAAATATTTTTTTGTACAAATTTAAACAGAAATGTATTTCATTTACAAACCAATGTAATGGTATAACATTTTCAATATATCAGAAATTTGGAAAATTTTAGTTAAATATTGATTAATCTCATTTGAAATTGTAATCTTTATTATTTAAATTGTTTATTTAGTTGTCAAAAATTTTTTTTTTAATCTGTTCAGTCATCTATTGACCCTGACTATGAACTGTAAACCTTAAAGATAAAAGTACAAATGTAGAGACAAATTGAATATAATTTTAGAATTCAATTGATTGTTAGAATTCATGATTATAACCTAGATTGCTGCTAGAGCATCTGCAACAATCGCCCCTGCTCTGTAAACGAAGTCGTTAAAACAACGAGTGATTTTCGAAAAAGATTTACAATATTTTACACCAATATTTACAAGTTCAGTAGAGGCAGCTTAAAATTTGTGAAAAAAAAGATAGATTAAAGATTATTTTAAGGATTTAATAGATTGTTGGGATCTATAAGTATGTATAAGCAAAATTGTGGTCGGCATTAAGAAAATATTGAACATGGACTATAACATGTAATGCAGTTTCTAATTCTCTTGTAATCTGACCAGCCAAAGATTTTGATTCTTTTTTGATAATTTTTATAGATTTTGTTGACAGTCATGTTGTTTCAAGGTAAATAAACGATCAACTTCGGCCCCTGCGTCCTATGAGTGCCGATCACCGACCTGTCCAGGAAACTGAGTCGTTTTCAAAAAAGAGTGAAAATGGAAGTGTTTTGTTATTGTAACAAAAACAAAATACATGTAAAATTTCCACTCAAAGCTCTCGTTTGCTATAGAAAAACAGCACAACAGATCTGATTTGTTTTTTAAAGCTTTGAGAAATTTAAAAATTGATTTGAAATAAGGCCATAGAGAAACATACATAGAGTGGAAACTAGAAAAAAAAAATTACTCAAAAAATCGCACATACGAGTAATGCTTTCGTTTTTATATACTCAGCAGTTCTAGGGACTGTCCGTAACTAGTGATTTTACCTATCATTTAGGATGACAATCATTTACATAATTAGTTATGTGACTACCAAACTGGTTACTTGACCAGCTACAAAACTAGTTGTTTTCACATGTCAGTTAAAAAGACATCTCATAGACAGGCTAAAATCCGAATGCTTGTAATCGAACCTTCCTCGACTACTCTCCAACAGATTAATTCTAGTGGCTAAAATAACTACTTTCTGATGTGCAGTACAAAATAAACATTTGAAGCGACTACACTCTTGATTGCATAGAGACACTTGGTTACATGGCATGTCTGTTTACTTTAGCAAAAAGAAAATAAACTGTATGAGAATTGTAACAACATAATTTGTATAAACTAAAATTTAAAGTGACTTTTCTTCTCGGTAGATTATTTGGGATCTATAAAGCAACCAATTGACTTATCTCTGCACTACAAAGAGTACATACCTAACAAATGACCCAAAATATATCAATTGGAGTTAGCCACGTGATAAGACATTAGTGACAATTGCTATCTACATTGATACACTTGTTTAATTACTGGGTAGTTTTTTCTACTAATACAGACGCACCACTTAGGTATTTGACAACTGAGTTAGCTCCCTGCTGTTCAAGGAGACTACTCCTAACTAGTGATTTTACCTATCATTTAGGGTAACAATCAGCTACATAAGTAGTTACATGACTAGATATTTTAACACGTGCATGCCCTGAGCAGGGGGTCAATTGACCCTGAATCCCAATGGATTCACATACCGGTTACATAGTGTGAGTTACCTTACTGCATGATCAGCAACATAACTAGTTATTATACCATGTACGGATGCTATTGACTTCAAATAGTCAGTTAAAACGACATCTCCTAGGCAGTCCAAAAAACCGATTGCTTGTATACTTTTGTTGGGTAAAATAACTATTTTTTAAAGTGTTGTACAAAATGAACATTTAAAGTGACTACACTATAGGCAACTTAGAGACACTAAAGTGACAAATAACTTGTCGCCAGGTTACATGGGATGTCAGAATCCTGGCAATTATGCATAAAAAACACAATTTGTTTAAAACCAGTTCAGCAGTACGAATTACTCACAAAAAAGTGCAGTATAAAATAAACGTTTAAAGTGACTACACTCTAGATTACTTAGAGACACTTAAGTGATAATTGTCATCACACTAGAATACATGGGATGTATAAAGTAGCACATGCGAGTCAATTACCCAAAATATATAAATTAGAGTCAACCAAGTGATCAGACATTAGTGACAATTACTGTCTATAAGGGATACATTGACTACTTGCTCAACTGCTGGTATCCATGGCAGCAGAGTTTCCGATCAATGTAGTCTTCAGTTTCTCACAATGACGATTTTTTTATAACTCGAGTGGAAAAAGAATATTTTAACAATTTTCAAAATCAACTGCTGCTTGAGAACATAAAACTAAAATAATAATAATTTAAAAAAAAAATAATTAAATAACAATAAGTTTCCTTCAAAAATTCTTGTACATATTACGAGTATTCATTATTAATTTTTGTTTTTTTTGTTGTTGTATTAAATAGTGTAAAATTTCATTCTTGCAAGTATTCCAAAATATATATGTATATTTTTGTTTTATAATTTATTATACTTATTTTATAAATTTCTTTTTGCTTATATAAATTTATATATTTCATAATAATTTTTTTTGTTTTAAATATTTTTGGAATTTTTTGTTAAATTGGGTTTTATTGTTTAAATAAAAGAAAGCAAATTGATTTAAATATGTATGTAATTTTTATATAAATATGCTGGTAGGTATTTAAGAAAGAAAAATTGGTTTTAGGGAAAGAAAAGGAAGAATCTATGGATTTATGTTTTAATTAAATTTATACATTACACTGACTGTTTAGATGAACTTTTAATTAAATTATTTTTATTTATATTTTACAGCTATTTTGTTGTTGTTTTGCAGACATCTATACATATACAATTATAAATTACACAGTACATTTTTACTAAATTATAATTATTTACTTAATAAATTAATTTGTTTTTATAGCCACCATCAATAAAGAGGGGGGGGGGGGGGTTGTTATATTAAGTTTGTCATTTCGTTTGTAACATATCGAAATATTGAGATCTCATCCGACCGTCCGTCCATCTGTCTATAGGGCTCATACCAGGCGCGGATCCAGGTCAACCATTTGGGGGGGTGGGGGTTGTGAAATCCATTTCACCCCTCTGGATCTGCGTATAGCTCAAACGAAAGGAGCTTACTGTCTGAAAGATTCTCTCTGTTGATACGATTTGTTTGGTAATGAAAATAACCACTAAGGTGCATGATTGCATACAAATGTCCCTCCGGAATAACATTTGAGCATTTATAAACATATTGATTATGCGGGAATCCTGATAAAATTTTGCACATATCACGGTACTAAGTATGGCGGAAATCGGACAACGTTTGTGCCTAGTCCCCAAACAAGGTTCCTCACAGAAAATTACTTGAATATTCGTAATTGTCTTATAAAAATTAATATCGTGATGGAAAGTCATTTAAAGTCTTAAGAAATTAATCAGTTTATCAATTTCTGTACAGTTCGGCCCAAAACAACATATTGATGGTGGCTATACAAGATTCGGCACAGCCGAATATAACACTCTTACTTGTTTATATTTATTTTGTGTTATTGTTTAAATAATAAAGGAAACAAATAAAAAATCTGAAAATTGTTTTTTTTTTTTAATTTACATTTGGAAATTTTTGGAATTCTATTTTTCCTTCACACATTTTTTAATGTTGGAACAGCTTTTATTTAAAACACAAAATTAAATTCAAGGACTTCTTAGTTTCAACCTAAATTCATTTAGTTATAAAATATTTCAAAAGTTTTATGCCTAAAATGTATGATCACTTTTAATTATCGCATGATCGAATCCCTAAATATAAATTTTCCAATAAATACTAGGAGCAGTGTTAAACAGTTTAACATGATTTGTTTATAATAAATATGTATGTATATATGTACTTAAATATACTGAAATTTAATTAGTTACATACAAACATGTATTTATGTTCTCTATCATTGTAAAATTAAATTAATGACATGTTATTTAGTTTGTGGTTTTTAATACTTAAATATTTAACTAAGTATTTAATTCAATAGATGCAATCATACATACATTGTTAGTGAATGATGTGTGTAAGTTTTTTTTTTTTGTATTGATAAATTTTTATATAACTTGTTGTTTTTTCTTTATCTAATATGTACTAAATAATGCCAAATGTCTTTGATTTACAAGTATGTTTGTTTGTATGTTTTGCAGGATATTTGTTTGAAAAAAAAAATATATATAGAATTTTACTAAAATTAACTAAATTGAAAATGTTTTTGTTAAGAAAACAAGTGCAAGAATAATTGTTAGTTTTTTTTTTTTCTTCTTCTTTTGTATATAAAATATAGAATAATTTGATTATAATAAATATATGATATGATAAATTTAAATTCAACTACAAGAAATAGTTCATTTGTCTTACCAATCAGCACTAGTGTTTGTTTGAATATGTTTTTGTATGTACGAGTATTTTAAATGAGTAATAAAATAAAGAATAAAATGTTTTCTATATTGATGTTTGAATTTTAAATTGTTTCCAATTGTAGCTGGTTGTTGAATATTAGGTTTTGTTAAGGGATTTGACCAAAAGTCTGCTTATAACCAGTATTTGGTAAAAATTTGGAAAAATCATGGATTCTGAAATTTAAAGGAGAACCCAGTTTTGCATACAAAAACTTAACTTAAAAATTTTGTAAAAATTGTTTCATTAAAAAGCTTTTGAATTCAAAATGAAAGAACTTAAGGGATACCTATCTAGCATCATATTATTCCAAATTGGATATACCTACACCTATTTAAGTTAAAATTGAGAAAATACAAATTGAAATGCTGTATAACTGCATAATGTTGAGATAAAACCAATTGAAATTAAGAAATCTTAATTAATATTGAGAAAATTCAAATTAACAATGAGATATGAATATATATTTCATTTAAAATTATTATATACCCCTCAATTTGTTTATTCTCAATACTAATTTACAACTCTGAACTTCAATTGGAATTTTCTCAATATTTATTTGGATTTCTCAATAGCGGTATTCACAATGTAGAGTACTTGGCCTGGTAATGTAGTAAAAGAGCACAATGTCAAAAAACTAAAAACAAAATACATTAGAAATTGAAATGTTTGTCAATAAATAGCTTTTCTGATTTTTTACTAAGCCAAGTACTCTACATTGTGAATACCGCTAATATTAATTTAGATTTCTGAATTTCAATTACTATTTTCTTTATATGAATTTGAATTTCTCAAAATCAATTTCCATTTCTAGATTTAAATTCAAATCATTCTTTTTTGATTTTAATTCATTATGAATTAGCTAAATTTTGAATTAATTCATTTTACAACAAAATCGAATTGAATGAAATTTAAATCGATTCAAACGAATTAGGCAGAAATGAATTTCTATTCATTTCCAATTCAAATGAATTTGTAAAAATGAGTTGCAATTCGTTTTCAATTCATTTGAATTGAATTGATTTTGAATTAATTCACATGAATTTGGTAAAAATGAATTGCATTTCATTTACAAATCATTTGAATTGATTTTGAATTAATTCAAATGAATTAGAAAAATGAAACAGCAATTCAAATGAATGAAATCAAAAATGAGTTGCAATCAATCAAATTTAAGAGCAGATCTCTAAGGGGAATGAAAAATTTCTCCTACCAAAATGAAAATATTCTGTACAAAAATTGAATCATGATGTTTGGAGTTTGTTTCTTCAAGAAGAACTGATTTTTTTTTTTTGAAATACGCTGAACGACAAAACAGCGATATATTGATATAACAATCATGTTTGTAAGTTATTTAGGGAATTTGGAAAGTTGATTTCAAACGACAGATGGACTTGGCTATATCGACTCTGCTATCTATAACGATCCAGAATATATATACTGTATGTGGTCGCAAATGAAAAATGTAGAAATTACAAACTTATACAGGGTTTTCCAACAAGAGGTGTTATTTAGATATTCAAAGAAAAATTACATTTTTTGAAATAAATGATCGGCTGTTTATTTTATAATAAAGAGGAAGGTATGCCGTTAGTAATGAAAAACAACATCAGCCAAATGGCCACCACGACCACGCTTACAGGACCATATCCTTTTCATGAAATTTTCCATAAGCAAATCGCAAAGTGACTGCCCTATGTCCTCAATAGCCTCACGAATTCTGTCTTTGAGGTCTTGAATCGACGCTTCTCAAAGGAAGAAGTCCCAAGGTGTTAAATCACAAGATCTCTGTGGCCAATTGTGATCACCTCTTCGAGAGATAACACGGTCCGGAAACTTTTCCCGTAAAAGAGCAATGGTTTCGTTGCTTGTGTGGCACGTAGCGTCGTCTTGTTGAAAGTAAACGTTGTCCAGATCAATATCATCTAACTCCAACCATAAGATACGGTGTAATGACGTTTGTGGAATGCCCAATTCCAAAGAACGACATGGAATGGACAAACCTGGATTTTCTTCAACACTTTGGGCTACAGCAGCAATATTCTCAGTTGTTCTTGAGCGACGTGCACGGGTTTTATTCTACACATCACTAACTTGTCCCAACAACTCGAATTTGTCCACCAATTTCTGTATTCCGGTCCGACAAGGTGCTTTACGACGACCCAAAAATGCTTTAGTTTTGCTAACTGTGACTGCAAGATTTTCACCATTTTTGTAGTGAATTTTAATAATTTCAATGCGTTGTTGAAGCGCGTATTGTTCCATTTTTAGTAATGGCGTAGTTTCTACTTGTCAAATGTCAAAGAATAAAAGCTTCAAAAGTGACAGCTACCGAAATGATTCAAAATAACACCTCTTGTTGGAAAACCCTTTATATGCCCTTGTCACTCATGGTGAAGGGTATAAAAAAATATATTTTTTTGTAAACTTGTGTTATCTATCACATTTGTTTTAAATATATAAAAATTTGTGCAGTTTTTACAACTGAGATTTCTGTTAAATTCCTAAATAAATAAATAGATATATATATAAGTGACTATAGTAATAAATCTATTAGATTTCGCTGTAATAACAAACGAGAACTTATGGCAAATAATTACCAACTACAATTGGAAACAGTGTAAATTTAAAACGACATAAATAAATTCCTATTATTTTTATAGATTGTTTTATTTTAGTTCTAATAGCTGTGGTTTTTTTGTTGTTGTTGTTGTAAATTTTCAAAGGAACATAATTACAAATGAGGATTTATTTATTTTTTTTTTATTCTTAATTTTGAATAACTTTAAAGAATAATTCATTAAATACTTTTAATGTTTTGTTAATTATGTAAAAAGACTTAATTAGTTTTGAAGTAGTGATTAGTGTGTGTTATTTCAAGTACAAATAATGGATATACATACTATATAAATATATATTCTGTTACTTTTGATTGTTTGTTAAAAAAGATGATAATAATTCTATACAGATTTTACAAGTTTTCTTTAGTTACTAAATATAAATGAGTGGCTGAATGGGCGAATGTATGAATGAATGATTGAAATGGTATTAAGAATATAAGAACATAAAATAGTGTATATTGTTTTAATGGGAATGTAAATTACTTTCTACCCATTTATACAGTGATGTTTGTGATCTAGCCACCCATTCAACATTAGAGGCTACACTACTTAAGGTCATATTTAAAACGTCCATGCCATGACCCCGTCCAAAACGATGTACTAAAGATTTAAGCTAAAAGAAATTTGTTTAAAGAACGCGTTTATTTAACTGTTAATGAATGAATAATAGAACTTACCTCATCATAATCAAATTTCGTGGCACCATATTGTGTTATGGCTGATATAACTTTGGCAAAAGCTATTGTGCCCTGGCCCATTCTTGACTCCAAGTCAAACCATTTCGCTTGCAGAAATCTGCAGGCCATAGCACCACCTGTGGGTGTGCCAGCTATCGCTTGTACTACTTGCACCACTTCGGCGGTGGGCAACATTGTGACATGCGACAGCAAACGATTTTGCAGCCAAGCGTCTTTTGTACGCCCTAGTGCTCTTAGTAATTGCATACGTTCTACATAGCTCTCAGATGTTCGCTGTAGCGTTACAAAACGTTCCCAGCAATGCTGCCAGTAAATATACTCGCCCGACAATATTGAGCCAGTGTAAACGACCTGTTGCCGGTGAGAATTTCATTTTGAAAAATTTTCATTTACATTAATTATTGCTTTGAAAAAGATAATTGTGTGTGTGTGTTTTGTTTTTTACCTCTCTTAAGTTAGGTGGTACTGCCGTTCCATTGTAATAGAGAAATTGATTTAACATATTTTTTGATTTTGTTATACTGTCAATATCTTCCCACAGCACTGAGGCCAGCAAAACTTCTGGTCGCATTAATCTAGAATGAAAATTAAAGGCATATCAAAAACATTGTGCTTTAGAGAAACATTACTAAGTGCAGAGCTTTGAATTAATTCACTAAAATCTAAAAAAAATTATTAGCATTTAATTCTATAAAACCATTCCTAACAAAACAAAATCTTTAGCTTCAATCAAAGGCTTTTATATGAATAGAATTCATTCAATAATATAATTAATTCGTAATAAAATTCATTCTACCTTTCAATGATTACAATGATCACTCCAAGGCGAATTTACTGCACAGGTGGCATTGATATTACAACGAGTACAACATTGTAAAAACAACATTGTGTTTTAATGTTGCTTGAGGGGCAACTCAATTTTGTTAACTGATAAAAAAAAGTAATCTAAAGCCTTTTCTAATAGATTTGAATTCAAGAACCATTTAATCATTCAATAAATTTACTTAACCCTTTTTTGAACAATTCTTAAGCACAGTACCAATAAAACTGTCAATTTTCAAAGACAATTCAAAATAAGTGTTGTACCCGAACATGTTTCAATCTAAACACATTAATTAGAGACACGTTTACGAACTAATTAAAATATAAATGGAACAAATTCCTTTTTTCGTTATTTAGTTATTCAATATTTTTGTGGTCATCAAAGGGTTAAAGGTATTTACAAACGATAATACTGTATATTAATACATTTCAAAATTCAAATATTATTGAAATCTTTCAACTTCATTTTTCAAGCTAAAAGTAGTATATGAAAGCCAGGAAGCTCTAGAGTTATTGTGAAATATTTCTATGTACATACATATATGTTAATTAACAGGGGTTTCAAACAAGAGGTGTTATTTTTGTATTCAAAGAAAAATGAAATTTGTTGAGATAAATGATCGGATGTTTATTTCATAATAAAGATGGTATGCCGTTAATAATGAAAAACAACATCAGCCAAATGGCCACCACAACCAAGACCATATCCTTTTCATGAAATTTTCCATAACCAAATCGCAAAGTGGCTGCCCTATGTCCTCGATAGCCTCACGAATTCTATCTTTGAGGTCTTGAATCGACGCTGGGCTGTTGGCGTAGACCTTATCTTTAACGTGGCCCCAAAGGAAGAAGTCGAAAGGTGTTAAATTACAAGATCTCGGTGGCCAATTGTGATCACCTCTTAGCGCCGTCTTGTTGAAAGTAAACGTTGTCCAGATCATTATCATTAATCATCTCTCGATATTGCATAGGACGAGGAATAGAAAAACCTGGGTTTTCTTCAACACTTTGGGCCACAGCAGCAATATTCTCAGTTGTTCTTGAGCGACGTGCAAGGGTTTTATTCTTCACACTACTAACTTGTCCCAACAGTTCGATTTTTTTTTATTGCGGTCCGACAAGATGCTTCACGACGACCCAAAAATGCTTTAGTTTTGCGAACTGCAACTGCAAGATTTTCACCATTTTTGTAGTGAATTTTAATCATTTCAATGCGTTGTTGTAGCGTGTATCGCTCCATTTTTAGTAATGGCGTAGTTTCTACTTGTCAAATGTCAAAGAATAAAAGCTTCAAAAGTGACAGCTACCGAAATACCGGGTGATTCAAAATAACACCTCTTGTTGGAAAACCCTTTGTTTGCAATACATTTTTTTAAAAAATAGAGATATTTTCAAAGTTATAAACCACGCCTACAATCGACACTAATGCACTTGTCGATTATATTTAATTAATTTATTTTTGTTTTATAAAAACTCACCTGGTTGCCTCATCACCATCATCATTCCAACCAATCTTCTCTATCACTGTGGACAATTTCATTTTAATAAATTCAGAAAGCATAAGGAAACATTCTGAATATTTTAGAATGCGACGCCATTTTTCCAAATGACGCAGAGCCAATGCCATGGGACCCCAGTTGGTTTCACTGGGCAGATATTGTATCATATTCATGGTAATTTCACAGGGCAGCAAATTAGCATGGCAGAGTGTAAAAGCATCGGATACAAGACCTAAACGATCCTTTTTAATTATAATCAAAAATATATGTTTATATTAATTACAAGTTTATAAAAATAAATACTAGAGGAATTCACGCTTCATAGTAAACTAATCTCGCAAACATTGCAAGTCGCAAGACTGAAATAGTGAATACATTTCCAAAACTAAACAAGTATTGTAAATATGCAAGGCATAAATAGAAAAGTGATTTGAAGTAAAATGTATTAAAAAATGGGATTTAAAATAAATTCTGAATAATTGAAAAAGAAAATTAAAGAAAAAACTTTGTTTTAGTAACATTGACATTTGCAGATTTTACAGGAAAGTGTTTCCGTTGACAACATTTCATTATTATTTCTGACTAAAACCTGGGGGCAAGGCGAATTTATATACAAGGTGGTGTCGGTGGCGAATTCAGGCAAATACGAGCGAATTCATTACTTTTTTATATATGGAGTTTGACATTCGAAACAATGAGAGAGTTGTTTTGAATGTCAAACTCTATATATAAAAAAAAATTTATGAATTCGCTCGTATTTGCCTGAATTCGCCACCGACACCACCTTGTACATAAATTCGCCTTGCCTGGGGGGGGGGGGTTATGGTTCAATAGGAATCGAAAGAAAACATTTTCGAAATACAGTGTGTGCAGCATACAAATGCGAATGATTTCCGTTTTGAAACGGTTTACAAAATAACACCCCTGTAAATTTGGCAATTACTGGAACACAGTAAAAGAAAATATCGTACATTGAGGGAATTTCGAAAAAAGTGGAAATAAATCTGTATTTTTTACATGTATAGTCCGACTTTAATAAAAATCCCATAGCTATAGAAGAGGTTATTAAGTTTAATTTGGACTTTAAAGACCAAGGGTATAGAGCATTAAGTCCCCAAAGTGGGGTACCTCGGATGTACGAAAAAATTAAAACTATGCCAAATTTTTTTTCTTGATTTCATAGAACCCTGGTACTCTACTTTGGGGCCTTGAGACTCCGAAACACCTCCTCCCCCTTGAACTGTAAAGTACAAATGAAAAACTTAAACTCAATTAACATTATAAAAATCGGACTATCAGTTTTGAAATTACAGATTTATTTCCACATTTTTTCGAAATTCTCTTACTGTTACGTCGTCTAACTTCGTACATGTAAAGAAATGTGACTTGGTGACTGTAAATTCTAACCAAAATTCAACAATGGAGGTATTGGAAAACTGAAAATTGCTGATGAAGCCTCTAGCGGGGCAGTAAATGCATTCCAGTATGTTAAATGTCTAAATTACTTAATACCAAAAAATTAACTTCAGCCAGTATAAAAAAGTTTACTTCACACTAAAAGAAAACATTAAACAAATACAACAACAGTTAATTTCTGTGTTACAGTAGAAGTTTAAGTTAGAATTAAGCAGAAAAACTACAACTTATATATTGATAATTATGAGTACGTAACGATTTCCGTAAATCCTGCAAATCTGAAAAGTTTTGTCTTAAAACCCCAAAGTATACAGAGGTGACAATTTTGACGTTTCCAAAAAGCCAAAATCAGTTTTCAGCTCTCATGGAGAGATTGTGTTCAAAAGTAAACGCTTTATGTTACAATACATGCAGCAATACTAAAAACAAAATGCAAATCTGCTGTCTCGTGACACCTCTGTATACTTTGTGCTTAAAACTAATACTATCAATAGACAAAATAAAATTAATAATTTTATGATACAATTAAGAAGACCTATAACATATTAACTAACCTAGTAAATATACTCTGAAGAGTGGATTCCTTTGAAATATATATAATAATATAAAACACTTACTTCACCCGAAAACTTTTCAGGATCATTGGATAAATCTTCAATGATATTGGCCCAATTGTCATCGTTGTATAAAACACGATAATAGCCGGATTGGCGGGCATTCACTTTAATCCATTTAACATTTTCGGCAACATTGAAAGTAACTGTATTGGAAGGTAATAAAAATTAGTAAAATTTTCTATTTCTATAAGAAATTTTTTAAAAATTAAAATGTTTAAGATGTTTTAAAACAATCATTTAAGAATACAAGATTTACTTCTAAAGAATTATTAGCCAATTAGGCCCTATGGGCTTGCGGCATCTTTTTTGAATTAAATAAATAAATTCTTTATTTTAAAATACAAAACATTGATAAAGATCTTACTCATATTAATTACTTTCTTTGCTCTAGCTAATTAATCTTTACTCAAAATAATGTATTCACTTGTTTCATTAAACATTTAATTATTTATTTGAATATGCAAAACTTTTGCTACAGCAAAAGAAGTAAATTATGTGAATAATATCTTTACCAAAGATTCTATATATAAGATATTTATAGCTTTCTTACCATCCACATTTTGCATCCACAATGTTTCCGTTTGATTATTAAGATCGGTTACATAGGTTATGGGAAAAATCCATTTCATTTGTGGGGGAGGTTTGTGTTTGCTGGCTGGTGTCGGAGCAGGAGTCGTTGTGCTTGTTGTTGACATCTCCGTGGCATTCGCATTTGTTTTATTGTAGTTATTGCCATCATATGATTCATCATGTATGGCCAAAAATTCGGCCGGCTTAAAGGGTTTTTGCGATATGGTTACTTTATTGCCCAGCTTGGTTACTGTTAATAAGGGAAAGCCGGATTGATGTGTCCACAAAGACATCATGTCCTAATTAAAAAATAAATTAAAAAGTAATTTTAATATTTATTTACATAATAAGTAAGTAGTTACAAATCGATAATACCTTAATATTTTTCGCTCCATTAGCCTTCTTCGTGCAGATATTCCATAAATCTAAGGGCTCAGCTGTTCTGAAACGATTCAATTTAAGAAAACCTCCCAAACAACTTCTGAAACGATCTTCTCCTATAGCAGTATGTAACATGGAAAATATAGCGGCAGTCTGCAATGAAATATATAAGTATTAATATAATTTTTATAATGTTCTTAAAAAAAAAATAAACTTACTTTTTGTATAAAGAAATCCTCATTATTACCATCATGACTAGTGCCATTCATGATGCTATCCCAACCCTGTATGGCATCAATATCCAAAGCGGCTGTAGCCATATTCAACAAATACATTTCTCTTAGAGGCCAATTTTCCTGCAGCGGCGATAAAGTGTGAATGCCCAAGTATTTAATCAAACCCTCCCACAGCCACACATCTTTTAGAACCTTTCTCGATGTTATGCCACCAAAGAATTGTCTCACTATAGCTTCTGCTATCAGCAAAGCACTCTTTTGATATTGTTCAGTTGTTTTGGTTTCGGGATCAGTTAGAAATGAGGTTTTCAAAGTAACCAAACCCAATGAGGATATGATATTACGATCTAATGAGGGCAGAGCCACAAAATCCACTTTCGTCAGAGGGTAACTGACATCTAACCAAGTTTGCATGTATTCCAAAACATCACGGGAGGTGTGCAAAATAAATGAAGACCGTGGCAATAGATCACGTGGAGCATAGAACGTATAAGAGGGAGCTCTTTTTATCGTTGAACCTGTTGACTGGCTCATGGCTGTGAGATTTTTCGTCTCCAATTCTTTGGAAGGTGACACTGTTGTCGTAGTGGTGGACATATTTTTACCCAAAATATTAAAATTTAGCGAGTGAGTAAGTGCGGTTATATTACGCACTGGCGGCTTTTTCTCCTTCTGTTGAGTGTAGTTATTCAATTGTGCGGATTTTTTGGCACCCGCTCCGTAGGGCGGTGATTGTGTGGTGGGCATGTAGGCAGCTGAAGGTTGTAAAGATTCTCGCTGAAAATCACTAACAACCCATGCAACAGCATCGGCTGGTAGGGGTGGTGTTTCGATGAAGTCATCGCGTAACTATGGAAATAAAGTAAAGGAAATGTAAGCAATTTAAGTATTTAGTTTTTTTTTTTTTTGGTGTGTAAACTTACCAATCCTGTGCCCATATAAAAACCTACATCCTCTGTTGTGTGTACAATGGAATTTGAAAGGCCTATATGGAAACGATCTCGAAATACTGATATACGGAATGGTGCTCTTATATGGGGTTCATCAAAACAGGGAAATGCTTTACGGGCTCCATTTGGTCGAAATACTGTGGCAGCTAATAATCTGGAAATTAAGTTCATTTTATAAAGATAATATTTCAAAAACTTTATAGTAAACTTTAGAACTTATTCAAACTTCGATTCTTTAAAGGTTTTGAAAACAAATTTTTAAAAACAATAATTGAAAAAATAGTTTTAAATAGTTTTAACACAGTGATTTGTTCACATATAAAGACTGGACAAAAATTAATGGCGTATTTGTTGGTCTATGAAATTAAGCACCTGTTATAAATCGAAATATTAAAGAAATATGAGAAGTTTTAAAACAATTTGCTCAAGGACTCATATACCTCACATAAATCCAAAAAGTATAAAAGTGCCATAGTTTTTCTGAAATTTAACTGAAAGCTTTAAAAATTAGGTGGAACGAAATTCGTGTATATACCAGAGACCTGCGCTGACTAAAATTCACGGCGGCTGACTCTATAAAATGTTGGTGGCGGCTCAAAGCCGGCTGTCAGCCGACAAAAGAATAATTACTCAAATTGTAAAAAATTAAAATTTTAAAAAGTGAAATTCCGAAAATTTGGTGAAATTATAAGGAACTTTCATCAAAAACGGCGGCAAATTTGAATAAATAAAAAAAAAACCTTTAATAATCATCTTTTCAAAACTAAATGTTCTTCCAATAAGGACTTCTGAACTTTGACAGTTGATAGCGGCCATATTGTTAAAGCTATATCTGTCGAATTGGCTGTCATTTGTTCAGTTTATTCTGACAAATCACCATGGACGGATATAGCGTTCAATAACACGAGCAAATAATAAAATTGTTTTATCAAAATGGTTGTTCTGTTCGGGAAACATTCAGCGCGCTTCGCTCAATTTACGCGATGAATGGGTACGTCAACAAAAAAAATTATCGAATTTAGGACGATACCAATCCACATGAGATCCAAAAGCGTCCAATACATGCCGAAAAAGTCAGTGTCAGGCGCTTTTGGCCTGAATTGGATGATATGGACACGGACGACATGTGGTTTTAACATGCCACATTGAACATCCTGCACGAGTGATTTGAAAGCATGGTCGTCTCACGTGGAGGTGATGTGAAATGGCCACCGAGATCGTGAGATTTTACGCCGTTAGACTTTTTCCTGTGGGGTTTTCTTAAGTCGCACGGCCACATTGAACATCCTGCACGAGTTATTTGAGAGCATGGTCGTCTCACGTGGAGGTGATGTGAACTGGCCACCGAGATCGTGAGATTTTACGCCGTTAGACTTTTTCTTGTGGGATATTCTTAAGTCGCACGTGTATAAGCCACAAACCACAAATTTGAAGATAGGGAGTTCTGTGAAGAAGGTATCATGGAAGAAGGGATGGTGTTTATATACACAGAGAATACAGATTCGTATTAGCAACCGAATTTGTTGCCAATCAAATTATTTTACCTTAGTGACCGAATTTTTCAGTTGTGGGTACAAAATTTTAGAAGGGGTAACAAAAAATTGGTTGCTTCAACCAAAATTCTTCTTTATAAACTGACTTTCTGTTGATATAACCGAAAAATTCGATGTGTCCAACCGAATCATTCGATTGCCAACAAATTCGGTTGCTACTACGAATCTGTATTCTCTGTGTAGCAATACAAAAATTAAAAAAAAAGAAATACAAAGTCTAAATTTAATTTTTTCACACTTGATATAAATATAAATTTTTGTCGTATATAAATTTTTGTCGCAGAGCCACATTGGTATATACAGTGTTGGAAAAAATAATAGAAACGATAGCATTTTTTTTCCAATTTTGTAAGTTGTTTGTCTAGTTTAGTTTTGTTAAAAAAAATTTATATGCAGTTTTGTTTATCAGACATACAACATAAGAAAAAACATAATCATTCCTCTTTTAATTAATATTTTAATACACTATATGACTAACAATGTAAAGAGTCAATATTTTTGCTGGAAAAAATAATAGAAACGCGTAAACGGATTCAATTTTTAGAAGCACATCTTTTTATTTTTTGTTAAAAAATTGTTTTATTTTTTTTTTCACAACTTTATTGCATCTGCGACACATGGAATCAACCAAATTTTTGAAAAATTCCTTGTCAATGGAAAACCACTCTTCCTGTTTTTTTCCCACAATTCGTCCTTATTTTTCCGACTGATGCCCTCCAGCTTCCTCTGGAGCACTCCCCAAAGGTGTTCTATTGATTTAAGGTCCGTTGAGTGTGAAGGCCATTCCATAAGAAGTACTTTGTTGACAGCAAACCAATCCTTGGCCAATTTTGAAGAGTGGTTCGGATCACTGTCCTGCTGAAACTCCCATCTCAAGGACATTTCTTCCTCAGCAAATGGAAGGATTATGCTTTGCAATATATTTACGTAGTCCGGGCGCATATTTTGATCATTATCCAAAATATTGAACAGACACCAGAAGAAGAGAAACACGCCCATATCATGATTGATCCACCGTCGTCTTTTACGGTCTTCTTGGTATATTTTGGATCATATGCCTTATTGTGTGGGTGCCTAACATAATGTTTCCCATGGGATCCAAACAAATTTATCTATGTTTCGTCTGACCACAGCTCAAGAAGACCGTCAAACACACCGGTGGATCCATCATGATATGGGGGTGTTTCTCTTCTTCTGGTGTCTGTTCAATATTTTGGATAAAGAACAAAATATGCGCCCCGGACTACGTAAATATATTGCAAAGCTTAATCCTTCCATTTGCTGAGGAAGAGATGTCTTTGAGATGGGAGTTTCAGCTGGACAGTGATCCGAACCACTCTTCAAAATTGGCCAAGGATTGGTTTTCTGCCAACAAAGTTCCTGTTATGGAATGGCCTTCCCAGCCATCGGACCTTAAACCAATAGAACACCTTTGGGGAGTGCTCAAGAGGAAGCTGGAGGGCATCAGTCGGAAAAATAAGGACGAATTGTGGAAAAAAAACAGGAAGAGTGGTTTTTCATTGACAAGGACTTTTTCCAAAAAAATTGGTTGATTCCATGACTCGCAGATGCAATGAAGTTATGAAAAACAAAGGTAGAGCCTCTAAATATTAAAATAAAACAATTTTTTAACAAAAAATTAAAAGATATGCCTCTAAAAATTGAATCCTTTTAAGCGATAGGGCCCAAACGAAATGAACTAGCTGGCTGAAATATTTCGCATACTCTCTGCTGATAAAGTTTTTATGGTACTCAAAATATGCAATATAGGTCCATGATTACACCTAGCACCCATACAAATGTCCCTCCGAAATACTGTTGATTATGCGGCAACTCTCATAAAATTTTGCACAAATTAGTTCTAACAACTTTTAAATGTAAACTTTAATAAATCGAAACAAATTTAACTGACATTTAAACAAATTTCAACATAATTTACATATTACAGCTGTCAACTTAATATTACTAATTCTAAACTTACATACATTCTTTGCAAAGTAAGAATAATAAGAATACAGGTGTAAAAAAAAAACGCATTAACTTACCTTTCTATGCCATTTGAGCTTTCATATTGATCGACATAGAAACCTTCTGGTTCTGGATTTAATTTCGAATACCAACGCAAATTCAATGTATAATTGGATTTCTTTTTCAGTTTATCTTTCACTTCAATATACAGCTGTTGTCTAGGTGGGTACTCTAAGAATTTTATAATTTTAATGACACTCCCCCTATTGCCCAGCGGCACAATGGCCTGTAAATAAAGAAAAATATAATATTAAAAAAGAAAACAAAAATTATGTATATACATAAATACAATACAGATAATAGAAATGCTTAAAGACACAAAATACATAATACAAAAGAAATTCATAAGAAGGAAATGTATAATGTAACTCAATAAAATTGACCTTCTCAATAAAACATTAACCATACAGTTTTCATGCTGACGACGTTCATGATAATGATGATTGATAAAAGATTAATTTAAATACAAAAATTTCTAAAATAAAACCCACCTTTTCTGTGACATTTAAATCCTGTATGTTTAAGACAATAAAATTGGTTTCCTTTTCAACAAATAGATCGATAGTCACTTGACCTTTAGTAATAAAAAAAAAGAGAAAAGAAAGGAAAGAATTAAAATTAATTACTGTTTTGTAAGAATAGACAAAATTAGCATTAGATAATTAATGTTGGTATTAGTTGAGCTAATAAAACTAAAAGTTAATGTTAAAAGAAAAAGATTTTTAAACATGATGAATAATACGAGAGTGGGTGACTCTCTTTTTTAATTTCTCTGCTCTTAACTGAAAGGGCAACACTGCTCCTGTCAACAGGCATCTGTCAGTTGACTCATTTCAAAACAAGTTGCGTCATTTAGTGTTTCATTGAGCATTATTCGTTGATATATATACTATTGCCACTCATGGTGAAGGGTATAAAAAGTGGTTTACTGAAGATGCAGAATGTCCTGGACGTCCAGTTAAGGTCTCTACATCCGAAACAATTGTAAAAATCACGATATGGAAACCCTGTGTTTCACCCTCGTAGCACGTCATTTAACAACACAAAAATAACAGTCTAAATGTCCACGTTTGCCGCTTTCCCACTGTCATAAATGTTCACTACACACTATACTCACCCACGACTTATTCAGAGCCTTAATATACATCATAAAGTATTTGAAAAGCTGTTTGACTGTGTATTCACCACAAATATAACAAAACGAAGAGGACATAATGTGAAAATCAATTCATTTATAAAAATTTACTCACGGCAGCCAATATTGAAAAATGAATGTAGTTCCAAAGAAAATTAAAAACATTAGCGGTATTCACAATAGCGGTATTCACAATGTAGAGTACTTGGCCTGGTAATGTAGTAAAAGAGCACAATATCAAAAAACTAAAAACAAAATACATTAGAAATTGAAATGTTTGTTAATAAATAGCTTTTCTGCTTTTTTACTAGGCCAAGTACTCTACATTGTGAATACCGCTAATGGGGTTGTGCGAATAGAGTCGATTTCAATGTACGCAAAACTCAATGTTGTATGTTAACACACAAACGCACATCAGATCATGTTGCTCCATCTGTTTTTATGGGTGGTGTAAATATTAAGGAATCAGAAGCTCTTGATGTTCTAGTCATGAGTATTCAGTGCGATGTCCGCTGGACAAAACACATTTTTCGAGTGACGAAAGAAGCATTCAAGTGCCTTGGTTTTCTAAAACGGTGTAAGACATACTTCACTCCATCTGATCTCCTTACTATTTACAGCACTTATATCCGACCGAAAATGGAATACAACTCTCATGTGTGGGCCGGTGCTTCAAAGTCTATTTTGGAGTTACTCGACCGCGTACAGGAGAGGGCGAAGATGCTCATCGGTGACAGTAGGGTATCCAGCTCTATTGACTCACTGGAACATCGTCGCAATGTGGGTTGTGTTTCATTGTTCTACCGATACTACAATGGTATGTCCTCTACTGAAATTAGGGAACTTGTTCCCGAAACCCGTAGTTTTTTACGCAACACACGTTCTTCGGCAAGGGCTCATCAATTTGTTGTCGACTAGACAGTGGATCGCACAACACATTACAGGGAAAATTCGTTCTTTAGCCGTACTGTCCGTATGTGGAATAAGCTTCCTCCTGAAGTCTTTCCTGTCACTTTCAATGTAGGAAAATTCAAATCAAATGTCCACAAACACTACTCCCTCTATCCTCCCTCCCATAACCTATTTTCCTAGTTCCAACACAATGCTTTGCATGAGTAGGGGTCATCCCCTGAGTGCTGGTCCAAGAAAAAAAATTTGAAAATTACCAAAATGTTCTCTTCAAAATTAACCGCCTTATAACTTTTTTCCGAATGGTGATTGAGTAATAATGTATACAACAATATTGCTCCTCCATATCTAGTGAATGTTAAGCAGATTGAATAGTGAAATTTTGCAATTTTATAGCTGTAGTGTCATTGACTCAGAATTATATGCTATTTTGTCAAAATCATAAACACTTTGGAAATAATGTAAAATTAAGGTCGGCCTGATACGTATAAAATACATTCAAATAGAGTGTGTGTTTTGTCGAAGCTGTAAATAGTTCCTCTCCTTATGAAGCTGCAGAAACAGCTGCTCTTCGTTTTACAACGGCATTTGTCAATTATTCGGACTTAATTTTGATAAAATAAAAGTTATTATTTTTTTATTATTCGAGTGTTCGATTAAGTTATAAACTTTCCTCGATTATTCGATTATTAATAAAAAATATTATTCGAATAATTTATAAAATTTATTTAAAACCAGAAAATTTCTAATAATTTGTTTAACAATGTAACCTCCATTAACACGAAGTCTGGTTATGTGTTAACTAATAGTTATACTGTCGGTTAAAATTATTTTTGTATGAAAAATGACAGTTTAACTATAAGTTAACCAGACTTCGTCTTAATGGGGGGTAAGAAAAATACAAAATGAATAATATACATTTGTAAATAATTATATATTTGATAATTTTTATAATATAAAGTCTCATTAAATAAAGATTCTAAAGTATTTTTATAAATTGGTACAAGGCTTGCAGCGAATTTTTAAGGCGCTTGCATATAAAAGATTATTAATTATATCTACACTGTTTATTATTAATTGGAAAATCATTGTAACTCTATTGCAGATACTTTAACCATTCCTAGGTCTTTGGAAGTTACAAGGTTTTTGTTTTAAGTAAGTTAGGTTTCATAATGTTGTCACAAACATATACTTGTTTACTGCAACCATATATATGATTGATACAATCATGAGAATCGTAAGTTAACCATATTATGGTTACCAAAATCATGTAAATAATTACTGTGACTATAATATTGTTAAAAAAAAACTTTCAAAAATGTTAAAATAGTTACTGTAAACATGCACAACTATATTATTTCTCTGCGTGTAGAAGAGAGACTAACAATGATCTTCAATAATTCGATTATATCCATAGACTTTTTGATACTAGCAACAGAAAATCAGTTGTCTGAATCATTTGACTCAACATAAGTTCGGCTATCTCAACCAAACAATATTTTTCTTGTGCGTGACAAATTTTTATAATAGAGAAAATAATGAATATAGTATTGGTTTAAATTGTTTATATAACAGATTTTTTTAATACTTTCCGGAAATGAAAAAATAATGGAATCATAATTTTGCAAGACTAGGATTCAAGACGATTCCAGAAATTCTTTGAAACCTAATGTTTTAAAATAAAAACAAGATATTTTTACAGTTTTGTAAACAACCCTCGTATATGATTATATCAAACTATTTATAAACATAATTTGGCCAGTAATACCCCAAACAATTTTCACAAATTCAACAACCGGGTGATTTTCCAACAATTATTTCCAACCAACACACAACACATGCATACGTCGTAGTACATACCTTTAACATCCAGCGTTGTTAGATTTGGATGTATTGTCACCATATAACGTAACGGCCTTATAAACGTTGGCAATGTTAGATTTAACCATGGAAATGGTTCACCATTTGTTGCAATCGGATTAAATGGTTGTGTGACATTCTCTTCATTCGTATGATGACCAGTTGGCAATTTACGGGCGCACGAACAATCTGAAAAAGGAAATTAAAACAGAAACTCATTAATCACACCTTCCAGACTTGACAGACAGACAGACAGACAGGCAGACGGACATGAAATCAAGGAATCATTTTCATTTCATACTGTATTCATTTTCTCTTCTCTTCGTTTCTTTTATTCTTTCATATACGAGTATAATTAATTATTTAAATGAAAGTAAATTAAAAAGAAAAACACAATGTATGCTGTAATTATTTCAAACATTATCTTAAACTAAAAAAAACAAAAAAATTCATACATAGATTATAATTGAATACAAATTGCATAAAAAAGAAATAAATAAAAAAGATATATATAAAGGAGAATATACATAAGGATACAAATAAAAAAGTAATTAACCCTTTGACGAATTTTTCCTAATATTATCTACATTTTGCAAACGGTTTTAGTCAAATTATATTTATTCAATATGCCTTCCATAACATATTAACTAATTGCAATTTTAAATTCTGGGTTACTTATAGGGTGACCCATAAGTCTGAAAATTTGATTATTTTTTCCGACAATCTTAAATGTTCACTACACACTTTGCACACAATGTTTGGAAGCCACGGTTTATACAGGGCCTTAATCTCCATCTTAAGGTAATTGAGATACGTGTTTCTCACTAGCCCCCATTAACACGAAGTCTGGTTATGTGTTAACTAATAGTTATACTGTCGGTTAAAATTATTTTTGTATGAAAACTGTCAGTATAACTAATAGTTAACACATAACCAGACTTCATGTTAATGGGGTTAAGTCTGTTATAGGTTATGTAAACTTTTTGACTGTGTATTCACAAAAAATGTAACAAAACATATTTCGGTCATTGCGACAACTTTTTTCCCGAAGAGAAAATAATGTTAAAATCAATTTATTTATAGAAATATACATATGAGATTTCAAAACAGGCACACGAATTTACTTATGACTGCCAAAATTGAAAAACATTGGGTGTATGATTTAAAAATGAGGGATTTTTTGAAATATTAAGCTTTTATTTTGAAACATTTGTATAATACAAAAATTTATTCAAAGGATTGGCCACTGTTAGCTATTACTTTTCCACATCTTTCTGGCAATATATGGATTCCGAGCCAAAAGAACTGCTCATCTTTTGAGGCCAAGATGAACGAATCAAGCCAATATCGGATACTCTTTTCCAAAGTGAAGTGTATCCCAGCGAGAGCGTTCTGCATCGATCGAAACAAATAGTAGTCGGACGGGGCACAGGGGTGAGGCAAAACTTCCCAACCACTTTATTGTAAATTGTATTGCAACATGTGGCCGAGAGCACAGTGGGGCAGAATCAAAATTTTTTGGAAATAAATCTGGCATTTGTAAACGTCTGGTCCTATCGGGATAAAATTTGACGTGGGCATAGCCAAACAATATTCGATTTTAAGTTATATATAAGAGTATACGAGTTTAAGTTATGCTCCAGGGTCGGCGATATGGGGTCTCAAAGTAAAAAAAAGTGCCTTCGTCATTTTTTGTTTCCCATCCGATTTCAAAGATTTTAAAATTTTTGGAAAGCGCTCGACTATGCCTTGAAATATAAAAATGGATGTTTGTATGTATGTTCCGTATGGAATCAAAAACGGCTTGACTGATTTTGATAGAATTTTCACGGAATTTTTAGAAAAGCCTAGCGAGTAACACTGTAAAGTCAGTGTTAGTGTGGCAAAATCAATTTTTATACCATACCACTAATGAAATTCAAATGACATCGGATTCATGACCACGTTTAAAGTTCAAGGCCAAATGTACCACAGAATTGGATCATTGCTCCCGCTTCCCAATGATGTTGCAAAGTTCCTATAAATTTATTTCACTGGAAATGAAGCCGAACGCTATGAACGAACATGTGTCTGCATTTGCTGCAATACCCTTCTGCCGAAACCTTCTCAAAACAATTGTTGGACATCGGAAATGGAAAAATACCAATTGATCCCGCCACAAATTAGATTTCGTTCCCGAACTTCTGCCAAATGCAAATGAATATTCAAGACCCGTTGTCGACAATGTATTCCCAAGTCTTACAACCAACTACAAAATTTCGGATTGGCTGTGTGAACATGCCATTTTGGCACCAACAAATTATGATGTTAACGAGCTCAATAAGCAAATACAATTGAAACTGCCTGGCCGAAACAATAAAATACAAATCGATTGACACAGTAATGAATGAAGAACAAGCCGTTGATTATTCTACTGAATTTTTGAATTCATTTGAATTCATTGGAACCACCATGTGTATTAACATTGAAGGTTGGATCACCGACTTTGTCCGACACTTTATATTCAAATCGAGATGCAATATAAAATAGATGTTTTCTAAGGGCCAGCAACGCGGGCCGGGTTCAGCTAGTCTCTTATAATTTCCAAGTTATAGGCATTTCAAAATTTAAATTTAAAAATTTTGCCATACCTTGGTCCGATATTTTAAAAATATAGGGCGTACTTTTGGAATGAATGGACTAGAATTTTTTCTGTTAGTTACACAACAATATCGATTATGGTTCCAAAAATAAACGATTTTCAATTTAAAAATTTATAAAAATAGTCAGATTTATTTCCAAAAAATGTTGATTCTGCCCCACTGTGGAGTGTTGTCGTGATGGAATGTAATGTTTTCATGTCTGGTCGCATATTCTGGGCGTTTTTCGGACAATGCTCGTTTCAAATGAATCAGTTACGAGTTCTCTGTGATGGTCTGTCCAGATTTCAGCAGCTCATAATAGATAGACCCCTTTTGATCCCACCAATACAGATCTTACAATAATCTTCATGTCAAAACGGAAACCGCACAAACCATTTCACACACATTGAAACCGATGGAACACATTCATCATAAGCTTTGGTGAGCAATCAGCGGCACTTTTTTTAAATTAAAAAAGTAAAGCAAAACTTGCCGCTTATAACGATTCGTTGGTATAAAATTCGACATTTTCTAAGCAAAAACAAATTTTATTGTTTTATATTTTATGACATATATGTCCCAAAATATGTTTCAAATAATGAGTTGAAAGAAATATTGATGTTGTTATTATTGTGCATTCAACAATACAAATTTTAAAAATTCTAGCGTTTTAAGTTTAGTCGCCAAAGGGTTAAATTAAGTTTTTTATTGATTTTCTTAATTATTACTACTTAAGCAAATGAGGATTATAGGCCAGCAAACATTATCTTGATTTCATATTGTTCAGGTTACGAAGATTTTCGTACAGAACCCGAATGTAAACAATAGAGCGTAAAAATACAAATATTTCCTTCAGTTGCTTGATGTTGTTGCGGAAATTTTATTTTTTTTACCCATACATGCACACAAATTAAATGCCTCTATTTGCCTACCAAGGATTTAAGATTAAATAAATTGCTAGCTACATTTAGCATTAAAATGTAATAATGAAAATTACATTGTAATGTTATATGAAAACACTAAGGCACATTTTCTAGTTCTAAGACTTATTAGTAAATAAAAACTTTTTAATAAACTATTTATTTTGCAAATTTTTTATTAAATGGTTGCTGGTTTATTTTTGGTTATATAATGATATTTAACATGTTTATTTTAAAGTACAAACAAAATTTATAAAAAACATACACTCTACATTCATACAGACATACATACATTACAAAAAAAAAAAAAAAAACTCTAAAAGTATATTGAGGAATAAAAAAATTAGAAATAATAAAATTAAAAAAAATAAAATAACAAGGATACGACTAATTGATTGAGTGTAAGTAAAGTAGTGGATTGTAGTGTGCGTTTTTATCATCTATATATGTATTGTACATTAATATTTGAAAAATTTTGCAATGCTATTGTTTTACAAATGAAATTGATTGGAAATATGAGTAAAGATGTCAATATAAACGTATATAAGTATTTATATTTTTGTACTACATTTAAATATTTATACTACAAATGTTCTATATATTAGTTCTGACAATAAATATTAGAGAAAGCACCTAGAACTTTCAAAATTCTTACATTAATTCAGAAACAGAACAAGAGTAATTTTAACTGTTTTGGCAGTTTCATTAATCAGTACACCAAAGGTTTAATTTGTATTACTTAATTTGTGATTTTTCATAAAAATATGAAAAATTGAATAAAATGATTAATTCTATAGCCAACATGTGACGATTCTTAAGGGGCCCATAGACACATACTGCTCATGCAATAAGCATGTGTTGGTAAATTTAAAATTTTTGTTTATGTATGCGACACACAGACATTGCAGTATGAAAAATCAAAATAGTTTTGATTTTGAAATGAACTCATACTGCTGACAGTTGTTCAAATGAACAATAATATGAATTTTTTAATTTTTCTGAAATATTATTTTTAAATTTGACGATTTAGTTTCTGAAAAATAGAAAATAATATTTTTTTGTTGATCTCAAACGCATGTTTATTTTAATTTAATTTTTTTTAAAGGATGATTGATAAGTGTGTAGTAAAATATCAATCACACACGTATACGAAGGGTTCATCGGCAGTATGTGTCAGCAGTATGTGTCTATGGGTCCCTTTAAACTTAAGGTAGGGTCACACATGGCAAATATTTGACGAAAAAGACGTAACCACTAAATAAAATATATTTTATTGTAATTCTTTTATTTCATAAACTTTTTACTTTGAATAATTCAAAACAAACCAGTAGCTTTATTTTATTAGACGCTGTTTGACCTTACAAATCACTTGTAAGAGCAAACAACGTCAAACAAATTTGTCAAGTCCAACCATATAATACCCTACACTAAGTAAATGAGCCAAAACTTTTTTCTTTTAAAATTTCAATAATTTATATTCGTGAGTGATTTTCGGAAGAAAGTGATTCTGAGTCGATCGGTATACTTTGCGGTGGGAGTTAGGCTAATATTTTTGGGCGTTACAAACATCTGCACAAATCCAATATACCCTCCCAGCTATGGTGGTGTAGGGTATAAAAAGTGGTTACGCTATTTTAAGTAAATATTTACCATGTGTGATCATACCTTTAGATAATCAAAAGTGAGTATTTTTTGTTTGAGTTTTTTCTAGTTTCCGCTATACAGTATTGGCCATAACTAAAGCACCCCCTGAGTGAATTTTTTTCATATTATATTTTTTTGTATAAAAACTAAGTTTTATATTTTTATTATGTATTATTTTCAATTGTTAATATATTTACTATTGATAAACAAATACTTTTAAAGTTAATCTTTCTATAAGAGGTAATATTAAATCAAAAGATATTTTAAGCTGGATAATAAACCGGTCAAAACTAAAGCACCCCTTCATGGATATAATATAAAACATGTTTTAATTTATATTTTGTTGCAAATCCTTTGTTTTGGATGACTCTAGCACATCTCTTAGGCATAGAAGATATTAAGGTTTTTATGGTGTCTTGCGATATTCCTTCCTAGGATATAATAACTCCTTGAAACTAATCGTGAAAATTGCCGATCCTTATTTCTCCAATTTGCACGATTTATTTTCATATTGTTACGTTTTTACCTTTTAAAAACGTGGGTTTATTTCCTTTAAATAAACCGGATACTTTTGATTGCAAATAAAAGCAGTTTTAGTAGTTTAAAATTGTAACAACTCTTTATTTATTTAGAATGTACAACAACAACAGAATTAAATAGTCACTCAATGTCTTTATACACGTATATCAATTCGCAGAAATGCACACAAACTTTATTACGTACAACCTTATATGCACAAGACAGTTGATGTTAACTCTAACAGCGCCAATGATAAACTCAACTCACGACTGCCAGCTCTGCCACTATTTATACACGCGCCATCTATCGGGAATCATCTACAATGTTCTTAACGGACATACTAGTACATTCGATTTCCAGAGCTTTTCGATGTCATTGCCAGCAGCGCAAACATTTAGTGTTGCCATACTTACAAACAATGTCATGGACGTGCCTTCAAACATGATGAATGCTGCAGGCAGTCGTTACAGACCGTTGAATTCAAATCGTCATTGAACATTCGTAACAATATTATCAATCTCCCACAAGTTCTCAATAGGATTGAGATCGGGAGATTGAGCAGGCCAATGAAGAACTTGAATATTATTGCTCTGTAGCCAAGTCTTACACACTTTGGATGTGTACTTAGGATCGTTATCCTGTTGGAACCTCCCTATAAGTGGAATCTTTTCACTGGCATAATGCAACATTACATCTTTCAATATATCACGGTACATGAAATGGTCCATAATCCCATTAACTTTATGAATTGGCCCAATTCCTTGACCAGAAAAGCAACCCCAGATCATTACATTGCCTCCTTCATGTTTAGTTGTTTCTTTGCAATACTTAGGATTCAGTCTTTCTCCTTTTCGTCTGCGTACACATCTTATTCCATCGGAACTTTTTAATTTGTATTTGAATTAGTCAGAAAACAGTACAGTCTTCCATTTTTCGACACTCCAGTTGATGTGGGCTTTGGCAAACTCCAGTCTAGCTTTCTTGTTCTTAGCTGATATAAACGGTTTTTTTTGCTGGTCATCGGCTGAATAATCGTGCTTCTACTGCTCTTCTACGGACTGTTCTTTCGCTAACGCATAATCATAAACTTGTTCTTACTTGACTAGCAGATGATGATGGATCTTTTTGCATTGCTCCTTTGATCAAGGAATCATCGTGTGGTTTTATGAGGACGTCCTCCAGAATGCCCCGGTGATATACGACCAGTCTGCAAAAACTTTGGAATCAGCCGGGAAATAACTGATCTGTTAATTGAATATTGTTTACTCAATTCATGCCGTGATAAGCCCAATAAATTTAATTTTAAATTCACTGGAGTACTTGTTCCTTGCCATTCATTGTTTTTTTTACAATAAACTGTATAGAACTTAAATTATACAGACTACGCCATCCTTTATTTTTATCCTCTGGAATTTTTAAATGCATCCCTTGTGAGTCCCGTTAACTGACATCGCAAATATGCAGTAGGATAGTAAAATTTTTAAACATCTTATAAGGGGATGCTTTTGTTTTGTCCGTCGCGTTTTGTGTTTTTGTATGCTTTATCATTTTAAATTAGTTGGTCATAAAATTATCCTTTCCTAAATGAACACAATATGAACATTAACAATATAAATTAATAAAATATATACAAAATACATCCAAAAATAACCTTTTTTATCCAAAAAATTATGATATGAAAAAATCCATTGAGGGGGTGCTTTAGTTATGGCCAATACTGTACATAGAAGCGTTACTGAGAGACAATAAAACCTAAGTCTGTTGTCAAAATCGTATGTTTTGTAACAACAAAATACATGTAAATCAAATAATTTTGGAGAGAGTACTTATTTTTACTCTCAGTTGCGCCTCCAGTTCTACTCTATGGTTTATACCATAGAGAAATACACATAGAGCGGAAACTAGAAAAAACTCAAACAAAAAAATTACTCAAAATAATAAAAAAATAACCCAGCAGTTAAGCAAGTAGTCAATGTATCTCTTATAGACACTAATTGTCACTAAGGTTCTATACAAAGTATAACAAGTAGTCCGACTCTTTGACAGTAGTACCTAACTCTAAACATGTGTTAGTGAGAAAGTACCTAAGTCTAAATATGTGTTAGTAACAATAATGTATATGTGTTAGTGCCTTTTTAATTTTCACCAGACCTACAGATTTTTATAAAATTGTGTTAAGTTTTAATTTGTTTGATTTTCAATACCAAAAATTTAAACTCTGTTCTATAATTGAAATTCTACTACAAATAAAATTAAGTGTCAAAAATTAAAAAAATATTTTTTTTTATTTATTCAAAATTAAAGCCATAGAGAAACATAGAGTGGAAACTAGAAAAAAACTCAAACAAAAAAATTACTCAAAATAATCACACATACGAGTGTTGTTGTTGTTTTCACATAGATTTTTCTACTAAAACATTCTCACCACTTAGGTTTCTGACAACTGAGTTAGGTCTTTGACAGGAGAGTTTCCGCTCTATGTCTGTTCTCTATGATTAAAGCTCTTTAGAAATAAAATTGTGCTGCATAGTGTTAAAAAAATTCGTAAAATATTGTATAGAAGTGTAATAACATGGTTCGGCCTTTATTTAGTGGAAAAATCGAAATTAAAATTTCAAGTATTTTGATGTGTTTAATTCTCTCACAAGGGTGTTGAATTCACATGGTAACCGTATATGTGAGAGAGTAATTTTAAAAAAATAGAGAGTCGGACTACTTGTTATACTTTGGTTCTATCATTTGGCTGACTTGCTCTTTGTAGGGCAGAGAGAAGACAATTGGTTACTTTATACATTCCAGGTAATCTAGCGTGAAGACAATTGTCACTTAAGTGTCTTTAAGTAATCTAGAGTGAATGTTTTGTGAGTAATTCGTACAAACTGGTTTTATATAAATTGTGTTGATATAATTCTCATACAGTTTATTTTAATTTTTGCTTAAGTATACTGATATGCCATGTAATAGTGTAGTGTCTCTTAGTAACGTGTAATGAAGTCACTTTAAACGTTTATTTTGCATAGCACTTTTTAGAAATTAGTTATTTTACCCACCAGAAGCAATCTATTGGAAGGTTTGTTTACAAGCAATCGTTTATTGGACTGTCTATGATATGTCTTTTGAGCTAACTATTTGTTAAAATAACTAGCAATGTAGCTGATCAAGTTATCAGTTAGGTAGCTAGTAAGGTAACTGACGCTATTTAACCAGTATGTGAATCCAATGCGTTAACTAATTTGGACCAGCTATTAGACAGTCTCATTGTAGTCAAAAAGGGTCAATTGACTCCCTGCTTAGGACATGCATATGTTAAAATAACTAATCACGTAGCTAGTTATGTAACTAATTGTCAGCCTATATGATGGGTAAAATCACTAGTTCGGGACTGTCTCCTAGAACTGCTGGGAAGAGTGTTGTTTTTGTTTTCACATAGTATTTTATTTACAAATACATTCTCACCACTTAGGTTTTTTTGACAACTGAGTTAGGTGTTTGACAGGAGAGTTTCGGATCTATGTTTATTCAATTATGGTTTATACCTATAAAATATTCATTTATACAGTAAAATTCACTAAACAATTTAAACAATACAAAAGGAGGGGAATGATTTTTATGTTAGTTTGAATACAGTTTTATTTCGTGGAAGGAAAGTGGAAATGATTGACACATTATTCTGACACAACAAACATGCCATATAGAGTACAACATAATGTTTTCTAAACAAGAATAAGAGAATTGAAAGTAGAACAAGAAAAAGAAGATTACAAAAAATATAAGTAAAATAGATTTATTTATTTATTTGTTTGGATTGTAATGAATGTAGTGTTTTATTGCTGATGTCTTTTTGTGGAGAGGGGGGGGGGGGGGTTTATTTTTACTCACAAATAAAAAAAAAATGTATTGAACTCTTTTACTCACATTTTTACCAATCAAACAAGCATAATAGAGATATTTATTTATATATTTTTTTTTAATAAAATACATAAAATATAAACAAAATACAAAAAAAAAAAAAAAGAAAAATAATTATGTATTTAAAAGTAATAATATAATATAAAGTAATATGTATTTATTTTTGGTAAAATACTTTATTTGCAATAAAACAATTTTTATTATAATGTAGATATAGATAGATTTAGAGAAAAATAAAGTGTAAAAGGAATTTTAAAAATGACACACAAAATTTTAAGGATTTCGTTTTTCAAAATTATTGCCCATAATAATTTATGTGTGTTCTGTTAAGTTTTGTTTCATTTCATAAATAATTCAAATTTGAAATATATGTTAATATTGTACAATACTGGTGAGTGCTTTTGTTTTAATAATTGAATATTTAATGTTTCTTCTTTATAAAAATGTAATTAAAAATAAAATACGTATGTATTCACATATTGTATGTGGTAAAATAATGAACAAAATTTAATATTTAATTAGTTAAAATTAAATAAGGTTTCAAAAATTAAAATTTTGCTTGAATTTATGTTATAATTATTTAAAATTTATAATTCCTATTTTAGTTGTTACTTCAAGGGAGACAAATAATGTATCAAAATGGTGAAAAACGAGAAAATTTCTTAAAACTTTAAATAACTTATGACGAAATTTATGTTAACATCATTATGCTACACACAGAAAACAGATTCGTGATAGCAACCGAATTTGTTGCCAATCGAATGATTCGACCTTAATAATCGAATTTTACAGTTGTGGCTACAAAATTTTAGAAGGGGTAACAAAAGTTTGATTGCTTCAACCGAAATTCTTCTTTATCAACTGACTTTCTGTTGGTAGAACCGAAAAATTCTATGTGTGCAACCGAATCATTCGATTGGCAACAAATTCGGTTGCTATCACGAATCTGTTTTCTCTGTGTATATAAATTATTTATTGACAATAAAATAATTTTCTGATATAGGGGTTACATTATGGACCGATTCTCACAAAAGTTTGTAGGAAGATTTAATTTCATATAAAACTTTTTTTATGTCAATTTCATCACGATATTAATTATTATAAGACAATTATGAATGTTCAAGTCATTTTCTGAGGGGGACCTTGTATGGGGACTATGGACAAATTTCAGAGTATTTAGAACTAATTTTTGAAAATGTTTTCTGGATTGCCGCATAATCAACATATTTATGACTGATCAATCAGTATTTCGGGTAGACATTTGTATGAGGGCTAGGCTAACCTTGCTAGCTAGCTTCTTATGTTTAGGCTAGATCGTCTTAGAATCTTATGAGGACCCAGAATATATATACTTATATAGGTGTGCGACAAATATTTTAATATTTTATAAACTGGCTGGCACTAAGGTCACATCAAACTGCTGGCTTGTATAACAGAACGCTTAGCTTTATTGCTAAAATTAGCTATTGCGTCCCTGGGGGAAGTGTGGCCTGGCGCGAGATTGGATGTGATCGCAGTAATACCACGTAGAGAGATCGCGAAATACCACGTAGATAGAGATCCAACGCAATTATTCCTACCCTGAGGTGATCCTGACGTATATTCAGAGCGACCCACAACTGGAAGGTGGATAAGGTTTCCGCTACTGAAGGTGCGAACAAGAAGGAAGGAATCATTAGGGTCACTACGAAAGGGACAAAGCTGAATATACTACGGATTCGATAGTACTAAGCTGTGCATTTACCGTGGTACAGTGGCGCCGGTAGAACAAGTGAGGTTGCAAAAATCAAAAATGTGCCCTAAAAAATAGTAAATAAAACTATTTTTCACGAAATTGTCCAACAATTTTAAATATGCTACTCTTATTAAAATTAGATTTTTGGTTCAGAAGATATAGCCCCTCAAAGTTGACTGATTTTCAGATTTCAAAAAAACAGACCATTTTTAGGTAATTTGGTCCGCTTTCAGATACAATATCTCGAAAACTACACGCAGAAAAAAAAATATAGTTGTGAATGTTTACTGTAACCATTTCAACATTTTTAACAATATTATAGTCACAGTAACTATTTATATGATTTTGGTAACAATAATATGGTTAATTTACGATTCACATGATGGTATCAATCATATATGTATATGGTTACAGTAAACAAATATATGTTTGTGATAACCATTTATATGATGAAGGACTTACCATATTATGTTGCCCTCGGCTTATAGTTACCATAATCTGAGAACAACATATTATGATAAAATAATTCATCATATAAATGGTTATCACAAACATATACATGTTTACTGTAACCATATATATAGTTGATACAATCATGTGAATCGTAAATTAACCATATTATTGTTACCATAATCATATAAATAGTTACTGTGACTATAGTATTGTTAAAAATGTTGAAATTGATATTTACCAACTACATATCAATATTTCTGAACTATGATGGAAAATAATAAAAAAAAACTATCAATTTCTATATTTGCCATATTTTACCTAATTCAAAAATGTTCAGCTGCCCGTCCTTGCCCCATTTAAATTTTGAAAAAAGACAAAAATGTGTTGCATGCATTTTTGGGCAATTTATGATATATAACCGTTGATCAATTATCTATCTTATGCTTTTTAAATCTTTTGATTATCTCATTTGGTTCAAAAGTTATGATTTTTGCAACGAAAAAAGTCAAATGACACCACGCACAGTGGCGCCAGGTCGACTCTGTTATCGGACCACTAAGTAGTTTAGAAGATACAGTTTTATTTCCGATCGATCCCATTGTGTGGTGTGGTATAGGGTATAATTAAAGTAATTAAAATGGTTAATATTTGATAAACTCACATACCGCTTTCAAAGTAATAAATTGCGAAAAAAAATATTACTATGCATTAGCATTAAGCTAATCCACTTTATATCATTATATCAGATACATTAAACATTGTAAATTATTTTACTATCATCCTTGTAGAATGTTGGATTGAATTATTGATGCATAAACGTGAGTGAGTGAGTTTCCTGGCATTGAAGAAAAATACTTTATCTAATAAATATCATTGAGTACCATAAAACGAACATAGACGTCGAATACATAGAAGAAGGAGATGGGTGAGTTTTTAATTGAAGTGGCTATACAAACAAGCTTTGTACTTAGTTATTATGTCCACCTTTTGTAGCTTTCATCAGATTCCTAGAATAAGAAAAAAACATGACAAGCATGCAGGCAGGCAGTCAAACCATTAGAATTTACACATGTACTTACATACATATAAATGGGTTTTATAGCAAAGTATAGGGTAAGGCATATGGATGTGTATATATCCTTAATTGTATTTAATTATTAAAGTCGATTTCTCAACAAGCCATATTTTAAATACATATCATAAATTCCTGTTATTATTTCAGATTAATTTGAAAATAACATCTCCTAAAGAAATAATCTACTATAGAAACAGACTCAAAAGCTGGTCATTTTAGCATGAACATTAAAAAAATGCACTAAAAGGAATATTAAGAACTGCAAAGAATGTCTATAGAGTTTGTTTTTGTTTTTATTTGCTGCATTTATTCCAATCAGGCCACAAAGACCAAACATAAAAAATTCATTAATAATGCATTTATAAGGTAATTTGTAAAAACAACAACTGTAACTAATATAAGTAAACATAATAACAAAGTAACAACAAAAACAATTAGAAGGGTTATATTCCGAATCTTATATACCCACCATCAATATGATAAGGGAACCGATTGCTGTTCATATCAGTCTGAACAAAGTTTTTCTTATATTTTGATGCAAAATTTTTTACCGATTCCACCTAACTCTTTGTGCCAAATTTCGGTTTTCTAGTTATATATAATTGTGTGGATCTACTATCAATAATTCGATGTGTTACAAACGGTGGAGAGTAATGTGTTTTCCGGTCGTGGGCCTTATATGACCCTAAAATTTCATCTCAAAGCCAATATTTACAACGGTTTTATGGTTGTAAGTGGATCTTATATGGGAACTATGGGCAATTATGGACTTATTGTTTTAAAAAACATTTGTATGATTTTTGTGTTAAATTATTGGCTCGATATCGATACTTATAAGAGGTCCTTATATGGGAGCTATGAACAATTATGGGCATATTTTCATATAATTAGGTATAGCGATTTTTGTGTGCATTAAGATTATTGATATCGTATTTTAAACTGAATACGATATTTATAAGAGATTTATGGGTATTTAAGAGGGTATTCAATCGATAAGCCTTTAATCGGTTAACCGATTAATTTTGGTCGGTTAACTGTTCGAATAATTTAAAATTGCCGATTTTTAAATAACAAATAAACTGATTAATTTGTGTCGATTAACCGAATTTTTTTTTTTTGTACTTTATATAGAAATATAGTTTTAAACACACACATTTTATTACTTAACTCATGCACATTCACGCAGAAAAAAAATATAGTTGGGCATTGTTACTGTAACCATTTCAAAATTTTTAACAATATTATAGTCACAGTAACTATATATATGATTGTGGTAACAATAATATGTTTAATTTACGATTCACATGAATATTTCAACCATATATATGGTTACAGTAAACATATATATGTTTGTGACAACCATTTATATGATGAATAATTTTATCATAATATGTTGTTCTCAGATTATGATATAAGAGCAACATAATATGGTAAATCCTTCATCATATAAATGGTTGTCACAAACATATATATGTTTACTGTAACCATATATATGGTTGAAATATTCATGTGAATCGTAAATTAACCATATTATTGTTACCACAATCATATATATAGTTAATGTGACTATAATATTGTTAAAAATGTTGAAATGGTTACAGTAACCATACACAAATGTTGAAATGGTTACAGTAACAATGCCCAACTATATTTTTTTTTCTGCGTGTATGGTCCTATCTAAACAAATATCAGTTTGTGATTTATTTTTACATGAAACTTATTTGACTGAATTTTGTATAGATACTGCTATTCTATAGGCATTTATATACCATAGAACCGCACCATATTACAAATGTCACAAACGTAATGACAAAATCAATATACCCTCTAGTTTTTGGTGGTGGGTATAAAAAGAAAACAATATAAATGTAAAAATTGCTGTCATATTGCACAAAGATTCAATTAGTGTACAAATAACAATAATCATAATACCAGTAATAATGTTATATCTCTAGAACATAATGGGGAAACCCACAATGAAATGAATACGACTTTAGCTGCAAATATGAATGAATAAGTGAGTATGATGTGATACCGCACGATACCGTTTTCATTTTGTTTGTCTGTGCACAGGATATTGAATAATTAAATAGTAACAAACCGCAAAAAATATAACAAACATTGTGGTTATGTTTTTTTTTTTTTTAATTAAAACACAATAAAAGATTTAAAAAATGGCTGGTAGAGAGAAAATATATATATACTGTTATCACATATACATTAGGGTAGCATTTAAATCGTGAAGGTCAAAGGTTAAATTTTGCCATATTTGGGAGATTTCTAATTGAAACATAGTAAAATATTGTACATTTTTAGGTCCAACATTTACAATAAAATCGAAATTAACCCATAAATGCACTTGGGGCCAACATGACCGCAAACTTTTAAAACTTTGAAAAGCGCCATCAGTTTGAATAGTGCTAAACTAAATTTTATTTTGAATGGAATCAAACTTAAAAAATTTGTATTGTGTAAAGGTGCGTTCACATTGATCAAATATTTCACGAAAAGAACGTAACCAATATATTCAACACATGATTATTTGATATTAGATGACTTTTATAAGAGCAAATAACGTTAAACACTATAATATATATGTTCCCGTTGATCCTATAAGGAGCATAGGGCCTCAATAAATTGGTTGAACATGTTCCTATCATGTTCTAACGCTCTCTCTTATGAATTCCGGATATTTCTGCGTCGACTTGACTTCTTCATGTATGAGCTGGGCGTCCCCTTCTTCTGCTGCCTTGTGGATTCCACTCAATTGCATTCCTTGTGATGTCATTCCATGGCCTTCTCAGTGTATGGCCAATCCATCGCCATTTACGTCTTTTTATTTCTGAGGCTATGGGCTGTTGATTGGATTGTTCTCAGAGCATAATATTGGATATTACCATGGGCCAGAATATTCGCAAGATCCTGCGAAGTCACTGGTTTACAAACACCTGGAAGACACTGGTTTACAAACACTTGTCTCGAAGGGCAGCGTTCCATGTCTCACAATCGTAAAAAAGAGTGGATTTTACATTCGTGTTAAAAATGGTTAACTTTGTAGGCTGGGAAATGGAAGACGATTTCCAAATAGGTCTTAAACGAACGAAAGTTTGTCGCGCTTTCTGTACGGTTGTCAATGTCTTCACCCGACCCCCCGTTTCTTGAAATGATGCTGCCAAGGTAGTATTGCTAATAACTCATGGGGTGTCGCATTAACTCGGAGGGTTTTGGTTTTAGCAGTATTTATCTTAAGAGCAGCCGCATCAGTTTTTGTTGTCATGTTTCGCAGATTTGATGCAAGGTCTAAGAAGCTATGAGCCAAAAGGCAAATGTCATCTGAGTAATCAAGATCATTAAGACGGCTTTGCAGTCTTAATGTAATTCCCTTCCCGTTTTGGAGAGCACTTCGTAGAATTTTGTCTAAGACTATATTAAACAGAAGTGGTGATAATACACAGCCTTGTCGAGTACCGATTTCAACCTTTACAGTTCTACTAAGCACTTTACCGTGTCTAATTTGGCAGCTAGCATTATGGTAAAGGCACCTTACACCTTAGAGCGCTCCAAATCACACTGTGGTTTAGTTTGTCGAAGGCTTTGTCGAAATCTATAAAGCACATATAGTGATCGCCATTCCACAGACTGCTCGACGATAACACGGAGACTGGTGGATTTGTAGGGTCTGAATCACGCCTGTTCTTGTCTTAATGCTGGTGTCACCCTAATTGAGATCCTTTTGGCGATTATTTGAGCGATGACCTTGTTTACAATGCAGAGCAAAGTAATACTGCGCCAGTTATTTGGGTTTGTAAGATTTCCCTTCTTTGGGATGTTTATCACTATGCCTTCTATCAATTCGTCAGGTAGACTTTCGTTTTCCCAAAAGGTGCGGATAAGTGGGTAGATTATTTTAGCGCTCGTATAAGAGTCTGCCTTTAATAATTCAGCAGATATTTCATCTACACCAGGTGATTTATTAGATTTAAAGCTATTGATCGAGTTTGTGATCTCATCTACGGTGGGACAGACAGAAGATATATTTGGTTCGTACTCATGTGATTCAAAGTGGCAGCTGACCTACAACAAAGTTGTTAGGTGCACATATTCCCAGGGAGAGTTCGCCATTCTCAGTCCTTTGTCCTAGTCCATGAGGGCCCATAGTTGACTTTAGGTTGATATTTTTTTCCCAATTTGAGCGTTGAAGTCCCTCATTACTATTAATATGTCACCGCGGTTGCTCTCGCTTATTGCCTCGTCAAGGTCGTTATAAAATTGCTCCTTGATAGCAGCATCTGTAGGAACGTTGCATTGGATGCAATTGACAAGTAATGCGCGGGTGCAGAATCTGTGTCGGAGAACGGTTTCCAGGAGATAAGGGACCGTTTTGCTCTCTTTTTTAAGAGGAATCCAACACCACGTGATCTTGCAAGGTTTTCAGATTTGCCTGTGTATAAAAGGTGAGACCGTCGGAAATAATGTGTTCGCCAACTCCAGACCACCGAGTTTCGGAGATTCCTACAAAGAGAAGCTTATATCTGAGCATTTCCTTGCATAGCTGTGCTAATCGTGATGGTTCAAAAAGTGTTCGTACATTCCAGGATCCAAATCGTGTCCTTGTTTTCATGCTAAATGTCGTCAACTTTTGATCGGATTGTTCATATGTATTGTTTGAGTTTTCGTTAATCGTATTATCTCGGATGAGCAAATGACTAGTCTACTGCATCTTAGTCCTGATGATGGGGCTGCCATCTATTTGAATGCATTAGTAATTTTGAAAACTCATTTCAAAAAAAAAAAAAAAAAAAACATAGTTCCATGACGAACATTAACATTATTTCTATGAAATAATATTTAGTTTAATAGTAACAAAAATTATTTCCAAATTTTCTAACTACAATCGATATAAATTATAGCTATTTTAAAATTCAGATATTTACATATATAATGCCAGAGCTAGGGTTAATAACACAGTTTTACTCAATTCCATTTGATTGGGATAATCAATTTTTAATAAAAAAAATGGACTTAGCACTTTTACATAACACAGCATAACAACGAGAAAATACGAAATAATTTTAAACGTTAAAATCACAATTTTCATAAAAAGAAGACTTGACACATTTGCTCACTTAGCTGACGATATAAGATTTTCTATTCCTTTTATTAGGGATTTCTGACAACTATTACAATAAGTTTCATTTAAGAAATCTTCTCAATTTTATAGGAAATTTATTATAAAACAAATCTCTATCAATTGTATTTTAAAATGCTGACCACATTTTTTAAATATGTATTTACTCTAAAAACTAAATTGTTTTTTTAACTCAAAATATTTATTACTTAGCACGAATATCAATAATTAATAATTTAACAGAACAGGAACACAAAATGAAAAAAGCCCCTAATTTTTTGTATAAATAAAAACAAAATAATAATTAAGTGTTTGTATCAAAATGTGTTGGTATAAAAAAAAATTCCAAAAACAAAAAACGTCAAACAGGATTGAACAAATAGCTACAGTGTCATTTTTATGTTTTATAACAAAGTTATTGTTGTTTTTGTTTAGGTTGCTTGTGTGTTTTGGACTGAAATAAAAAATCTCTTACCATTTGATGGACCAGCGTAGGCAATTATTAAAGCTGTCAGCAGGAGTGAACCCAACACAATGCCAGCCACTAGGAGGGCACGTTTTTGTGAACATACAGCGACGCCATTGCGTGTTTGTCGGCCACCACTAGATTCACCACCTGTAACAAAACGAAATAAAGGATTTCATGTTTAATAAAATATGACAATATGTATTTACAATTAAAAATTTATGTTTGTCGAAATAAATAAAAAAAAATATATATATTAAAGGATTCCTTCACCTGCTGGCTGAAGTTATTGAGTACAATAAATTTAAATTGTTTTGGGGGTTATTTAAAAAATTATGAGTAAATATTAGCATAACTTTGGGGAAGGGGGGCAAATAATAACAATAATTTACGATTATTTTAAGGTCTATGTCTGCTTAAATACTATGGCATTTAATTTTGGGGATTAATAATTACGACTTTTATAAATTAATGTTCTTAGTCATGGTGATATTGGGTATATGACTTAAAAATACGGAATTTTCAATAGATGTCGTATCTTTTGAACGCGGTTTATGTTTTTAGTAACTTATATGTAATTTTGAAGGCTACATATCCGTCAGTGTGCCAGTAAAGTGTGCCGGAAGTTTTGCTTTACTTCTTTAACTTGATAAAAAGCGCCTCTAAAGCACTCCGATTGCTCACCAAAGCTTATGGTGAATGTGTTCCATTGGTTTGAACGTGCGAGAGATGGTTTGTTTGGTTTAGAAGTGGTGATTTTAATACGGATGACAAAGGTCGCCCAGGCCAGCCAAAAAAGTTTAAAAACCATGAATTGGAGGCATTACTCCATGAAAATTGTTGTCAAACTCAAAAATCATTGGGAGCTACACAAGCAGCAATTTCAAAACGTTTGCGAGTAGCAGGATTCATCCAAAAGTAGGGAAATTGGGTACCTTGAAAGACGATTTTTAATGTCCGAAATGATGTTGGAACGCTATAAAAGAAAATAAATTTTGCACCCAAAGCATAAGAGATCGTATGTGAAGCCCGTTCAACCAGTCGAATCTACACCAAAGCCAAATATCCATGAGCGCGAATGCTCAGTATTTGGAGGGACCAAAAGGGTACTATCTGAAATCTGGCCAGCCCAACACAGAGAACCAGTATCGAATACAACTGATTCGTTTGAACCAAACATTTGCCGAAAAACGCCCAGAAACCGTAATATTTCATCAACGCTCGGTCACATGTTGCAATACCTGTTAACAAATATTTAGAATGAAGAGGTTGAAACGTTTTGTCTCTCCCGCTTTAGAGTTCAGACCTTGCCCCGTCTGAATACTATTTGTTTTCGATCAATGCAGATTACTCTATTTGGGATACGCTTCACTTTGGAACAGAGTATCTGATATTGGCTTGATTCGTTCATCTTGGCCTCAAAAGATGAGCAGTTCTTTTGGCTCGGAATCCATATGTTGCCAGAAAGATTAGAAAAGATTATAGCTAAATTTAAAAAAATACCGCATTTTTAAGTGATATACCCAATAATAATTTAATGAAACGTGACAGAAAGCACATTCGGTTTATGAAAAGTTTGGCTAAGTATTTTATTGATTAAAAAACTTGATTATTTCATTGAAATTAGAACTAGAAGCGCAACTGAGAGTAAAAATGTTATGGCTGACACAACAACAAAATACATTGATTTACATCAGAGATGCCCAAAGCTAAAACTGTAGTTGTGTTGGTGAGCGAAATAAAATATGTCAATATTTTTAAGGCTTTATTTGTTAATATTAATCAATTATCATGGCCTATTGATTGAGAGTTCGTTATTAATCATTTTAGACAAATTTGAAATATTTAAAATATTATTTTTTGCTTATTTTATTACGCTGTTTTGATTAAAATCATTTTAAATCTGAAAAAAAAAATTAAATTCAAGTGAAAAACCAGACAAAACTTCAATGATTTTTTAAAGTTCTAAATATATTAAGCAATTCAAATATTTCTTTCAGTGATTATGAACAAAAATTAAAAAAAAAAAAATGAAAATATAGCAATACACCCGCTTATCATGTTCATTCGTCGCTGTCTCAGTGACTACTAAACCAAAGAGAATAAAGGCCCAACTATAATATGCATACACTAGCTTAACTCAACTTAAGCAACTGTGCGAATACATATAAAACGTATGTGACAAACTATAATGTACTTAAGAAAGTTTCGTCAAATTTTAATTGCTTAAGCAAATAGCGAAGCTGGTCGCACATTCCGTATGGAATCAGCTGTTTGTTATTTTTATACAAAGAAAATAAAGAAAAAAAATGAAAAGGATGAAGAAAATGAATTTATTTTGCTAAAATAATAAGAAATACCTATCTTTTTAATTACGCATTGAACATAAATGGGTCTAAATTATTTTGAATGCATGTAAGTACATTATATCCATCTAAAAGTTTATTCGGATTTGCTTAAAGGCCCAACTATAATATGCATAAACTAGCTTAAGTCAGCTTAAGCAACTATGCGAATACATATGAAACGTATGTGACAAACTATAATGTTTATTTTTTTTGCTTAAGCAAAGAGCGAAGCTGGTCGCACATTTCGTACGGAATCATCTGTTTGTTTATTTTACATAATGAAAATAAAGAAACAAATTAAAAGGAAGAAGAAAATTAATTTATTTTGATAAAATAATAAGAAATACGTATTTTTTTAATTATGTGTTGCACATAAATTTGCAAATGGGGCTAAATTGTTTTGAATGCACTTAAGTACATTATAGCCATCTAAAAGTTTCTTCGGATTTTCTAAAGCATTTGACAGACTTTTCGTTCGGTTTTGACATTACCTTAAGCCAGCTTACGCATATTATAGTTTGGCCTTAAGAATATGTGTGTGGTTAGCTTGCACAATTGTGCTATGAAATGGGCATCAATGATTTACATCAGAGGTGCGCAAAAGTAAATTCTCTCACCAATACTCTTACTCTCACCAACACATTCAAATCTTTATTTTGTTCAATGCACCTACAAACAAACAAATACAAAAGCTGAACAAATAAAGAAAAAGTCATACACCCGTGCTCATGCGTATTCGTAGTTGTCTCGTTGAGTAGACAACGACTACTAAAATGTAAGAGCATAAGAATACGTGTGATTTGATTTTGCACAATTGTGCTATGGGCTGCGCACATGATTTACATGTATTTTGTTGTTGCAATAATTAGGTTTTTGACAACATACTTCGATTTTTTGTCTCTTTGTTCTAAGGCCTGTAGTTTAAAATTAAGTTTTACGAAAATATTTAAAAAGCCGAAATGAAAGTTTCTTTGAATGTATCAGGTCCATGGTAACTCTTCCATCTGCACCCTTATAGAAACCAGCTGATACTCACCGAATGTCTCATACATTTTTTCAAATATAGAAGCATAGAGAAACAGAGCGGAAACTAGAAAAAAACTCAAACATAATCACACATACGAGTGTTGTTTTTGTTTTCACATACTTTTTTCTACTAATACATTCTCTCCACTTAGGTTTCTGACAACTGAGTTAGGTCTTTGAAAGGTGAGTTTCCGATCTATGTGTATTTATCTATGTATAGAAGTTCAGAACAACAACATTTCATAGTAATGAAACGTAATATATTTTTCAGTAATACAGATTTTGTTCATATTAGCGAAGCTTTGTATTGCAAATCGTCCATAAAAGTACTGTTACACAGAAGATTTTCTATAGAAAATACTGCTATACTGAAGATTTCTTTAGAAAGTATTTATAAACAGAAGATTTTCTATAGAAATTACTGTTATATTGAAGGCAACACATATTTTCTATAGAAAATACTGTTATTATGATGATTTTCTATAGAAAATACTGTTATAATAATGATGTTATATATAACAATATATTCTATATAACTCTTCAGTATAACAGTATATTCTATGGAAATTCTTCAATATAACAATCATTTCTATAGAAAATCATCATTATAACAGTATTTTTTATTGAAAATTATCATTATAACAGTATTTTCTATAGAAAATCATCATTATAACAGTATTTTCTATAGAAAATACTGCTACAATGATAATTCTCAATATGAAATACTGTTATATGATGATTTTCTATAGACATTATTGTTATATTGAAGAATTTCCATAGAATATACTGTTATACTGAAGATTTCTATAGAATATACTGTTATATATAAGATGTCCTATACAAAATACTTTAGCTATAGCTAAAAAAACATGCTCACTCTATAGGAATGTATAAATTTTTCCTATTGCATAAAATACTGAAAATTATTTGAAATTATAAAATAAGTCTCAGGAGTACTACGGTACTTTTGGATATTAAATAAATAGTATCGAATAAGTACGGAACTGAAATTTGCAGCTGGTTTCTCACAGGACAGTCTTTCTTAAAATGATAAATAATTTTATTAAATAATTTATTTCTTAAATAATTTAGTTTAGAAGCCAATATTATGGCTACACCTTTTTTAGCAATTTACCTGATAAAAAAGCACAATCATCCAAATCTGGATCATTTGTCATTTCGATACGTTCACGTCGCCAAACTTTAGAACCTCTCTGACCACCGCCAACGATCGAAATCTTAACGGGGCCACTACCACTCTGCCTTCCTGCCAATACGTTCGTTTACAATTTTTGCTTAAACCCGACAATTTTGTAGCACTTTTATATATGTAACTTATATAATTGTTTATTCTTAATTTACAAATAAAACTGAATTTTAAGCTAAAATAAAATACAAATACACTGTTTTAAATTTGAAATTTGCTGTAAAATTGTTGCTGTTGATATTATACGTATTTAATTCGCAAATATTTTTTATATTAAATGTTCCTTATTTTGCCACATGCCGCAGACGAGTTTATGATTTTCATTTATTGCCATACTATAAATTGACACATGAAGTAGCAATGGTTAAAAGTCATAAAGTTACCAGTGTTATATAAGATGTTGGAAAAAAAAAGAAAAGTAAATTGAACTTTTATCGATAGACATCTACTTAGAGTTGGAAATTTCTGTCTTACATTTATTTCACTGAAGACATTTTCCAGCCACCACCAATAATCAAAGCTGTCTTCGTAATTTATTCATGTAAACGTCTCCCACCCTCTGTCAAACAAAAATATTCACTGAATATGTTGTGTGTGCGTTTCTTTTTCTTTTTTTGTGCTATTTAAGAATGTTTTTTATTTTACCTTTAAAAAATCATAGCAATCTTTTTTTGTTTTTGATAGTAAACATTTTTTGTTCACACCCTACAATTCTGGTGAAAGTGTTCTGACCATAGAGAAACATAGAGCGGAAACTAGAAAAAAACTCAAATAAAAAAATTACTCAATTACATTCTCACCACTTAGGTTTTTGACAACTGAGTTAGGTCTTTGACAGGAGTTTCCGATCTATGTGTATTTATCTATGGTTCTGACTGTCGGATAGGACAACGATAAAAATGTGCTATATTCGACTGTGTCGAATCTTAAATACCCTGCACATAAAAAATTATAATTACACAATGTATTATACATGTTTCAACATTGATGGCTATTCACACACCACCCTCTCGATTATACACACATCACTGTATAAAGTACAACAATTACCACCACTATAACAATATACTTGCTTATTATATTAATTAAACCCATCTACACATTACAACCTAAGAAACAGTAACAATGTTGAAATGTTTTCTTTAAAAACTTAAAATTGTTTGAGGTTCATAACTTTTTCTCTACTTAGTCGGTTTAACTGATTTTCAATACCCATATAATTAGGACAATAATAGATATGTGAAAAAATCTCAATATTTTTAAGTTTGTATTTCGGAAGTGAGGATATACATAAAAAAATTAGCTTTACTTGTCATAAGAATCATTAATATATAATTTGAGGTGTGTTATATGAACTTTATAAAAGTTATTCAGATGATTTATTACTTATTTTCATGAATAAAACACTTAAAAACACGCTTTTATGTATAAAATGATTGAATGATTAAAGATTAAAAAAAGATCCATATAACGGTTTCGCTTAGTGATTTACTGTAAAAGGGAATATAAAATGATAATCATCTGAAAATACAGGGCTTTCCAACAAGAGGTGTTTTTTTGGTATTCAAAGAAAGATGGCATTTTTTGAGATAAATTATCGGATGTTTATTTCATAATAAAGAGAAAGGTATGCCGTTAATAAAAGGCTGAAGCACACCGATTGCTCACCAAAGCTTAAGGTGAATGTGTTCCATCGGTTTCAACATTTGTTCGGTTCAGAAGTGGTAATTTTGACACGAAGACAAAGATCGCCTAGGACAGCCAAAAAAGTAAATTCAAACTTTCAGACATGTCTCTCAAACATGATTTCTCCGATATAAGTTTTTTTTTTATAATAAAGTTGTCTATCTTTGGCGTTTAAAGAAAAGTTGCTTGTATTTGGCGCATGTTTTCTAAATTATTAGTATAAGTGGTGCATGTTTGCTATAAGAAAGTTGTCAGCCTCTTGCTCATATTTTCTATAAAAAAGTTGCCGAATATTGTACCAACAAAGCGTCATATGCGGAAAGTTTTTCTTTAATTCATTAATTTCCAAAAAAGTGCCGCTGATGCACACCGATTGCTCGCCAATGCTTATGGTGAATGTGTTCCAGCGGTTTCAATGTGCGGGAGATGGTTTGTGAGGTTTTGATGTGATAATTTTGACACGGAAGACAAAGATCGCCCAGGATCTGTATTTGGTGGGAGCAAAAGGGCCCTATCTATTATGAGCTGCTGAAATTTGGCCAGACCATCACAGGGAATCTGTACCGAACACAACCGATTCGTTTGAACCAAACACGACCACGCTTACAGGGCCATATCCTTTTCATGAAATTTTCCACAACAAAATCGCAAAGTGGCTGCCCTATGTCCTCAACAGCCTCACGAATTCTTGAATTGCATTGTAGATAGCGGAGTCTATACCTGTGTTGGTTGAAATAGGTTTTATGACCCACAGATCCATGTGTGGTATCAATATGTCAGCTATATTCATGAGAATTTTAAAATAAAAATCAAATGAGATATTTTACCCAAAAGATACACTATTAGAAGTTTTCAAATAACGTCTAGCCAAATCGGTCCATAAAATGTAGAGAAAAAAGGCGAAACCGGTTTTTCTTCTTCTTAAATTTGGGATATAAAGGGCGTATTAAAGACTGATATATCCTGCTGGATTTTCCATGCCTTTTATAAGGATTTTAAATGTTGGTTTCTTTTATGGTTTATAATAGATCAAAGTAGTAAAGTTTGAAAGAAAATATTGAAGAATTTTTCATAATTAGCTGATAGTTTTGGTAAACAATTGATATTGGAAAGCACATTAGCTATTTGTTTGCGATTGTAATTCACATTCCTTTAGAAAGCCATTCTTTGTTTGGAACGAATTTTTTATTTAATTTTAGCAGACCTTGAATGTCTTCAAATATGTCTTATAAACTGAAAAGCAAATCCATTGTCTGAAATATAATAATTAAGGAAAATGCACTTAAACGAGACCAGTTATGCATCAACTATTTCGTTTGCATTCGGTAAAATTTTTGTAGAAATTTCGGTAATTTGTTTATAAGTAGTTTTCTTCTTAAAGTTACAGTATTATTTCAGCTCACAAAAAACAGATTCGTTGTGATTTGTTGCCAATCAACTAATTCGATTGTATCCATAGATTTTTTCAATACTTTCAAAAGAAAATCAGTTGACACAGAAGAATTACGATTTAAATAACTGAATTATTGTTACCTCAACAAACATTTTTTAGTCATATCAGAAAAATTTGGTTATCACAAGCAAAAAGCAAGGAATGCGCACAAAATTGTTGGTGTTTAAGTTTATATAAGTTCGTTAACTTTTACTATTACCATCATAAAGGCAAGTTGTAATAATGACCCTTTGTATAAAAAAAAATTCCCGGGAATACCTGGGATTGTGCAAAGTTATATAATATTTCCCGGGATTTAAAAAGTCCAGGAAATTAGGAACTCTAATGGCTACTTTTATTATCTAATTAAGAATGTCAAGCTGAAGGCTTGATATTCTTATCCAAGTTTGGTCCTCTTGATTCATAATTTAGGCAACTTTCCTCTTTACCCTTACAGCCCTCAATAGTCTCAATTGCCTTACAAAACACAAATTTTCTTTCAAAGATTTTCTATTTATGTTTTTTGTAATCTTAATAATATTTTTGCCGGTGAAAAAAAAAGGCAAAAAAAAAATAGTAAATCTGCAAAAACAAGCATTCGTACATCTACCAATGTGTTGTGTGTACATTGAGTATATTGGTCGGAAATGCAAACAAATACTATAGAAATGGAGAGAGACGACAGACAGCATTGTCTGTCTGCAAGTTTGGCAGACAGCCAGCCAAGCAGCCAGACATTCATTCACCATATACACCAAAAATGCACCAACACCAACAATAAAGAACAAAATATTTGTATGTATCAACAAAAAACACAAATACAAACTAAGTTGAAATGTAAAACAAACATACAATCATTATTTAAGCTTTCAACTGGAACAAAATGCAGCCGAAATAGCAAATCCCCCTTCCCCTCCAACAACTAACCAACCATCTCATCTATAGTCAACTTAACTTATCCGTCTCTATCCATATTTATTTTGTCTGATACAGTCGTCGCCGTTGCTGCTGATGCATGCAGCAGCATCAAAGGTTAAATTGTATGTATTTGTCTGTCTGTCTGCCTGTGTGTGTGTGTGTTTGTGGCAAGTACGTTGAATACGATTATAAACTGGCATCATGTGAATTGTTATTGTATTATGCTCTCGTTTCAGTTTTTATTCATTTAGCATAGTAGTAATACTAAATACACATACTCGTAAACAGACACACACACAAATACACCCATATACATATGTATATGTATGAATATTAGGGTGGACCTTATTTTGGGGGTTTTTGGGGGGTTTTGATGCTTCCAAGGTCTAAAATTTGTCTCAGTTATCTGAATATCAAATGCTGAAAATTTTAGCAAAATCTTATAATGTAACCGTATAACCGAAAACCGCTCAACCAGTTTTCTTGAGCTTTTCGGTTTTTTGACAAATCGGTTTTAATGATATTACTATTTTAACATATTATTTAAGAATATTTTGATAACAATTTTAGAAATATTTATGTATTTTTTAGAAAATGTTAGAATTTGACAATATTTTGTAAAAGGTATAAAATAATTGCATAAAGTAAACGCCTTAAATATTCATAAGTGTCACATTTGGAAGGATTTAGAACACAATTCTTAACATATATCTTATTAGCGTCTACATAACTGAAATAGCATGGCAGATCCATAATGATTAAATTTTAATTATGTAAATTAGAAATCAAATAAATGGTTTTAATAATAGGAAAGAAATTAAAAATTGAATTATGATTTCAACATTAAAATATTATCATTAACATGACTTGTTATTATTAAATGACAAATTTTGTCAATAAAATTAAAAATACAGGCAAATCCCGGTATAACGTACGATATGTTGTCAGGTCCATTCGTTAAATCGAAAAATTCGTTATATCGAGATTTATTTTTTGAATAAGTTTTAAGCGTTGTGACATTAGGAAACATAACTATCGTCCAAAATGTTTCCGTCTTCAGTAGTTTTTATTAGTTGTTCTTCAGTAGGTTGACTTGAGGCATTGCCAAGGATTAATAAAGGCTTCACTTAATGGTATTTAGTTCTAAAAATGATTCTACCATTAAAAATATCCATTATTTCAATGAAGATAATTTACAACAACACTTTGCTACGAAACGAGCGGCGTTTATTTGTCTTTCAAATAAGAAAATATTTAATCTTCTTTATTCTGCATTCATTAGCGCAAACCAAAATTCTTAGTATATCCTTCGATAACTTTCTTCTTGGAGCACTAGTTTCTCTAGCATGAACAAACGCTTTATCTGTTATCATTTTCCATTGAGAATAACATCAGGAATTAGTTTGTGCTCAACTATAACTGTATGCTGATTCTTTAAGAAGTCTTACACCATAGTTTTTGAATACAGATATCACTTGCATGAAATCCACCATTATAAAGCCTTTTTGTATTTCTATGGCTCTGGATTTTAAAGCATTTCTATTAACTGGAATGTGTTTTTAACTCTGGTTGAGTAATCAACAATTAAACTCCTTTCCCACAAGGGGATACACATCATTCTTTAGAGATAGATGATTATTTGAGCCATTTTTGATAGCTTGATATAACAGTCAATGTTTGTAAACCGTTCGTTTGATTTTGTTTAATTTTTCTCAACATTCGTTAAATCGAGAACAAAATTGTAGAAATGTTCGTTATATAAGGTAGTTAATATTAAAAATGTGGTTGTACGTTATATTGGATTTTCGTTAAAGTGAGATTCGTTATACCGGGATTTGTATTTAGAAAAAAAACAAATATTTTTTTTTTTTTTTTTTTTTTGTATTTACAAAAAAAGATAACTTTTATTTATGTTTTTGTGGAAATAATGATGATTTTTTTTTTCATGAAATATATTTTACAGTGATGAAAAGTGTGTTGTATTGCAGGCAGGAGTTCAATACCTCTAAGTTGGAGACAGCGTGTTGCATTTAACTATTGACAATAATGACATTGTAATTTGAAGTCTTAATTGTTTATATACAATTTCCCTTATTTTCACAAATAATTTTGTAAAAATTTCAATCTCTATTTTAAACAATTAACATTCTTTACTGTAATGACTTTGCCATTGTGAACGTAGCGTAAATGTTGAAAGAAAACAAGTAAGAGAGCTATCTATATTCGACTGTGCCGAATCTTATGTACCCTTCACCAAATTATACTTGAAAATAAAAATTTTAAATATTTTTAGGTAAACAAAATTTAATTTATTTTTTTTTTCAAAATTTAAAAAAAAAAAAAAATTTTTCAAAATTGTTTTTCAAATTTTTTTTGAAATTGTTTTTAATTTATGACAAAAAATTTTTTTGGTAAAAAAAAATTCGAATTAAAAAATATTTTTCCCTATTTTGACCAAAAATCGAGGTTGTCCCGGTTTATTGCTTATATCTCAGCCATTTGTGGACCGATTTTCTCTAGCCGGAAGAATTCCCGATATATTGATGTATCAATTATGTTTGTAAGTTATTTGGGGGCTACGGAAAGTTGATTTCAACATTCAGACGGACATGGCTATATCGACTTCGCTATCTATAACAATCCAGAATATATATACTTTGTGGGGTCGCAAATGAAAAATGTAGAAATTACAAACGGCATGACAAACTTATATATACCCTTGCCACTCTATTAATTAATTAAAAGCAGTGAATGTGAAATATAAAAATTGTCTGTCATCGACAGACTGTTATAAGTTGATAATAAAAACAATCATAAAATTTCATGTCCCAAATTTTTCATTTTCAAAATTTTGTTTAACGTAATTTCAAAAAATTAAAAAAAAAAAAAACTGTTTTCGATTCTAATAAAAAGTAAATGAGTATTAAAAATGCAAACTTCAACAGTTGTACCTATAATGGGTTAACGTGAGGACCGATTTGAAATTGTTGAATTTCGAGAAAATTTTGTTTTTGGTGACAAAATTTGTTAAAATTATTTCTTAGCCTATTGTCTAATATTTTAAAATTACATATTAAATTACTAGGACATTGTTAACCATTTTATATCGGGGGTCAAAATTGTCCAAGATATCAAAGTAAAAAATATTAAAACAAGTAAGAAAGTACTATTACACTGAGTAAATGAGCTAAAACATTTTAAAATTTCAATAATTTACTTTCGTGATTAATTTTCAGAAATTGATCTGAACAAATAAATTTAATCTATTTGATATTTTTGAAATATTTTTGTGCAACGGTCTAATATTGATGTCTTAGACAATTTTGAAATTTAAAATTACTAAATCGTTAATTAGTAAGTAATCTAAGGAAAAAATCTGAAATAAATATTAGAAAATAGGCTAAGAAATTTTTTTTAAGAAATAATTTTAAATGTAAAATTTGGTATTTGCTTGAATGTGCATGAAATTTTATGATTTCTTTTGTAGCTGTCAGACAATTTTATTGCTACTTTAACCCTAAATTCAAAACCTCAAATAAAATGTGTAACCTCTAAACGTAAACCGATTTTGCTCAAATTTTCAACATTTATAGACCTTGGGTCCATAAAAAATTCAAAATGCAAAATAAGTGCCAACCTAATGTATATAACCAAAATATCCTTGTATCATTTTGTGTATCCTTGCTCTTGCACATCTATCCATGTTTTCAATGTCGCATTGAATTGGTAGTCGGTTGTTGGTTGTTTGTTTTTCTTCCTACAGTTTTTTTTTCTCTCATTTTTATTTTTATATGCAACAACACAAACTAAAAAACACAACAACTCCTTAACCGGGCTTTTGGGGATTTTTTGTTTTTTTTTTGTTGCAGAATTATAGAAGAAATTTACTATTCACAGTCATCCCCTCTTCTTAGATACTTTTATAAATGTGTTGTAAAGTTGGGGTGGGAATGGTTAGCAGTCTGAAATTGTATTTAATTTTATGTTGTCGTTTGCAGAGCAGTGAGGGCGGATTGCTGTTGCTACGACTACAAGACAACAGCATGCATTCATAGATAGATTTTTGTTGTTTTGTTGTTTTTTTTTAAATGGCAATATAAAGATAATAAATATGAAATAGTGGGGGAGTTTAACTATATAATTTAACTTGAAACCGATGCCAAAAAAAAAAAAAAACGAGAAAAAAATGATTTCTTTTGAGTGTTAATTATATGTAATTTTTCATACTTATATTACTTTTAGTTTTGTGTTTTATAGTTTGATTCCCTTTAACACTCAAATGACACAGCATTTAGATCAGGGATGTATAATTTAGAATTATACAATAAGTATATTTACTTAGTAAGTAAGTATTCAGTAAACTGCATATTAAGGTGTTTAATACAAGTACAAATTTTGATTCTGCTGAAATTCATTTGAATTCGGATTTGATAACTGAATTTATTGCTTATAAAATTATTTAGTCTAAATAACCGAATTTTTCTGTCGTGAACGGAAAATTTTAGTTGGATTGAACAAAATTCGGTTATTTAAATCGTACTTCATCTGTGTCAACTGATTTTCTAACAAACCTATGGTTATAATCGAATCATCTGATAATAATCTGTTTTATCTATGCAATAAAAAATAATGTAACAAAACCCCATTTGGGTTTTGCTAGTTTAGTTTTTGTTCGGATTTTATGGCATCATATATATTTTGGCTAAAACTTGATTTTTCCGAAGAACATGCAATTTTTCTCACGATTATATCTCGGAAACCAATTACAATTTTGTTTTCCTGTCTTCAGAACAATTGAAGTTATAGACCAGAAGAAAAAAAATGTGAAACAAATTAAAAATTGCTAAAATGTCGAAAAATTTTAATTTTGTATATCTTTCTTCTGGCAAACTGTGAGAAATTCTGTAAAGTAATCTTCACTCCTCCAATGTGGTTACTTTCGATAATTACTTCAAGAAATTCCACACGACATGGAGTTTGCATTTTATGTGTTGCACTGTATTATCCATTCCTGCTTTTGATGTTTATTTAAGTCATATTGCAGTGTAATTCAAATTTGAATGTATATTTTGTGTGATTTTGTTTTTTGCTCATTTAATTAGGATATTTTAAAATATTTATGAGCTTATGCAATTCTATTTGAATACACTTAAGTGCCAAGTAAATAAAAGTTAACCCTTTTATGCACGGATGGCAACATAACGATTGCACAATTTGAAGTTGATTAATAAAGAGTACTTTACGGAAAGGGTTTTAATAAGAGCATAATTTGCATTATTATATATTTAGCTGTACAAAGTCAAAATATTTAAAAAAATAAATCAACAATGATTATTGTGGATAAGTTTATTTTTATGCTGTTTTCTTTTCTGTCATAAATGATGCCATTATTCTGTAGTTTGGTAGGAATATAACGTGTTCTATTCAAATAATGTTGCCCTAAAATCCTGAATATATGATACATGTTTCACCCTCAAAGGGTTAGAAATGTACCACTTTTTAAATAGATTTTCTCAACGGGAAAAATATGCAGTAAAGAGGCCTTCATAATGGCCTCATTTTGCAGACACAAGGCTTGTCATTGCAAGCCAAGGCCTTGCATACTCGCTGCTGTTAGAGGGCTGAGAGAAGTACTACTTCAGATGGACTGCTGGTAGACCTACTTAGGAAAGGAAAATAAATAAGAAGCCAACAAGCAATTTATGGTTGTAAATTTGTAAAGAGAGCTAATCAAAGAGATGCAGAGTATTTTATTTTTTGATGTAGACTATTCTTATTTAATCACTTGTTATTAGAAGAGGATTTATAGGGCTTCTTGAACAACTTCTAAGAGCAGGCATAGTGAGTATCGGCTATTTTAGAATGTGTAAGTATGCCTACAAACTGGAATCCCATAATTTTTTCCTGCTGGGTTCTTGTTATTATATTTTTTTTTGTATTTTTTGTATTTTTTGATTAAAAGTTTTATAATGGAAGCAAAAAGTATAGTTTTATAATATTATAATATAACAAGTAAGAGAGCTATATTTGGCTGTGCCGAATCTTATATACCCTTCACCAAATTATACCTTAAAATAAAATTAAAAAAAATTTGTTTTAAATTTTTTTTTTTCAAAATAGTTTTTTAAAAGTTTTTTCCAATTTTTTAAAAAAAAATTTTTTTAACTTATTAGTGAAAAAAATTTATGACAAAAGAAAGTTTTTTGTGAAAAAAAAATTCGGGTTCAAAAATATATTTCCCGATTTTGACCCATTGTAGGTCCAATGGACTTTGAAATGGACTTTGTAATATCTATCATTAGATATCCATATTGTCTATATTTATGACTTAGTAATCATGATATAGATAACAAAATAGGCCAAAAATAGAGGTTGTCTCGGATTTTTGCTCATATCTCCGTTATTTATGGACGGATTTTGCTGATTTTAAATAGGAAACTTTTCGAAAGCATGTCTGACAGAATTATTGAGGATTTGGATCCCGAAGATATCTGGGGTCTTCAGAAAATTGATTTCAACAGACAGACAGACGGACATGGCTAAATCGACTCCGCTATTTGTAAGGATTCAGAATACATATACTTTATAGGGTCGGAAAATTATATTGTGGAAATTACAAACGGAATGACAAATTTCTCACGAAGGTGAAGGGTATAAAAATTGCATAAATGGTAATGATTTTTGATCCAATTTGTTCGTTAAAAATGCAACACATTATGAAGTACAAAATGGTACAAAATATATAAGCAACATTTTGTGTCAGAAAATAAAACATCATTAGTTTTAATCAAGACCAATTGACCTTTTACAAACTAGAAGAAAATTGCAGTTCTGCAGTTTAAATTAAATCGAAATTGGATATGTTATGGATTCAACCATTAAAAAAACCCTTATTGTAAAGCATCCCGTAGATAACTTCTCACATCCCACTGCCAATAGATCATTTAAGAGGAACATTTAATTACAGTTAGTGCATTATGTTGAAGGAAAATTTATATAAAAGGGAGGATAGATGAGAAAACTTACATCTAAGAATATAAAGAATACTCTGTGAAAAGAGAATTACTTACGGCTTATAAAACTATGTATTTGAAATAAAAAAGAGGGGGTAAAAACTGGTAAAACTTCAAGAGGTGAAAAAAGGGACCAAAAATGGAAAATACTTAATTTTTTAGTTAATTCTACATGAATATACCATAAATAAATATGTAACATGATTTTCATTTAGGGAGAAAAAAATTAAAAAAACAGGAACTCAAGCATAAAGCGATAGAAAAGGGAAAACTTGGCTAAAAAGTTTGGTACTTTTTTCAAACTTATTTTTTCAATAAGAGTCAGTGTGATTCAAAGCTGGCTTTTATTTAGGTCTAACCCGACAAAAAAGGAAAGTTAGCAGTTTCATCTTGGTGCTTATGGGAAATTATTGGTTCTTTCTTGCTTTGATCTTTCTTACAACGACATTTTTATACCCTACACCACAATAGTGGTAAAGGTATTATGCGTTTTTGCCAATGTTTGTAACGTTCAAAAATATACACCCACCTTAATGTATATCGATAGACTAAGAATCACTATCTGAGTTTATTAAACGATGTCCGTCCGTCCGTCTGGCTGTCTGTTCATGTACACCTCGTGCGCAAAGTACAGATCGCAATTTTTAAGATATTTCGATAAAATTTGGTACATAAAATGAAGGATGAATCATATTGAAACTGGCTGAAACTGGCCCCCATACAAATGTCCTCCCTTAATACGACTTTATAGGTCATAAATATTTAATTTATATAGGCATCTACGCAAATTTCTCTCCAATAAGTATTACATATACGGAAGTCATGTCACCTAATTTCATGATGAGCAGTCCATAATTTGTCATAGCTTCCATATAAAGCCCACTTTCGAAAATCATTTTATTGAGCATAAATCTCTTAAACATTTTGGTAACTACATAGAATTCAACAGGAATAACTTTCATATAGACATAAATCACACGATTTAATTTCATGGCGATCGCTACATAATTTGTCATAGCTCCCATATAAGGCTCACTTCCTAAAATCACTTTAATGAGCATAAATCTCTTAAAAATGTTGGAATCCAAATATAATTTAACAAAAATAAGTTTCATATAAAGACTGAGATTAAAAAATGTTTAACATACATATATGTTAATGAAAATGAAACCACTAAACTTACAGTTTTGAATCTTTTTTTATTTGATTGAAATTATTGTTCCAATTTACAAAAAAAAATTGTTTTTATAGTTCTTATCACTAATGATGAAATTTTTAACCTTTTTCGAAAACCCTTCCATTACGGTTTTTATAGTGCTTTATGTCACTTTGTTCGAACAGGTTGTCCATCTCCGTTTAAAATCTACCACACTTTTGATCACCTTTTTTGTGCTCTTCAATTCTCTTTTAACAAGAGCCCAATATCTCTCCACTGGACTCAGCTCCAGGCAGTTTGGAAAAATGGCCTCTCATGGTACAAATACCACATTATTGTTCTTTTACCACTCAAGACCTTTCTTACCATAGTGCCAGATGCCAAATCAGGCCAAAAATAAGTGGACACATTAAGAAGTCTTATGAATGGAAACATTATTTTTTGTAAACATTCCTTGATGTAAATTTCGGTATTTATAGAGCCCTTTGTAACAAATGTTTGGCTTTTTTGCCGCAACTGCATATTGCTTGCCATACCAAGAACTTTTTGGGAAATTTTGTCTGCTATTGGGTCCTAAACTTTTCTTCAACATTCCCTCGAGCATCTGCAACATAAAAAAATTGAACCAGAAGCTGCGAAAAATTTTCCATACGTACATTTCGTCATCCATTATGCAGCAGGTATATTTTTTGTATAAAATTTGACATCAATTTCCGAGCTCTGTCTTTGGCCTCTAAATTTTTAGCAGAGTTCCTTTCAAGAACTTTTTTAGCCTTGTAGGCTTTTAAACCTGCATTGGCTTTAACTTTTCGTACCAAATAGTCCGAGTACTGACCTAAACGGGCAGCTTTCCTACCGGAGGTGTTGGGAGCTCTACCTGAACCAGGTTTTATATCAACGGACAAGTTCTCCCGGTACTGTTTAATAACATTGGAAACAGTTTGACGGCAGACCTTTGATTGTTTGGCCAACTTTTCGTAGGACCAAGTTGGGTTTTGTTGAAAATATTTAATTATTTTAGTACGCACTTTTTTCTGGTCACTCATTTTAATCAGATTAACAACAAATGAACATAATTGACATTAAACATAATAACTGACATGCTTTTCAAAGGTAACTGATAAAAAAAAAAATATCAAATAATACTTGGGTTAAAAGTTTAAATGAAAAACGTGTGTTAAGAATTTTACAACCTCAGTCCTTAGATATAAATCACACGGCCTTATTTCATTTCTTAGCTTCCATATAAGGCCCACTTCCGAAAATCATTTACGAAAATAAATAAATCAATTAATCGTGTTTCTGATTTAATCGGTTAATCGAGCAAATAATTAATCGGTGTTTAGATTAAATCGGTTAATTTTAAATTATTCGATTAACCGAGAAATTTCTATTTTAATTTTAAATTGAAAATAAAACCAAGAATTCTGTGTACTTATTTAAGTATATTATTAATAAAAATAAAAAAAAAAAACATAAAAAAACAAACAAACAAAACCTAAAAATTCATACACATGTGAGTTTTTTTACGATTTTAGTGATATCTTTTGAAATAATCTTTTAAAAAATAATTGCTCAATTCACAAGGTCTCTTATCATGTCATATTGTCATAATGTCCTAATATTTCACAATAGCTTTTATTGCTTTTCAATCAAAAAATGTCCTAAAATAATACTACTTTCTATGCTATGTTTATTGTGTTATCGTAACGAACCAGCAGAGACCAACGCCGAATGCCTAAGAGTCGGTTAAACCGAGTCTTGATATATTAGGACATTATGACAATATGACTGATAAGAGACCTTGTGAATTGACCAAATATAATTTAAATGTATTCCTTTTAAACGATTTTTTTCTTTAGATTTAATAAAACTTGATTTGTAAAAAACTCTCACGCTGATTGTAGATGTTAGAAAAATAGAAAATAAAGCATGATAAAGAATATCCAATATCTTTATACTTTTTTTAGTATTTTTTATGCATATAATATCCTCCATTATACCATTGAAGTCCTTTTTGGATTTTGTTAGATTTTGAATAATTTTTATATTGTAGCTTCGTTAAGTTCTGATAAAAGACTTGTTTCAGTCATGAGTCCATTAAAGTCTCCATTAATTAATTGATTGAATACCCTACTAACAACTATATTTTCGCTTGCTTCTAAACAAATTCCAAGATGACACAAAACTAGAGTTTCCAATTCGGTTTTAACCGAAACCGCGGTTTTTCAAGGCCTAAAACCAAAACCGACAATTATTCTTCGGTTTTCACTTTTAATCTATTTTCACTAGAAAAATTCAAAATTTAGAAATGAGAAACAAACTTTTTCATCCAATATCTCTAAACACAGATCGGTAAAAATATCTTAAGATTTTTTAAATTGTATTACAATAATTGCTTCAGATGATGTAGCAGGCTACCTTTCGCAAGCTAAATAATGCAAAATTTTTGTAACAAAGTCTTAGTTATTTTCAAATATCCGATAAAAGAATGGAGTACTAGCTGTTGAAATAAAGAAATAGTACTATTAAGTCTCCCTTTGTAAATGAATACTAATTCAGGAAAACATTTCTCTAGTTTCATGTTTATTGATTCATTGTAATCTGGATTGTAGCTCATTCTAGACGTATTATTATAGAAAATACAAAAGAAAGGTAAGACTATAATCACCTTTCGTGAATTCTAACTCATTCAGAATCATTTGTGTCTAATTTTAAGGTTTATTATTATAAAATATTCAAAAAGTACCTTTACAATAAAGAAATAGTAACATTAATTATCCGTTTTGAATTCGCGTTTCTAGGTCCATAGTTATAAAATATTCAAAAAGTACTACTAGTTCGAAAAAGTACCTGCAATTCCCTTTTTTATATTCTAACTCAGTCAGGATCATGTGTGTTTAATATCTTGCTTATACGTTCATTATTATAGAAATTTTAATAATAGTTTCTGTTACCTCAATATCACTATGCCCTCTATCCTTGATTCCTTCTTTACTCAGAAGCATATCAGCCAACTATTATGTATATACAATAAGTAAAATAATTTATTATAATAAAAAGTACCATTAGAAGAAAAATAAAACATTTTCCACACTTAAACCACTGTCAAGGTTGAAATTGGCATATTAGCCAACTTTAACTAATTTAATTTATTAAAAAGGTACCATTAAAAGAAAAAGTACCAATTTTCCTTTATCCTCGTAAACACTCTTCAAATTTTAATTTTAAATTTGTTTAGCAGTTCCTATATTATCAACTGATTTAATAGTTAATAAATTATCGCAAAACCGAACCGAAACCGATCGGCTTTCAATTTTTTAAAACCGAAACCGCGGTTTTGAAATTTTTCGGTTTTTTGGAAACTCTACACAAAACCATTTATTTCAAAGTGTTGTTGTGAAAAAATTGGTTTTAGTTATACTGCAAATTGTATGGGAAAACATGAATGCAAACCTGGATTTGAGTCAAATCCATTCGTTTTGAGTGAAAAGAGTTATTGTGAACGCCATAGAAAACTTTATTACTTATTTAAATTTAGAATTGTGAAACATTTAAACAAAACATGATAAATTAAAACTAAAATATTTGTTCGTTTTATTAGATAAATCTGCATACAATTTTTAAAATCTTCGTATAATTATTCGAAAATAAATTATTCGATTTATCGAACGATCATTATTCGAATAAATACCCTATTGCCTGGTAACTACATATATGGAAACACAATCTAAAATATTCTCTTTGAGGTATTTTAAGAAGAGGGCAATTAGCACTAACTTAAAAGAGAGTTCAAAGCTACTACAAATACTAACTTTTTTCCGTCCCGGGAATTCCCGTGAAAAACACTATCCATATCTCGAAAACGCTTTAGTCAATTTAAAATATTTGAATTAATTCAAAATCAATTCAATTCAAATGAATTGTAAATGAATTGCAATTCATTTTTACCAAATTCATTTGAATTGATTCAAATTTCATTCAATTCATTTTTGTGTGTGAATGATTCGCGAATTAATTAAAAAATTAATGATTCATTTACAGCTCTGCTAAACAGTAATTATTCAAAAAGATACATTGTTTTGCCTGCAGAAATAAAATTTTTCAAAGATCAAATAATTACAAAAATTTCAATAAAATTGCAAGAAATAAGTTTTTCTCTTTGAAATTTATACCGCAAATGTGGGGATGTTTGCTAAATATTTTGCCATCAAAAATTCATTTCCCTCAATATTATTTTCGGAAGTGGGTTATATGGGGGCTATGATTAATTATTGACCGATCTGCACAATATTTATAAATGTTATTTCTTTTTATATAAATCTTAAATCCTACTTCTGGAGGACATTTGTATGGTGAAATAATTGTTTTATTTCAACCAGTTACAATAGGCTTCGAACTTGCGCGGAAAAAATCGCATGTGTCAAATAAAGTTTACATGGACAGCCAGCCAGCTAGCCTGTCAGACGGAGACATAGACATCGTTAAATTGTCTCAGAAAGTGATTCAGAGTAAATCAGTATAGTTTAAGGTGCATGTTAGGCTAATATTATTGGGAGCTACAAACATCAGCACATAATATCCTCCCCACTATGGTAGTGTGGAACTAATATGAGTAGTAAATTGTAAATACCCATTTAATTACAAACACCTGAAACTAAATTTTTATTAATAGTTTTTTCCATGTTTTTTTTATTTCGAAATTCAATAAAAAAAATAAAAAAAACTCAAACTTAACTAACCTTGATAATGACATTTCATTGGAACAATTGTTAATTGTCTACTTCAATTATTGTGAATAACAAACAATCCCCCATTTATGAATTTAATAATTACTGAATGAGCAGCAGCAAATTAATTATGCGTAAATTGTTGCCAGCACAGTCATGCTCACAGACGTCACACATACTTATTCATAAATGTATAGAACATGTGGCAACACATACTTACACACACACACACATACACACATACGTACATACATATTAATGTCAAAGTCAAAAGGATAATAAATATAAATGTTATTGTCTAACGTACGAGAATAGAAATAAAAAAATGACAACGAAAACAGCATATATAAAAAAATAAACCTGAAGAATCCTTAGACTTAGAATTTGTATGTGAGAAGAACACACGTAGACTGGATAAAAACAAAGGCGGGAAAAGGTTGACGAAACGAACACATAAAAATAATAATAATAATAATAAAAACAAACAAACGAAACAAGAATTTGGTGTTGAAAACTAAATAGAAAAAGCATATGTTTAGGCGCCTAATTGAAACATTAAGAAAATGTATAGAGAGTCCCTAAAGGAGAGAAACTACACACTATAACTAGCTATTACAAAAAGGATATAAAATTTGGAGAGTTTCACAGAGAGAGAAAGAGAAAAATTAGAAATGACAGTTAAAAGAGTAAGCTATATTAAAAGAGCTTATGTTAAGAGCGTACAAATTTAAGAAACTTGAGTTTAAGGAAAAAAAAAAACAAACGAAAATTTATAGTCAAAACAAAAACTGCAATAGATAAAAGAAAATTCCGTACTTTTCTGTTCTTAAGCTCTCACACTCGTATGCTTTGGAAAAGTTATGAAAATCCCACAAAAGAATCGAAAAGATAAAAGTGAAGAAGAAACGGAAATGTGTAAAATAAAAGAAACTGACATTAAAGTAAGTCATATACAAAACAATATTCGACATAAGAAATGTATAGATAGATGGTTGGAAAAAAGCATATTCATGCATAGAATTGCTCATCCCTTAAAAAAACAACAATAACAACAATAACAACAATATAAAAAGAAGAAGCATTTACAAATGAGGAAACCCCTCTACTTAACACATTACTCCGCCATCACCTTAGGCACGAAATCCCATTACTTTTCATTTATTTATTTACAACTTTTTCATTTTTTTTTTTTTTATAAGTTACTCTACTTTTTTCCTTTTCTACAACTTGCTTTATATATTTTATTGTCATACATAAATTTCCACTTTTCTTGATATATGTATACATACCATTCAATTTATGAAATGTTACAACTCCTTGTAATGAAAAGAATGAAAAACAACGCCAGCAACGGCTTCAAAAAAAGGCTTTAAACGCTTTGGTAAATGTGTGTTGCGTTTTGTATGTATATAGGTATGTGTGTATTTGTGTGTATGTATATATTGTATGTATGTCAATAGTGTAATTTCCAATGAATCTTTTTTCTTTCCTATTTCATTTTACGTGGGTGAACTGGAAAGTTTTTAGCTTGACTATCGTATTAAACTTTGATTAAATGTTGATATAACTCCTAAAAGGACAATAATCAAACATACTTATTATTCCATGTAATTGCAGTTACTATCATATTAAATTTTGGTTAAATGTTGATTAGTGAAACTCGAGAAGATTGTTCATACATTATATAACTCTTAAAAGGACAATAATCAAACATACTTATTATTCCATGTCATTATTGATAAAGATTTTCTAATTTTAGCAAATGTCAACATCATCATAAAAAACAAGTAAGAGAGCTATATTCGGCTGTGCCGAATCTTATATACCCTTCACCAAATTATACTTTTTTAAATATTTTTAGGTAAACAAAATTAAAATTTTTTTTCCAAAATTCTTTTTCAAAATTTAAAAAAAAATTTTTTGTTTTCAAATTGTTTTTCAAAATTAAATTTTTTTTTTTTCAAAATTATATTAATTTTTTTTTTTTTTTCGAAATTGTTTTTAAAATTTTTAAAAAAAATTTTTTAAATTTATTAGTGAAACAAAAATTAAAATTTTTGTGGTAATAAAAAATATTCGGGTTAAAAAATAATTTTCCCGATTTTGACCCATTGTAGATCCAAATTACTATAGCCTTATATAAATCGTTGCAATGGATTTTGAAATATCTATCATTAAATATCCATATTGTCTATATTAATAACTTAGTAATCCAGATATAGATCAAAAATAGGCCAAACATCGAGGTTGTCCCGGTTTTATCCTTATATCTCAGCCATTTGTGGGCCGATTTTCTCGATTTTAAATAGCGGCCAAGTCGGAAGAATTCCCGGTATATTGATGTATCAATTATGTTTGTAAGTTATTTGGGGGCTACGGAAAGTTGATTTCAACATACAGACGGACAGACAGACATGGCTATATAGACTAGAGGTCTGCACAACACTATTTGTATGTGCGTAGTACACGTGCACTGGCGAAACAAATACTCTTATTCGATGTGTCGCTAAAAAAGAGTACTCTTTTTTGAGTACAACAAAATCATCGAGGAACTATTTATTGTTATTCGACTATGTTCGGTGCTTGCAAATGCATGTACCACTTTCTTTCTTATTTGAAAGTACAGAGATCTTTCATGTAGAGCACGTTGCGACAACTAAACTAAACGAAGTACTCACATGTACAACGTTCAGTTCAGTCTCACAAAGAAAAAATAACGGTTATGCTGAATTTCAATTCTTTTTATTAGGGATGCCAAATACAAGTTATTTTTATAATTCACGGTATTCTCTAATATTAAATAATAATAAGTAAAAATGAAATCTAATATTTTTAACTAATTAATAAAATAATGTTATGTTTTACATAGTTTCTGAAATATTTCTATAAAGTATTTTTTTAAAATAGCAAAAAAAATTTGTACCTCACTTTAAAAATTAATATATTTTTCTTTTATTTACAACAAAAAAATAATATTAATAAACAAATCACATTTAAAGAGTTAAGCATTTATTTTAAATATGTATGTTTTTCAATATGAATAATATTGGAAATCATCACAAATACTCGTGGTACCACATGAAGTGCACATAGTAATTGTACTACATTTTATTTATTGTACTTATTTTTCGTGTATTCACTTTTATTGGAACTCGTTTTTTGTGTTTACATATTTGTTGTTATTCGACAAACGACTATACACTTCTCTTCAATATTTGCGCTCTAAAAGAGAATACATTTATTTGCTTTACTCGAAGTCGAGTATTACACGTGCAGTAAAAAAGTTATTCGATGCAGACCTCTAATATAGACTACGCTATATATAACGATCCAGAATATATATACTTTGTGGGGTAGCAAACGAAAAATGTAGAAATTATAAACGGAATGACAAACATATATATACCTTTGCCACTCATGGTGAAGGGTATAATGAAAAGGTTATCATATTATCCATTCGTATTATGTTCGTTCGATTAATCGGACAAATTCTAAAGAATAATTATTCGAAGAATTTAATATTTACCGTTTTCGGATAACGAATAATTTTATGAAGAATAAACGAATAAATATATTTGTTTTAGTAGGAATTGTGCTAAATTCCCAATTATTGATAAATTCACTGAAATTTATTGTTGGGGATAAGCAAGTTCCTATGCTCATTTCACTGGTTGCTTAGGCCAAATCATCATTGTTTTAATTTATATTTTTTTAATTTATCATAATTCTAAATTTAAAAAAGGAAACATGGAATAGTGTAATCCTTTATAAAATATAGTTGTGCATGTTTACAGTAACCATTTCCACATTTTTAAAAGTTTTTTTTAACAATATTATAGTCACAGTAACTCTTTACATGATTATGGTAACCATAATATGGTTAACTTACGATTCACATGTTTGTAACAATGAAACAGAAATTGTAGTCCTACACGACAAGGCAGCTATAATGGGAAAATATTTGCAGAATCGCAATTATTAATACCCTTTATGTTAAAATAAATAATACTAATCATAATTTTAACTCTAAAAAAAACCGACTTTCATCATGAATGTCGATGTTAAAAGTGATATTTTCGTTGAAATATATGAAGAACATGATGTAATCATTAACCGCGTACATATGTACATAGATGCTTCAAAATCTTTGAAAAAAAAAATCGAATGAAAAACAGCAACCATTGGATACTTAATGAATGACAAAAAAAAAACAAATATATTTTACTTGAATTGTTTACTCTAGAGTTTTATTTTTCTTTAATAAAAAATATTAAAAAATCTACACCAAAATGTTTAATTTATTTTAAAAAAAATATTTATTCGAGTAATCGATTAATCGAAATAAAAATCACTTTTTCGTATTATTCTTTTTATTAGAACAAAAGAAAAATCTAACAATTTGGTTACCCTAATAGTGACCGTTTCTTAAGTTCCCTGTTGGACTATGTGTGGTATGAGTAATATTTAATTTACTGTATTTTTAAAATATTTATCATTACTACGTTACAAAAAAGGTTCTATGTGTTTTTCAACAATAAAGACATAAACATTTTAAGGGCCATTATTATAACTTGCCCTTATGTTCGTATTAGTAAAAATTAACTTTAAGGGTACCTTTTTATATAGCTTAAAGTTAACTTTTACTATTTCGAACATAAATGCAAGTTGTAATAATGGCCCTAAGACAACTGAAATATTACATAAACTTGCCTTTATGTTCGTAATAGTAAAAGGTAACTTTAACGGATATATATATAAGTTTGTAATTTCTACATTTTTCATTTGCGACCCCACAAAGTATATAGATTCTGGATCGTTATAAATAGTGAAGTCGATATAGCCATGTTCGTCTGTCCGTCTGTATGTTGAAATCAACTTTCCGTAGCCCCCAAATAACTTACATACATATTAATATATCGGAAATTCTTCGAGAAAATCGGCCCACAAATGGCTGAGATATAAGAAAAAAATCGGGAGAACTTCTATTTTTGGCCTATTTTTGATCTATATCTCGATTACTAAGTCATTAATATAGACAATATGGATATCTAATGATAGTTATTTTAAAGTCCATTGCAACGATGTATGTATATATATAGTAAGTTGGACCTACAATGGGTCAAAATCGGGAAAAAAAATGTTTAACCCGAATTTTTTTTTTTGTCTTAAATTTTTTTCACTAATAAATTAAAAAAAATTAAATTAAAGAAAAATTTGTTAAAAAAATTTAAAAAATAAATTTGGAAAAACTTAAAAAAACAATTTCGAAAAAAAAATTTAAAAAAAAAAAATTTTTTAAAATGTAAAAAATAATTATTTTAAAGTATAATTTGGTGAAGGGTATATAAGATGCGGTACAGCCGAATATAGCTCTCTTACTTGTTCTATTACTTAAAGTTACCTTTTACTATTACGAACATAAAGGCAAGTTGTAATAATGTAAAATGTTACCAATGATGTTAAAAAATGTGAATAACTACATTAATACTGTACTTGCTGTATTCTGTAACAGCGTAGTCTTTGGTAACTACACCGATGATCTATAGAGATTTCGAATTTTTCAGTGAGTGACAATACAATGGAAACTTGTTGTGAAAACTATATTCCGTAATTTTAGTTTTCAAAAACCTTAACTTTTACACAAATAAGACAGTCAAGTTTGACAGTGATAATATTATGGTGTGGGTGTAATATACACTATGACTGGAATTGCTGAGGAAAATATGCCTCTATTTTGGAGATTCTAACACGACAATGACTCCAAACACAACTCTAGGATTGTAACCGAGTGGTTACAATCCAGAAAACATATGTAAACAAAAATTATGAAAATATGAGCGGTCAAATCCGACCATATAATACCCTATACTGAGTAAATAAACAAAAACATTTTTCTTTTAAAATTTCAATAATTTATTACCGTGAGTGATAAGTGAGCCTTACTTATATGGGAGCTATGAACAATTATGGACCGAACGCCATGAAATTAGGTCGTGTGATTTATGTCAATATGAAACTTATTTGTGTTGAATTCTATGTGGATACCGACAGTTTTAAAAGATTTATGCCCGTTAAAGTGATTTTCGGAAGAGCGTCTTATATGGGAGCTATGACTAATTATGGATCGATCATCATAATATTAGGTGACATGACTTCCGTATATATAATATCGGGGTAGATATCTAAACATATAAATTAAACATTTATGACTGATTAAGTCCTATTTCTGGAGGACATTTGTATGAGGGCTAAGTGAAATAATGGACCGATTTAAGACAGTTTCAATAAGCTTTGTCCTTGGGTTAATTGGTTTAATGCACTGTCGAAAAAATAAAAGAAATAAAAAAACAAGGGATATCCAACAAAATAATGAATCACTAAAACGTTTCGTACAATTGTACCTTTTTCAATAAAATTCGAACTTTAAGAGTTCAGCAGTACTTCACCGCATCAATCAATACAATTCCTAAATTTAGTCCAAACTATTAAATTAAACATTCTAAAATAATGTTAGGTGAAAAAAAAATTGTAGGCAAAAAATATTTTGTTAAAAAAAATTCGGGTTAAAAACAATTTTTCCTGATTTTGACCCATTGTCGTTCCGAATTCCTATGAAAATATTGGAAAGGTCGTTAATATGAAAAAAATACATGAATTAGTAGTCGATATATAAGTCAAAAACCGAGGTAGTCGTGGTTTTCTGCTTATATCTCATTTGTGTACCGATTTTAAATAAGTAGCAACCAAACTAGAACAATAGCGAATTTAATAATGTATCATAATTTTATTAAAGCTAGTTTTACATTTTGTACACACAACTTTTCAGCCAACCTACGCTCATGAATTTCTTCATTGAAACAAAAAACAAACAAAAAAAAATCACTTTTTCTTTTGGTTTGTGCTCCTTGTTAAATAAAAAGTTTTTCGTTACAACTAATCTAGTCCAAAAGCAAAACAATTAATATTGCCCTTTCGTGTTTAAACAGGCGAGAGCGAGGAAGAGCAAGAAATGTAACTAAGGAAATATAGGCTAAGGAAACGTAAAAATAAACGTGAAAAAGTTACTAATTGGAAGAAAAACTTTTCACCTTTAACATAAAATGAAACCAACAACAACAACAGCAGCAACAATAATAATAATAACAATATTCCATTTTAATATTATTAGCAAGTATTAGACAACAATTGTGTGTGTATGTATAAATATTCGGTATTTAGAACAAAGTTCAATAAATTACTTTAAATCAATTTAAAAGCTAAAAACTAAAAAATAGTTTTCTTTAAAGAAGTTTAGTTGTAAAAAAAACTTGTCACTTTTCTTGTTTTTTCTTTTTTTTTTTTTTTTGTATTTTATTTTAGGGGTGGTATTTTTTCACAAGATTTTCTTATTTCATTTTAGATTTAATTTTAATTTTTTTTTTTACTTTTTTGGGGTTTTATTAACTAAAGACACAATTTATTGCAATATTTACAGAATTTTAAATAATTTTGTTTAATTTTCTCTTGTTTTCTTTACTTTACTTTAAAAACAACTAAAATTTTTGTATAAAAACTAGATTTCTTATTTTTTCCTTTTATAATTCTTGCATTTTTCTTATTTTTCTTTTTCTATATAAATTTTTTTGGGGTTCACTTTTGAAAAAAAAAATATAAAATCAACTGTTTTTGTTTTCTCGTTAAATAACGACGACGGTATCTTTAGTTAGCAGTTATTTTCTTGCGGACTTGCGTTTCCCAACTGGATGCTGCTCGCAACTTTGCCAAACATTGTACTCAATAGTAGTTAGAAACTGTGCTGCTGCTGCTGTTGTTGTTGTTGTTGTTTTCATTTTCTGTTGCCTTTTTCATTTCCAACCCCCTCTTCTTATACATACACATTCCCTTTTAGTCCACAAAATAACTTTACGTTTCGTCGAAGAAAGTTTTTTTTTTCATTCTGTTTGTTTTTCATTTCCCAATGTTTTATACGATATTTACCGCATGTTATGTTTTTTTCTTAATTTTTTTTTTTTGTTTTAATTTATCGGTTTATCTGCGATAACTAGCGCATGCGATATTGGAAAGTAAGTGCCACGACCAACAACAACAGCCAACAACATGTGTATTTTAATCAAAATAAAATATAAAATTTATTCTACAACCCATGGAACACATACTTGTGTCCTCGCATACATGTTGTATCTCATCATAATGACGATGATTTGATTATAATCATCTCTAACGGCAACTATGTATGTATGCATGTACACTTTAAGTTCTCTTAAGAGAACTTCTCTTATACTAACTCACTAAATTGCTCTATGCCTGTAACGTTAAACCAAAACAAACTACGCCGCTACAACTAACTAGCATGAAAACCATCATCATCATCTGTGGAAAAAGGCGGAAATGCCAATTTAGCTGTATTTTGTTCTTATAGTGCGTAAGTTTTGGCGTTTTTTTCAGAAAAGAAACTACGGAAATAATTAAGTAATTAAAACGTTTTCTTTAAAGTTATCACATGTCTAAGCCATCAATCGCTGTTTTATGTGTTGAAATAGCACCCTCTATTATACTTGTTTAATTGCTCGTACCGTGTATTGTGTGATACTAAGACATTGAGTTGTCTGAAGAAGAATATAGTAGTGCACGTAGACACTTCGTTAGCTTAGTGTGCTAATGTGCTAAGTCCACTTTTTATGACAATTGGGATTTTAATACAAAACGCTAGTATAAGTAAACACTACACAGGTCAACAAATAAAGAAAAAATATTGATGCCGATACAACGTTAGTGGTTTTGTATTAGATGTGTATTGTTTTTATTTTTTCGTGTAGCTTTGGATCTAGCTAAATTTTTCAATATTTGCTGTCATAAGTAAATTCGTGTGCCCGTTTCGTAATCTTAAATGTAAATCTCTATAAACAAATTGATTTTAACAGTATGTCCTCTTCGAAAAGTTGTCGCATTGACTGAAATATGTTTTGTTATATTTGTTGTGACAACTTCTAACATATTTAGTGATATTACTCATGTATTTCAATTACATTAAGATGGATATTAAGGTCATGAATAAGCCATGGGTTTTAAATATTGTGTGTAAAGTGTTTAGTGAACAGTGGGAAAGGGTTAAACGTAGTCATTTGAAATTTTGTGTAGCTATGGTTTGGAGAGAACCGAAAAACCACATTTATAACTATTATTTGTGTGTTGTTTAATTACATGGCCTCTGAGAGTAAACATGACGTTTGGAAAACAAAAATGTATAACCCACATCAAATTGGAACTTATGAAGCAGTAATTTTGAAGCCAATATTTTGGTGATTTTAATTTTTTTTTTTTCAATTTTTTTTTTTCGAAATTGCTTTTTAATTTTTGTTTCAAAAAGTTTTAAAAAATTTTTTTTTTAGTTATTTTTTTTAATTTTAAATTTATTAGTTAAAAAAATTTCATGACAACATATTTTTTTGGTAAAAAAATCGGAATAAAAAATATTTTTTCTCGATTTCGACCGATTTCTATCATTAGATATCCATATTGTCTATATTAATGACTTTAATGAGTAATCCAGATATAGATCAAAAATAGGCCAAAAATTGAGGTTGTCCCGGCTTATTTCGTTATACTCAGCCATTTGTTGGCCAACTTTTTTTAGTTCTTTTTTTAATTTTAAATTTATTAGTTAAACAAATTTTATGACAAAATATTTTTTTGGTAAAAAAAATCGGATTAAAAAATATTTTTTCCCGATTTCGACCCATTGTAGGTCCAACTTGCTATAGCCTTATATACATCGTTGCAATGAACTTTAAAATATCTATCATTAAATATCCATATTGTCTATGTTAATGACTTTAATGTGTAATCCAGATATATATCAAAAATAGGCCAAAAATTTAGGTTGTCCCAGTTAATTTCCTTATACTCAGCCATTTGTTGGCCAATTTTCTCGATTTTTATTAACAAAAAAGGTGTAATATAGATATAAAACACTATTGAAGAGTTGTGGTCACTTAATGTAGAGATAAACACAGAGAAGAAATATAGTTGTACATGTTTACTGTAACAATTTCAATATGTATACACGTTTTTTAACAATATTATACTAGTAGTTTTTGGTTTTAATTGGCTTTAGATTGAAAAACTACTAAAATATCTTTAGTATTTTCATACAAATCAAAAACTAGTTTCAACTGGTTTTTTATGAAACTCCAATAAAAACTACAAAGAATACAGCTTACGCCAACGCACTTCTTAACTGGGATTAAGGACTGAGATCGAAAAAATCTTAACATACATACATGTTAATAAAAATTAAACCAGTTTAGTGGTTTTGATTTTTTTTATTTTTTTTATTTGATTGAAATTATTATTACAATTTACAAAAACTATTATTTTTATAGTGCTAATCAATAGTGATGAATTTATGAACCTTTTCCGGAAACCCTTCCATTAATGTTTTTATAGTGCTTTCTGTCCCTTTGTTCGAACACGTAGTCCATCGCCGTTTAAAATCTACCACACTTTTGGGCACCTTTTCTATGCTCTTCAATTATATTTTAACAAGAGCCCATTATCTCTCCACTGGCCTTAGCTCCAGACAGTTTGGAGTATTTGGCTCTCTTGGTACAAATACCACATTATTGTTCTTGTACCACTCAAGACTTCGCTTACCATAGTGACATGATGCCAAATCAGGTCAAAAATAAGTGGACACATTAAGAAGTCTTATGAATGGATGCATCCTCTTTTGTAAACATTCCTTGATGTAAATTTGGGTATTTATAGAACTCTTTGTAACAAAAGTTTGGCTACTTTTGCAGCAACTGCATATTGCTTGCCATGTCAAGAACTTTTTGAGAACATTTTCTGCTTTTGAGTCCTAAACTTTTCTACAACATTGCCTCGAGCATCAGCAACATAAAAATATTGACCCGGAAGCTGCGAAAAATTTTCCAGAACATACGTTTCGTCATCTATTATGCAGCAGGAATATTTTTTTTTAAAAATTTAACTTCAATTTCCGTGCTCTGTCTTTGACCTCTAAATTTTTAGCAGCGTTCCTGTCAGGAACTTTTTGAGCCTTGTATGCTTTTAAACCTTCATTGGCTTTAACTTTTCGTACCAAATAGTCCGAGCACTGAGTTAACCGGACGGCTTTCCTACCGGATGTGTTGGGAGCACTTTTGAAAATGCTTTCTATTTATTGGCTTAAGAAATATCATGTGAACCATTCCTTCTACATGAACCAGGTTTTCTATCAACGGACAAGTTCTCCCGATACTGTTTAGTAACATTGTAATCAGTTTGAAGGCAGACCTTTGATTGTTTGGCCAACTTTTTGTTGAATTAAGTTGGGTTTTGTTGAAAATATTTAAGAATTTTAGTGCGCACTTATTTCTCGTCACTCATTTTAATCAGATTAACAACAAATGAATATAATTGACATTGAATATAATAACTTACGTGCTTTACAAAGGTAACTTGATCAAAAAAAAAAAAAAATCAAATAATACTTCGGTTAAATGTTTTAATGAAAAACGTGTGTTAAGGTCTTCCGGTCCTTATTATAATTATTGACAGATTTCAAAAATATTTAAAACCAAAGATTTTAGAATACTTTTTATCTCTCCTGTAAAATTTGTGAAATGGAACTTAGCACTTTTGCACACTAAGCTAACGGTTTGTTATTTTTAATAAAACCTAATATAACAATATAAGAAATTGAGTTTTCTTCATTTTAAAAAGTTCAATCTAAAAAAAACCCTTAAATAAACTACCCAAATTTAATACAAATTTTATAATAATTGTAAATTGCACTCACAGTAAATATTCGAATTATTAAAATAATTAAAGAATTATGATTTTTAACCGCCGATTAATGTATTTTAGTTTTGTATATAAAAAAAAGCACAAACTAGCTATTTCCTTACAGTTGGCAATACTAACCACAAACTTGTTTACATTGCTGTGCGTGTCTTTTCGTTATTTCGATGATTTTACATGTAGTTTGGTTGTTGAAATTTGTTTTTCCTTTTTGTTGTTTCCTTTTCTAATGCCGCTTTCACACTTTTTCTCTGAAATATTATCACCTCAAAAACCACCCCCTCCCCCCCACACCCCTCCAAACAACACTTGAGGAGCTAACACGAACACACACCACAATTTCCTTTTCTAGTTGTCTTGCTCCTTCAACCTCCTGCCTCCTTTGTTTGTTTATTATTGTTATTGTGAAGAGACAGAGAAAAAAGTGGTTGTTATTTTCTTTCTACCTTTATTTCGTTATATTCTTTGCTGCTGCTGCTGTTGTTGTTGTTGTTTCTGTTTTATTATTACATATATTTATTAGTATAGATTCGACTACGACGCACTATTATTGTTGTTGCAAGCATACATACATTGGGTCTCATATGTTTGTGTGTGAATGCGTATTCGTGTGTTTATTGTACGAAGAGTGTTGTTGTATTCTCTATACGAAATGTTTTATTTACAGTTATTTATCAAGTGTTGCTAGCCGGTATTTTTATATTATCATTCACAACATGTGTCCCTGTCAGTTAAGTTCTTAATGTTTCCCCCAACTCTCGTCTCACCTCCCTTTCTCTCATTCTCACCAGCTTTATTTTTTTTTTGGTGTTCAGAGACGAACAAGTTTTTGTGTGTTCAGTTTGCTGAAAAAAGGTTTGATTCAATTTAACTTTTTAAGGGATGCTGCCTTAAATCAGGCAACATTTTATGCTAGAGATTTCTATAGAAATGTATTTGTGGAAGTGTTAGTGAGGGAATCCCCCCATAAAAATCTGTCTAGCATTAAAACCATTAAATCTGCACTGTGAGAAATACATACATTCGTTTTGGGGTAAATTACTTTGATTTTGTTATTGAAGCTACTATGTACGTTTGTATATATGTGGGATTGTTATTTTTTTTTAAAATAAATTAGAGCCCTTGAAAAGATTTCTTCGCATGTATGTATATTTATACTCCAAATTTAAGGTAGTTTATTTAAAGAAAGAGTAATCTCAAGGTTAACGATTTTAACTTTAGTTTGCATTTAATTTATCCTTAAAAGCCTTTAAACATAATAAAAAATCATTAATGGAACGAAAGTACGTTGTTATTGTTAAAGTAAATTAATTTGTAGTTGAGGTTCTTTTATAACATCCTAGATACACCAACGTATTTACTTTACATGCGTCTTAATTTGTACTGTGAGTCAGCTTAAATTAAACGAATATAGCTTAAGTTCCTGAAGGTGGTGATAAGTACTAGCACAGTTAAGGATCCAAAATGACCTATTTACGATGCGACGATTTGTACCCAAAAGTTGAATATTATTTAACTAGAAATTTTGTGCTAATTTTCAATTATTTTTTTTTTATTATTATTTTGTATAATATTTGAAATAAAGTCTTTCAATATAAGGAATAAATTAAGGACATTTTAATAAAATTATAATATACTCAATATATGATAAAAAACTCTAATATCTTTAAACGTTAATAACTTTGTAAATACTGAGATTTTCGAGAAAATAATTACAATCTGTGATCAATCACATTTAATATCAAATATAGATTTTTAGTATAAAAAACTGAAATATCTTAAAGTATTTACACAGTTATTAACGAGTAGTATTTACAAAGTTATTGACGATTTCAGATATAAACAAGTAAGAGAACTATATTCGGCTGTGCCGAATCTTATATACTCTTCACCAAATTATACTTTAAATAAAAATTTTAAATATTTTTAGGTAAATAAAATTAAATTTTTTTTCCAAAATTTAAAAAAAAATTTTTTTTTTAAATTGTTTTTTTTTTAATTTTTTTCCAATTTTTTTTTTTAAATTTATTAGTGAAAAAAAATTGTTTGTGGTAAAAAAAAATATTCGGGTCAAAAAATAATTTTCCCGATTTTGACCCATTGTAGGTCCAACTTGCTATAGCCTTATATAAATCGTTCAAATGGACTTTGAAATATCTATCATTAGATATCCATATTGTCTATATTAATGACTTAGTAACCCAGATATAGATAAAAAAAATAGGCCAAACATCGAGGTTGCCCCGGTTTTTTCCTTATATCTCAGCCATTTGTGAGCCGATTTTCTCGATTTTAAATAGCGAGCCGGAAGAATTCCCGATATATTGATGTATCAATTATGTTTGTAAGTTATTTGGGGGCTACGGAAAGTTGATTTCAACATTCAGACGGACAAACGGACATGGCTATATCGACATCGCTATATATAACGATCCAGAATATATATACTTTGTGGGGTCGCAAATGAAAAATGTAGAAATTACAAACGGAATGACGAACTTATATATACCCCTGTCAAAAAATCGAATTTAGGTATAAAACAAGTAAGAAAGTATGGTCGGTCAAGCCCGACCACATAATACCCTACACTAAGTAAATGAGCAAAATCAAAATCTAAATTTTATCGAAATATCTTCAAAATTTCGACCTATACTTTGAGCACAAAGTTTACAGGGACAGCCAGACGGACGGACGGACGGACGAACATCGTTTAATAGACTCAGCTTATTTTCTGGAAAATAAGCTCAATCTGTCATCACTCAAATTTTATACCTAAATTTGATTTTTTATATCTGAAATCGATTCTAGAGAAAATAAGTTCAATCTAATGTTTTATACAAAATGTTTGAAATGTGTGAACTTTACACGGTAAACATTGCACAACTTCTAAAGCAGGGGTGCCCAAAATTCCTTATGGAAGAGCAAACACCAATACATTTAAAGAAAAACTAATTTTTATGCAATTTTTTTGTTGTAAAAACCAAAACATACAAAAAATAAAGAAAAAAATACACAATTTTTTTAAACAATACCATACGATAAACAAAAACAAAATCTACATTGATGATCGCTGTCGTCAATGTTTACAAGCAAAGCATACGAAAGTGTTGTTGCTTTTCACTTGCGTGTAGACAGTGAAGATCGACAAAAAAACAAACAAGACAAAGTTGTTTATGTATTTCATATTGCTAGTGCTGAGTGCTTCATTGAGTATAGAAACACACAGCATATAGCTAAGAGCAATTAAAAAAACAAATGAGCACCAAGAGTATAGGGCTTGGACATAATTGTTCTAAAGTGTTGGTCAAAATTCTTCGAAATTTGGAACAGGGAGTAAGATTTCCAGGATATTGTCTTTAGAGTCTAATGTTTTAAGCACAAACGGCATTAAAGTGGTTTAAATTTGGACACCTTAAGTGTGAAAAACGTTTGAACCCTTGTAAGCTTCGCAAATCGGAACCGATTTTAAAGAGTTTTACATTTATTAATTTGGCTAATCATATCTTGTATTTTACATGTTCCTGTTCTTTATAAAACAATAAGACAATGCACAAGGTCTCTTATCAGTCATATTGTTATAATATATCACGACTCGGCGGCACGGCTTAACCGACTCTTAGGTATTCGTCGTTGGTCTCTGCTGGTTCGTTACGATAACACAATAAACATAGCATAGAAAGTAGTATTATTTTAGGACATTTTTTGCTTGAAAAGCAATAAAAACCATTGTGAAATATTAGGACATTATGACATTATAAGAGACCTTGTGAATTGACCAAATAAGACAATTTAAAATTGTCTTAAAACTTATGTTAATGCATGAACTTATTTTGTTTTTAGCAAATTCTAAGAAAATGTTGTGTCTGTTTCTGACATGACTGGAAAATAATTTGAAATTTTTTTATGAAATTCACTCAGGTTTCAAATAATTAAATTGAGTGTTTTTCATAGAAAACCGTGTTTCTGAATCAAGTCCCAAACAATTCATATACCCAACATAGGTAGTTTCTCAAGTGTATTATTTGAGAGTAAGTAGTAAATTAATGTATGTATATTTAAATGATATCTTGCTATTCTAAATATTTAATATTTGTATATATATATGTACATTTTACTATTATAATTGTTAAAAAAATATGTTATTAAAAAAAACTCACGGGAAATAGTTTGAGGCTGAAAGAAACGGTCACACCAGACGCATAATAGCGGAACTAAAAAAATAAATTAATAGAATTCGTTAAAATATAGAATTACATTCATATAGGATGAAGCAAATGGATACGAATTTGAATTACCGATATTGTAATGGATTCACTACCGAAAATATTACTACATAAATAACATGAATTAAACGAAATGGTACTACTTTTTCAGAAAGTATAATAAAAAATTTACATAAAAACAAGTATATTCGGCTATGCTGAATCTTATATACCCTTCACCTTTGTTGTGGATGCATTAATTGCCCACTTTCAGCGTATAGCATCCTAAGTATATCAAGAAAACTTTTAAAAATTTTACATTTAATTGCTGACGAACAGATTATATTGTAGAAGTTACAAACGAAATGACAAACATATACATATATACCCTTCTCACGAAGGTGAAGTGTATAAAAACAACAATGCCAAACGAAACGATACACCAAAAAAAACCAAAATACGCAAAGCAATGAAATCAATGCACATCCAAACATACGTTTTGTTGCTTTTCTGTCAAAGCATGCAATAAATTGTCATTTTTTTATGAAATGTTCGGAGGTTGTCTCGGAATATTGCTCATATCTCCGTTATTTATGGACGGATTTTGCTGATTTTAAATAGGAAACTTCTCGAAAGCATGTCTGACAGAATTATTGAAGTTTTGGATCCCGAAGATATCTGGGGTCTTCAGAAAATTGATTTCAACAGACAGACGGACAGACAGACGGACAGACAGACAGACAGACGGACATGGCTTAATCAACTCTGTTATCTATAAGGATCGGAAAATTATATTGTGGAAATTACAAACGGAATGACAAACTTATATATACCCTTCTCACGAAGGTGAAGGGTATAATAAGATTAGTTGCTAGCAACAAATTTACGAACATTTTGATAGAATTACTCTAATTTTAAAAATTTTTGTAATCTTAAATAATTGTTTATTTGTTGCAATATCACAAGATAAGTAACAAACTATGATCGGCATATTGGATCACTTATCTTGAAGTCTCAAAATTAAATTTTAGAACCCTAAAAACTTACTATTTTTTTAAAATTTGTAACATTCTCTATAATTCTGACTACACGCAGAAAAAAATTATAGTTGTGAATGTTTACTGTAACCATTTCAACATTTTTATAAGTTTTTTAACAATATTATAGTCACAGTAACTATTTATATGATTGTGGTAACAATGATATGGTTAATTTACGATTCACATGATTGTATCAACCATACAAGGAGTGAAATCGTAAAATTTTTAACACAGGTTTTTCATTAAAACTTTTTATTTATCAAGTTACCTTTGTAAAACATGTCAGTTATTATGTTTAATGTCAATTATATTCATTTGTTGTTAATCTGATTAAAATGAGTGACCAGAAAAAAGTGCGTACTAAAATTATCAAATATTTTCAACATAACCCAACTTGGTCCTACAAAAAGTTGGCCAAACAATCAAAGGTCTGCCGTCAAACTCTTTCCAATGTTATTAAACAGTACCGGAAGAACTTGTCCGTTAATAGAAAACCTGGTTCAAGTAGAAGGAATGGTTAACATGATGTTTCTAAAGCCATAAAAATAGAAAGCATTTTTAAAAGAGCTCCCAACACATCCGGTAGGAAAGCAGCCCGGTTAACTCAGTGCTCGGACTATTTGGTACGAAAAGTTAAAGCCAATGAAGGTTTAAAAGCATACAAGGCTCAAAAAGTTCCTGACAGGAACTCTGCTAAAAATTTAGAGGCAAAAAACAGAGCACGGAAATTGAAGTCAAATTTTATACAAAAAATACACCTGCTGCATAGTGGATAAGACTTCTAAATGTGTCCACTTACTATTGGCCTGATTTGGCATCCTGTCACTATGGAAGCAAGGTATTGAGTGGTACAAGAACAATAATGTGGTATTTGTACCAAGAGAGGCAAATCCTCCAAACTGCCCGGAGCTGAGTCCAGTGGAGAGATATTGGGCTCTTGTTAAAAGAGAATTGAAGAGCACAAAAAAGGTGTCCAAAAGTGTGGTAGATTTTAAACGAAGATGGACTACCTGTTCGAGCAAAGAGACAGAAAGCACTATAAAAACCATAATGGAAGGGTTTCCGAAAAAGTTTCAAAATTTCATCACTATTGATTAAAACTATAAAAATTTTTATTTTTTGTAAATTGTTAATAATTTCAATAAAATAAAAAAATTAAAACTGTAAGTTTAGTGGTTTCGTTTTTATTAACATATATGTATGTTAAGAATTTTTCGATCTCACTCATTATATGGTTACAGTTAACAAGTATATGTTTGTAACAACCATTTATATGATGAAGGACTTATCATATTATGTTGCTATCGGCTTATGGATATCATAATCTGAGAACAACATATTATGATAAAATTATTCATCATATAAATGGTTGTCACAAACATGTACATGTTTACTGTAAACATATATATGGTTGATACAATCATTTGAATCGTAAATTAACCATATTATTGTTACCACAGTTATATAAATAGTTACTGTGACTATAATATTGTTAAAAATGCTGAAATGATTACAGTAAACATGCACAACTATATTTTTTTTCTGCGTGTAGAGTGCGGTATGTAAAAGGTCTTCCAATAGTGAGTTACGAGCTTTGAGAGTTGATAGCGGCCAACATAAGCCTGATTTATACTCCAGAGTCAAGGAAAATTGGACATACATAATGCCATCGATAGGCTTTACAAATGAATAAAAAATTTGGATGATATCTCATACACACTTTGTTTTATTTAAATTAAACTTTCGGCATTTTGCATAACTGTGGTTTTGCTAAAATATTGGGTGTATGACTTAAAAATGCGAGAATTACAATAGATGGCGTATCTTTTGAACGAGGTTTTTGTTTTTAATAACTTATATGTCATTTTGAAGGCTACATATCTGTCATTTATTTTCACGTTTTTTTTTTTTTTTTTTTGCTTTGAATATGTCAAATTTTGTACCAAAAAAGGGTCATATGTGGGATGTTTTGCTTTACATCTTTAATTTGAAAAAAAAAGTGCCGCTGATGAACACCGATTGCTCACCAAAGCTTATGTTGAAAGTGTTCTATCGGTTTCAACTTGAGAGAGATGGTTTCGGTTCAGAAGTGGTGATTTTGACACGGAAGATAAAGATCGCCCAGACCAGCCGAACAAGTTTTTAGATCAAGAAATGGAGGCATTACTATATACAGATTGTCATCAAACTCATCAAAGACCCGGATTCATCCAAAAGCAGGGAAATTAGGTATCATACGAATTGAAGCCGAGAGACGTTGAAATTATGTTTTAAGGCTATAGAAGAACATCATTTTTGCTCTGAATCATTACTTGCAATGAAAAATGGATCCATTGCGATAACCCGAAGTGTAAGAGATCGTACGTGAAACCCGGCCAACCGGCTGAATTGACACCAAAACCAAATATCCATGACACTAAGGAAATGTAATGTATTTGGTGGGAGCAAAAGCGTCATATCTACTATAAGCTACTGAAATCTGGCTAGACCATCACAGGGAACATGTATCGAACGCAACTGATTCGTTTGAAGCTACAATTGGCCGAAAAACGCCCAAAATATGGAACCTAATATTCCATTAAGACAACGCTTGGCCACATGCTGCAATACGTGTTAAAACTATTTAGAATGAAGTGGTCAGGAAGTTTTGCCTCACCCGCCTTATAGTCCAGACCTTGACTCGTCCGAATACTATTTGTTTCGATCTCTCTGGGATACGCTTCACCTTAGAACAGAGAAAGATGAACAGTTCTTTTGGCTCGAAATCCATAAGTTGCCGCAAAGATGTGAAAAGGTCTTAGCTAACAATGGTCTCTACTTTGAATAGATTTATATTGTACAAATGTTTCAAAATCAAAGCTTAAAATTTAAAAAAAAAAAACGTATTTTAAAGCAACTCAACAAATTTTCATATTATAAGAACTCAAGCATCTTTTTCGATTACCATCCAAAATAGCTTCAAGGAAACTAACTGTAAGTATAACAACTGTAACAATACCAAAAAAAAAACATGTAGAAATTTGCAACATATTGTCAGAAAACTTGTATTTTTTTTTTCCAGCATTATGCTTTTTCCCCTCGAAAGTTGACACACGTTCATCAGTTGTATAATTACTCAACATTACCCAAGTGATAGGTAATGAAGTATTTGTGTTAAAAAAGAAGAACAAGTATCAAACAAATGAAGTGGCAGGAGTAGTATAGCGCATTCATTTGCCATTTACCAAAGGGAATTGAAGTGATGTTTTCGCTATTTGTGGACAATGTAACCGCAATAATAATATACGACTTGCAACACATTTGTACAACATCAACAATAACGCAAAAAAAAAAGCACCAACAACAACACAAATAAAATAATTTATTCGCAAAAACAGAGAAGAAAAAAAGAAAAATACAATGGAAATACGAATGAAATGTCTGAACAGTTTGTATCCTGAAGGAAGTTTAAACAAAACTCGAAAACTTGGAATGTGGGGTGATAAATTCAATTCAACATTTCATAGAAAATAACGAAATGAAAACTAAAAGTAAATGCCCAGAAGGTTGGTTAAGCTAAATGTAACAATAGGGTGATTTATTTGGACTATATGGTTGGCAGGGACGCAACTGAAAAGGGTAATTTAAAACCCATTTAAAGCCCAGTCAATCTAATTAGGCTAAATTAAAATACTTCAAATTAAAATTGGTTGTCAAAAATAACAGTGAAGATTTACAAGTAACAGTATTTGATTAAATCAATAACATTCATAAATTTATAATTTAATGAAGTTTTAACTATTTACATAGAACTTTTTATTTATTCATTCACATGTTGCACCTCTTGAGAAACACCTTCCTACGCCTCTTAAGTAGTAGTTGTACAAAGGATAAAATTATACCAATGATACAGAAATTTGTATTGTACGAATGTCTATATATGTGTTTCATGTCTATACATATATGTGTTGCATGTAAACTACACCACAAAATTGTTTGTTTACTTCGTAAAAGTTTTGCAAAAATTGCTTCAATAAATAAATTTAATGATTGCAACAAACTGAATTAAAAAAGTTTTCCTCAAAAACGACAAAAAAGTTTATCTTAACCCTGCTGTTAGGTTAGAAAATACTAACGAATGTTGGGTTAATGGACCATTTGGTCCATATAAACTGCTAATGTAAAAAACAAGTGTGGGAAACCACTTTTTTATTGTGGAATTCCCCTTTTTTTTGATTTTTGTTGTAAAGAAGCTCAAATATTTGCAAATGCTTGGTTCACTTTGTGTGCAGTTTTATTTTAATAAAACAGACGTGTTTTACTTACGACATGGCAAACTTGAACGAAGATGAAGTACAAGAACTGCTCAATGCAGAAAGTGACTCCGATATTTCAGATTCGAAAGATTCAGAAAACATATAAAACAAACTAATAATTACTGAGATCGAAAAATTCTTAACGTACATATATGTTAATAAAAATGAAACCACCAAACTTACAGTTTTGATTTTTTTTTATTTGATTGAAATTATTATTACAATTTACCAAAACAAAATATTGTTAAGTTTTTACCTTTTAAAAACGGGGTTTATTTCCTTTAAATAAACCGGATAATTTTGATTGCAAATAAAAAGCAGTTTTAGTAGTTTAAAATTTGTAACAATTCTTTATTTATTTAAATGTACACCAACAACAGTTCAAATATTCACTCAGTGTCTCTATACACGTCTATCAATTCGCAGAAATACACACACACACTCTATAACACACGTACAAGACAGTTTATGTTAACTTTAACAGCGACAATGATCAACTCAACTCACGACTGCCAGCTCTGCCACTATTTATACACACGCCATCTCTCGGGAATCTTTTACAATGCTCTGAACGGATACATGTCGTATGTTCGAATTCCAGAGCCTTTGATGTCATTGCCAGCAGCAAAAACATTTAGTGTTGCCATACTTACAAACAATGCCAATAGCCGCATGCTACTGATGGACGTGCCTTCAAACATGATGAATGCTGCAGGCAGTCATTACAGACCGTTAAATTCAAATCGTCATTGCACATTCGTAACAATATTTTTATAGTTCTAATCACTAGTGATGAAATTTTGAATCTTTTTCGGAAACCCTGCCATTATGGTTTTTATAGTGATTTATGTCACTTTGTTCGAACAGGTTGTCCATCTCCGTTTAAAATCTACCACACTTTTGGACACCTTTTTTGTGCTCTTCAATTCTTTTTTAACAAGAGCCCAATATATCTCCACTGGCCTTAGCTCCGGGCAGTTTGGAGGATTTGCCTCTCTTGGTACAAATACCACATTATTGTTCTTGTACCACTCAAGGGCTTGTTTACCATAGTGACAGGATGCCAAATCAAAGCAAAAATAAGTGGACATACTAAGAAGTCTTATGAATGGAAACATCCTTTTTTGTACACATTCCTGGATGTAAATTTCGGTATTTATAGAGCCCTTTGTAACAAATGTTTGGCTTTTTTGCCGCAACTGCATATTGCTTGCCATACGAAGAACTTTTTGGAAAATTTTGTCTGCTTTTGGGTCCTAAACTTTTCTTCAACATTCCCTCGAGCAGCAGCAACATCAAAATTTTGACCCGGAAGCTGCGAAAAATTTTCCAGAACATACGTTTCGTCATCCATTATGCAGCAGGAATATTTTTTTTTTACAAAAATTTGACTTCAATTTCCGTGCCTGTTTTTTGCCTCTAAATTTTTAGCAGCGTTCCTGTCAGGAACTTTTTAAGCCTTGTAAGTTTTTGAACCTGCATTGGTTTTAACATTTCGTACCAAATAGTCCGAGTACTGAGCTAACCGGATTGCTTTCCTACCGGATGTGTTGGGAGCACTTTTGAAAATGCTTTCTAGTTATTCTAGTTATCATGTGAACCATTCCTTCTACATGAACCAGGTTTTCTATCAACGGACAAATTCTCCCAGTACTGCTGAATAACATTGGAAATAGTTTGACGGCAGACCTTTGATTGATTGGTCAACTTTTTGTAGGACCAAGTTGGGTTTTGTTGAAAATATTTAATAATTTTAGTACGCACTTTTTTCTGGTCACTCATTTTAATCAGATTAACAACAAATGAACATAATTGACATTAAACATAATAACTGACATGCTTTACTAAGGTAACTTGATCAAAACAAAAAATCAAATAATACTTGCGTTAAAAGTTTTAATGAAAAACGTGTGTTAAGAATTTTACGTTCTCAGTCCTTAATAGCTGCATCAATTTTATGAGTCTTTAATACAGGCGTATGATTTGAAGTTTATAAATAGCTCAACTTTAAAGTTTATTTGTATCAAATATTGATGATATCTTAAAGAGGATTATGACACATAAGTTTTGCCATTAGCAACTGTTGTCTTTACAACAGAAATACCGATTTTAATAAAACCATGTAATGGAATGTTCGGGTTTTAGTCAATACCTTATGTGAATAAGAACATACAACAATTTGTTCAAACTATACGAGATAATAGCTTGACATGACTTAGGTCTGGATTATTGGTCTTTCCATTTATAGATATACTTTACACTTATTCCTTCCTTACACCTTCCCCTTGATGCATTAAGCTTTAGTAACAAGTTTTAGAGCGAATCATTGGTCCCGACCTACAAGTCTCCAGAAACCCGGAAACTATGTACAGATGTAAGATAACCTCATTTTATTGAATCCTTCATGCACTAAATGATTCTCAAACAAAAAGTGGATTGCATTGCAGGGGATTTCAATAATCTCAAATGGAAAGATAGCCATATAAGTAATTTTAACGAGGGAGGCTAGCAAGGAAATTCATTGTTGCTGAAACCATTGACCGAGTAATTCAGCTCATTGTCATATGTAGAACCAGCTGTTGTGCGACTGAACACTGAAGTTGCTAATGTTGGAACACCCACCTACCAACCGTTCTTAACCCGTCAGTGGACAGCCTACTTAATTTGTATATCCAGCGCCAGGATAAATCGTAGTATTTCGTTAACGTTTTTACCGAGTGCTTGGTCAGTTGTTGTTGTAACAGCTCTGCTTTCGTCGAAAGTTCTTCACTGGGGAAAAAAAACTTCCGATTGATACAGCTGTCGCAGAATTGACAATATTTTTCCAAGTGAGACTTGGGACTTTCCGGCTTGAAGATCCAATTGCCGTGGGAATCAGTCAAATACCTGGCGCATCCAGCATGACTTCCAATGTCAGAGGTTAATCTTTAAGAACTCTTCAGCATATCCTAAGTTCATTTGATCACAAAATGTGCAGATCTTTATCGACTCTGATAAAAATGAAAAAAAAAAACTGTCAATCTCATACAGCATAGCTTCGTTTTTCTGAAGTGCATCATACACATACACTGCAGTTACCAACAAATCTCCCGCGTTTATAAGGCTGCGAGAACGAGTGAGTACCCAGCAGTTAAGCAAGTAGACAATGTACCCCTTATAGACAGTAGTTTTCACTTATGTCTTATCACTTAGCTGACTCCAATTTATTCATTTGACACGTATGTGCTCTTTGTAGTACATAGAGAAGACAATTGGTTACTTTATACATCGCAGGTAATCTAGCGTGAAGACAGTTGTCACTTAACTGTCTCTAAGTGATATAGAGTGTAGATACTTTAAAAGTTTTGTGAGTAATTCGCACAAACTGGTTTTATACAAATTGTGTTGATATAATTCTCATACAGTTATTTTTATTTTTGCTTAAGTATACTGATATCCCATGTAACATAGCATGAAGTGAATAATCAGTTTAGTGTCTCTTAGTAACCTATAGTGAAGTCACTTTAAACGTTTATTTTGTACTGAACTTTGGAAAGTATTTATTATACCCACCAGAAGCAATCCATTGGAGAGTTGTCGAAGAAAGGTTTATTTACAAGCAATCGTTTATTAGACTACCTATGATATGTCTTTGTAGCTGACTATTTGAGGTCAGTTAGCCCCCGTATATGTTAAAATAACTAGTTATGTAGCTGATTAAGTAACCAGTTAGGTAGCTAGTAAGGTAACTGACGCTATGTAACCAGTATGTGAATGAAATGCATTGACTACTTTGGACCAGCTATCAGACAGTCCAGGGGTCAATTGACCCCTAGCTTAGAACATGCACGTGTTAAAATGGGTAATCACGTAGCTAGTCATGTAACTAAATGATAGGTAAAATAAATAGTTCGGGACAGTCTCCTAGAACTGCTGGGTGGAGACGCTTGTCTTTTATGTTTAGATGTGTTAACCCAGCTATTGGGGGATTTAATAGCAAATTAAATATCCTTTGAGAAATTATAGCCCAGAAACTATTGTAGTGCTCTTCCTATATTTGCCGTTGTGGAGATAACTTTCTCGAGATTATGTTCCCTACAAAGTCAGTTCTCGATCAGTGTTCATACAAAGCCTGACAAATAAAGACTACCCTCGACATTATTTAAAGCACTTTCGAAACCAAGAAACGCCATACATTTATAATATTTAATCTCTAGAAACTTTTCAATATCACAAGAACGAATTCAAATTTTTGTTCCCATAGCTGTATAATATTTGGCGGTAATTTCAAAACTATTATACGAAACCAATTAGATTGCTGTGAACTGATCGTAGTGAAATCTATTCTGCTCTCTTTTTTATCATTATAAATCTAAAAATTAAATCAAATCTAATTAATGCATTTCGATGGTCATAGATAAACATCTCTTAACTAAAACTGTTTGCCTATGATAAGATAATAATGTCAAACAATGTCTGTATGATGGAGGGAATCATTTGGCATCATTAGCTTATCTTGGAAAAATTTATAGTCATGAGGTGTGAACCTATGATAATCGATATGGAATTTTAAAAAACTTTCTAATAAAAATGTATAAATTAAATATTAAAAATTAACGACAGCTTTTAACTCTAGTGTCAAAGTGTATTTTGTAAGTAGTTCGTTGAACACTAAGCAGTTACACAGTTCATTAGCTTAGTGAGAAAACATGCCAAGTCCACTTTTTATGAAAAATTTAAATTTTAATAAAAAATGTTAGAATAAGTATAAATATAGTATTTTCATTAAACACCTTTTAAAATATTGCATTTGTTCACGTTGTTCTATTGTGATATGCAAAAATGCTAAGTCCATCTTGTGGTATGCAAAAGTGCTAAGTCAATTTTTGTTTTTGTCAAAATTGCAAAATAAATATATAAGAGCGCCAAACTTGTTTCAATTATTAATTTATTAATTTAAATTTAACTAAAAAACGTGAATAATTTATTTTTCAATGAAATATTGGAAAATTTTGAAATTTATTATCAACCCGACTACTGATATCAAAAACGTTGCTTCTTTGCCTTTTGAGAACAACTGTAGTGATAATGGATTCTTTGAATCAAATAAGCAGAGTTAAAACGATACAAACAAAGAAAATATGTTATAAGAAGATATGCTTAGGCCACTAAAAAAATGTAATATAACTAATGGACTTGTAAGTCGCCTACGCACTTCTTTAAGATTATTTATCATTATAAACCACCAAATAATACTGCATTAACAGATTTCAAACATATTTAAAACAAACGTTTTTTGTGTCCACTGCAAAATTTGTAAAAAGAGACTTAACACGTTTGCACACTAAGCTAACGAGTTAAGAGTTCTGTTTCTGTTTCCAATCTGATCGATAACTTATATCTGAATCTATAAATAAACGAACTAAATATTAATAACTGTTTCTCTTATTTAATTGCAGTTAAGTACAGCAGTAACATAACGAACAGGATATAGTAAGAAAATAATGAGCCTTTAACAGATTCTCCCATTATCTTACGACAACAGAAATATAAACAATGCCTACTAAATTGTTTGGTCGTGACAAAGAAACAAACGACATTTACAAAGATTTCATTGTTTCTAACACAATTTTATTCACACATTAAGTACTCGTGATGTACAAGTATGTAGTTGTTATGCTGCTGAAAACTTTCAAAACTTTTTGTTGCCCTACAGTTAAAAAAAAACCCTAGCCAAAACCATGTGGTCTTATTTTGCATTGACTGAATGTATGTATGAATGACGAGTGAATGTGGCTGACTAAACTCGTTCGTTAGATTAAATTTAATCAGAACGTACGTGCTTCACACGTACTTTCGACATGTTCATCCTTCAGTCCGTCCATACACATAACATTCTAGCCATTCAGTTAGTTGTTTTGAGAATATTTGAAGAAAAAGAAGAAAAAAACTGTACTATAAGATTACACTAACTATGTATAGACTATAAATCTATACATAGTTCGAAAGAAACCTCACTAAAGTCTTACTAAACTATATAAAGAAATTAGTGCAATTCGTTATCTGCTTGAGTGGCAAAGGCAAGTAGTCGACAAGGGATTTAACTATTAATTAATTTTTAAGTTAATACATACTGCACAGTGGTTCTTAGAAGTCTCAGAAATTATTCGAAATAACTTCTAAATGTGAACGTAGTTTAAGTAGATAATATGGAATCGTATATTTTATATTTAAAAAGGCACCCATGTTCAATATTTATGTGACTATTAACATTATAGCGGTTATTCGTTAAATCGAGTAACCTAAGGATAACGATAAAAACTGAAAACACTTACGGCCTATGTAAGTTTAACGATATTAACGACATTAACATAACCACGAACAACAATAGCAATAACAAAAAAAAAAAATACATACTAAAAATAGCACCCCTTTTTATAGGCAACATTATGTAGTGAATAATAGTGACACACATTTATATGCACACCTACATACTTTAGGGTGGCCCTTATTTGGCACTTTTTAGATTTTTAATGCTTCCAAGTTATTAATTTTTCTTCGTCATCTAAAAACCAAATGTTAAAAATATTTTAGAAAAATCGGTTAACTTTTAGAGTAAACAAGTATACCCTTCTCCAAATTATACTTTAAAATAAAAATTTTAAATATTTACAAAACAAAATTTATTATTTTTCCAAAGTAGTTTTTTCATTATTTTTTTAAATTTAAATTTTATTTTTTTTTTAAATTTTAAAATAAATATTTTTGTTTTTTAAATTTTTTATACCCTTCACCTTCGTGAGAAGGGTATATATAAATTTGTCATTCCGTTTGTAATTTCCATAATATAATTTTCCGACCCTATAAAGTATATATATTCTGGATCCTTATCGATAGCGGAGTCGATTAGGCCATGTCCGTCTGTCTGTCTGTTGAAATCAATTTTCTGAAGACCCCAGTTATCTTCGGGATCCAAATCTTCAATAATTCTATCAGACATGCTTTCGAGAATTTTGCTATTTAAAATCAACAAAATCCGTCCATAAATAACGGAGATATGAGCAAAAATCCGAGACAACCTCTGAAAATTTCATCCAAAAAAGACAATTCATTGCATGCTTTGACAAAAAAACAACAAAGCGTTTGTGTGGATGTGTGTTTGTTATTTCTTTGCGTATTTTGTTTTTATATCCTTCACCTTAAGGGGCAAGGGTATATATAAAGAGAGAGTTGTTTATAATGTGTTTTCATATGAGCATCTCTATTATACGTAAACACCACACACACCCAACAACAACATTCTACAACAATGGTGCGCAGCCCATAGCACAATTGTGCAAAATCAAATCACACGTATTCTTATGCTCTTACAATTTAGTAGCCGTTGTCCACTCAACGAGACAAGTAAAAAAGCGCATGAGCATAGGTGTATGACTTTTTCTTTATTTTTTTAGTTTTTGTATTTGTTTGTTTGTAGGTACACTGAACAAAATAAAGAATTGAATGTGTTGGTGAGAGAATTTACTTTTGCGCACCTCTGTTCTACAATGTGGAATGAGATGAATAAAAATATATAAATAAAAGTATATAAATTCGCCTTGAGATGAAATGAATAAGAATTAATAATCAACACATGCATAACTTCGTTTATTTTAATTTTTGTTGTTGTTATTTTTTCCACATACAATTGAGCAAAATAATTTTTGTGTTTATCTGGTTAGTTATCAGTAAGCACTCATCGCGTGGATATGATTATCGGATCTTTTGCAATTGGATCTGATATAATATTATGATTTTTTCTTGTTGTTGTTGCTATATGAAGAGTTTTGCATGGGTAAAGGCAATGTACGTAAATATAACGTATAAGATTCGGCACAGCCGAATTTAGCTCTGTTACTTGTCATATATAAAATCGATTTTGGGTTGAAAATGCAAGTGATCACAGATGATCGTCCCTTTTCCATTTGGACCACTATTTACCGACTTATGGCCACTTTTATGTTTTACTTCATTTTCATATATAAAATCGATTTTGGGTTGAAAATGTAAGTGATCACAGATGATCGTCCCTTTTCCATTTGGACCACTATTTACCGACTTATGGCCACTTTTGTGTTTTACTTCATTTTCATATATAAAATCTATTTTTTATATGAAAGTATAAGAAAATATAAGTGATCACAGATGATCGTCCTTTTTCGATTTGGACCACTATTTACCGACTTATAGCCACTTTTGTGTTTTACTTCATTTTCATATATAAAATCGATTTTGGGTTGAAAATGTAAGTGATCACAGATGATCGTCCTTTTTCCATTTGGACCACTATTTACCGACTTATGGCCACTTTTATGTTTTACTTCATTTTCATATATAAAATCGATTTTGGGTTGAAAATGTAAGTGATCATTTGGACCACTATTTACCGACTTATGACCACTTTTGTGTTTTACTTCATTTTCATATATAAAATCTATTTTTTATCTGAAAGTATAAGAAAATATAAGTGATCACAGATGATCGTCCTTTTTCCATTTGGACCACTATTTACCGACTTATAGCCACTTTTGTGTTTTACTTCATTTTCATATATAAAATCGATTTTGGGTTGAAAATGTAAGTGATCACAGATGATCGTCCTTTTTCCATTTGGACCACTATTTACCGACTTATGGCCACTTTTATGTTTTACTTCATTTTCATATATAAAATCGATTTTGGGTTGAAAATGTAAGTGATCACAGATGATCGTCCCTTTTCCATTTGGACCACTATTTACCGACTTATGGCCACTTTTGTGTTTTACTTCATTTTCATATATAAAATCTATTTTTTATATGAAAGTATAAGAAAATATAAGTGATCACAGATGATCGTCCTTTTTCCATTTGGACCACTATTTACCGACTTATAGCCACTTTTGTGTTTTACTTCATTTTCATATATAAAATCGATTTTGGGTTGAAAATGTAAGTGATCACAGATGATCTTCCCTTTTCCATTTGAACCACTATTTACCGACTTATGGCCACTTTTGTGTTTTACTTCATTTTCATATATAAAATCTATTTTCTATATGAAAGTATAAGAAAATATAAGTGATCACAGATGATCGTCCTTTTTCCATTTGGACCACTATTTACCGACTTATAGCCACTTTTGTGTTTTACTTCATTTTCATATATAAAATCGATTTTGGGTTGAAAATGTAAGTGATCACAGATGATCGTCCTTTTTCCATTTGGACCACTATTTACCGACTTATGGCCACTTTTATGTTTTACTTCATTTTCATATATAAAATCTATTTTTTATATGAAAGTATAAGAAAATATAAGTGATCACAGATGATCGTCCTTTTTCCATTTGGACCACTATTTACCGACTTATAGCCACTTTTGTGTTTTACTTCATTTTCATATATAAAATCGATTTTGGGTTGAAAATGTAAGTGATCACAGATGATCGTCCCTTTTCCATTTGAACCACTATTTACCGACTTATGGCCACTTTTGTGTTTTACTTCATTTTCATATATAAAATCTATTTTTTATATGAAAGTATAAGAAAATATAAGTGATCACAGATGATCGTCCCTTTTCCATTTGGACCACTATTTACCGACTTATAGCCACTTTTGTGTTTTACTTCATTTTCATATATAAAATCGATTTTGGGTTGAAAATGTTAGTGATCACAGATGATCGTCCTTTTTCCATTTGGACCACTATTTACCGACTTATGGCCACTTTTATATTTTACTTCATTTTCATATATAAAATCGATTTTGGGTTGAAAATGTTAGTGATCACAGATGATCGTCCTTTTTCCATTTGAACCACTATTTACCGACTTATGGCCACTTTTGTGTTTTACTTCATTTTCATATATAAAATCTATTTTTTATATGAAAGTATAAGAAAATATAAGTGATCACAGATGATCGTCCTTTTTCCATTTGGACCACTATTTACCGACTTATAGCCACTTTTGTGTTTTACTTCATTTTCATATATAAAATCGATTTTGGGTTGAAAATGTAAGTGATCACAGATGATCTTCCCTTTTCCATTTGAACCACTATTTACCGACTTATGGCCACTTTTGTGTTTTACTTCATTTTCATATATAAAATCTATTTTCTATATGAAAGTATAAGAAAATATAAGTGATCACAGATGATCGTCCTTTTTCCATTTGGACCACTATTTACCGACTTATAGCCACTTTTGTGTTTTACTTCATTTTCATATATAAAATCGATTTTGGGTTGAAAATGTAAGTGATCACAGATGATCGTCCTTTTTCCATTTGGACCACTATTTACCGACTTATGGCCACTTTTATGTTTTACTTCATTTTCATATATAAAATCTATTTTTTATATGAAAGTATAAGAAAATATAAGTGATCACAGATGATCGTCCTTTTTCCATTTGGACCACTATTTACCGACTTATAGCCACTTTTGTGTTTTACTTCATTTTCATATATAAAATCGATTTTGGGTTGAAAATGTAAGTGATCACAGATGATCGTCCCTTTTCCATTTGAACCACTATTTACCGACTTATGGCCACTTTTGTGTTTTACTTCATTTTCATATATAAAATCTATTTTTTATATGAAAGTATAAGAAAATATAAGTGATCACAGATGATCGTCCCTTTTCCATTTGGACCACTATTTACCGACTTATAGCCACTTTTGTGTTTTACTTCATTTTCATATATAAAATCGATTTTGGGTTGAAAATGTTAGTGATCACAGATGATCGTCCTTTTTCCATTTGGACCACTATTTACCGACTTATGGCCACTTTTATATTTTACTTCATTTTCATATATAAAATCGATTTTGGGTTGAAAATGTTAGTGATCACAGATGATCGTCCTTTTTCCATTTGAACCACTATTTACCGACTTATGGCCACTTTTGTGTTTTACTTCATTTTCATATATAAAATCTATTTTTTATATGAAAGTATAAGAAAATATAAGTGATCACAGATGATCGTCCCTTTTCCATTTGGACCACTATTTACCGACTTATAGCCACTTTTGTGTTTTACTTCATTTTCATATATAAAATCGATTTTGGGTTGAAAATGTAAGTGATCACAGATGATCGTCCTTTTTCCATTTGGACCACTATTTACCGACTTATGGCCACCTTTATGTTTTACTTCATTTTCATATATAAAATCGATTTTGGGTTGAAAATGTTAGTGATCACAGATGATCGTCCTTTTTCCATTTGGACCACTATTTACCGACTTATAGCCACTTTTGTGTTTTACTTCATTTTCATATATAAAATCGATTTTGGGTTGAAAATGTAAGTGATCACAGATGATCGTCCTTTTTCCATTTGGACCACTATTTACCGACTTATGGCCACTTTTATGTTTTACTTCATTTTCATATATAAAATCTATTTTTTATATGAAAGTATAAGAAAATATAAGTGATCACAGATGATCGTCCTTTTTCCATTTGGACAAATATTTACCGACTTATAGCCACTTTTGTGTTTTACTTCATTTTCATATATAAAATCGATTTTGGGTTGAAAATGTAAGTGATCACAGATGATCGTCCTTTTTCCATTTGGACCACTATTTACCGACTTATGGCCACTTTTATGTTTTACTTCATTTTCATATATAAAATCGATTTTGGGTTAAAAATGTAAGTGATCACAGATGATCGTCCCTTTTCCATTTGAACAACTATTTACCGACTTATGGCCACTTTTGTGTTTTACTTCATTTTCATATATAAAATCTATTTTTTATATGAAAGTATAAGAAAATATAAGTGATCATCGATGATCGTCCTTTTTCCATTTGGACCACTATTTACCGACTTATAGCCACTTTTATATCTTACTTCATTTTCATATATAAAATCGATTTTGGGTTGAAAATGTAAGTGATCACAGATGATCGTCCTTTTTCCATTTGGACCACTATTTACCGACTTATGGCCACTTTTATGTTTTACTTCATTTTCATATATAAAATCGATTTTGGGTTGAAAATGTAAGTGATCACAGATGATCGTCCCTTTTCCATTTGGACCACTATTTACCGACTTATAGCCACTTTTGTGTTTTACTTCATTTTCATATATAAAAACGATTTTGGGTTGAAAATGCAACTGATCACAGATGATCGTCCTTTTTTTATTTGGACCACTATTTACCGACTTATAGCCACTTTTATATTTTACTTCATTTTCATACATAAAATCGATTTTGGGTTGAAAATGTTAGTGATCACAGATGATCGTCCTTTTTCCATTTGGACCACTATTTACCGACTTATGGCCACTTTTATATTTTACTTCATTTTCATATATAAAATCGATTTTGGGTTGAAAATGTTAGTGATCACAGATGATCGTCCTTTTTCCATTTGGACCACTATTTACCGACTTATAGCCACTTTTGTGTTTTACTTCATTTTCATATATAAAATCGATTTTGGGTTGAAAATGTAAGTGATCACAGATGATCGTCCCTTTTCCATTTGGACCACTATTTACCGACTTATGGCCACTTTTATATTTTACTTCATTTTCATATATAAAATCGATTTTGGGTTGAAAATGTAAGTGATCACAGATGATCGTCCTTTTTCCATTTGGACCACTATTTACCGACTTATGGCCACTTTTATGTTTTACTTTATTTTCATATATAAAATCGATTTTGGGTTGAAAATGTAAGTGATCACAGATGATCGTCCTTTTTCCATTTGGACCACTATTTACCGACTTATGGCCACCTTTATGTTTTACTTCATTTTCATATATAAAATCGATTTTGGGTTGAAAATGTTAGTGATCACAGATGATCGTCCCTTTTCCATTTGGACCACTATTTACCGACTTATGGCCACTTTTATGTTTTACTTCATTTTCATATATAAAATCGATTTTGGGTTGCAAATGTTAGTGATCACATTTCATAATAAAATCGATTTTGGGTTGAAAATGTAACTGATCACAGATGATCGTCCCTTTTCCATTTGGACCACTATTTACCGACTTATAGCCACTATTGAGTTTTACTTCATTTTCATATATAAAAACGATTTTGGGTTGAAAATGCAACTGATCACAGATGATCGTCCTTTTTTCGTTTGGACCACTATTTACCGACTTATAGCCACTTTTGTGTTTTACTTCATTTTCATATATAAAAACGATTTTGGGTTGAAAATGCAACTGATCACAGATGATCTTCCTTTTTCCATTTAAACCACTATTTACCGACTTATGACCACTTTTATATTTTACTTCATTTTCATATATAAAATCGATTTTGGGTTGAAAATGTTAGGGATCACAGATGATCGTCCTTTTTCCATTTGGAACACTATTTACCGACTTATAGCCACTTTTGTGTTTTACTTCATTTTCATATATAAAATCGATTTTGGGTTGAAAATGTAAGTGATCACAGATGATCGTCCCTTTTCCATTTGGACCACTATTTACCGACTTATGGCCACTTTTATATTTTACTTTATTTTCATATATAAAATCGATTTTGGGTTGAAAATATAAGTGATCACAGATGATCGTCCTTTTTCCATTTGGACCACTATTTACCGACTTATGGCCACTTTTATGTTTTACTTCATTTTCATATATAAAATCGATTTTGGGTTGAAAATGTTAGTGATCACAGATGATCGTCCTTTTTCCATTTGGACCACTATTTACCGACTTATGGCCACTTTTATGTTTTACTTTATTTTCATATATAAAATCGATTTTGGGTTGAAAATGTAAGTGATCACAGATGATCGTCCTTTTTCCATTTGGACCACTATTTACCGACTTATGGCCACCTTTATGTTTTACTTCATTTTCATATATAAAATCGATTTTGGGTTGAAAATGTTAGTGATCACAGATGATCGTCCCTTTTCCATTTGGACCACTATTTACCGACTTATGGCCACTTTTGTGTTTTACTTCATTTTCATATATAAAATCGATTTTGGGTTGAAAATGTAAGTGATCACAGATGATCGTCCTTTTTCCATTTGGACCACTATTTACCGACTTATGGCCACTTTTGTGCTTTACTTCATTTTCATATATAAAATCGATTTTGGGTTGAAAATGTTAGTGATCACAGATGATCGTCCCTTTTCCATTTGGACCACTATTTACCGACTTATGGCCTTTTTTGTGCTTTACTTCATTTTCATATATAAAATCTATTTTTTATATGAAAGTATAAGAAAATATAAGTGATCACAGATGATCGTCCTTTTTTCATTTGGACCACTATTTACCGACTTATAGCCACTTTTGTGTTTTACTTCATTTTCATATATAAAATCGATTTTGGGTTGAAAATATAAGTGATCACAGATGATCGTCCTTTTTCCATTTGGACCACTATTTACCGACTTATAGCCACTTTTGTGTTTTACTTCATTTTCATATATAAAATCGATTTTGGGTTGAAAATGTAAGTCATCACAGATGATCGTCCCTTTTCCATTTGGACCACTATTTACCGACTTATGGCCACTTTTATATTTTACTTTATTTTCATATATAAAATCGATTTTGGGTTGAAAATGTAAGTGATCACAGATGATCGTCCCTTTTCCATTTGGACCACTATTTACCGACTTATAGCCACTTTTGTGTTTTACTTCATTTTCATATATAAAAACGATTTTGGGTTGAAAATGCAACTGATCACAGATGATCGTCCTTTTTCCATTTGGACCACTATTTACCGACTTATGGCCACTTTTATGTTTTACTTTATTTTCATATATAAAATCGATTTTGGGTTGAAAATGTTAGTGATCACAGATGATCGTCCTTTTTCCATTTGGACCACTATTTACCGACTTATGGCCACTTTTATGTTTTACTTTATTTTCATATATAAAATCGATTTTGGGTTGAAAATGTAAGTGATCACAGATGATCGTCCTTTTTCCATTTGGATCACTATTTACCGACTTATGGCCACCTTTATGTTTTACTTCATTTTCATATATAAAATCGATTTTGGGTTGAAAATGTTAGGGATCACAGATGATCGTCCTTTTTCCATTTGGACCACTATTTACCGACTTATGGCCACCTTTATGTTTTACTTCATTTTCATATATAAAATCGATTTTGGGTTGAAAATGTTAGTGATCACAGATGATCGTCCCTTTTCCATTTGGACCACTATTTACCGACTTATGGCCACTTTTGTGTTTTACTTCATTTTCATATATAAAATCGATTTTGGGTTGAAAATGTAAGTGATCACAGATGATCGTCCTTTTTCCATTTGGACCACTATTTACCGACTTATGGCCACTTTTGTGCTTTACTTCATTTTCATATATAAAATCAATTTTTTATATGAAAGTATAAGAAAATATAAGTGATCACAGATGATCGTCCTTTTTCCATTTGGACCACTATTTACCGACTTATAGCCACTTTTGTGTTTTACTTCATTTTCATATATAAAAACGATTTTGGGTTGAAAATGCAACTGATCACAGATGATCTTCCTTTTTCCATTTAAACCACTATTTACCGACTTATAGCCACTTTTGTGTTTTACTTCATTTTCATATATAAAATCGATTTTGGGTTGAAAATGTAAGTGATCACAGATGATCGTCCCTTTTCCATTTGGACCACTATTTACCGACTTATGGCCACTTTTATATTTTACTTTATTTTCATATATAAAATCGATTTTGGGTTGAAAATATAAGTGATCACAGATGATCGTCCTTTTTCCATTTGGACCACTATTTACCGACTTATGGCCACTTTTATGTTTTACTTCATTTTCATATATAAAATCGATTTTGGGTTGAAAATGTTAGTGATCACAGATGATCGTCCTTTTTCCATTTGGACCACTATTTACCGACTTATAGCCACTTTTGTGTTTTACTTAATTTTCATATATAAAATCGATTTTGGGTTGAAAATGTAAGTGATTACAGATGATCGTCCTTTTTCCATTTGGACCACTATTTACCGACTTATAGCCACTTTTGTGTTTTACTTCATTTTCATATATAAAAACGATTTTGGGTTGAAAATGCAACTGATCACAGATGATCTTCCTTTTTCCATTTAAACCACTATTTACCGACTTATGACCACTTTTATATTTTACTTCATTTTCATATATAAAATCGATTTTGGGTTGAAAATGTTAGGGATCACAGATGATCGTCCTTTTTCCATTTGGACCACTATTTACCGACTTATAGCCACTTTTGTGTTTTACTTCATTTTCATATATAAAATCGATTTTGGGTTGAAAATGTAAGTGATCACAGATGATCGTCCCTTTTCCATTTGGACCACTATTTACCGACTTATGGCCACTTTTATATTTTACTTTATTTTCATATATAAAATCGATTTTGGGTTGAAAATATAAGTGATCACAGATGATCGTCCTTTTTCCATTTGGACCACTATTTACCGACTTATGGCCACTTTTATGTTTTACTTCATTTTCATATATAAAATCGATTTTGGGTTGAAAATGTTAGTGATCACAGATGATCGTCCTTTTTCCATTTGGACCACTATTTACCGACTTATAGCCACTTTTGTGTTTTACTTCATTTTCATATATAAAATCGATTTTGGGTTGAAAATGTTAGGGATCACAGATGATCGTCCTTTTTCCATTTGGACCACTATTTACCGACTTATAGCCACTTTTGTGTTTTACTTCATTTTCATATATAAAATCGATTTTGGGTTGAAAATGTTAGTGATCACAGATGATCGTCCTTTTTCCATTTGGACCACTATTTACCGACTTATGGCCACTTTTATGTTTTACTTCATTTTCATATATAAAATCGATTTTGGGTTGAAAATGTTAGTGATCACAGATGATCGTCCCTTTTCCATTTGGACCACTATTTACCGACTTATGGCCACTTTTATATTTTACTTTATTTTCATATATAAAATCGATTTTGGGTTGAAAATGTAAGTGATCACAGATGATCGTCATTTTTCCATTTGGACCACTATTTACCGACTTATGGCCACTTTTATGTTTTACTTCATTTTCATATATAAAATCTATTTTGGGTTGAAAATGTTAGTGATCACAGATGATCGTCCTTTTTCCATTTGGACCACTATTTACCGACTTATGGCCACTTTTATGTTTTACTTCATTTTCATATATAAAATCGATTTTGGGTTGAAAATGTTAGTGATCACAGATGATCGTCCTATTTCCATTTGGACCACTATTTACCGACTTATGGCCACCTTTATGTTTTACTTCATTTTCATATATAAAATCGATTTTGGGTTGAAAATGTTAGTGATCACAGATGATCGTCCCTTTTCCATTTGGACCACTATTTACCGACTTATGGCCTTTTTTGTGCTTTACTTCATTTTCATATATAAAATCTATTTTTTATATGAAAGTATAAGAAAATATAAGTGATCACAGATGATCGTCCTTTTTTCATTTGGACCACTATTTACCGACTTATAGCCACTTTTGTGTTTTACTTCATTTTCATATATAAAATCGATTTTGGGTTGAAAATATAAGTGATCACAGATGATCGTCCTTTTTCCATTTGGACCACTATTTACCGACTTATAGCCACTTTTGTGTTTTACTTCATTTTCATATATAAAATCGATTTTGGGTTGAAAATGTAAGTGATCACAGATGATCGTCCCTTTTCCATTTGGACCACTATTTACCGACTTATGGCCACTTTTATATTTTACTTTATTTTCATATATAAAATCGATTTTGGGTTGAAAATGTAAGTGATCACAGATGATCGTCCCTTTTCCATTTGGACCACTATTTACCGACTTATAGCCACTTTTGTGTTTTACTTCATTTTCATATATAAAAACGATTTTGGGTTGAAAATGCAACTGATCACAGATGATCGTCCTTTTTCCATTTGGACCACTATTTACCGACTTATGACCACTTTTATATTTTACTTCATTTTCATACATAAAATCGATTTTGGGTTGAAAATGTTAGTGATCACAGATGATCGTCCTTTTTCCATTTGGACCACTATTTACCGACTTATGGCCACTTTTATGTTTTACTTCATTTTCATATATAAAATCGATTTTGGGTTGAAAATGTTAGTGATCACAAATGATCGTCCTTTTTCCATTTGGACCACTATTTACCGACTTATGGCCACTTTTATGTTTTACTTCATTTTCATATATAAAATCGATTTTGGGTTGAAAATATAAGTGATCACAGATGATCGTCCTTTTTCCATTTGGACCACTATTTACCGACTTATGGCCACTTTTATGTTTTACTTCATTTTCATATATAAAATCGATTTTGGGTTGAAAATGTAAGTGATCACAGATGATCGTCCCTTTTCCATTTGGACCACTATTTACCGACTTATGGCCACTTTTATATTTTACTTTTTTTTCATATATAAAATCGATTTTGGGTTGAAAATGTAAGTGATCACAGATGATCGTCCTTTTTCCATTTGGACCACTATTTACCGACTTATGGCCACCTTTATGTTTTACTTCATTTTCATATATAAAATCGATTTTGGGTTGAAAATGTTAGTGATCACAGATGATCGTCCTTTTTCCATTTGGACCACTATTTACCGACTTATAACCACTTTTGTGTTTTCTTCATTTTCATATATAAAATCGATTTTGGGTTGAAAATGTAAGTGATTACAGATGATCGTCCCTTTTCCATTTGGACCACTATTTACCGACTTATGGCCACTTTTATATCTTACTTCATTTTCATATATAAAATCGATTTTGGGTTGAAAATGTAAGTGATCACAGATGATCGTCCCTTTTCCATTTGGACCACTATTTACCGACTTATGGCCACTTTTATATTTTACTTTATTTTCATATATAAAATCGATTTTGGGTTGAAAATATAAGTGATCACAGATGATCGTCCTTTTTCCATTTGGACCACTATTTACCGACTTATGGCCACTTTTATGTTTTACTTCATTTTCATATATAAAATCGATTTTGGGTTGAAAATGTTAGTGATCACAGATGATCGTCCTTTTTCCATTTGGACCACTATTTACCGACTTATAACCACTTTTGTGTTTTCTTCATTTTCATATATAAAATCGATTTTGGGTTGAAAATGTAAGTGATTACAGATGATCGTCCCTTTTCCATTTGGACCACTATTTACCGACTTATGGCCACTTTTATATCTTACTTCATTTTCATATATAAAATCGATTTTGGGTTGAAAATGTTAGTGATCACAGATGATCGTCCTTTTTCCATTTGGACCACTATTTACCGACTTATGGCCACTTTTATGTTTTACTTCATTTTCATATATAAAATCGATTTTGGGTTGAAAATGTTAGTGATCACAGATGATCGTCCTTTTTCCATTTGGACCACTATTTACCGACTTATGGCCACTTTTATGTTTTACTTTATTTTCATATATAAAATCGATTTTGGGTTGAAAATGTAAGTGATCACAGATGATCGTCCTTTTTCCATTTGGACCACTATTTACCGACTTATGGCCACCTTTATGTTTTACTTCATTTTCATATATAAAATCGATTTTGGGTTGAAAATGTTAGTGATCACAGATGATCGTCCCTTTTCCATTTGGACCACTATTTACCGACTTATGGCCACTTTTGTGTTTTACTTCATTTTCATATATAAAATCGATTTTGGGTTGAAAATGTAAGTGATCACAGATGATCGTCCTTTTTCCATTTGGACCACTATTTACCGACTTATGGCCACTTTTGTGCTTTACTTCATTTTCATATATAAAATCGATTTTGGGTTGAAAATGTTAGTGATCACAGATGATCGTCCCTTTTCCATTTGGACCACTATTTACCGACTTATGGCCTTTTTTGTGCTTTACTTCATTTTCATATATAAAATCTATTTTTTATATGAAAGTATAAGAAAATATAAGTGATCACAGATGATCGTCCTTTTTTCATTTGGACCACTATTTACCGACTTATAGCCACTTTTGTGTTTTACTTCATTTTCATATATAAAATCGATTTTGGGTTGAAAATATAAGTGATCACAGATGATCGTCCTTTTTCCATTTGGACCACTATTTACCGACTTATAGCCACTTTTGTGTTTTACTTCATTTTCATATATAAAATCGATTTTGGGTTGAAAATGTAAGTGATCACAGATGATCGTCCCTTTTCCATTTGGACCACTATTTACCGACTTATGGCCACTTTTATATTTTACTTTATTTTCATATATAAAATCGATTTTGGGTTGAAAATGTAAGTGATCACAGATGATCGTCCCTTTTCCATTTGGACCACTATTTACCGACTTATAGCCACTTTTGTGTTTTACTTCATTTTCATATATAAAAACGATTTTGGGTTGAAAATGCAACTGATCACAGATGATCGTCCTTTTTCCATTTGGACCACTATTTACCGACTTATGGCCACTTTTATGTTTTACTTTATTTTCATATATAAAATCGATTTTGGGTTGAAAATGTTAGTGATCACAGATGATCGTCCTTTTTCCATTTGGACCACTATTTACCGACTTATGGCCACTTTTATGTTTTACTTTATTTTCATATATAAAATCGATTTTGGGTTGAAAATGTAAGTGATCACAGATGATCGTCCTTTTTCCATTTGGATCACTATTTACCGACTTATGGCCACCTTTATGTTTTACTTCATTTTCATATATAAAATCGATTTTGGGTTGAAAATGTTAGGGATCACAGATGATCGTCCTTTTTCCATTTGGACCACTATTTACCGACTTATGGCCACTTTTATGTTTTACTTTATTTTCATATATAAAATCGATTTTGGGTTGAAAATGTAAGTGATCACAGATGATCGTCCTTTTTCCATTTGGACCACTATTTACCGACTTATGGCCACCTTTATGTTTTACTTCATTTTCATATATAAAATCGATTTTGGGTTGAAAATGTTAGTGATCACAGATGATCGTCCCTTTTCCATTTGGACCACTATTTACCGACTTATGGCCACTTTTGTGTTTTACTTCATTTTCATATATAAAATCGATTTTGGGTTGAAAATGTAAGTGATCACAGATGATCGTCCTTTTTCCATTTGGACCACTATTTACCGACTTATGGCCACTTTTGTGCTTTACTTCATTTTCATATATAAAATCAATTTTTTATATGAAAGTATAAGAAAATATAAGTGATCACAGATGATCGTCCTTTTTCCATTTGGACCACTATTTACCGACTTATAGCCACTTTTGTGTTTTACTTCATTTTCATATATAAAAACGATTTTGGGTTGAAAATGCAACTGATCACAGATGATCTTCCTTTTTCCATTTAAACCACTATTTACCGACTTATAGCCACTTTTGTGTTTTACTTCATTTTCATATATAAAATCGATTTTGGGTTGAAAATGTAAGTGATCACAGATGATCGTCCCTTTTCCATTTGGACCACTATTTACCGACTTATGGCCACTTTTATATTTTACTTTATTTTCATATATAAAATCGATTTTGGGTTGAAAATATAAGTGATCACAGATGATCGTCCTTTTTCCATTTGGACCACTATTTACCGACTTATGGCCACTTTTATGTTTTACTTCATTTTCATATATAAAATCGATTTTGGGTTGAAAATGTTAGTGATCACAGATGATCGTCCTTTTTCCATTTGGACCACTATTTACCGACTTATAGCCACTTTTGTGTTTTACTTAATTTTCATATATAAAATCGATTTTGGGTTGAAAATGTAAGTGATTACAGATGATCGTCCTTTTTCCATTTGGACCACTATTTACCGACTTATAGCCACTTTTGTGTTTTACTTCATTTTCATATATAAAAACGATTTTGGGTTGAAAATGCAACTGATCACAGATGATCTTCCTTTTTCCATTTAAACCACTATTTACCGACTTATGACCACTTTTATATTTTACTTCATTTTCATATATAAAATCGATTTTGGGTTGAAAATGTTAGGGATCACAGATGATCGTCCTTTTTCCATTTGGACCACTATTTACCGACTTATAGCCACTTTTGTGTTTTACTTCATTTTCATATATAAAATCGATTTTGGGTTGAAAATGTAAGTGATCACAGATGATCGTCCCTTTTCCATTTGGACCACTATTTACCGACTTATGGCCACTTTTATATTTTACTTTATTTTCATATATAAAATCGATTTTGGGTTGAAAATATAAGTGATCACAGATGATCGTCCTTTTTCCATTTGGACCACTATTTACCGACTTATGGCCACTTTTATGTTTTACTTCATTTTCATATATAAAATCGATTTTGGGTTGAAAATGTTAGTGATCACAGATGATCGTCCTTTTTCCATTTGGACCACTATTTACCGACTTATAGCCACTTTTGTGTTTTACTTCATTTTCATATATAAAATCGATTTTGGGTTGAAAATGTTAGGGATCACAGATGATCGTCCTTTTTCCATTTGGACCACTATTTACCGACTTATAGCCACTTTTGTGTTTTACTTCATTTTCATATATAAAATCGATTTTGGGTTGAAAATGTTAGTGATCACAGATGATCGTCCTTTTTCCATTTGGACCACTATTTACCGACTTATGGCCACTTTTATGTTTTACTTCATTTTCATATATAAAATCGATTTTGGGTTGAAAATGTTAGTGATCACAGATGATCGTCCCTTTTCCATTTGGACCACTATTTACCGACTTATGGCCACTTTTATATTTTACTTTATTTTCATATATAAAATCGATTTTGGGTTGAAAATGTAAGTGATCACAGATGATCGTCATTTTTCCATTTGGACCACTATTTACCGACTTATGGCCACTTTTATGTTTTACTTCATTTTCATATATAAAATCTATTTTGGGTTGAAAATGTTAGTGATCACAGATGATCGTCCTTTTTCCATTTGGACCACTATTTACCGACTTATGGCCACTTTTATGTTTTACTTCATTTTCATATATAAAATCGATTTTGGGTTGAAAATGTTAGTGATCACAGATGATCGTCCTTTTTCCATTTGGACCACTATTTACCGACTTATGGCCACCTTTATGTTTTACTTCATTTTCATATATAAAATCGATTTTGGGTTGAAAATGTTAGTGATCACAGATGATCGTCCCTTTTCCATTTGGACCACTATTTACCGACTTATGGCCTTTTTTGTGCTTTACTTCATTTTCATATATAAAATCTATTTTTTATATGAAAGTATAAGAAAATATAAGTGATCACAGATGATCGTCCTTTTTTCATTTGGACCACTATTTACCGACTTATAGCCACTTTTGTGTTTTACTTCATTTTCATATATAAAATCGATTTTGGGTTGAAAATATAAGTGATCACAGATGATCGTCCTTTTTCCATTTGGACCACTATTTACCGACTTATAGCCACTTTTGTGTTTTACTTCATTTTCATATATAAAATCGATTTTGGGTTGAAAATGTAAGTGATCACAGATGATCGTCCCTTTTCCATTTGGACCACTATTTACCGACTTATGGCCACTTTTATATTTTACTTTATTTTCATATATAAAATCGATTTTGGGTTGAAAATGTAAGTGATCACAGATGATCGTCCCTTTTCCATTTGGACCACTATTTACCGACTTATAGCCACTTTTGTGTTTTACTTCATTTTCATATATAAAAACGATTTTGGGTTGAAAATGCAACTGATCACAGATGATCGTCCTTTTTCCATTTGGACCACTATTTACCGACTTATGACCACTTTTATATTTTACTTCATTTTCATACATAAAATCGATTTTGGGTTGAAAATGTTAGTGATCACAGATGATCGTCCTTTTTCCATTTGGACCACTATTTACCGACTTATGGCCACTTTTATGTTTTACTTCATTTTCATATATAAAATCGATTTTGGGTTGAAAATGTTAGTGATCACAAATGATCGTCCTTTTTCCATTTGGACCACTATTTACCGACTTATGGCCACTTTTATGTTTTACTTCATTTTCATATATAAAATCGATTTTGGGTTGAAAATATAAGTGATCACAGATGATCGTCCTTTTTCCATTTGGACCACTATTTACCGACTTATAGCCACTTTTGTGTTTTACTTAATTTTCATATATAAAATCGATTTTGGGTTGAAAATGTAAGTGATTACAGATGATCGTCCTTTTTCCATTTGGACCACTATTTACCGACTTATAGCCACTTTTGTGTTTTACTTCATTTTCATATATAAAAACGATTTTGGGTTGAAAATGCAACTGATCACAGATGATCTTCCTTTTTCCATTTAAACCACTATTTACCGACTTATGACCACTTTTATATTTTACTTCATTTTCATATATAAAATCGATTTTGGGTTGAAAATGTTAGGGATCACAGATGATCGTCCTTTTTCCATTTGGACCACTATTTACCGACTTATAGCCACTTTTGTGTTTTACTTCATTTTCATATATAAAATCGATTTTGGGTTGAAAATGTAAGTGATCACAGATGATCGTCCCTTTTCCATTTGGACCACTATTTACCGACTTATGGCCACTTTTATATTTTACTTTATTTTCATATATAAAATCGATTTTGGGTTGAAAATGTAAGTGATCACAGATGATCGTCCCTTTTCCATTTGGACCACTATTTACCGACTTATAGCCACTTTTGTGTTTTACTTCATTTTCATATATAAAAACGATTTTGGGTTGAAAATGCAACTGATCACAGATGATCGTCCTTTTTCCATTTGGACCACTATTTACCGACTTATGACCACTTTTATATTTTACTTCATTTTCATACATAAAATCGATTTTGGGTTGAAAATGTTAGTGATCACAGATGATCGTCCTTTTTCCATTTGGACCACTATTTACCGACTTATGGCCACTTTTATGTTTTACTTCATTTTCATATATAAAATCGATTTTGGGTTGAAAATGTTAGTGATCACAGATGATCGTCCTTTTTCCATTTGGACCACTATTTACCGACTTATAGCCACTTTTGTGTTTTACTTCATTTTCATATATAAAATCGATTTTGGGTTGAAAATGTTAGGGATCACAGATGATCGTCCTTTTTCCATTTGGACCACTATTTACCGACTTATAGCCACTTTTGTGTTTTACTTCATTTTCATATATAAAATCGATTTTGGGTTGAAAATGTAAGTGATCACAGATGATCGTCCCTTTTCCATTTGGACCACTATTTACCGACTTATGGCCACTTTTATATTTTACTTTATTTTCATATATAAAATCGATTTTGGGTTGAAAATGTAAGTGATCACAGATGATCGTCCCTTTTCCATTTGGACCACTATTTACCGACTTATAGCCACTTTTGTGTTTTACTTCATTTTCATATATAAAAACGATTTTGGGTTGAAAATGCAACTGATCACAGATGATCGTCCTTTTTCCATTTGGACCACTATTTACCGACTTATGACCACTTTTATATTTTACTTCATTTTCATACATAAAATCGATTTTGGGTTGAAAATGTTAGTGATCACAGATGATCGTCCTTTTTCCATTTGGACCACTATTTACCGACTTATGGCCACTTTTATGTTTTACTTCATTTTCATATATAAAATCGATTTTGGGTTGAAAATGTTAGTGATCACAAATGATCGTCCTTTTTCCATTTGGACCACTATTTACCGACTTATGGCCACTTTTATGTTTTACTTCATTTTCATATATAAAATCGATTTTGGGTTGAAAATATAAGTGATCACAGATGATCGTCCTTTTTCCATTTGGACCACTATTTACCGACTTATGGCCACTTTTATGTTTTACTTCATTTTCATATATAAAATCGATTTTGGGTTGAAAATGTAAGTGATCACAGATGATCGTCCCTTTTCCATTTGGACCACTATTTACCGACTTATGGCCACTTTTATATTTTACTTTTTTTTCATATATAAAATCGATTTTGGGTTGAAAATGTAAGTGATCACAGATGATCGTCCTTTTTCCATTTGGACCACTATTTACCGACTTATGGCCACCTTTATGTTTTACTTCATTTTCATATATAAAATCGATTTTGGGTTGAAAATGTTAGTGATCACAGATGATCGTCCTTTTTCCATTTGGACCACTATTTACCGACTTATGGCCACTTTTATGTTTTACTTCATTTTCATATATAAAATCGATTTTGGGTTGAAAATGTTAGTGATCACAGATGATCGTCCTTTTTCCATTTGGACCACTATTTACCGACTTATGGCCACCTTTATGTTTTACTTCATTTTCATATATAAAATCGATTTTGGGTTGAAAATGTTAGTGATCACAGATGATCGTCCCTTTTCCATTTGGACCACTATTTACCGACTTATGGCCTTTTTTGTGCTTTACTTCATTTTCATATATAAAATCTATTTTTTATATGAAAGTATAAGAAAATATAAGTGATCACAGATGATCGTCCTTTTTTCATTTGGACCACTATTTACCGACTTATAGCCACTTTTGTGTTTTACTTCATTTTCATATATAAAATCGATTTTGGGTTGAAAATATAAGTGATCACAGATGATCGTCCTTTTTCCATTTGGACCACTATTTACCGACTTATAGCCACTTTTGTGTTTTACTTCATTTTCATATATAAAATCGATTTTGGGTTGAAAATATAAGTGATCACAGATGATCGTCCTTTTTCCATTTGGACCACTATTTACCGACTTATAGCCACTTTTGTGTTTTACTTCATTTTCATATATAAAATCGATTTTGGGTTGAAAATGTAAGTGATCACAGATGATCGTCCCTTTTCCATTTGGACCACTATTTACCGACTTATGGCCACTTTTATATTTTACTTTATTTTCATATATAAAATCGATTTTGGGTTGAAAATGTAAGTGATCACAGATGATCGTCCCTTTTCCATTTGGACCACTATTTACCGACTTATAGCCACTTTTGTGTTTTACTTCATTTTCATATATAAAAACGATTTTGGGTTGAAAATGCAACTGATCACAGATGATCGTCCTTTTTCCATTTGGACCACTATTTACCGACTTATGACCACTTTTATATTTTACTTCATTTTCATACATAAAATCGATTTTGGGTTGAAAATGTTAGTGATCACAGATGATCGTCCTTTTTCCATTTGGACCACTATTTACCGACTTATGGCCACTTTTATGTTTTACTTCATTTTCATATATAAAATCGATTTTGGGTTGAAAATGTTAGTGATCACAAATGATCGTCCTTTTTCCATTTGGACCACTATTTACCGACTTATGGCCACTTTTATGTTTTACTTCATTTTCATATATAAAATCGATTTTGGGTTGAAAATATAAGTGATCACAGATGATCGTCCTTTTTCCATTTGGACCACTATTTACCGACTTATGGCCACCTTTATGTTTTACTTCATTTTCATATATAAAATCGATTTTGGGTTGAAAATGTTAGTGATCACAGATGATCGTCCTTTTTCCATTTGGACCACTATTTACCGACTTATGGCCACTTTTATGTTTTACTTCATTTTCATATATAAAATCGATTTTGGGTTGAAAATGTTAGTGATCACAAATGATCGTCCTTTTTCCATTTGGACCACTATTTACCGACTTATGGCCACTTTTATGTTTTACTTCATTTTCATATATAAAATCGATTTTGGGTTGAAAATGTAAGTGATCACAGATGATCGTCCTTTTTCCATTTGGACCACTATTTACCGACTTATGGCCACCTTTATGTTTTACTTCATTTTCATATATAAAATCGATTTTGGGTTGAAAATGTAAGTGATCACAGATGATCGTCCTTTTTCCATTTGGACCACTATTTACCGACTTATGGCCACCTTTATGTTTTACTTCATTTTCATATATAAAATCGATTTTGGGTTGAAAATGTTAGTGATCACAGATGATCGTCCTTTTTCCATTTGGACCACTATTTACCGACTTATGGCCACTTTTATGTTTTACTTCATTTTCATATATAAAATCGATTTTGGGTTGAAAATGTTAGTGATCACAGATGATCGTCCTTTTTCCATTTGGACCACTATTTACCGACTTATGGCCACCTTTATGTTTTACTTCATTTTCATATATAAAATCGATTTTGGGTTGAAAATGTTAGTGATCACAGATGATCGTCCCTTTTCCATTTGGACCACTATTTACCGACTTATGGCCACTTTTGTGCTTTACTTCATTTTCATATATAAAATCTATTTTTTATATGAAAGTATAAGTGATCACAGATGATCGTCCTTTTTCCATTTGGACCACTATTTACCGACTTATGGCCACTTTTATATTTTACTTTATTTTCATATATAAAATCGATTTTGGGTTGAAAATGTAAGTGATCACAGATGATCGTCCCTTTTCCATTTGGACCACTATTTACCGACTTATAGCCACTTTTGTGTTTTACTTCATTTTCATATATAAAAACGATTTTGGGTTGAAAATGCAACTGGTCACAGATGATCGTCCTTTTTCCATTTGGACCACTATTTACCGACTTATGACCACTTTTATATTTTACTTCATTTTCATACATAAAATCGATTTTGGGTTGAAAATGTTAGTGATCACAGATGATCGTCCTTTTTCCATTTGGACCACTATTTACCGACTTATGGCCACTTTTATATTTTACTTCATTTTCATATATAAAATCGATTTTGGGTTGAAAATGTAAGTGATCACAGATGATCGTCCCTTTTCCATTTGGACCACTATTTACCGACTTATGGCCACTTTTATATTTTACTTTATTTTCATATATAAAATCGATTTTGGGTTGAAAATGTAAGTGATCACAGATGATCGTCCTTTTTCCATTTGGACCACTATTTACCGACTTATGGCCACTTTTATGTTTTACTTCATTTTCATATATAAAATCGATTTTGGGTTCAAAATGTTAGTGATCACAGATGATCGTCCTTTTTCCATTTGGACCACTATTTACCGACTTATGGCCACCTTTATGTTTTACTTCATTTTCATATATAAAATCGATTTTGGGTTGAAAATGTTAGTGATCACAGATGATCGTCCCTTTTCCATTTGGACCACTATTTACCGACTTATGGCCACTTTTGTGTTTTACTTCTTTTTCATATATAAAATCTATTTTTTATATGAAAGTATAAGTGATCACAGATGATCGTCCTTTTTACATTTGGACCACTATTTACCGACTTATGGCCACTTTTATATTTTACTTTATTTTCATATATAAAATCGATTTTGGGTTGAAAATGTAAGTGATCACAGATGATCGTCCCTTTTCCATTTGGACCACTATTTACCGACTTATGGCCACTTTTATATTTGACTTTATTTTCATATATAAAATCGATTTTGGGTTGAAAATGTAAGTGATCACAGATGATCGCCCTTTTTAATTTGGACCACTATTTACCGACTTATAGCCACTTTTGTGTTTTACTTCATTTTCATATATAAAATCGATTTTGGGTTGAAAATGTAAGTGATCACATATGATCGTCCCTTTTCCATTTGGACCACTATTTACCGACTTATGGCCACTTTTATATTTTACTTTATTTTCATATATAAAATCGATTTTGGGTTGAAAATGTAAGTGATCACAGATGATCGTCATTTTTCCATTTGGACCACTATTTACCGACTTATGGCCACTTTTATGTTTTACTTCATTTTCATATATAAAATCTATTTTGGGTTGAAAATGTTAGTGATCACAGATGATCGTCCTTTTTCCATTTGGACCACTATTTACCGACTTATGGCCACTTTTATGTTTTACTTCATTTTCATATATAAAATCGATTTTGGGTTGAAAATGTTAGTGATCACAGATGATCGTCCTTTTTCCATTTGGACCACTATTTACCGACTTATAGCCACTTTTGTGTTTTACTTCATTTTCATATATAAAGTCGATTTTGGGTTGAAAATGTAAGTGATCACAGATGATCGTCCTTTTTCCATTTGGACCACTATTTACCGACTTATGGCCACTTTTATGTTTTACTTCATTTTCATATATAAAATCGATTTTGGGTTGAAAATATAAGTGATCACAGATGATCGTCCTTTTTCCATTTGGACCACTATTTACCGACTTATGGCCACTTTTATGTTTTACTTCATTTTCATATATAAAATCGATTTTGGGTTGAAAATGTAAGTGATCACAGATGATCGTCCCTTTTCCATTTGGACCACTATTTACCGACTTATGGCCACTTTTATATTTTACTTTTTTTTCATATATAAAATCGATTTTGGGTTGAAAATGTAAGTGATCACAGATGATCGTCCTTTTTCCATTTGGACCACTATTTACCGACTTATGGCCACCTTTATGTTTTACTTCATTTTCATATATAAAATCGATTTTGGGTTGAAAATGTTAGTGATCACAGATGATCGTCCTTTTTCCATTTGGACCACTATTTACCGACTTATGGCCACTTTTATGTTTTACTTCATTTTCATATATAAAATCGATTTTGGGTTGAAAATGTTAGTGATCACAGATGATCGTCCTTTTTCCATTTGGACCACTATTTACCGACTTATGGCCACCTTTATGTTTTACTTCATTTTCATATATAAAATCGATTTTGGGTTGAAAATGTTAGTGATCACAGATGATCGTCCCTTTTCCATTTGGACCACTATTTACCGACTTATGGCCACTTTTGTGCTTTACTTCATTTTCATATATAAAATCTGTTTTTTATATGAAAGTATAAGTGATCACAGATGATCGTCCTTTTTCCATTTGGACCACTATTTACCGACTTATGGCCACTTTTATATTTTACTTTATTTTCATATATAAAATCGATTTTGGGTTGAAAATGTAAGTGATCACAGATGATCGTCCCTTTTCCATTTGGACCACTATTTACCGACTTATAGCCACTTTTGTGTTTTACTTCATTTTCATGTATAAAAACGATTTTGGGTTGAAAATGCAACTGGTCACAGATGATCGTCCTTTTTCCATTTGGACCACTATTTACCGACTTATGGCCACTTTTATATTTGACTTTATTTTCATATATAAAATCGATTTTGGGTTGAAAATGTAAGTGATCACAGATGATCGTCCCTTTTCCATTTGGACCACTATTTACCGACTTATGGCCACTTTTATATTTGACTTTATTTTCATATATAAAATCGATTTTGGGTTGAAAATGTAAGTGATCACAGATGATCGTCCCTTTTTAATTTGGACCACTATTTACCGACTTATAGCCACTTTTGTGTTTTACTTCATTTTCATATATAAAATCGATTTTGGGTTGAAAATGTAAGTGATCACAGATGATCGTCCCTTTTCCATTTGGACCACTATTTACCGACTTATGGCCACTTTTATATTTTACTTTATTTTCATATATAAAATCGATTTTGGGTTGAAAATGTAAGTGATCACAGATGATCGTCATTTTTCCATTTGGACCACTATTTACCGACTTATGGCCACTTTTATGTTTTACTTCATTTTCATATATAAAATCTATTTTGGGTTGAAAATGTTAGTGATCACAGATGATCGTCCTTTTTCCATTTGGACCACTATTTACCGACTTATGGCCACTTTTATGTTTTACTTCATTTTCATATATAAAATCGATTTTGGGTTGAAAATGTTAGTGATCACAGATGATCGTCCTTTTTCCATTTGGACCACTATTTACCGACTTATGGCCACCTTTATGTTTTACTTCATTTTCATATATAAAATCGATTTTGGGTTGAAAATGTTAGTGATCACAGATGATCGTCCCTTTTCCATTTGGACCACTATTTACCGACTTATGGCCACTTTTGTGCTTTACTTCATTTTCATATATAAAATCTATTTTTTATATGAATGTATAAGAAAATATAAGTGATCACAGATGATCGTCCTTTTTCCATTTGGACCACTATTTACCGACTTATAGCCACTTTTGTGTTTTACTTCATTTTCATATATAAAATCGATTTTGGGTTGAAAATATAAGTGATCACAGATGATCGTCCTTTTTCCATTTGGACCACTATTTACCGACTTATAGCCACTTTTGTGTTTTACTTCATTTTCATATATAAAATCGATTTTGGGTTGAAAATGTAAGTGATCACAGATGATCGTCCCTTTTCCATTTGGACCACTATTTACCGACTTATGGCCACTTTTATATTTTACTTTATTTTCATATATAAAATCGATTTTGGGTTGAAAATGTAAGTGATCACAGATGATCGTCCCTTTTCCATTTGGACCACTATTTACCGACTTATAGCCACTTTTGTGTTTTACTTCATTTTCATATATAAAAACGATTTTGGGTTGAAAATGCAACTGATCACAGATGATCGTCCTTTTTCCATTTGGACCACTATTTACCGACTTATGACCACTTTTATATTTTACTTCATTTTCATACATAAAATCGATTTTGGGTTGAAAATGTTAGTGATCACAGATGGTCGTCCTTTTTCCATTTGGACCACTATTTACCGACTTATGGCCACTTTTATGTTTTACTTCATTTTCATATATAAAATCGATTTTGGGTTGAAAATGTTAGTGATCACAGATGATCGTCCTTTTTCCATTTGGACCACTATTTACCGACTTATAGCCACTTTTGTGTTTTACTTCATTTTCATATATAAAGTCGATTTTGGGTTGAAAATGTAAGTGATCACAGATGATCGTCCTTTTTCCATTTGGACCACTATTTACCGACTTATGGCCACTTTTATGTTTTACTTCATTTTCATATATAAAATCGATTTTGGGTTGAAAATATAAGTGATCACAGATGATCGTCCTTTTTCCATTTGGACCACTATTTACCGACTTATGGCCACTTTTATGTTTTACTTCATTTTCATATATAAAATCGATTTTGGGTTGAAAATGTAAGTGATCACAGATGATCGTCCCTTTTCCATTTGGACCACTATTTACCGACTTATGGCCACTTTTATATTTTACTTTTTTTTTCATATATAAAATCGATTTTGGGTTGAAAATGTAAGTGATCACAGATGATCGTCCTTTTTCCATTTGGACCACTATTTACCGACTTATGGCCACCTTTATGTTTTACTTCATTTTCATATATAAAATCGATTTTGGGTTGAAAATGTTAGTGATCACAGATGATCGTCCTTTTTCCATTTGGACCACTATTTACCGACTTATGGCCACTTTTATGTTTTACTTCATTTTCATATATAAAATCGATTTTGGGTTGAAAATGTTAGTGATCACAGATGATCGTCCTTTTTCCATTTGGACCACTATTTACCGACTTATGGCCACCTTTATGTTTTACTTCATTTTCATATATAAAATCGATTTTGGGTTGAAAATGTTAGTGATCACAGATGATCGTCCCTTTTCCATTTGGACCACTATTTACCGACTTATGGCCACTTTTATATTTTACTTTATTTTCATATATAAAATCGATTTTGGGTTGAAAATGTAAGTGATCACAGATGATCGTCCCTTTTCCATTTGGACCACTATTTACCGACTTATAGCCACTTTTGTGTTTTACTTCATTTTCATATATAAAAACGATTTTGGGTTGAAAATGCAACTGGTCACAGATGATCGTCCTTTTTCCATTTGGACCACTATTTACCGACTTATGACCACTTTTATATTTTACTTCATTTTCATACATAAAATCGATTTTGGGTTGAAAATGTTAGTGATCACAGATGATCGTCCTTTTTCCATTTGGACCACTATTTACCGACTTATGGCCACTTTTATATTTTACTTCATTTTCATATATAAAATCGATTTTGGGTTGAAAATGTAAGTGATCACAGATGATCGTCCCTTTTCCATTTGGACCACTATTTACCGACTTATGGCCACTTTTATATTTTACTTTATTTTCATATATAAAATCGATTTTGGGTTGAAAATGTAAGTGATCACAGATGATCGTCCTTTTTCCATTTGGACCACTATTTACCGACTTATGGCCACTTTTATGTTTTACTTCATTTTCATATATAAAATCGATTTTGGGTTCAAAATGTTAGTGATCACAGATGATCGTCCTTTTTCCATTTGGACCACTATTTACCGACTTATGGCCACCTTTATGTTTTACTTCATTTTCATATATAAAATCGATTTTGGGTTGAAAATGTTAGTGATCACAGATGATCGTCCCTTTTCCATTTGGACCACTATTTACCGACTTATGGCCACTTTTGTGTTTTACTTCATTTTCATATATAAAATCTATTTTTTATATGAAAGTATAAGTGATCACAGATGATCGTCCTTTTTACATTTGGACCACTATTTACCGACTTATGGCCACTTTTATATTTTACTTTATTTTCATATATAAAATCGATTTTGGGTTGAAAATGTAAGTGATCACAGATGATCGTCCCTTTTCCATTTGGACCACTATTTACCGACTTATGGCCACTTTTATATTTGACTTTATTTTCATATATAAAATCGATTTTGGGTTGAAAATGTAAGTGATCACAGATGATCGCCCTTTTTAATTTGGACCACTATTTACCGACTTATAGCCACTTTTATATTTTACTTTTTTTTCATATATAAAATCGATTTTGGGTTGAAAATGTAAGTGATCACATATGATCGTCCCTTTTCCATTTGGACCACTATTTACCGACTTATGGCCACTTTTATATTTTACTTTATTTTCATATATAAAATCGATTTTGGGTTGAAAATGTAAGTGATCACAGATGATCGTCATTTTTCCATTTGGACCACTATTTACCGACTTATGGCCACTTTTATGTTTTACTTCATTTTCATATATAAAATCTATTTTGGGTTGAAAATGTTAGTGATCACAGATGATCGTCCTTTTTCCATTTGGACCACTATTTACCGACTTATGGCCACTTTTATGTTTTACTTCATTTTCATATATAAAATCGATTTTGGGTTGAAAATGTTAGTGATCACAGATGATCGTCCTTTTTCCATTTGGACCACTATTTACCGACTTATGGCCACCTTTATGTTTTACTTCATTTTCATATATAAAATCGATTTTGGGTTGAAAATGTTAGTGATCACAGATGATCGTCCCTTTTCCATTTGGACCACTATTTACCGACTTATGGCCACTTTTGTGCTTTACTTCATTTTCATATATAAAATCTATTTTTTATATGAATGTATAAGAAAATATAAGTGATCACAGATGATCGTCCTTTTTCCATTTGGACCACTATTTACCGACTTATAGCCACTTTTGTGTTTTACTTCATTTTCATATATAAAATCGATTTTGGGTTGAAAATATAAGTGATCACAGATGATCGTCCTTTTTCCATTTGGACCACTATTTACCGACTTATAGCCACTTTTGTGTTTTACTTCATTTTCATATATAAAATCGATTTTGGGTTGAAAATGTAAGTGATCACAGATGATCGTCCCTTTTCCATTTGGACCACTACTTACCGACTTATGACCACTTTTATATTTTACTTTATTTTCATATATAAAATCGATTTTGGGTTGAAAATGTAAGTGATCACAGATGATCGTCCCTTTTCCATTTGGACCACTATTTACCGACTTATAGCCACTTTTGTGTTTTACTTCATTTTCATATATAAAAACGATTTTGGGTTGAAAATGCAACTGATCACAGATGATCGTCCTTTTTCCATTTGGACCACTATTTACCGACTTATGACCACTTTTATATTTTACTTCATTTTCATACATAAAATCGATTTTGGGTTGAAAATGTTAGTGATCACAGATGATCGTCCTTTTTCCATTTGGACCACTATTTACCGACTTATGGCCACTTTTATGTTTTACTTCATTTTCATATATAAAATCGATTTTGGGTTGAAAATGTTAGTGATCACAGATGATCGTCCTTTTTCCATTTGGACCACTATTTACCGACTTATAGCCACTTTTGTGTTTTACTTCATTTTCATATATAAAGTCGATTTTGGGTTGAAAATGTAAGTGATCACAGATGATCGTCCTTTTTCCATTTGGACCACTATTTACCGACTTATGGCCACTTTTATGTTTTACTTCATTTTCATATATAAAATCGATTTTGGGTTGAAAATATAAGTGATCACAGATGATCGTCCTTTTTCCATTTGGACCACTATTTACCGACTTATGGCCACTTTTATGTTTTACTTCATTTTCATATATAAAATCGATTTTGGGTTGAAAATGTAAGTGATCACAGATGATCGTCCCTTTTCCATTTGGACCACTATTTACCGACTTATGGCCACTTTTATATTTTACTTTTTTTTCATATATAAAATCGATTTTGGGTTGAAAATGTAAGTGATCACAGATGATCGTCCTTTTTCCATTTGGACCACTATTTACCGACTTATGGCCACCTTTATGTTTTACTTCATTTTCATATATAAAATCGATTTTGGGTTGAAAATGTTAGTGATCACAGATGATCGTCCTTTTTCCATTTGGACCACTATTTACCGACTTATGGCCACTTTTATGTTTTACTTCATTTTCATATATAAAATCGATTTTGGGTTGAAAATGTTAGTGATCACAGATGATCGTCCTTTTTCCATTTGGACCACTATTTACCGACTTATGGCCACCTTTATGTTTTACTTCATTTTCATATATAAAATCGATTTTGGGTTGAAAATGTTAGTGATCACAGATGATCGTCCCTTTTCCATTTGGACCACTATTTACCGACTTATGGCCACTTTTGTGCTTTACTTCATTTTCATATATAAAATCTATTTTTTATATGAAAGTATAAGTGATCACAGATGATCGTCCTTTTTCCATTTGGACCACTATTTACCGACTTATGGCCACTTTTATATTTTACTTTATTTTCATATATAAAATCGATTTTGGGTTGAAAATGTAAGTGATCACAGATGATCGTCCCTTTTCCATTTGGACCACTATTTACCGACTTATAGCCACTTTTGTGTTTTACTTCATTTTCATATATAAAATCGATTTTGGGCTGAAAATGTAAGTGATCACAGATGATCGTCCCTTTTCCATTTGGACCACTATTTACCGACTTATGGCCACTTTTATATTTTACTTTATTTTCATATATAAAATCGATTTTGGGTTGAAAATGTAAGTGATCACAGATGATCGTCATTTTTCCATTTGGACCACTATTTACCGACTTATGGCCACTTTTATGTTTTACTTCATTTTCATATATAAAATCTATTTTGGGTTGAAAATGTTAGTGATCACAGATGATCGTCCTTTTTCCATTTGGACCACTATTTACCGACTTATGGCCACTTTTATGTTTTACTTCATTTTCATATATAAAATCGATTTTGGGTTGAAAATGTTAGTGATCACAGATGATCGTCCTTTTTCCATTTGGACCACTATTTACCGACTTATGGCCACCTTTATGTTTTACTTCATTTTCATATATAAAATCGATTTTGGGTTGAAAATGTTAGTGATCACAGATGATCGTCCCTTTTCCATTTGGACCACTATTTACCGACTTATGGCCTTTTTTGTGCTTTACTTCATTTTCATATATAAAATCTATTTTTTATATGAAAGTATAAGAAAATATAAGTGATCACAGATGATCGTCCCTTTTCCATTTGGACCACTATTTACCGACTTATGGCCACTTTTATATTTTACTTTTTTTTCATATATAAAATCGATTTTGGGTTGAAAATGTAAGTGATCACAGATGATCGTCCTTTTTCCATTTGGACCACTATTTACCGACTTATGGCCACCTTTATGTTTTACTTCATTTTCATATATAAAATCGATTTTGGGTTGAAAATGTTAGTGATCACAGATGATCGTCCTTTTTCCATTTGGACCACTATTTACCGACTTATGGCCACTTTTATGTTTTACTTCATTTTCATATATAAAATCGATTTTGGGTTGAAAATGTTAGTGATCACAGATGATCGTCCTTTTTCCATTTGGACCACTATTTACCGACTTATGGCCACCTTTATGTTTTACTTCATTTTCATATATAAAATCGATTTTGGGTTGAAAATGTTAGTGATCACAGATGATCGTCCCTTTTCCATTTGGACCACTATTTACCGACTTATGGCCACTTTTGTGCTTTACTTCATTTTCATATATAAAATCTATTTTTTATATGAAAGTATAAGTGATCACAGATGATCGTCCTTTTTCCATTTGGACCACTATTTACCGACTTATGGCCACTTTTATATTTTACTTTATTTTCATATATAAAATCGATTTTGGGTTGAAAATGTAAGTGATCACAGATGATCGTCCCTTTTCCATTTGGACCACTATTTACCGACTTATAGCCACTTTTGTGTTTTACTTCATTTTCATATATAAAAACGATTTTGGGTTGAAAATGCAACTGGTCACAGATGATCGTCCTTTTTCCATTTGGACCACTATTTACCGACTTATGACCACTTTTATATTTTACTTCATTTTCATACATAAAATCGATTTTGGGTTGAAAATGTTAGTGATCACAGATGATCGTCCTTTTTCCATTTGGACCACTATTTACCGACTTATGGCCACTTTTATATTTTACTTCATTTTCATATATAAAATCGATTTTGGGTTGAAAATGTAAGTGATCACAGATGATCGTCCCTTTTCCATTTGGACCACTATTTACCGACTTATGGCCACTTTTGTGTTTTACTTCATTTTCATATATAAAATCTATTTTTTATATGAAAGTATAAGTGATCACAGATGATCGTCCTTTTTCCGTTTGGACCACTATTTACCGACTTATGGCCACTTTTATATTTTACTTTATTTTCATATATAAAATCGATTTTGGGTTGAAAATGTAAGTGATCACAGATGATCGTCCCTTTTCCATTTGGAGCACTATTTACCGACTTATGGCCACTTTTATATTTGACTTTATTTTCATATATAAAATCGATTTTGGGTTGAAAATGTAAGTGATCACAGATGATCGTCCCTTTTTAATTTGGACCACTATTTACCGACTTATAGCCACTTTTGTGTTTTACTTCATTTTCATATATAAAATCGATTTTGGGTTGAAAATGTAAGTGATCACAGATGATCGTCCCTTTTCCATTTGGACCACTATTTACCGACTTATGGCCACTTTTATATTTTACTTTATTTTCATATATAAAATCGATTTTGGGTTGAAAATGTAAGTGATCACAGATGATCGTCATTTTTCCATTTGGACCACTATTTACCGACTTATGGCCACTTTTATGTTTTACTTCATTTTCATATATAAAATCTATTTTGGGTTGAAAATGTTAGTGATCACAGATGATCGTCCTTTTTCCATTTGGACCACTATTTACCGACTTATGGCCACTTTTATGTTTTACTTCATTTTCATATATAAAATCGATTTTGGGTTGAAAATGTTAGTGATCACAGATGATCGTCCTTTTTCCATTTGGACCACTATTTACCGACTTATGGCCACCTTTATGTTTTACTTCATTTTCATATATAAAATCGATTTTGGGTTGAAAATGTTAGTGATCACAGATGATCGTCCCTTTTCCATTTGGACCACTATTTACCGACTTATGGCCACTTTTGTGCTTTACTTCATTTTCATATATAAAATCTATTTTTTATATGAATGTATAAGAAAATATAAGTGATCACAGATGATCGTCCTTTTTCCATTTGGACCACTATTTACCGACTTATAGCCACTTTTGTGTTTTACTTAATTTTCATATATAAAATCGATTTTGGGTTGAAAATATAAGTGATCACAGATGATCGTCCTTTTTCCATTTGGACCACTATTTACCGACTTATAGCCACTTTTGTGTTTTACTTCATTTTCATATATAAAATCGATTTTGGGTTGAAAATGTAAGTGATCACAGATGATCGTCCCTTTTCCATTTGGACCACTATTTACCGACTTATGGCCACTTTTATATTTTACTTTATTTTCATATATAAAATCGATTTTGGGTTGAAAATGTAAGTGATCACAGATGATCGTCCCTTTTCCATTTGGACCACTATTTACCGACTTATAGCCACTTTTGTGTTTTACTTCATTTTCATATATAAAAACGATTTTGGGTTGAAAATGCAACTGATCACAGATGATCGTCCTTTTTCCATTTGGACCACTATTTACCGACTTATGACCACTTTTATATTTTACTTCATTTTCATACATAAAATCGATTTTGGGTTGAAAATGTTAGTGATCACAGATGATCGTCCTTTTTCCATTTGGACCACTATTTACCGACTTATAGCCACTTTTGTGCTTTACTTCATTTTCATATATAAAATCGATTTTGGGTTGAAAATATAAGTGATCACAGATGATCGTCCTTTTTCCATTTGGACCACTATTTACCGACTTATGGCCACTTTTGTGCTTTACTTCATTTTCATATATAAAATCTATTTTTTATATGAATGTATAAGAAAATATAAGTGATCACAGATGATCGTCCTTTTTCCATTTGGACCACTATTTACCGACTTATAGCCACTTTTGTGTTTTACTTCATTTTCATATATAAAGTCGATTTTGGGTTGAAAATGTAAGTGATCACAGATGATCGTCCTTTTTCCATTTGGACCACTATTTACCGACTTATGGCCACTTTTATGTTTTACTTCATTTTCATATATAAAATCGATTTTGGGTTGAAAATATAAGTGATCACAGATGATCGTCCTTTTTCCATTTGGACCACTATTTACCGACTTATGGCCACTTTTATGTTTTACTTCATTTTCATATATAAAATCGATTTTGGGTTGAAAATGTAAGTGATCACAGATGATCGTCCCTTTTCCATTTGGACCACTATTTACCGACTTATGGCCACTTTTATATTTTACTTTTTTTTCATATATAAAATCGATTTTGGGTTGAAAATGTAAGTGATCACAGATGATCGTCCTTTTTCCATTTGGACCACTATTTACCGACTTATGGCCACCTTTATGTTTTACTTCATTTTCATATATAAAATCGATTTTGGGTTGAAAATGTTAGTGATCACAGATGATCGTCCTTTTTCCATTTGGACCACTATTTACCGACTTATGGCCACTTTTATGTTTTACTTCATTTTCATATATAAAATCGATTTTGGGTTGAAAATGTTAGTGATCACAGATGATCGTCCTTTTTCCATTTGGACCACTATTTACCGACTTATGGCCACCTTTATGTTTTACTTCATTTTCATATATAAAATCGATTTTGGGTTGAAAATGTTAGTGATCACAGATGATTGTCCCTTTTCCATTTGGACCACTATTTACCGACTTATGGCCACTTTTGTGCTTTACTTCATTTTCATATATAAAATCTATTTTTTATATGAAAGTATAAGTGATCACAGATGATCGTCCTTTTTCCATTTGGACCACTATTTACCGACTTATGGCCACTTTTATATTTTACTTTATTTTCATATATAAAATCGATTTTGGGTTGAAAATGTAAGTGATCACAGATGATCGTCCCTTTTCCATTTGGACCACTATTTACCGACTTATAGCCACTTTTGTGTTTTACTTCATTTTCATATATAAAAACGATTTTGGGTTGAAAATGCAACTGGTCACAGATGATCGTCCTTTTTCCATTTGGACCACTATTTACCGACTTATGACCACTTTTATATTTTACTTCATTTTCATACATAAAATCGATTTTGGGTTGAAAATGTTAGTGATCACAGATGATCGTCCTTTTTCCATTTGGACCACTATTTACCGACTTATGGCCACTTTTATATTTTACTTCATTTTCATATATAAAATCGATTTTGGGTTGAAAATGTAAGTGATCACAGATGATCGTCCCTTTTCCATTTGGACCACTATTTACCGACTTATGGCCACTTTTATATTTTACTTTATTTTCATATATAAAATCGATTTTGGGTTGAAAATGTAAGTGATCACAGATGATCGTCCTTTTTCCATTTGGACCACTATTTACCGACTTATGGCCACTTTTATGTTTTACTTCATTTTCATATATAAAATCGATTTTGGGTTCAAAATGTTAGTGATCACAGATGATCGTCCTTTTTCCATTTGGACCACTATTTACCGACTTATGGCCACCTTTATGTTTTACTTCATTTTCATATATAAAATCGATTTTGGGTTGAAAATGTTAGTGATCACAGATGATCGTCCCTTTTCCATTTGGACCACTATTTACCGACTTATGGCCACTTTTGTGTTTTACTTCATTTTCATATATAAAATCTATTTTTTATATGAAAGTATAAGTGATCACAGATGATCGTCCTTTTTACATTTGGACCACTATTTACCGACTTATGGCCACTTTTATATTTTACTTTATTTTCATATATAAAATCGATTTTGGGTTGAAAATGTAAGTGATCACAGATGATCGTCCCTTTTCCATTTGGACCACTATTTACCGACTTATGGCCACTTTTATATTTGACTTTATTTTCATATATAAAATCGATTTTGGGTTGAAAATGTAAGTGATCACAGATGATCGCCCTTTTTAATTTGGACCACTATTTACCGACTTATAGCCACTTTTATATTTTACTTTTTTTTCATATATAAAATCGATTTTGGGTTGAAAATGTAAGTGATCACATATGATCGTCCCTTTTCCATTTGGACCACTATTTACCGACTTATGGCCACTTTTATATTTTACTTTATTTTCATATATAAAATCGATTTTGGGTTGAAAATGTAAGTGATCACAGATGATCGTCATTTTTCCATTTGGACCACTATTTACCGACTTATGGCCACTTTTATGTTTTACTTCATTTTCATATATAAAATCTATTTTGGGTTGAAAATGTTAGTGATCACAGATGATCGTCCTTTTTCCATTTGGACCACTATTTACCGACTTATGGCCACTTTTATGTTTTACTTCATTTTCATATATAAAATCGATTTTGGGTTGAAAATGTTAGTGATCACAGATGATCGTCCTTTTTCCATTTGGACCACTATTTACCGACTTATGGCCACCTTTATGTTTTACTTCATTTTCATATATAAAATCGATTTTGGGTTGAAAATGTTAGTGATCACAGATGATCGTCCCTTTTCCATTTGGACCACTATTTACCGACTTATGGCCACTTTTGTGCTTTACTTCATTTTCATATATAAAATCTATTTTTTATATGAATGTATAAGAAAATATAAGTGATCACAGATGATCGTCCTTTTTCCATTTGGACCACTATTTACCGACTTATAGCCACTTTTGTGTTTTACTTCATTTTCATATATAAAATCGATTTTGGGTTGAAAATATAAGTGATCACAGATGATCGTCCTTTTTCCATTTGGACCACTATTTACCGACTTATAGCCACTTTTGTGTTTTACTTCATTTTCATATATAAAATCGATTTTGGGTTGAAAATGTAAGTGATCACAGATGATCGTCCCTTTTCCATTTGGACCACTATTTACCGACTTATGGCCACTTTTATATTTTACTTTATTTTCATATATAAAATCGATTTTGGGTTGAAAATGTAAGTGCTCACAGATGATCGTCCCTTTTCCATTTGGACCACTATTTACCGACTTATAGCCACTTTTGTGTTTTACTTCATTTTCATATATAAAAACGATTTTGGGTTGAAAATGCAACTGATCACAGATGATCGTCCTTTTTCCATTTGGACCACTATTTACCGACTTATGACCACTTTTATATTTTACTTCATTTTCATACATAAAATCGATTTTGGGTTGAAAATGTTAGTGATCACAGATGATCGTCCTTTTTCCATTTGGACCACTATTTACCGACTTATGGCCACTTTTATGTTTTACTTCATTTTCATATATAAAATCGATTTTGGGTTGAAAATGTTAGTGATCACAGATGATCGTCCTTTTTCCATTTGGACCACTATTTACCGACTTATAGCCACTTTTGTGTTTTACTTCATTTTCATATATAAAGTCGATTTTGGGTTGAAAATGTAAGTGATCACAGATGATCGTCCTTTTTCCATTTGGACCACTATTTACCGACTTATGGCCACTTTTATGTTTTACTTCATTTTCATATATAAAATCGATTTTGGGTTGAAAATATAAGTGATCACAGATGATCGTCCTTTTTCCATTTGGACCACTATTTACCGACTTATGGCCACTTTTATGTTTTACTTCATTTTCATATATAAAATCGATTTTGGGTTGAAAATGTAAGTGATCACAGATGATCGTCCCTTTTCCATTTGGACCACTATTTACCGACTTATGGCCACTTTTATATTTTACTTTTTTTTCATATATAAAATCGATTTTGGGTTGAAAATGTAAGTGATCACAGATGATCGTCCTTTTTCCATTTGGACCACTATTTACCGACTTATGGCCACCTTTATGTTTTACTTCATTTTCATATATAAAATCGATTTTGGGTTGAAAATGTTAGTGATCACAGATGATCGTCCTTTTTCCATTTGGACCACTATTTACCGACTTATGGCCACTTTTATGTTTTACTTCATTTTCATATATAAAATCGATTTTGGGTTGAAAATGTTAGTGATCACAGATGATCGTCCTTTTTCCATTTGGACCACTATTTACCGACTTATGGCCACCTTTATGTTTTACTTCATTTTCATATATAAAATCGATTTTGGGTTGAAAATGTTAGTGATCACAGATGATCGTCCCTTTTCCATTTGGACCACTATTTACCGACTTATGGCCACTTTTGTGCTTTACTTCATTTTCATATATAAAATCTATTTTTTATATGAAAGTATAAGTGATCACAGATGATCGTCCTTTTTCCATTTGGACCACTATTTACCGACTTATGGCCACTTTTATATTTTACTTTATTTTCATATATAAAATCGATTTTGGGTTGAAAATGTAAGTGATCACAGATGATCGTCCCTTTTCCATTTGGACCACTATTTACCGACTTATAGCCACTTTTGTGTTTTACTTCATTTTCATATATAAAATCGATTTTGGGCTGAAAATGTAAGTGATCACAGATGATCGTCCCTTTTCCATTTGGACCACTATTTACCGACTTATAGCCACTTTTGTGTTTTACTTCATTGTTAAACGGACACGGACAAGTAGGAAGAGAAAAAACAAACAGAAATAAAAAACACGACCTGATGGTTTGTGGTCTAAATAGGAACTGATTTATTTTCACAAATATTTTTCTTAAGTACTAATTATAAAATTCTTACAACTAAACTATACTAAACACATGTTGGAAATGTGTTTGTCTAAAACTATTTATATATTGTATTTACCCACACTTAACCTCAGTGTGAGGGAAAATACTTATGATCTTATATTTTACATACACACCTTGCTATCTGCTTGTGTGTGTATGTCAAAGATCGACCATTCTATGAAAATTAAAAGACCAGAGAAAAAAGTACAGTTTCACTAAACTGAACATTCTGCCGGCCTTGAAAGATCATACTCTTTCAAAAATAAGTACAAACATATTTAAATAACTACCCTACAAAAGAAGGTAAACAACATATGCAGCTAGCGGTTGGTTGACACGTTCTGCACAGGACTGTGTTTGATATTGTGATGAATGGTGACAAGTAATGACATCTTTTGGCACCTTTATATAATAATACAATTGAGTAGATTGGCTTGTTCTACTTTGTATGTTGATATATTTCTAAAGGTTACCCTCTCGTATTAATCCATATGAAAAGATTGGTTTGTTCTTCTATGTATGTGATTATCAGCAAATTGCAAAGGTTGCCTTTCATCTCAATCCATCTGAGAAGATTGGTTTGTTCTTCCGTGTATGCGATTAGAATTCAGCAACTCCTTCTTGCCTTTAAATAGAATGACTTGCAGATATTTCCATGGTTAGGTCATTGTATGCGTTTACCTTTGCATTTTACAATGTTGCCTAAGACCATGTAATACTTGGCCCTTTTGTACCTTCACCGCCTCTTAGCTTTATTGGCTTAAGCTTCTTCATCAACGATCAATGCATACTCGTTCCTGGATTTCCGCAACACTTCTTCAATTGGTCACATGTTTCCACCTTCGATGAGAGTCCCTGACTACTTTTATAACTATTTATTTTTCGAATACTTTAACATATTTATGGTTTCTAAATACTTTTATATAATGTAATATTTTTATATGATAATCAAGGATTTTAAATATACTTGTACATATTAACTCGTTTTTTATTTATTATTATTGCATTTTTGTAATGTTATGACAATTTTCATATAATTACTATAATTTTTTTATTTGTTATTTAAATTTCATTTAATTTTTTTTTTTCATTTTCATTTATTTTTTTTTTATTATTTTTATGTTTATAAAAACATATTTTTTTTTATTTATTTTTTGTTAGTTATAGATGGATTGTCCATCCTATTATCTTTTGCAGAATCAATTTTCGTTATAATTAGTGGGAAAAGGACGAACATTGTGGATTGACTTTTCAGTTTCCCCATTGCTTGTCCTTACGTCCACCATTCTGCATAATCCATCCGAACCCAATATAGTTCGGATGACCCTCCCCACCTCTAGCAAATGAGAGGAGTGTTTTCATCTTTTAGCAAAAAAGATTCTTCTATAAGAAGGTGTTCTGGCGTTAGACCATCAAAATCATTCGGATTATCGGACAGAATTTTATTTATTTTTCTTTTCGTTAGCGTTATTTAATTGTTCTTTATTTAGGACTCATATTATGCTCTTAACCTTTATCCCACATTTTAGGGAGGCCTTTATTAGAACATCTTGGTTATATGTGACCTTATATTTTTGAGGGTTTTCTTCTTGAAGGATTTACCACGTTTTGGCTTGCCTTCAAAGACTTTTTCCCTTTTTTCTCGAAGGATTTACCACGTTTTGGTTTGCCTTCAAAGACTTTTGACATGAACCTAGAGGATTTACCAGTCTATTATCACCCTTTGTGATATATTGGTGTGCCTCCAAAGTCTTCGTCTTACTTCTAGAGGATTTATTATTCCTTAATACGCCCTTGCAATATCATGGATTGCCTCTAGAAATACTGAATTTTGTAAAAAATTTAAATTTGACAATCTACTTATGGACGGTCTTTTCATTAATTTTACTTTAAAAATATATTATAACGCTAAGTTGCTCATCCTTTGATAGTAACTTTGAAAATTGTCTATTGCCCTCTCCAATCAATTTTGCTTTTTTGAAAATATTAAAAAAAATTTTATTTATTTCAACATGCTGCTCTTTTTTGCAGTATATCAAAATATAATTTATATGTTTTCTTCAAAATGGGAGTATAAAAGAGTTTCCTATATTTTTTATTCTGTAACTTCCTATTTTTCCAATATCTCGCTACATCGTAATAATTACTATAATTTTTATCATAACCAAAAATAATAAATGTGTTACCCACTGGTGATCAGCGATCGACCGAAGGTGTATGTTAGATCAACCAGTGAGTGTTTCAAATTCCTTACCACTGGTGGGGGGAATTTGAAATTTCACTGGTATCACGTCGGGGTCACCAAAATGTTAAACGGACACGGACAAGTAGGAAGAGAAAAAACAAACAGAAATAAAAAACACGACCTGATGGTTTGTGGTCTAAATAGGAACTGATTTATTTTCACAAATATTTTTCTTAAGTACTAATTATAAAATTCTTACAACTAAACTATACTAAACACATGTTGGAAATGTGTTTGTCTAAAACTATTTATATATTGTATTTACCCACACTTAACCTCAGTGTGAGGGAAAATACTTATGATCTTATATTTTACATACACACCTTGCTATCTGCTTGTGTGTGTATGTCAAAGATCGACCATTCTATGAAAATTAAAAGACCAGAGAAAAAAGTACAGTTTCACTAAACTGAACACTTCATTTTCATATATAAAAACGATTTTGGGTTGAAAATGCAACTGATCACAGATGATCGTCCTTTTTCCATTTGGACCACTATTTACCGACTTATGGCCACTTTTATGTTTTACTTCATTTTCATATATAAAATCTATTTTGGGTTGAAAATGTTAGTGATCACAGATGATCGTCCTTTTTCCATTTGGACCACTATTTACCGACTTATGGCCACTTTTATGTTTTACTTCATTTTCATATATAAAATCGATTTTGGGTTGAAAATGTTAGTGATCACAGATGATCGTCCTTTTTCCATTTGGACCACTATTTACCGACTTATGGCCACCTTTATGTTTTACTTCATTTTCATATATAAAATCGATTTTGGGTTGAAAATGTTAGTGATCACAGATGATCGTCCCTTTTCCATTTGGACCACTATTTACCGACTTATGGCCTTTTTTGTGCTTTACTTCATTTTCATATATAAAATCTATTTTTTATATGAAAGTATAAGAAAATATAAGTGATCACAGATGATCGTCCCTTTTCCATTTGGACCACTATTTACCGACTTATGGCCACTTTTATATTTTACTTTTTTTTTCATATATAAAATCGATTTTGGGTTGAAAATGTAAGTGATCACAGATGATCGTCCTTTTTCCATTTGGACCACTATTTACCGACTTATGGCCACCTTTATGTTTTACTTCATTTTCATATATAAAATCGATTTTGGGTTGAAAATGTTAGTGATCACAGATGATCGTCCTTTTTCCATTTGGACCACTATTTACCGACTTATGGCCACTTTTATGTTTTACTTCATTTTCATATATAAAATCGATTTTGGGTTGAAAATGTTAGTGATCACAGATGATCGTCCTTTTTCCATTTGGACCACTATTTACCGACTTATGGCCACCTTTATGTTTTACTTCATTTTCATATATAAAATCGATTTTGGGTTGAAAATGTTAGTGATCACAGATGATCGTCCCTTTTCCATTTGGACCACTATTTACCGACTTATGGCCACTTTTGTGCTTTACTTCATTTTCATATATAAAATCTATTTTTTATATGAAAGTATAAGTGATCACAGATGATCGTCCTTTTTCCATTTGGACCACTATTTACCGACTTATGGCCACTTTTATATTTTACTTTATTTTCATATATAAAATCGATTTTGGGTTGAAAATGTAAGTGATCACAGATGATCGTCCCTTTTCCATTTGGACCACTATTTACCGACTTATAGCCACTTTTGTGTTTTACTTCATTTTCATATATAAAAACGATTTTGGGTTGAAAATGCAACTGGTCACAGATGATCGTCCTTTTTCCATTTGGACCACTATTTACCGACTTATGACCACTTTTATATTTTACTTCATTTTCATACATAAAATCGATTTTGGGTTGAAAATGTTAGTGATCACAGATGATCGTCCTTTTTCCATTTGGACCACTATTTACCGACTTATGGCCACTTTTATATTTTACTTCATTTTCATATATAAAATCGATTTTGGGTTGAAAATGTAAGTGATCACAGATGATCGTCCCTTTTCCATTTGGACCACTATTTACCGACTTATGGCCACTTTTGTGTTTTACTTCATTTTCATATATAAAATCTATTTTTTATATGAAAGTATAAGTGATCACAGATGATCGTCCTTTTTCCGTTTGGACCACTATTTACCGACTTATGGCCACTTTTATATTTTACTTTATTTTCATATATAAAATCGATTTTGGGTTGAAAATGTAAGTGATCACAGATGATCGTCCCTTTTCCATTTGGAGCACTATTTACCGACTTATGGCCACTTTTATATTTGACTTTATTTTCATATATAAAATCGATTTTGGGTTGAAAATGTAAGTGATCACAGATGATCGTCCCTTTTTAATTTGGACCACTATTTACCGACTTATAGCCACTTTTGTGTTTTACTTCATTTTCATATATAAAATCGATTTTGGGTTGAAAATGTAAGTGATCACAGATGATCGTCCCTTTTCCATTTGGACCACTATTTACCGACTTATGGCCACTTTTATATTTTACTTTATTTTCATATATAAAATCGATTTTGGGTTGAAAATGTAAGTGATCACAGATGATCGTCATTTTTCCATTTGGACCACTATTTACCGACTTATGGCCACTTTTATGTTTTACTTCATTTTCATATATAAAATCTATTTTGGGTTGAAAATGTTAGTGATCACAGATGATCGTCCTTTTTCCATTTGGACCACTATTTACCGACTTATGGCCACTTTTATGTTTTACTTCATTTTCATATATAAAATCGATTTTGGGTTGAAAATGTTAGTGATCACAGATGATCGTCCTTTTTCCATTTGGACCACTATTTACCGACTTATGGCCACCTTTATGTTTTACTTCATTTTCATATATAAAATCGATTTTGGGTTGAAAATGTTAGTGATCACAGATGATCGTCCCTTTTCCATTTGGACCACTATTTACCGACTTATGGCCACTTTTGTGCTTTACTTCATTTTCATATATAAAATCTATTTTTTATATGAATGTATAAGAAAATATAAGTGATCACAGATGATCGTCCTTTTTCCATTTGGACCACTATTTACCGACTTATAGCCACTTTTGTGTTTTACTTAATTTTCATATATAAAATCGATTTTGGGTTGAAAATATAAGTGATCACAGATGATCGTCCTTTTTCCATTTGGACCACTATTTACCGACTTATAGCCACTTTTGTGTTTTACTTCATTTTCATATATAAAATCGATTTTGGGTTGAAAATGTAAGTGATCACAGATGATCGTCCCTTTTCCATTTGGACCACTATTTACCGACTTATGGCCACTTTTATATTTTACTTTATTTTCATATATAAAATCGATTTTGGGTTGAAAATGTAAGTGATCACAGATGATCGTCCCTTTTCCATTTGGACCACTATTTACCGACTTATAGCCACTTTTGTGTTTTACTTCATTTTCATATATAAAAACGATTTTGGGTTGAAAATGCAACTGATCACAGATGATCGTCCTTTTTCCATTTGGACCACTATTTACCGACTTATGACCACTTTTATATTTTACTTCATTTTCATACATAAAATCGATTTTGGGTTGAAAATGTTAGTGATCACAGATGATCGTCCTTTTTCCATTTGGACCACTATTTACCGACTTATAGCCACTTTTGTGCTTTACTTCATTTTCATATATAAAATCGATTTTGGGTTGAAAATATAAGTGATCACAGATGATCGTCCTTTTTCCATTTGGACCACTATTTACCGACTTATGGCCACTTTTGTGCTTTACTTCATTTTCATATATAAAATCTATTTTTTATATGAATGTATAAGAAAATATAAGTGATCACAGATGATCGTCCTTTTTCCATTTGGACCACTATTTACCGACTTATAGCCACTTTTGTGTTTTACTTCATTTTCATATATAAAATCGATTTTGGGTTGAAAATATAAGTGATCACAGATGATCGTCCTTTTTCCATTTGGACCACTATTTACCGACTTATGGCCACTTTTATGTTTTACTTCATTTTCATATATAAAATCGATTTTGGGTTGAAAATGTTAGTGATCACAGATGATCGTCCTTTTTCCATTTGGACCACTATTTACCGACTTATAGCCACTTTTGTGTTTTACTTCATTTTCATATATAAAATCGATTTTGGGTTGAAAATGTAAGTGATCACAGATGATCGTCCTTTTTCCATTTGGACCACTATTTACCGACTTATGGCCACTTTTATGTTTTACTTCATTTTCATATATAAAATCGATTTTGGGTTGAAAATATAAGTGATCACAGATGATCGTCCTTTTTCCATTTGGACCACTATTTACCGACTTATGGCCACTTTTATGTTTTACTTCATTTTCATATATAAAATCGATTTTGGGTTGAAAATGTAAGTGATCACAGATGATCGTCCCTTTTCCATTTGGACCACTATTTACCGACTTATGGCCACTTTTATATTTTACTTTTTTTTCATATATAAAATCGATTTTGGGTTGAAAATGTAAGTGATCACAGATGATCGTCCTTTTTCCATTTGGACCACTATTTACCGACTTATGGCCACTTTTATGTTTTACTTCATTTTCATATATAAAATCGATTTTGGGTTGAAAATGTTAGTGATCACAGATGATCGTCCTTTTTCCATTTGGACCACTATTTACCGACTTATGGCCACCTTTATGTTTTACTTCATTTTCATATATAAAATCGATTTTGGGTTGAAAATGTTAGTGATCACAGATGATCGTCCCTTTTCCATTTGGACCACTATTTACCGACTTATGGCCACTTTTGTGCTTTACTTCATTTTCATATATAAAATCTATTTTTTATATGAAAGTATAAGTGATCACAGATGATCGTCCTTTTTCCATTTGGACCACTATTTACCGACTTATGGCCACTTTTATATTTTACTTTATTTTCATATATAAAATCGATTTTGGGTTGAAAATGTAAGTGATCACAGATGATCGTCCCTTTTCCATTTGGACCACTATTTACCGACTTATAGCCACTTTTGTGTTTTACTTCATTTTCATATATAAAAACGATTTTGGGTTGAAAATGCAACTGGTCACAGATGATCGTCCTTTTTCCATTTGGACCACTATTTACCGACTTATGACCACTTTTATATTTTACTTCATTTTCATACATAAAATCGATTTTGGGTTGAAAATGTTAGTGATCACAGATGATCGTCCTTTTTCCATTTGGACCACTATTTACCGACTTATGGCCACTTTTATATTTTACTTCATTTTCATATATAAAATCGATTTTGGGTTGAAAATGTAAGTGATCACAGATGATCGTCCCTTTTCCATTTGGACCACTATTTACCGACTTATGGCCACTTTTATATTTTACTTTATTTTCATATATAAAATCGATTTTGGGTTGAAAATGTAAGTGATCACAGATGATCGTCCCTTTTCCATTTGGACCACTATTTACCGACTTATGGCCACTTTTGTGCTTTACTTCATTTTCATATATAAAATCTATTTTTTATATGAAAGTATAAGTGATCACAGATGATCGTCCCTTTTCCATTTGGACCACTATTTACCGACTTATGGCCACTTTTATTTTTTACTTCATTTTCATATATAAAATCGATTTTGAGTTGAAAATGTTAGTGATCACAGATGATCGTCCTTTTTCCATTTGGACCACTATTTACCGACTTATGGCCACTTTTATGTTTTACTTCATTTTCATATATAAAATCGATTTTGGGTTGAAAATGTAAGTTTTTTTTTTTTTTTTTTTCAATTTAATTTTTTATTTATTGTATCTTCATTACTTAATGAACTAACAACAAGTATTTCAAATCTTATATCTAATAATTATAATTAATTAGTCCAGCCAGTGCCGGACGAAAAATAGTTTATTGATTGTTGCTTTTATTAAATAGGCATTCTTCCTTCTAGTCTTAGGTCAGCTGTGTCCCTCCTTCTTAATCGAGTGTGGCCACGGTTATTCAATATGTTGCGGGCCAGTGGGTTTGGGTGAATTTCAAGTTTTTTTAAATATCTTTCCACATTTTTCGTGATCTCAGTTTTTACAAGGGGCACGTTTAGATCTTTGTGTATATTCGCGTTTTTGATATACCAGGGGGCATCTGTAATCATTCTTAAAAACTTGTTTTGGCGTCTTTGGATCTTTTCTACATTTGACGCTGAGGCCGTGCCCCATAGCTGTATGCCATAACACCATATCGGTTTTATGATCATGTTATAAAGTAGAAGTTTGCAATCTAGACTAAGCGTAGAGTTTCTGCCAATGAGCCAATTAATTTGAATTGATTTCAATTTCATTTGAGTCAATTTTGCATCTATATGACTTTTCCATGTAAGACGACGATCGAGATGTATTCCGAGGTATTTAACTTCCGATTGTTGGATTATTGTTTGGTTATTGATATGAATGGGGGGGCATGATTCTCTACGTAATGTAAATGTTATATGTGTACATTTTTGCTCGTTGACTTTAATTTTCCATTGTTTTAACCATTTTTCTAATTCAAATATGTGATTTTGTAAGTAACGAGACGCTTCTTCAGGGTTTTCATGAATGCTTAGAATAGCAGTATCATCTGCAAATGTTGATGTATGCGTGCGATTGTTAGTTGGCATATCAGACGAATATATCAAATATAAAAAGGGTCCCAGGATACTGCCTTGGGGAACTCCAGCTTCAATGGGTTGGGGACTACTTAAAAAGTCTCCTTCTTTAACCTTAAATGTTCGACCAGTTAAATAGCTTTTCAATAGCTTATGTGTGTTTGCGGGTAAATTTTGACTCAGTTTGTATATTAAACCATCATGCCATACTTTATCAAACGCTTGAGAAATGTCGATAAAGAGAGCGGAACAATATTTCTTTTCCTCAAACGCTTTTCTTACAATATTTACAAGTCTATGGGTTTGTTCGATAGTACTGTGTTTTCTTCTAAATCCAAATTGATGATTCGGAATACAATTGTTTTCAATTAACATCGGGTACAGCTTGTTCATGAGTATCTTCTCAAATAGCTTTGATATATTAGACAATAGGCTGATTGGTCTATATGATTCTACTTTTGTGTGATCTTTTCCCGGCTTAGGTATCATGGTAACCAGTGAAACCTTCCATTCTGGAGGATAATATTCAAGGCGTAATATAGCATTAAAAATAAAAAGAATTATTTTTATTGCTATCCGGGGTAGCTCCATAAGCATCTTGTTACTGATTTTGTCAATACCAGGTGCTTTCTTGGAGTTTAAATCAACAATAGCCTTTTCGATCTCTCGAATCTCAAAACGTAGGGGTACGGCTGCTCCAAAATGGGGTACAACAGGTGGCAACTCAATAGTTTCATTTGATGTGTTCGGGGTAAATACTTGCTTCAAATGATTAACAAACAGATTCCCTTTTTCAGTATCATTTCTTGCCCAACCGCCACTTGAATTTCGCAAGGGGGGCTTACATATGACAGGTCTTTTAAGACTTTTTGTGGCTCGCCATAATGAGTAATCCGATTGCGGGGTTGCGTCCAGGCTTTCTAGATATTTATTCAATGATTCCATTTTTCGAAATTCCAAGACCTTTTTAAGTCTTTTTATACAATCTTTAAGCTTCGATTTGAGTTGGGGGGATCTGTGCAATTGCCACTCTCTTCGAACTCTTCTTTTTCATTTAAGAGCCGTTCGACATCTGCAGAATAAATTCTATTATATCTGATTTGTCGGGGGGTTTGGGTAGCATGTTGAGCAGCCAGTTTGAGATTTTTATCGAAATTGATAAGAGAGTGATCGATGTTTTCTGGTGTTCTTAGCGGTATGTTTTCCGAGCAATGTGTACTAAGGTATTTTTTATATTTGAGCCAATTAATTCTTGTGCCTGTCATCGCTAAATTACCAGTCGGGGATACAATTTCTCGGGGGCTCAATAAAGTAACAATAGTGGGTGAGTGATCTGAAGATAGTTCCAGCGAGGATTCAACTTGAATCATTTCTCCAGGGATATTTTTCATCACGCTAAAATCAATAACATCCGGTATTTTTCGCGGGTCAGTAGGCCAGTAAGTAGGTTGGCCGCTCGAAATCACATTCAAACCCATTTTAGAAATTGTATCAAACAAAACACGACCTTTAGGGGTAATCAGTCGTGATCCCCAGAATGTGTGCTTAGCATTATAATCGCCAGCTGCCAGGAAACGGGGGCCTAGTGATTTAAAAAATCTATTATATTGACTTTCTGTAATTGAAAATCTAGGGGGTGAGTATATCGATGAAATCACTAAGTTTCGATGAAAATCTTCAAGACAGATAGTAGTAGCTTGAAGATAATCTTCGCAAAGATCACACATTAAGTAGTGTTTGATTCGAGCTTTTATTAAAATTGCCGAGCCTCCGCATGATCTACCTCTGGGATCTTTGGTATCATATATTACATATCCATTTATTCGAAATGAACTTCTGGACGTCAAATGAGTTTCAGAAACCAACATTACATCAATTTGTTGGTTTCTTAAAAAATATTCGAGTTCGTTTTTGTGTTGGCGTATGCCGTTTGCATTCCAGAAACATATTTTCAAACAGTTCATGGCTTATTTAGGATAGCTTGTAATAACACAGATTGCATTTTAAGCATTTCCTGCATCATATTACTCATAGAGTTGGTAAAATTGTTAACCGATTTCACTAGGGTCTCTATTGTAGCTTCCAGTCGACTAAAATTAGAAGTGGGATGTTGGTCTGCAAATTCCACATTGATATTACGGTTATTTTCACTTCCTAATGGTGGGTTTTGAGCAAAAGTTTGATTTGTTCTTAGAACACTAGCGTATGAACCTTTATTATTCATGGTTTGCGAGATTTGGGGGTAATGGGTATCAACTAGGTTCTTTGATTGCACAGGATAAATACTAGGTTTCTGTGTTAATGTTTTCTTAACTATGGAATATACTGGGCATCCTCTGTAATTTGCTGTGTGATTTCCGCCACAATTGCTGCATTTTTTTACTTTTGAGTCGGTTTTGGATTTATCGCATTGGGTAGAACCGTGCAATTCTCCACACACCACGCAAACGGGAGGTAATTTGCAATATGCCCTAGTATGACCATATTCTTGACAATTTAAACACTGGACGGGTCCCGATCTCTTATGTGGCTCTTCTATCGTAATTTTACGATGCAATAAATATTTTAAATTGTAAATTGGGTGTGTTTCATTTTTCTTGAGATTAACATCACCTGGTTCTAGTTCAACTCTAAACAGTGGTTGGGGAATTTTCTCGCGATTTCTAATGTTGACTACATTTTTTATTTTAAACCTGTTATGTTCCAAAGCAGCCTTTATATCCTCAGGATCTACACAAGAGTCAATACCCTTAATAACAATTTGGAGGCCTTTGCTACTCTTCAACTGGTATGTGTAAAAACTTTTCTTATTGTTTTCAAATTCGGTAACGACTTTACGGAAATCATTTTCATGATTTACCTGTATCTTAGTCTCGCTTATGTTACCTCGCTTAAAAGGTACAACGTAAAAAGAATTTTCTCCGACCAATGATATCAAATTCTTAATTAGAGCATTCGAATTTTGCTCTCTCAAATAAATAGGAGGGGGTTTGTACAACTTGGGTAATGTTGGGGGGTCATCTGCTTCATCTTGCAAAATAGAAAATCTGTTTTCAGTAGTTTTCCTATCAATTTCCCTATCTTTAGGTACTTTTGCGGTTGATGCAACTTTTGAGGATTTTGGGCTGCGTCCTCGTTTCAGTACGGTAATGTACCTATCAATTCCCACTTGGATTTGTGGTTTTTGTGCACTATTTATGGGCTGAACATTTTTAGGTATTGCTCCCATTCTTTGGTCAATTGGGTTCGTACTTACTGCGTATGTTTTCAATTTAGGGGGTGAATTACTAGGCATACTTTCAGGCGCTGCCAAAAATTTGCTCTTGGTTACCATACTTTTATCAACAGCTGTCAATGAAGAATTTTCTTTTGTTGTACAAATACTATTCGTAAACAAAGCTGGGGACAATGAACGAGCGCGATCAATCGGTTTGGCGGTCAAATACAAGCTGTCACCAACTCTTGTATTTGTGTTTTCTTTTGAATTTTCTTCCACATTCACAAACACATAAGCATTTCTGCCGTTTAAGCTAAGCCTGCGCTCACTATGATTATCACTTGAGAAACTCATAAAGAGTATTCTCTGTTTATTTATTTGCAAGTGATGTAAGTGATCACAGATGATTGTCCTTTTTCCATTTGGACCACTATTTACCGACTTATAGCCACTTTTGTGTTTTACTTCACTTTCATATATAAAATCGATTTTTTCCGACCCTATAAAGTATATATATTCTGAATCCTTATAGATAGCTGAGTCGATTTAGCCATGTCCGTCCGTCTGTCTGTCTGTTGAAATCAATTTTCTGAAGACCCCAGATATCTTCGGGATCCAAATCCTCAATAATTCTGTCAGACATGCTTTCGAAAAGTTTCGTATTTTAAATCAGCAAAATCTGACCATAAATAACGGAATAAATATTTTTGTATGTATATCTCGATTACTAAGTCATAAATATAGACAATATGGATATCTAATGATAGATATTTCAAAATTCATTGCAACGATGTATATAATGCTATACAAAGTTGGACCTACAATGGGTCAAAATCGGGAAAAATATTTTTTAACCCGAATTTTTTTTACAGAAAACATTATTTTGTCATAAATTTTTTTCACTAATAAATTAAAAAAAATTTTTAAAAAAATTGGAAAAAACTTTTAAAAAACAATTTGAAAAAAAATATTAAAAAATTTTTTTTTTTTAATTTTATTTTAAAGTATAATTTGGTGAAGGGTATATAAGATTCGGCACAGCTCTCTTACTTGTTTTTTTTTAAATATAGCGAAAAAAATTTTTTTACTGTACTGTAGAAACTAAACAATTTTGTAGTTAACATTTTTTGGAAAATATTGCTACTTTAACTTAAAACTCCAAACTTTAAATAATCGAAAAAGTGCAAAATAAGAACCACCTTAATATACATGTATGTATGTACACAGTCTTACAAAAGTTTACATACGTTTCCGGTTTTGACCCATTGTAGGTCCATTGTAGGTCCAACTATGGTATGATATACGTCGTTGCAAAGGTCTTTGAAATATCTATCATTAGATATCCATATTGTCTATATTGATGACTTAGTAATCCAGATATAGGTCAAAAACAGGTCGAAAATCGAGGTAGTCCTTATATCTCAGCCATTTGTGGACCGATTTTCTCGATTTTAAATAGCAACCGAGCCGGAAGAATTCCGGAGATATGGATGTATGAATCGTGCATGTAAGTTGTTTGGGGACAGACGGACATTGCTTAATCGACTCCGCTATCTATAAGGATCCAGAATATATATACTCGGAAAATTATTTTGTGGAAATTACAAACGCAATGACAAACTTATATATACCCTTCTCACAAAGGTCAAGGGTATAAAAGGTCCTGCATTTTATAGAACAAAGCCTTACTTCAAAATTAGATACTCTGTTATATTGTGACGAAACATACGAACTGTATGTCATCGAGCCTCTAAAACAATGTCTACTTAACATTGCTGTTGTAATGTGTGATAACTTGAGTTAATTTGTTGTTAACATGTGCAATGCAGAATAAAGTTTGATTGTCGAAACAAGTCGGTTTTAGTGACATACATAAAAAAAAACAAAAAAAAAACTTTAACAAATAGAGGAGATAAAAGCAATATATAATATTTTTGTCGATCACGCCTATTTTCGAGTGGGCGGGTATTGAAAGTTGTAAATATTTTTGCGCCTATATCTCGAATACTATGGGATGACTAAGAATTAAGAATACCTTTCTAAAGATTTATAAAAATTCCGGGAAAACAGTTGTTTGACCCGATTTTTTTTTTTCAAATCTGAAAAATCGAAAAATTAAGTTATTTCAGTTTATGGATGTTAATAGCAAAGACATCATGCTTTAACTTGTATCTGTAAGAGTTCAAATCACTGAACTCTAATATGTGAATCTTATATAACTTTCACCAAATTAAGCTTTAAGATAAATAAGGAGTGAGATCGTAAAACTCTTAACACACGTTTTTCATTAAAACTTTTAACCCAAGTATTATTTGATTTTTTTTATTTTATCAAGTTACATGTAAAACATGTCAGTTAATATGTTTAATGCCAATTATATTCATTTGTTGTTAATCTGATTAAAATGAGTGATCAGAAAAAAGTGCATACTAAAATTATTAAATATTTTCAACAAAACCCAACTTGGTCCTACAAAAAGTTGGCCAAATTCAAAGGTCTGCCGTCAAACTGTTTCCAATGTTATTAAACAGTACCGGGAGAACTTGTCATTTGATAGAAAACCTGGTTCAGGTAGAAGGAATGGTCCACATGATGAGTCTAAAGCCAAAAATATAGAAAGCATTTTCAAAAGAGCTCCCAACACATTCGGTAGGAAAGCAGCCCGGTTAGCTCAGTGCTCGGACTATTTGTTGCGAAAAGTTGAAGCTAATGCAGGTTTAAAAACATACAAGGCTCAAAAAATACCTAACAGGAACGCTGTTAAAAATTTAGAGGCCAAAAACAGAGCACGGAAATTGAAATTTTATAAAAAAATATTCTTGCTGCATAATGGATGACGAAACGTATGTTCTGGCAGATTTTTCGCAACTTCCTGGTCAAAATTTGTATGTTGCTGATGCTCGAGGGAATGTTGAAGAAAAGTTGAGGACCCAAAAGCAGACAAAGTTTCCCAAGAAGTTCATGGTATGGCAAGCAACATGCAGTTGCGGCAAAAAAAAAGGCAATCATTGTTACAACGGGCTCTATAAATACCGAAATTTACATCAAGGAATGTTTACAAAAAAGGCTGCTTCCATTCATAAGACTTCATAATGTGTCCACTTATTTTTGCCCCGACTTGGCATCCTGTAACAGTAATGTGGTATTTGTACCAAGAGAAGCAAATCCTCCAAACTGCCCGGAGCTAAGGCCAGTGGAGAGATATTGGGTTCTTGTTAAAAGAGAATTGAAGAGCACAAAAAAGGTGTCCAAAAGTGTGGTAGATTTTAAACGGAGATGGACTACTTGTTCGAGCAAAGTGACAGAAATCACTATAAAAACCATAATGGAAGGGTTTCCGAAAAAGGTTCAAAATTTCATCACTAGTGATTAAAACTATAAAAATATTTTTTTTTTTTATAGATTGTAATAATAATTTCAATCAAATAAAAATTAAAACTTTAAGTTTAGTGGTTCCGTTTTTATTAACATATATGTATGTTAAGAATTTTTCGATCTCACTCCTTATTCCTATTAAAAACTATTTTTGGTGAAAACACAAAATTGTTGAAGAAAAATGTTGGTGAAAAAAAATTATTGAAAACAAATGTATTTTTTGGTTATACGATCTTGTATCTCAGTCATTTTTGTTTGCCGATTTTCTCGATTTAAAATAGAATCCTAAGTTGGACTATAGTGGATATATTGATGTATCAAACATGTATGAAAGTTATTTGGGGGATTCGGAAACTTGATTTCAATAGACAGATGGACAGACATACATGGCTATATCGACTCCTCTATCTATAACGATCCTTTCAGGAGACGTAAATGGAGGATGTAAAAATTACAAATGGAATGACAAACTTACCACTTATGGTGAAGGGTATAAAAATAAAACTATAATTTGATACCAAATAACACTGGTTACAAGCTGTACAAAGTTTTCCTAACCCTCAACTTGTATTCTAACAGGGTGATCACAAATTTAATTTTCTTAAATCCAATGTCCTCCTTTTCGCTTCGTTCATACATAATTTTGCTATCGAACCAGTAGTTTAGAAAATCCCACTGTGCGCTGATATAAATATTTTCGCTTAAAGTTGTTTACGAAAAACCCCTATTTTTTGTCTGATTTACGCCAAGAACGTAGAATTTAACTGAAAGTTTTAAAAATTGTTTATGTATTTAAAATCTAAGCTCTTAGTTGAGTATCATTTGTTACGTTAATATTTAATAGTGTTTTCAGGATTGGATAAGAAATTGCAAAATTCGCATTTTTCAGTTGTAAACCAGCATTTTTTATTACAGCTAAACTAAACAATTTTGTAGTTAAAATTTTTTGGAAAATATAGCTACTTTAACTTAAAACTCGAAACTTCAAATAATCGAAAAATTGCAAAATAAGACCCACCTTAATTTACAGTATCGGCCATAACTAAAGCACCCCCTCAATGGATTTTTTCATATCATAATTTTTAAGTTAAAAAACGTTTTTTTATGATGTATTTTGTATATATTTTATTAAGTTATATTGTTAATGTTCATATAATGTTCATTTGGTAAAAGATAATTTTATGAACAATTAATTTAAAATGATAAAACATACAAAAACACAAAACGCGGCGGACAAAACAAAAGCACCTCCTTATAAGATGTTTAAAAATTTGACTATACTACTGCATATTTGCAATGTCAGTTAACGGGACGACCAGAAAAAAAGACGTTTATACCAGCTTAGAACAAGAAAGCTAGACTGGAGTTTTCCAAAGCCCACATCGACTGGAGTGTCCAAAAATGGAATACAGTACTGTTCTCTGACGAATCCAAATACAAATTAAAAAGTTCCGATGGAAAAATGCGTGTACGCAGACGAAAAGGAGAAAGACTGAATCCTAAGTATTGCAAAGGAACAACTAAACAATGTAATGGTCTGGGGTTGCTTTTTTGGTCAAGGAATTGGGCCAATTCATAAAGTTAATGGTATTATGGATCAGTTCATGTACCGTGATATACTGAAAGATGTAATGTTGCCTTATGCCAGTGAAGAGATATCACTTAAAGGGAGGATCCAACAGGATAACGATCCTAAGCACACCTCCAAAGTTTGTAAGACTTGGCTACAGAGCAATAAGATTCAAGTTCTTCATTGGCCTGCTCAATCTCCCGATCTCAATCCTATTGAAAACTTGTGGGAGATTGTTAATAAAAAATAAATCGAAAAAATTTTCAAGCCATTATTATAGAATGGGAAGGAATATAGCAAGACACCATAGAAAACTTAATATCTTAAAAAAAATTTTTATATAAAATCCATGAGGGGGTGCTTTAGTTTTGTCCGTTTTATTTTTTAGCTTTAAATAGTTTTTGATTTAAAATTACCTCTTATAGAAAGATTAACTTTAAAAGTATTTGTTTATCAATAATAAATATATTAACAATTGAAAATAATACATAATAGAAACTTAAAACTTTGTTTGTATAACAAAAAAAATATAATAAAAAAAAAAATTCACTGAGGGGGTGCTTTAGTTATGGCCGATACTGTACATGTATGTATGTATGTTCATGGGAGTCATTCAAGATATCGCACTCGTCCAACAACACTGTATTAACTGAAAATTTGTTTATTTTATCATTTTTTTGTAAACAATACATAACACTATCTGCACACAATGAACAAATAAAATATATATGCCGCGGAATACAAGAATTGATGGATGTTCTTAATATTGCCGAATTTTCGTTAAAGAAAACTCTCTTAAGCATTAAGAACACAGTTTTTTGTCTCTCCTGAACACTTAAAAGTTTTTGAGTTAATACCGTATTGTTGAACGAGTGCGATTTAAGTGGAAGATAAGTTTGTGTGTGAATGTTTTAGTGAATGGATGGGTGTCAAAGATGGATATGCCAAAGGCAGTTTAATTTCATTTACAAGTACTTGTTTTATACTACACAGCTTACACAAAGTCATATGTACATTCATATCTATGTGTAAATATGCCTACCTACATATACATATGCATAAGTTTATGTATAAATAGCAAAAGAGTGCCATCATAATGTAATACAAACATCGATTTATTTTATGTCAATGCTTAAATAGATACGAGTACATACATGCTTATGCATGTTACAGACTCATATTTATTTGTATGTACATATATACATATATTTATAAATATGTATGTACATATTTAGAAGCATTTACTTAATAGTTAGCAACCACTTAAAAACTAATCAAAAAACAATCGATAAAACTTGTATTCAATTTGGCACAAGCTAAGTAAAATATTACAATATTGCAATACAGCAATGTTTATGTTATATCTTTGATAGATTTGTAAATATATTTTAAATACAGACTTTCTAAACAAATTTATAACATGCCAGGAGCGATTAATAACTTTGTTATAAAATGATGTTGACCTTAATTATACAAGCAGAGTACAAACATAGTTCGACATGTTCTTTGTAACAATATATTGTTGTCGCGTACATATAATTGTTATTCTAATGTAATTTTAACAATATTTATTATAAATATGAGTATGGTTCACCGAAATTAATATGTAAACGTCTTATATTATGTACAAACATTTAAATGTTAAGTTTCTATATATGAGGCCCCCTTTCTCCTTCCCTTTTTTTAATTTTCATGAATGATTTACTAATAATCACTTCAAATCCCATTTTTTTCTTTCGCGGATGAGAGTAATCTAGACCTTATAACAATCTCCAGATGGGATGAATTGAACCGGATTAATTTCAACGCACTCAAAACTCAATGCTGCCTTGAAATTTCACCACAATCATTTCTTTGTGTGGGTAACGCAACTGTTGGAGTTTCAGATAACCTTATGATTCTAGGTTCGAGAATACAGAGAATACGTTGGAATCGTCATAAGTATATTCGATGTTGCGAAGGAAACGTTTAGGTGCTTGGGTTTCTTGAGACGGTGTCGGATATATTTCTCCCCTTCCGACCTTCTTCATATATACACTAGCTTCATTCGTCCGAAAATGGAACATAATTTCCACATATGGGCCGGAGCTGCAAGGTTAAGTCTAGAGTTGCTGGACCGGGTTGAAAGAAGGGCGGTTGATCTTATCCAGTTTATTGATACTTTGGAACATCGTCGGAATATGCATGAATCTACATGCATGTTTTCCGATCATAAAGTGAAATTTAATTGAAAATGTATCAATAAAATTGTGTCTAATTTTGTGGATAATCTATCTATTAAACAATGGCTATCCCTCTAACTTTTTTTGGCAACCACGCGAGGAGACTTGGCTTGCTCTACAACGACTTCTGCAGAAGTTGTCAAAACGAGGAGAAGGATGAGACAATTTTTCATCTTCTTTGTCACTGTCCGGCATTGGAAAATCTACGCTTAAGGTTTCTGGGACATCGTTCCCTAACTTGTCTCTCTGAGCTCTCGAATTTGAGGCTTGCCTTTGTAAGGAACAGTAATTGGGTAACCAGACCAAATATGGGGATCTCCATGGAGTGACCAAATAATAATCTACTCTCCTTTCTCTTTCTCTCTCATATCTCTTCTCTCACTCTTCAATATTAACCAAATCTTGACTGTCCCCTTCTCTTTTTTCATATCTATTCTGTCCCTCTCATTTTGCCTCCATACTTTCAGGTAACACAAAGGGACCTATTGCCTGGACCCACGTGAGCTGCTCTTCTTCTTCACTTTGCGGCTGCCTGGAAACCTAACCTATATACGACTGTATATACGACGGATTATCCTTGTAAAACTTTTTAAAATCGATTTATGATACCTAAAAAAGTCCTCCCGGAATATGAATTTAGACCCCAAAAATATTACATGTTACTATAAATCGCAAGATGGGTCTCAAAAATTACTATATACAGATAGATCCCATATAAGCTCTACTTCTACTTCGTCGTGGTCGTCATTTATGTGCGGTATCAGAATATCAAAAATGGATTAAATTAGCTTAAGCAAGTTCAGTGAGCTGTGTATGGTATCGAGAATTTCTTACATTTTGGTTCAACATTTTTATTTCTTCTACTTAACCGATGATTTTGCTGAATTTCAATACATAACTTCTTAGTAGAATAATAAACATTATACATGAATATCATTAATTTTGGTTATGTATTTTGGATGTGAGCGTGTTTTATACAAACAGAAAGAAAAACAAGTAAGAGAGCTATATTGTGCCGAATCTTATATACCCTTCACCAAATTATACTTAAAAAATAATATTAAAAAATTTTTTTTTTTTAATTTTAAACAAATTTTTTTTTTCGAAATTGTTTTTTAAAAAATTTTTTTTTAATTTAAAATTTTTTTTTTTTTTTTTATTTATTAGTGAAAAAAATGTATGACAAAAAAATGTTTTTTGTGAAAAAAAATTCGAGTTAAAAATTTTTTTCCCGATTTTGACCCATTGTAGGTCCAACTAACTATATATTGCCTTATATACATCGTTGCAATGGACTTTTAAATATCTATCATTAGATATACATATTATCTATATTTATGACTTAGTAATCGAGATATAGATCAAAAATAGACCAAAAACAGAGGTTGTCTCGGATTTTTGCTCATATCTCCGTTATTTATGGACGGATTTTGCTGATTTTTAATAGAAAACTTCTCGAAAGCATGTCTGACAGAATTATTGAAGATTTGGATCCCGAAGATATCTGGTGTCTTCAGAAAATTGACTTCAACAGACAGACAGATGGACATGGCTAAATCGACTCCGCTATCTATAAGGATCCAGAATATAGATACTTTATAGGGTCGGAAAATTATATTGTGGAAATTACAAAAGGAATGGCAAACTTCTCACGAAGGTGAAGGGTATAATGATCAGCTAAATCGATTTAAAATTTCATAAGTACCAGAAATGTACTATATATGTATAAATTGTGGAGTCTTAGATAAATACTTTTTAAAATGTTACATGAACTAAATGCAAATGTAAATTTAAACACACTTTAAGCATTCTAAAAAAAAACAATTTATGTATGAATAAAACACTTAGTTTTCTCATCATTTCACTCACTGCAACAAAAAAAAACTGCTACATTTTATTGTATTACACTTTAAATCCCATAGAGTATTAAAGAAAAGAAAACAAATTGACCCAGTAGGCTGTGAAATAAAATTTATATTTGCTTTTATACTCCAGAGGAACAATAAAATACCATGACACTTGAGAAAAATATGAGGGAAAAAAAGAACTTAATAAATAAATAAGAAAAAAAAAATGTGATACAAAAACAAAAAGAGTGATAAGATATGATGCAACAAATGAGAGTGTTGCAAGCTTTATATATGTACACACCCCACCATTACTAATGGAATTTACAGAACAGGACAAAAATATATATAAAATAAAAAAAAAGTAAAAATAAACCAGGAAAGAGCAGAGTAATGCACATGAAATGCAATTTTCATAAATGGATAGCATATGTTTAGAAGTGCAAGTATGTACGTATGCATGTATGTATGTGAGTGGATGTTTTGAAGAGAGTGGGTGAGTGAGTGAGTATGTAAATAAGTGAATGAGTTAGTGAGTTTATAATAAAATCTATGTTATCCTGCCAAGAACAAACACTCTTAAAGTGACTTGAGCTTTAAGTGACGTTTTAAGTACCGCCAACTCTACTCTACTGCCATTTGCAAAAATTCACCTACATTTCTCTCCCCTTTCCCTTACTCTAGGGTTTTTGCTTTTTAGCATACAACAAATAAATAAACAAACAAACAAAAATAATATAAAATTCATCATCTATGTCACTGTACTGCCAGTCATTTAGAATAGAAAATAAAAACTTACTCCTACACTTTATTTGCCATCAACATTATTCAGCTGTTGATGGTGGTGGAGGTGTTGAGCACGTTGAGGCAGTTAGTGTTTGTAGGGATTCATGGTAAAATAAATATGTGAAATGAAAGTGAAGGTGCAAATATGTGTTTTTAGGTCATCACTAGGTACTCATATAATGAAAATTGTGGTAAAACAACGGCAGCAGCATCAGCTGCAACATACACAAAAAAAAAAAAAACTGTGAAACAGTTACTGAAAAAAACAACTGAATACAATTCAGAAATTATCAACATCCTTGTGGCATGATAAAGAAGCAAACAAAACAGGAATACGGATGCAGGAGTCGAGCAGCAAAGAGGAAGACAGTATTTTATACTGAAAATCTACAAAACAATTTTGAAATGAAATGTATATAGTACAAGTGCTGGAAGGTAGAAAAATTCATTGAAAGAAGAGAAGCCTATATTCTACCAGGCTTCTCTGTATGTGTGTGTATGTGTGCCACATGATGGCATGATGATAAAGTGAAAAGTAATGCTTGCTGTTGTTGTTGTTTTTTCTTTCATATGAAAAGCCACTTGAAATTGTTGCAACAAACATTGTAACAAAAACGGAAGGATGCTAACAACTCGGTAGCGGTAGCTGCTCAGTTACTTACTTACGAGCTAAAGAACAAAAAATTATTTACAAAAAAAAAAAACAGCAACAATAAACAAAATAATACTCATACTTGTATATTGCATTTGTAGGTCTTTTGTTTCCACATTTGGCATCACATGTAATTAAATCGCAATCAAAAAAAGAGAAAAATATAAATATTCCAACAAAAAAGGCACAACTCTTGTAATAATTTTTGCACAATTTGTGTTATTACCGACCAGTGACATCGACATCCCAAACCCCACAAAAAAAAACTAAAAACATTAAATTCATACAGTGGTAACAAAGAAATATAATTTTCTCAGATAATTAGAACAATTATTAAAAACTATTAAAACTCAATAACTATGTAGATAACATTCTGATCGAGCCGAAGGAGCTCAAACACGCGAGATATTTAACCTTTTTTGATCTACGATCACGCTGAAAATTAATGCCTATTCATACGAGTATTTTTTTACCAAAACTAGATTTTTTTATAAAATCAAAAGATCTTATTTCAAATTTTCAATAATATTGCAAATAAGCGTTTAACCGAAGAACAAAGCACGATCTGTGATCACCCATTTTACTGAAAAATCTATTTCTTATATGGAAGAATAAAAAAAATTCGTTAAAAAAACTGTTTTTCTTTACATAAAAGCCAAAAAAACAAAAGTTGTCAGTGTCTTTCTAAATAAGCATATAATTGCAATTCTTGGAATGTTCATTAAAAACTCAAATTAAAATAAAATCGAAAATAACTTCTGGCAAAAAACTCAAAATATCTTAAAATGTTAAACATTTTGTAAAAGGGGTCACTAGGGGGCAGATATATATGCAAATGCATGTTTTTTCTCTAACGTCCAAATACCATGTAAACTAATTATCTATCCGAATCAATAACATTTTGCTGTAAAATGGCATCGATTTGTTAGGTCATATTTTTGCATATTTTATTGATAATGCATATTTTGTTATATTTTTTTTTTTTTAAATGCATATTTTTAGTAAAAATATTATTTTTATAAGTCAATTATCTCGATAAAATGTTTTTTGTCGAAGCATATTTTTCAATAATAAATGCATGAAAAACCGCCCCCTAATGATCAATCTTGTTTCCGAACATAAATAGATTTTTTTTGTAAAAAATCTAAAATTCTGAATAACTTTGAAAAAAGGCGTTAAATAACGAAATGGATGAAAAGGATATCGACTAGGGTATTCACTTAATCGGGTTTCTGGTTTAATCGGTAAATCGAGCAAATAATTAATCGGGGTTTAGATTTAATCGGTTAATAATCGGTTAATTTTAAATTAATCGATTAACCGAATAATTTCCATTTTATTTTTAAATTGAAAATAAAACGACGAATATGTTGTACTGTTTTGAGCATTTCAACAAAAAATAAATAATAGCAAAAAAAATGGTATTTGAGATCCTTTTTATATACACATGTGAGTTTTTTAGGATTTTATATAGATCTTCTGAAATAATTTTTTAAGAAAAGAATATAATTTAAAAGGTTTCCTTTTAAATGATTTTTCATTCGTTTTATTAAAACTTAAATAGGAAAAAACTCTCTCACTGATTGTAGATGTTGAAGGAATCGAAATTAAGGCATGAGAAAGTCTATCTCAGTTCTTTGTTCAGTTTTTTTATGCATTTTAGATTTGGAATGCTTTTAATAGTTTCATTAAATTCTGTTAAAAGACTCGTTTCAGTTTCGTATATTATCATGTCTTCTTCCGACTCATTAGTACAAAGTTCATCATGGAACACTCTAGACAAAAGGATATTTCCAAATTCCTTAGTTTCAGTTTTTTAGTTATACTTCAAAAAACTATTGCTAGATGGGAATGTTCATGAGTTTAGAAATAAAATGTCTGTGTTTAAAACTATATTTCTATATGAAGTACAAAAAATCAGAAATTTCGGTTAATCGACACAAATTAATCGGTTTATTTGTTATTTGAAAATCGGCAATTTTAAATTATTCGAACAGTTAACCGACCAAAATTAATCGGTTAATCGATTGAATACCCTAATATCGACCTGTACTCATCCATATTTCTAAACAAAAAACTATATTTTACATCAAAAATTAAAAAAATTAACCACTAAACTTTCAGTTTTGATTTTTTTTTATTTTTTTTTTTTTTTTTGATTGTTTATTGTTCTAATCAATAGTGATGAATTTATGAACCGGAAATCCTTCCATTAAGATTTTTATTGAACAGGTATTCCATCTCCGTTTAAAATATACCACACTTTTGGACACCTTTTTTGTGCTCTTCAATTCTCTTTTAACAAGAGCCCAATATATTTCCAATGGCCTTAGCTCCAGGCAGTTTGGAGGTACAAATAACACATTATTGTTCTTATACCACTCAATACCTTGCTTTCCATAGTAACAGGATGCCAAATCAGGCCAAAAGTAAGTGGACACATTAAGAAGTCTTATGAATGGAAGCATCCTCTTTTGTAAACATTCCTTGATGTAAATTTCGGTATTTATAGAGCCTTTTGTAACAAAAGTTTGGCTTCTTTTGCCGCAACTGCATAATGCTTGAGAAAATTTTCTGCTTTTGAGTCCTAAACTTCTCTACAACATTCCCTCGAGCATCAGCAACATACAAATATTGACCCGGAAGCAGCAAAAAATTTTCCATACGTATATAAAATTTGACTTCAATTTCGGTGCTCTGTCTTTGGCTTCTAAATTTTTAGCAGAGTTCCTGTCAGAACTTTTTGAGCCTTCTATGTTTTTAAACCAGCATTGGCTTTAACTTTTCGTACCAAATAGTCCGAGTACTGAGCTAACCGGACTGCTTTCCATTTTTTTTGGCTTTAAACATCATGTGGACCATTCCTTCTACATGAACCAGGTTTTCTATCAACGAACAAGTTCTCCCAATACTGTTTAATAATATTGGAATCAATTTGACGGCAGACCTTTGATTGTTTGGCCAACTTTTTGTAGGACCAAGTTGGGTTTTGTAGAAAATATTTAATAATTTTAGTACGCACTTTTTTCTGATCAGTCATTTTAATCAGATTTACAACAAATGAACATAATTGGCATTAAACATAATAACTGACATGCTTTACAAAGGTAACTTGATCAAAAAGAAACAAGTAAGGGTGCTATATTCGGTTGTGGATGCATTAATTGCCCACTTTCAGCGTATAGCATCCTAAATATATCAAGAAAACTTTTAAAAATTTTACATTTAATTGCTGACGAACAGATTATATTGTAGAAGTTACAAAGGAAATGACAATCTTATATACACCCTTCTCACGAAGGTGAAGGTATAAAAACAACAACGTCAAATAAAACGAAATACCAAAAAAAAAAAAATACGCAATGCAATGAAACCAACACACATCCAAAGATTCGCTTTTTTGTCCAAGCATGCAATAAATTGTCTTTTTCTGATGAAATTTTCAGAGGTTGTCTCGGATTTTTGCTCATATCTCCGTTATTTATGGACGGATTTTGCTGATTTTAAATAGGACTCTTCTCGAAAGCATGCCTGACAGAAATATTGAAGATTTTGATCCCGAAGATATCTGGGGTCTTCAGAAAATTGTTTTCAACAGACATACAGACAGACAGACATGGCTTAATCGACTCCGCTATCTATAAGGATCCAGAATATATATACTTTATAGGATCGGAAAATTATATTGTGGAAATTACAAACCAAATGACAAACTTGTATATACCCTTCTCACGAAGGGGAAGGGTATAATAAAAACAAATAAAACTTGGTTTAAAAGTTTTAATGAAAAACCTGTGTTAAGGTTTTTTCGATCTCAGTCCTTATAGGAAATATTAAACAAATCTTAAATCGCCTTTAACTTTGTAAATAACAGTTTAATAGAGAAAAGGATTCTAAATAGCAAAATTTGAAAACGTTTAGAAATTGCACTTTTTATTTGAAATTTCGATACCAAAAAAAACCTTAAAATGTCAAATGTCTTACTCCCATTATCATAATGCTTAGTTTAACTCTAAAGTTATACTGACAATATAACTATAAGTTAACACATAACAAGACTTTGTATTAAAAGAAAAAACTTTTTTTTCGAATCTTAGCATTTAGAATAAGAATTTATCATTTAGAATAAGAATTAAAAATGCAAATTTTCATGGTTGTACTTAACCCACCCCAACCAATTTGTAATTAGTGGATATCAAAGAAGTTAAGACTGAAAATAAATTAGTTAAAATTAAATAAATTAGTAAAAAATATGCAGCGCCATGTTATTTTATAACTGGTGACGTATTATTAATATTTAATATATTTATATCATAATAATACTCATACGCCCCACGCAACTATTGTTAATTCTCAATAAACCACCATTAACAATCTTGTATATATTGATTTAATCGGCGGTGAAATGCTAGGTTTTTTCTTTTAACAAAAAACTATTTCCGAATAACATTTTATCCAACTCACACCACAGTGCAACCTCTGAAGATCACCTCAAAAGTGTGCTACATATTTCCATAACAAAAATTATACACCAAAAGTATGCTACACATTCAAACAAGTACTAGACCCTGCAGTTTTACAAGTTGCCAATGTATCCCTTAGAGATGGTAATTGTCACTAATGTCTGATTACTTGGCTGACTCAAATTTATAGATTTTAGATCATTTAACACGTATGTGCTCTTTGTAGTGCAGAGTCATTTGATTACTTTCTAAATCCCAGGCAATTTAGAATGAAGACAATTTTCACTTTAGTGTCTCTATGTAATCTATAGTGTAGTCACTTTAAACGTTTATTTTGTACTGCACTTTAGAGAGTATTAGAAATTCATTCCAGATTTGAATTGGTTTTTGCTGTGTAGCTAATACAGTAACCAGTTAGGTAGCTAGTTAGATAAATGACTCTTTATAATCGTTATGTGAGTCCAATGAGTTTACTACTTCGGACCAGCTATTTATGTAAATAGTCACCCAAAATGATAGGTAAAATCACTAGTTCGGCACAGTCACCCAGAACTGCTGGTGACATACACAGTCATACATTGTTTCTGCGTATTTAAAAGAAAAAACACATGCCAAACAGTCAGTTGTCTACAATTAAACACATTCATTCATTCTCTCAAACTCGTCGTCGTAGTTGTAGGTATGATTTACGACAAACGATTTTATGTCACAAATTGCGCAATATAATTACAACAAACACAGTTTGAAATTATAATTATCCTGATTATTTATGCGAGTGTTTAGGTTTGGTTGCCTGTATGTTTCTGTGTAAGCAAAAAAGAGCGAGAGTGAGTTTGTTATAAAAAAAAAATCAATTTCTTTCTACATATTTAATTGTGAATTCCAGCGTTCATTCACCTTTAAGGTATGTCAGAAAATTTAGTGGTTTAGGAGTGGTTGGCGGTGGGTGATGGCGTGTATTGAACGTGTTTTGTTTTACACAAGTCAAAGGTCGTTATATTCAATACTTTTGCAAATTTGTGATTTGATTTTATGTTTGTATTTTTTTCATCTTCTTCTTAACTCTTCTGCATTGAATTTATAAACTTTTTGCGTGTGTGTGTGAGAATTGGCAATTAACAACATCATGCCAACAAACATAAATACCAACAATTACACTTGTATGACGGTCGATTACATTTTGTTTTTAATTAGTCGGTTTTATTCAAGTGGGTTTCTTTTTTTCTATATTCGAGAAACAGAAGCAGCAGCAGCAGCATTCGATTTTCTAAAATGAAACAAAGTGCTCTTAAGCACGGTCTACCAATTATGGTTGTATGTTCTTCTACAATATTCTATTTTTTATGAACCACTACGAGTACAAAAACTGATTTGTCGTTTTTCAATTGAGTGGAAAATATTTTTCCCCCACACATTTTTCATACTATTTTATTCACAAAGTGCTGTTTTATTATTACTTAAACTACCTACAAGTTATTTTTGTAGGTGTGTGAGTAGTTGTATGAGTATGTGTTTAAATGTGTTGGTGTGTTTTATTTTAAGTAGATGGGAAACCCAGCAGTTAAGCCAGTAGTCTATGTATCCCTTATAGACAGTAATCATCACAAATGTCTTATCACTTGGCTGACTCCAATTTACTTATATATTTTGGTCATTTGACACGTATGTGCGGTTTGTAGTGCAGAGAGAAGACAATTGGTTACTTTATACATCCCAGGTAATCTAGAGTGAAGACAATTGCCACTTAAGTGTCTCTAAGTAATCTAGAGTGTAGACACTTTAAACGTTTTTTGATATAATTCTCATACAGTTAATTTTTATTTTTGCTTAAGTATACTGATATCCCATGTAATATAGCATGAAGTGAATAATCAGTTTAGTGTCTCTTAGTACCCTAGTGAAGTCTCTTTAAACGTTTATTTTGTACTGAACTTTAGAAAGTAGTTATTATAAACACCAGAAGCAATCCATTGGAGAGTTGTCGAAGAAAGGTTTATTTACAAGCAATCGTTTATTAGACTACCTATGATATGTCTTTGTAGCTGACTATTTAAGGTCAGTTAGCACCCGTATATGTTAAAATAACTAGTTATGTAGCCACTTAGGTAGCTAGTAAGGTAACTGACACTATTTAACCAGTGTGTGAATCCAATGCATTGACTTCTTTGAACCAGCTATTATACAGTCTCATTGTAGTCAAAAAGGGTTAATTGACCCCCTGCTTAGGACATGCACGTGTAAAAATAACTAGTCACGTAGCTATTGAAGTAACTAGTTATTTTTACACTAAATAATGGGTGAACTCACTGACTCTTAGAACTGCTGGGAAGTATCCTTCAGTTACAATAAAAATTATCATGATAAATTAATTTATTTGAAAAATTAGGGAAATTTTATAAATTTTACATGTTTAATATTGTTAAAACATAGAAATTATGGGGTTTTTTTTCATAAAATTAAATTTCACTGTGTAACATTAAGTTTTGCAGCCATTTATTTGACACGTGAACCAGAAAATTTACACAAACGTTTTTATTATAAGAGGCTAGGAAATAGTATCTACTTGTCAAGAGGAATCAAAGTAAACATTTTATCAAAAATCAAGTAAAGCTACGTATAGATTGTCAGAAACATGCTCAGAAAATGGTTAACACAACCACGAGAACTTATGTTGAAACATATGGTTGTTAACCATCTATTAAACATTTTCTGACAACTTTGTAAGAATATGACAACCGTGTATTAGAGGCATCAGAGTAATATATTTTGCTGTGTCGAATATTATATACCCTTTACCAAATATAATTAAAAAAAAAAAAAAAAAATTTGGTGAAAAAATTTTGGCGAAAAATATATGAAAAAGTGAAGGTAGTCACGGTTATCTCAGCCATTTGAGCGCCGATTTTCTCAATTTTAAATAGCATCCTAAGTTTGACTATATGTATGTAAGTTATTTATTTAGAGGCATCGAAAAGTTGATTTCAACATAGAGACGGATATAGCTATATCGACTCCGCTATAACGATCCAGAATATACATTATGGGGTCGCAAATGAAAAATGTAGAAATTACAACGGAATGATAAACTTATAGTGGGTCTTCCAATAGGAACATCCGCACTCTGTCGACTTGGCTGTCATTTATTCAGTTTGTTTTTCCAAATCACCATAGACGGATATAGTGTTCAACAATATTTTCAAATGATAAAATTGTTTTATCAAAGTGTTTGGTGGGTATTTTAGGCTAGCGGCGTAATTGGTCCATATTACTTTGAGATCGACATTGGCCAGATCATCACTGTTATTATAACGGGAGCACTATAAGTCAATGATAACCAACTTATTTTAACCTGAATTTAAGCTGTAGGTATTTTGTCGTCGTTAGCGGGTAGTTTTCGGAAAAAAACCGCTAAGTGGTTTTTTAGTTGGTGGTTTTTAGCGCTTTTTTATATCTCGTATTTACTTAAACGAAACTAAAAAAATAAAATTTCACGAATATTTTTTAAGTGTTTCAGTGAAAATTTTCTTTGTGTTGTTTTCATGGTTTCAAATTTGTGCATAGTTACTGTAACAATTTCAAAATTTTTAATGAATAATTTTATCCTTCATCATATAAATGGTTGTCACAAACATATATATGTTTACTGTAACCATATATATGGTTGAAATATTCATGTGAATCGTAAATTAACCATATTATTGATACCACAATCATATTTATAGTTACTGTGACTATAATATTGTTAAAAATTTTGAAATTGTTACAGTAACTATGCACAAATTTGAAATGGTTACAGTAACAATGTACAACTATATTTTTTTTCTGCGTGTACATGCGGTTTCAACAGGACGGCGCTACGTGTCACACAGCTCATGTCACATTGGACATTCTGCACGAGCGAGGCCTTTCAAACGAATACAAAATTTCTATGATATCTCACACACTTTGAGAGTAATTTTTTCCATTTTATTGGTCTCTCCTTCCGTTCTATGCGTTTTTTCTATGGTGAAGGGTATACAAATTAAAACAACTCCCATTCATTTTTAAATATAAAATATAAGCATTTTCAGACATCGTTGACAATTTGATACAAACAAATTTTTTTTAACGAAATTAAAAAACTTGACAATTTCATATAAATTCTAAAAAATGTTAAAGAAGATTAAAAATGCAAATTTTTATGATTCTATCTATTAAGTGTTATCGTGGAGACCGATTTAAAATTGATGGATATCAAGAAAAAAAATGTTTGGCAAAGAATAACAAGAAGTGAAACGCGGTCAAAAGAAGTGAAACGCTGTCACTTCTCAAACACACATACATAGTTGTAAAAAAGCGACCTAAACATGTTTAACAACATTTTATTAGATTTAAATTTCTAAATTATATTATGTATATTTGATCTGAAAGGATTTTATAAACATATTTTTCTGCTTCCATAATTTATAAATTTATTAGTGTTTTTTTATTATTTTTCAATTTCAAAAATTAATTGTAAAAAAATAATAATTTTTCCTTTGTACAAAATATACATGTTTCGGTTATTGTATTGTGTTAAATATGTGTAAAAAATATTATGTGGAATAATGTGTTGAAATTGCAATTAAAAAAAAAAAGATTTTAAGTTTTTTCTCTCTCACAAGTGTGTCAAATTCACATAGTACTTGCGTGTAAGAAGAGAGAAAAGTTGTTGTTGTTATTTTTCTGATTTTTGGTCACAAATTTCTTCAAATTATTTCTAAAGGGTTTTCCAACAAGAGGTGTTATTTTTAATCACCCGGTATTTCGGTAGCTGTCACTTTTGAAGCTTTTATTCTTTGACATTTAACAAGTAGAAACTACGCCACTACTAAAAATGGAACGATACAAGCTTCAACAACGCATTGAAATTATTAAAATTCACTACAAAAATGGTGAAAATCTTGCAGTCACAGTTCGCAAAACTAAAGTATTTTTGGGTCGTTGTGAAGCACCTTGTCGAACCGCAATACAGAAATTGGTGGACAAATTCGAGCTGTTAGTGATGTGAAGAATAAAACCCGTGCAAGTTAGTGATGTGAAGAATAAAACCCGTGCACGTCGCTCTAGAACAACTGAGAATATTGCTGCTGTAGCCCAAAGTGTTGAAGAAAACCCCGGTTTGTCCATTCCTCGTCGTTCTTTGGAATTGTGCATTCCACAAACGTCATTACACCGTATTTTGGTCGGAGTTGGATGATATTGATGTGGACAACATTTACTTTCAACAAGACGGCGCTACGTGCCACACAAGCAACGAAACTATTGCTCTTTTACGGAAAAAGTTTCCGGATCGTGTTATCTCTCGAATAGGTAATCACAATTGGCCACCGAGATCTTGTGATTTATCACTTTGCGACTTCTTTCTTTGGATAAGGTCTACGGCAAAAGCCCCGTGCTTTAAAAAGTTAATTAAATTCTGAAAAAACTGCTGCAAAACTCAATATATATCCCCATCAAATCCTCATATCCCCAAAGCCAAATTTTCATCCCAAACTTCGAAAAAAATCCCCTAATCTGACAACACTGACCCAATGAAATCACATAGTAATTATAAAATAAATAAAATTGAACCAGAATAAAAAATATATATTAAAATTTATCCTTATTTGAGCAAGTTACGAGCTGTACAAAGTTTTACAAACCAGAGCTGGTCGACTTTAACACCCAGTATTTCACCTTGTGTTCCAACAGGGTGATCTAGAATTTAATTTTCTGAAAGCTTATGACCTCCTATATGATACGTTCGTACATAATTATGCAATCGCTTTACTTCCCATCAACCCTACCATGTTGTTTTGCAACTGGTGACGTATTATTAATATTTAATATTAACATGACATATTAATACTCATACGTCCCATGAAACTCTTAATAATTCTGTATATTATTAAATTGCTCTTATAAAAGTCCTCATTTCTTTTCAGTTAGCCCTTGTCAAATTTAAAATTTTCTTTTTATAATTTTGCCACATTTATGTCACCATAAATATTTTCTATTAATATCTGCTTAAATTATAGCCATAAAATCTTAATCTGTCATTTAGACATGTTAATCGAACAACAGTCAAAGTTTACCATTATGTTTACTGCTTCTCAAATTCATCTCCTACTTCCTCATTATTGTGTGAAAATTTTGAGACGACAGTTTAAAAAATAAAATAAAACTTTATTTAACAAACCGTAAAAGAGGATGTTAAACAGCAACACGACTTCCTTAAAAACACATTTTTTTTTCGTTTTTTTTTTTTTTCAAGTAGATATTTTGTATGTAAATCTGTAGCAAACAAAAGCCTTTTGGCAATAAAATAAAATAATATTCCCTATAGTGTCTAGTTTAAATGAGACTGTGTGTATGTGGTGTAAGTTGCTAGTTGAATGTAGAATGTAAGACAGACAGTTGGATAGAGTTTTAGAGGAAGATGGATATGGAAATGGAAGCTAGACAATTGGTAGGAGGATACGATAGACCGACAGCAATGGTGTAACAAAATATGTCTCTCGGCAAAAGAAAATTACAAGCAGTAGTGAGGCCTTTACAATGTCATGTGTCATAATGAGAAATTTAAATATGTATATTTTTATGGAATTGTACTTGAATTCAAATATAACGTTTTTAACGGCTTGCTCCTTAACTGCTGTTAACATATCTGTGTAACATACAACATTGAATAAAAGCTTGGAGTTGATCATTGGCAACACTGAATGTTTAAGCTGCTAACATTATCATCGAAAGCTCTAGAATTCGAATTTAGTGGCTTTCAGTCGTTAGTTAGTTCATGATAGACGCTGTGAGAATAAACATCAACTGTGTGCCTAAAAGTGTGCTGTATTTCCATTGAATTCTTGTACATTACCAATGTGTAATTCAAGTGTGTGTGTGTGTATATTAGAACACATAGTGATCATTTAAACTGTTGTTGTACACTTTAATTAAAGTGTGAAAAAATTCTAGGTCTTCACTTTGTAGGCCTTCTAAAAGACCTGTTTACACATTCTAAAATATGCGATACTCATTCTATTTTGCCTTCTCACAGAAGACGTTCTAGAAGGGCTATGATTCTCTTTCTAAAAAATGTCATACACAATCAAAATTACATTGCAAAATAAGGTCTAACAAACCTTTATTTAATATTCAAACAGGATTGGTTTTGCAATTATTGTCTCGCTATAATACTATTTATTTTGCTTTCTTTATTATAAACTGTTACATGAAACCAAAAGAATTTAGTATTTTATAACATTTGAAGTTTTGAAGTTCGCGTGAAGGAGTTTTTTATATATAAAACAAGTAAGAGAGCTATATTCGGCTGTGCCGAATCTTATATACCCTTCACCAAATTATACTCTAAAATAAAATTAAAAAAAAAAAAATTTTAATTTTTTTAAAAATTGCTTTAAAATTTTTTTTTCCAAATTGTTTTTTAAAAGTTTTTTCCAATTCTTTTTTTAAATTTATTAGTGAAAAAAATTGATGACTATAGCCTTATATACATCGTTGCAATGGACTTTGAAATATCTATCATTAGATATCCATATTGTCTATATTTCCATATTGTCTATAATCGAGATATAGATCAAAAATAGGCCAAAATAGAGGTTGTCTCGGATTTTTGATCATATCTCCGTTATTTATGGACGGATTTTGCTGATTTTAAATAGGAAACTTCTCGAAAGCATATCTGACAGAATTATTGAAAATTTGGATCCCGAAGATATCTGGGGTCTTCAGAAAATTGATTTCAATAGACAGACTTAATCAACTGGCTTAATCGACTCCGCTATCTATAAGGATCCAGAATAATATACTTTATAGGGTCGGAAAATTATATTGCGGAAATTGCAAACGGAATGAAAAACTTATATATACCCTTCTCACGAAGGTGAAGGGTATAATTACACACGTGATATTTTAAAGTTCATTATTTAGGTTTTATGCTGAATTCATTTAGAATATTTTCATGCTTTAGCAGACTTTCAATTAGGCTTTTTTCAGAGTTTTTAATAAATGTTAATATATAAACATTCTGCGAGCCATTACGCGACAGGTCTCCTTACAGGCCTTTAACGGAAGACCTTCTAATATGCCTTCTTAAGTAAGCCTTCTAGCAGTCCTCTAACAGCAGCGAGAATGCATGGCCTTGGCTCGCTATGACACGCCGCGTCGTGTAAAATTTAAACGATTTTGCAATTCGGCTGGGTGTCCTTGTGTCTGCCATTGAGGAAGGCCTCTTTACTACATCTTTTTCCCACTGGGCAAACAAAGAGTTGTTACAAATTTTAAACTACGAAACTGCCTTTATTTGCAATCAAAAGTATCCGGTTTATTTAAAGGAAATAAACCAACGTTTCTAAAAGGTAAAAACGTAACAATATATATGCACGAGGATATTGTCATGTGTCATAATACGATATCCAGAAATGTTTTTTTTTTTTTTTTTTTGGAAAAAATAAAATGTGTTTATCTTTTATTTCGAAAATTTTTGAACTGAATTGAATTTTTTGAGTATAATCTCTATAATCTTTATAGAGAAAACGAAAGTTCCACAAAATTCAAATAATTTATCTGAAATTATTCTAATTTCTAACAAATCAATAATTCATGATCTTTGAACAATCATTAATTACACAGGTCTATAATGAAACATTCTTAAAAGAATGACAAAACATGGACCACGTTTATCAAATACCTGAAACGTGGAAATTTTGTGTACACACTTTGTTGACCTAACAATAAATTAACAATATTTAAATCGACGCATATAACCCATTGATGATCCGAGTACTTATGTTATTTTTTAAACAAGATCTACGTTTTGACCCAACTGCATGCTTATTACCAATTTCTAGTAAAACTCATTTTAAACTTCACTTTGAACTATCCATAAACAATCTCCATTCATCAGCTTTGTAGCTTGAGAGTTCCATTTTCGTGAAAAAGCCACAAATGTCATTACAAAAGACTACATGATTTTCTGAGCTAAATAATGGAAGAAGTCATATTGCGCGACCGCGATAAAATGAGATTTTCGTACATTGAGTTAAAAGATTTATTTCTTTGGGTACAGATGCTAGCAGCTCAGATCTCTCTACCAAATTAGTTTGTTTCGTTGGTTGAAGTGTATACACAAAATCAAAAGGATTTTGGATGCTGCAAAACACACTCAATCTAAAGTCCTGGCATTTCTACCAACACTTATATATTGGACGTGTTCATCGGTCAATTTAGGAATATAAATTATAAAAATATAACTTTTAAAATTATATTTTATCAAAAGTTTTTGAATTTTTTAGATTCTCAGATTTAAAACTAAAAAAAATGTAAATTGTTATATTTTACATTGTTTCATGAGACTACTGGCAAGCGGTGAGAAACATGCTTGAAATTGATACCATTTCTTATTGCAATGCTATTTAACCCTATAATTCATAAGCATGCCTCAAGGCACTCATCGCAAAAATGCCAATAAATGCAAATATAAATAATATTTCATTCTCAGAGTACGTTGGGGATGGTCTGTAGGTGGTTTATGTGAAGTTTGCACGAAATCGGATCAGTGGTTCCGGAGATGAGATCAATGCATGCTTGAAATCTTCTTTTCTGTGGCGATATGTCCAAAAATTGACAGTGACATTGAACATAAACATGCGTGTCCAGTTGCACAATAATCCAAGATCGGTTCTCGGGGCAATTGTTAGAAATCGGAAATGGCAAAATTCGAATCGATAATACAAATGGATTGATTACTTTGCCCAACAATGTTTGTACAATTCTACAATTAAAAGCAGAATTATTTTCCCAAATATTATTCAAAATTACAGGAATCACGATTGGTTGTGAGAACGCGCAATACTCGCACCAAAAAATGTGCACATCAACGCAATCAATTAACACATTCGAGAAAAGTTACCAGGACCAGTGACATCATACAAATCTCTTGATACCGCAATGAATCAAGATGACGCAGTCAACTATCCAGTTGAATTTTTGAATTCATTGGAATCGCCTGGTATGCCACCGCATTGTTTGAATTTAAAGGTCGGTTCATAAATTGTGTAATGACACAAGACTTGTAGTAAACAATTGATGCCGAATTTGATTGAAGCCACAATATTGACTGACAAAGCGAAATTGTAATTATGCCGCGTATTCCCCTGAAACCAACAGTCATGCCATTTTTATTCAAGCGCTTGCAATTCCCAGTGCGTCTATTATTTACCATGTCCATCAACAAGGCGCAAGGACAAACGCTTCAAGTATGCGGATTGAATTTGGAGGAACCGTGCTTCTCTCATGGGCAATTAAACGTGGCCTCTTCAAGAGTTGGCATTAAAAATGCTTTTTTTTAGGTGAAAAAAAAGTTAAAGGCAAAAAATTACGATTTCTCTTTAACCACCCACCTTGAAGGCGAAACAACGTTTGCGGGTCAGCTAGTTTGTGTATAAAAATTTATAATTGTTTGTGTGTTTGCTTGTCTGTGACTTGAAATTTGTATAGTATATTCCTGAAAGAAACAATAGGCATGATTTTATTTTGGAATTTCAAGTGGGCGTGGCACCACTCATACAAAGTAAATAGTTGTTGTGGAATATCTGGTGGACTATAACTGTGAAAGCCGTAAAACTTCACAGGATTTACTTCGATACACACTTGTACGAAGCTTGGCGGACTATGAGCATGATTGGATAAATGGGCGTTGCAACTATCATACAAAGTAAATTGTTGTTTTCGAATATCTGGAGTATTATAATTGTGAATGTCTTCAAACTATATATGAATAAATTTCATATCACGGCATGAAATTTAACCAAAAATGGGAAGGATCGGAACACGGTAAAGATGAGTCACCTCCCACACAAAGAAAATAATTATTTCTAATTATATTGAGAGATTCTTCAAACTTTGTCCGAATAGCTTTCTTATCCTTTTACATAGTTTGGCTAAAAATAGTCGGGATTGACTATCCAAATTAAATAGTTATTTTCGAATATCTCGGCTACTACTTATAATTGTGAAAGTCTTCAAACTTTTCACGATTCAATTTCACCGCATGAAGTTTAAAAGAAGAGGCCGCCCATTGCACACAGGGATGCGTCAACTTGAATGCGAGATAAAACAAAGCGGTCTTAGCTGGAGGGAATCAAGCATAAATCATCTAACAGAACTGAATGGAATCAGTTTTTGATGGCCCTTTGTTCCTTATAGGAACCACAGGACATAATAATAATAACATGAAGTTTAATCAACAATTGAAAGGATCGCAACAGAGGGTGAGTCACCTAACATACACATAAAATTGTTATTTATAAATATCTTGAGAGCTATATTTACAAAAGCATGGCATACAATTAAAAACTAACAAAAAATTCCGCTATTAATTAATAAAATTGCTTAATAAAAGAAATTACTTTATGTTGAAATCTGTTTACATTGGTCTTGATCCGAAAATACCAAAATATTGTCAAAAAATATAACACGCTGGCAAAACAAATACAAAATGTTTGCAATTTTTTTATTTCTTCACCAAAAATTTACAAAAAGTTTTTAAATATAAGGACTGAGATCGAAAAAACCTTAACACACGTTTTTCATTAAAACTTTTAACCCAAGTATTATTTGATTTTTTTTATTATCATGTTACCTTTGTAAAGCATGTCAATTATTATGTTTGATGTCAATTATGTTATTAATCTGATTAAAATGAGTGACGAGAAAAAAGTGCGTACTAAAATTATTAAATATTTTCAATAAAACCCAACTTGGTCTTACAAAAAGTTGGCCAAACAGTCAAAGGTCTACCGTCAAACTGATTCCAATGTTATTAAACAATATCGGGAGAACTTGTCCGTTAATAGAAAGCCTAGTTCATGTAGAAGGAATGGTCATGATGTTTTTAAAGCTAATAAATAGAAAGCATTTTCAAAAGATCTCCCAACACATCAGGTAGGAAAGCAGTCCGGTTAGCTCAATACTTGGACTATTTGGTACGAAGAGTTAAAGCCAATGCAGATTTAAAAACATACAAGGCTCAAAAAGTTCCTGACAGGAACTCTGCTAAAAAAAATTTGAGGCCAAAAACAGAGCACGGAAATTGAAGTCAAATTTTATACAAAAAATATACCTGCTGCATAATGGATGACGAAACGTACGTATGGAAAATTTTTCGCAGCTTCCGTGTCAATATTTTTCTGTTGCTGATGATCGAGGGAATGTTGAAGAAAAGTTTAGAACCTAAAAGCAGACAAAATTTCCCAAAAAGTTCTTGGTATGGCAAGCAATATGCAGTTGCGGCAAAAGAAGTCAAACATTTGTTACAAAGGGCTCTCTAAATACCGAAATTTACATCAAGGAATGTTTACAAAAGAGGATGCTTCCATTCATAAGACTTCTTAATGTGTCCACTTATTTTTGGCCTGATTTGGCATCCTGTCACTATGGTAAGCAAGGTCTTGAGTGGTACAAGAACAATAATGTGTTATTTATACCAAGAGCGACAAATCCTCCAAACTACCTGGAGCTAAGGCTAGTGGAGACATATTGGGCTATAGTTAAAAGAGAATTGAACAGCACAAGAAAAGTGTCAAAAAGTATGGTAGATTTTAAACGGAGATGGACTACGTGTTCGAACAAAGTGACAGAAAGCAATATAAAAACCTTAATGTAGAGTTTCCGGAAAATGTTCACAAATTCATCACTTAGAACTATAAAAATAATATTTTTTGTAAATTGTAATAATAATTTCAGTAAAGTGGTTTCATTTTTATTAACATATATGTATGTTAAGATTTTTTCGATCTCAGTCCTTAATAGTCTTGAGAGAGAAATTTAAATATAAAGAAAGCAAAATAGAATTCGTTTACGAAAATTAGTAAATTTAATACGCAAACAGGGACTACATTTTTTTGGCCTTCCTTATGTTCATATGTACATTTGTATAATCCAATTTGTGGATTCAACTCTATAGCATAAATTCCTCAGCAACACCAACAAAAACACTTACATAAACAACAGAGACGGTAATAATAATTAGGTAATTTGAACTTAATTTAAAAAGTTACATTTAAATTGTTTCAAAATTTGTTTACTAAAATATTTTGGTGTTTCAAGTAAAACTTATTCATAATCCAATTTTAATAAAGCATTCATCTTAATTTCCCAGCACTGTTTCATTTTATTTCCCAATTCCTTGCAGAGCTTGTGTTTTTAATTTTTTTTTTAACATAAACTTAAATTACATTTAGGTAGTAGGTAGTTTGGGAAATTTATGAGCCACTCACTCCTTCATTCACATACATAAATAACTCTATGTTTGGCATGGATGACTGAAATTATAATGGGTTTTATTGTTAAGACTCTGTCTGACACACACACACACACAAATGTATGCAATTGCCAAGGGGATTTTTCTACTTTTATTTGTATATTTCTATGTATTTCTGAAATCTCTTTAATTTTCTATACACAAACTCAAAAGCAAGAAAACGAAAAGAAAAAAAAAACATACAAATTACATTCATAATAAAATAGGTGAAAATATTTAAACAATGCATTCAAAACGACAAACGCTTATGAGTATGATGATAACGATGATTTTACACACAGAAACGCGTGCAATTAAGCAATTGTTGATGTTGTTGTCGTTTTTGTAGTTGTCACAAAAGGAATGTTACCAGAACACAGCCATCTAAATATGCCTCGTGTTTTACAACACGTTATTCCCTCCTCCAACAACATATATATACTTATAATATTCATAGTAAATATTCGCATTTATGCATGTAATTTAGGCAGATGTTTAAAAGAATCGAGTTTAGATTTAAATAGATTTTTAATAATTTTAAGTTTGTAATACCAGGGTCAAAGGTAAAATTTTTGATTTGAGATTTCTTTGAACATTTTAACGTAGTTTTATGATCTTATTTTGGTGAAACTTCAGACAAGTATTTTTTTAATATATACAAGGTGGCGCAAAAGTAATCCTCCTATCAGAAAATGCTATAAATTTTGCGATTGGCCCCTAATGTCAGTTCTGTTTTGACATTTGTGTAGTAAACACATGCGAAATACACGTTAATAAACAATGTTACGCTACACTGCTCCAGAACGCGGAATATTGCTGACTATTTATTTGACCAATAATCGGTCGGTGACTTTAGCACAACGTGAATTTCGTCGCAGATTTCCTGGCCGTCCAACGCCTACTGGTGAAACACTGCGACGTTTAGCCGCTCGCGTCGAAGAGACTGGCACAATACGAGATGCTGCCAGGCGTGGCAGACCCCGGAGTAGCCGTTCTGCAGAGAATATTGCTGCTGTAGCCTAGGATGTCATGGAAGCGCCGTCGACATCGACCAGACGACGTGCCACGCAAATGGGTATCAGTCGACGGTCTTTACAGCGAATTTTGGTACAAGATTTGAAGATGTTTCCGTACAAAGTCCCGACGGTGCATCAGCTGTTAGCTGCTGACCGCCAATCGCGTCTAACATACGCTCAAGCCATCCTTAATCACCACCAAGAGGAAGATGATTTTTCATCAAAAATAATCATGAGTGATGAGGCCCATTTCCATCTTAGCGGGTACGTAAATAAGCAAAATTTACGCTTCTGGGGCACTGAAAATCCGCGTGTAACCCACGAAGAGCCATTACACCCGCTCAAAGTCACTGTATAGTGTGCTGTTTTCGCTGGAGGAGTCATCGGACCTTTTTTCTTCGAAGACGTCGCGGGCCAAACGGTTACTGTGAATGGTGAGCGCTACAGAGCAATGATCAACGAGTTCTTTTTGCCGCAACTTGATGAATTGGGATTGGAAAACATGTGGTTCCAACAGGACGGTGCAACGGCACACACTGCATGTGCCACAACCGATATGCTGAAGGATGGATTTCCCGGGCGCCTAGTCTCCCGTTTTGGCGATTTGCACTGGCCAGCAAGATCGCCTGTTTTGACCGCTCCAGACTTCTTTTTGTGGGGCTTTTTGAAGTCGCGGGTTTATGTCAACAAGCCTCAGACTCTTGCAGCTCTTAAAGACAATATCCGTCAAGAATGTGAGGACCTATCGCCGGAAGTTTTGGCCAAAGTGATGGAAAATGTCATAAAAAGAGCTCAAATGACAATCAACTATGGCGGCGGCCATTTACATGACATCATATTCTCGACTTGATGTAAAAAAAAATTAAAAGACCAAATAAAAATAATCCACAAGAAGAATCAAAGTTTTTAATTTTTTTTTTTTTTTTAATTACAGCCAAAAAACATCGGAAGTTTACTTTTGCGCCACCTTGTAGAATTTTGTATTTGGTCCTTAATGGGATTCAAATTATTACAGTCCCCTTATATTAACAGTCTAACATAATATTCGGCAAGAAAAAAATTTGAGTGTAGAATCGAACATATGATAACCTACACCGAGTATATAATTATAAACGGTTTTCTTTTGATATGAAACTTATTTGTATTGAATGTTATTTGAATACCAAAATCAAAAGTGATTTTGGATTCTTACCAAATTCAATAGGCTTAGTCCTTGGGGCAATATAATCGACTCTGAAAGTGATCCTGAACAGATTGGTATAGTTTAAGGTGGGTGTTAGGACAATATTTTTCCACGTTACAAACATCAGCACTAACCCAATATACCGTCACACTATGGTAGTGTAAAAATCAAAATTTAGAAAAAATTAAATGAATGTTCTATTTAGTCTCCCTTTGTGAATTCTTACTCATTCAGGATACCATGCCTCTAGTTTTAAGTTTATTGGTTCATTGTAATGTGGATTCTAGAATAAAACAAGTAAGAGGGCTGTGCCGAATCTTATATACCCTTCACAAAATTATAGTTTAAATTAAAAATTTTAAATATTTTTAGGTAAACAAAATTAAAAAAAAAATTTAATTTAAATTTTTTTTTTTTTTTCAAAATTAAAATAAAAAAAATTCAAAATTTTTAAAAACAATTTTTTTCGAAATTGTTTTTTTTTAATTTTTATCCAAATTTTTTTAAATTTATTAGTGAAAAAAATTAATGACAAAAAAATTTTATTGGGAAAAAAATACAGATTACAAAATATTTTTCCCGATTTTGACCCATTGTAGGTCCAAATTACTATAGCCTTATATACATCGTTGCAATGGACTTTGAAATATCTAGCATTATATATCCATATTGTTTATATTAATGACATAGTAATCCAGATATAGATAAAAAAAGGCAACCGAATTAGAAGAATTTCCGATATACTGATGTATCAATCATGTTTGTAAGTTATTTAGGGGATTTGGAAAGTTGATTTCAAACGACAGACGGATAGACGGACAGACGGACATGGCTATAACGCCTCCGCAATCTATAACTTTCCAGAATATATATACTTAGAGGGGGGGTCGCAAATGAAAAATGTATAAATTACCAACTTATATATACCCTTGCCACTCATGGTGAAGGGTATATAAATATAAAAATTGTGACAGTTTACCTAAACTGTTTCGCTTAACGAACAGTTGATTTATTAAAATATTTACTAATTGTATTTCATTCCGCATTATTGGATTATTAATTTAATAAAACACCTATAAGTCACTACTTTTTATTGAAAATTGTGTAAAAGTTCTATAGAAACTAACATAACTTCTGAATCCATTGATAACACGTTTAGGAATTTATACATAACAATGATATTTCTGTTGTATATTTTCTGTACAAAACTATTATGAAAAAATAACCTTCCTTATGATATTTCTTAATGAGAAAATTAAATTTTTTTCAGGGGACTCCACATTTATGTACATATATTACAAGATTTTTCTCGTCTTTATTTATTGATATACATATTTTTCAATCGACCTTAACAGAATTAAAACAATATCCCCTTCCCAACAAAAAAAAAATTCAATTAACAATAAACACATACTTTTAAGACTCTGAGTCAATATGCATCCATAGAATTTCTTCATTAAAACATCAACATGAAAACGATTTTGTTGTTTATGTTGTCGTTGGTTGACGTTGCCGATGTTGTGGAGTCGCTGTTGTTGTCCTTGTTTTTGCCTGATGACGACGTGAACGACACTGAATCCTATGAGATGTTGAAAGGAAAAGTATGGGAGAGCAAAAAAAAAAGAAAAAAAGAACCACTTAAGGGTTCTTAACTTAATTATGAAATGAATAAAAGCATTTAAGGGAATTTCAACAGACGACGGTGAATATTAAAAGAGATGCAACAACAACGACAACAACAACAAAAAAACCGAGCACAAAGAAAGGAAGAGAAACTTGTTAAAAGAAAAGGGAAAGGAATATAAAGGAACAATACTATTCCCCTTTGAAGTTTCAATGCATATTTCTAAGCCTCTACCTCTTATAATTGTTGATAATTTTTAAAGTTTTAATTAATTTTTTTTTCACTACTTTAATACAATAATGTTTTTAATGACAACGATTATAATTTATATTAATATTTTTATATTTTTGTTTTGGAGTGCTTAAATATTTTAATAAAGTAAAGAAAGTCATATAAAAACTTACCAAATGTTACACCATTCGTTTGTTTTTCTTTATCCTTTTCCTTGTCCTTATCCATTTTTTCGCCGCCCAATGGCTCTAGTTCTATGCCATCCATTGTGGCCACTTTGTAGTCTCGTTTCGACATGTTGCCACAACAAAAACCGCAACATAACATTTGACCAATTTTGAAACCAATTTTTCTATTCAACTAAATGTGCGATGCTGCTTGTATGTATGGATGAGTAGAGAGTATCTGTGTTCTATATGTATATTCAGTTAATATTGATTATTAGTGTTCAGTTTAAAGGTGATTTGGGAGAACTACTGTACTTATTTACTACTTCAATGACAGTGGTTAAAAAGATTGGTGTTCGATTTTGGTAAAGTGGTTAAAAATTTTTTGTTTGTTGTTGTTGTTTCTAAATATTCTACTAAAAAAAGTTTAGACTAGAACTAGAGGTGTAAATGATATTGTTGTAAAGTGGGATAAAAGGTGCAAAATTGGTCCAATAGCTGGAAAGAAAATAAAATAAAATTGTATTAAAATTACATTTTTGTTTAATATTACTTATTAGAAAAATTGTAATTACTCTGATTAAAACTTTTGTTTGACAAGAGTATTATATAGTTTAAGTTTAAGGAGTAGACCATCTTCTCCCCTATAGAGGAGTAGATCATCTACTCTTGTATAGAGGAGTAGATCATATAATATACTATAGAGGAGTAGATTATCTACTCTACTACAGAAGAGTAGACCATATAATATACTATAGAGGAGTACACTATCTGCTATACTATAGAAGAGTAGACTATCTACTCTTCTATAGATGAGTAGACGATTTATTCTCTATAGAGGAGTAGACCATCTGCTTTTTTATAGAACTTATAGAACTGTAGATCATCTACTCTCTTATAGTAGATTAGCCCATATACTCTCCTATAGAACAGTAGACGTTATAGTCTCCTATAGAACTGTAGACCATATACTCTCTTATAGAACAGTAGACCACCTAAACTCCTATAGACAGTAGACCATAAACTCGTCTAAAGCGAAGTAGAACTTATACTCTCCTCTAGAGGAGTTGACCATCTATTCTCTTATACAAGGTGGCGCGAAAGTAATCCTCCTATCAGAAAATGCTATTAATTTTGCGATTGGCCCCTAATGTCAGTTCTGTTTTGACATTTGTGTAGTAAACACATGCGAAATACACGTTAATAAACAATGTTACGCTACACTGCTCCAGAACGCGGAATATTGCTGACTATTTATTTGACCAATAATCGGCAAAATTTATAGCATTTTCTGATAGGAGGATTACTTTTGCGCCACCTATTAGAACAGTAGAGCATCTACTCCCTTTTACTACATTAGGACATCTATTCTCTTATAGAACAGTAGACCATATACTCTCTTTTAGAACAGTAGATTATATACTCTCCTATAAAACAGTATTAAAGTTTTTTTTGAATTACATATAATTAATAAAATTACTTAGTACCTAATTCCTTTCTCAGATTTTTGTGCAACTAAATCACAAATTATATGTATTATAAAAACAACTTTTAATTGTCTACCCCAGGCTTATCTTACTTTTATCTATCTTAAAATAAATAACATGAGACACGCACTTCTTTTTCAAACATATAGTTCAGTTTGAAAGCGATTAATCTTTAATCATTCATTTATTCATGTCTAATAAAATAAAGTTTCTACCATTACTTAGTTTAGCTATTTAAAACTTTGAAGCTACTGATTTGTCACCTTGAAATAAAGGCAATAAAATTTGATGGATTATTTAAGCAAAATGGTTTTAATTTAAATTCGTGTAACTGTTACACATATTTAGAGACATGAAAACTGTTATTTATCATGACTTCGGTCATTTCTTGTGTGACATTTGTAGCCAATCTCTTAGGGTTGTATAAAATTTTGAAAAATTCAACTTCCTATTCAAATAAATAAATAAACAGCAAATGTCTACAACTAGTTGTTAACAATCAAAGTGTTGGAAACTAATTTGACATGTTTTCTTAAACATTTGGGTTTTTGCGTAGAGCTTCTTAGATTTATTACTAGTATGAGCGAGTATTTTCTAACAAGGTAATTTATATATAGTATATCACAATGAAATTAAACAAAACCTTGTTCGTAGTAAGTACTTGGTTGGCTGTTGCTATTATATTTATTGTTTATTTTTTATACTTTATCATCCAATTATGGACATTTTTATAACTTCCGTTTTAATATAAAGCAATGAAGTAAATAAGACTAGGAAATTTAGTAGGACTTGAAAATTGTACAGGGCAGGAGTACAAAATATTAAAATTATACAACAAACACGAACCCTAGGGTAAAACTGGTAAACGTAATTTCAAAACCAATATCTACGGATTTGAAGTATTTGAAGTATACTACCGACATAGGGGCAGAAATTTAAATATGGTCGAATCTGGACCTTTATATGAATCTACTACTCCGCCACAAGAGTTGTTCACTCCAATTCACCATATGTTAAAAGGATTGATGGCTCAGGATCTGAGTACCCATTTCCCAGGCTGTACATAAGAGGCTTGTGGTGTGTTGGACCACAGTGTATAAGATTTAGAAATGGATAAATTCTCATATTTTAATTCGTTTAAATCAACGAGACGTGATGGTATTCTGCCACGGATGCTGCAGATTGGAAAAGTTCTTCATCACCCTTGGCTTCATAGAATAATTGAACTCTGCCGTTCTGTCAACTATGTTTTTATAAGTTGGAAAAATGTATTCGTTGTTTTTATACCCAAAAATGGTAAAAGAAGTCATTAGAATTGACTCACTTGTGTAAAAAAAGACTTGAAAACTCTTCGCTATTCTCAAGTAGTCAATATGCCTAGGAGACTGCTCTTGATGATCATAGGAAAAAGGGGCTTCTACAACATTACAACTATCGCAATAGATTTAGAGCAACTGCATGTTGGAATAAAGATATGAATCTCTAGTATGTTGGACGCAGCTGGTACACAGAGAAAACGGATTCGTGATAGCAACCGAATTTGTTGCCAATCGAATGATTCTACCTTAGTGACCGAATTTTACAGTTGTGGCTACCAAATTTTAAAAGGGGTAACAAAAGTTTGGTTGCTTTGACCGAAATTCTTCTTTGACAACTGACTTTCTGTTGATAGAAACGAAAAATTCTATGTTTTCAACCGAATCATTCGATTAGCAACAAATTCGGTTGCTATCACGAATCTGTTTTCTCTGTGTAGGAAATATGTTGTGGATTAACTGTAGGTCCTCAGATCCTGAGTGAAGACATTTGGATCTGAGGAACTCTTGATTCATTCCTTGATAAAAAAGGATAATCGATAAACATATCAACAGTTATTTTCGCATCTGTCGGCAACGTGGAGAGGAGGAAACCGATTTATATCTTCCTGATTGTACTATAATTCATATAATAAGTTACATACATTTTAACCACTATATTAAACAATCTATGTGAAGTGACGGGAACTAGACTGTTTGAGCTTATTAGATACCTCAATGCGATAGGTTGGATCTAGTGAAGAGTTCATGGATATGATGATCCTGTTATACAGTCCTTGTTATCCTGGTTATCCTTAGAATGATTTCAAAATCACATAAGTCTAAACTAAGTATTCGATGGGCTAATCTGATCTGTGACTGCATCCTCTCCTCTCATCTTCTAGCTTCTCCTTCTTCTCTCCTACACAGTTCTTTTAAAATAATTATTATTTATATATTTATTTGTATATTTCTTTTGGATTATCTTCTCTGTGTACTGTGAACAATTTGTTTCTTTCTCTTCATTCTTTCCAGGTATTACAAAGTTCAACGACGTAGCAATCTGTCTATACCTAACCTTGGTCTAAAACAGGGAAAGGCAACCTATACTATTACATTATACGATTGTATTAGTTATACTCTCTATCCGCTCTCACCACGAATCTGTGTTGCCAGTAAACTTTCGACTCCTTTCCCCAATTAGAAATGTAAAATCTCATATTGTTCATCATACATCTTAAACAGTTGGGAAACATTTTTTTCTCTGGCAACGCTGATTCTTAAATTGTGCGATACACAACCTGCTTGTTTGAATGCTCAAGCTATACTGATTAAAGTTGTTTATTTATCTACAACGCGTGTACACACGAACGTAAGAGAAGAGTAAACGAAAAACGCGGCGCCCATCATTTGCCTTTCCCTGGTCTAAACTAAACATGACGGGTATGATGTTATTCTGCGTCATTATTCGTATCAAACCAACTGCGAAAACATATTAGTAAAACTTTTGGGATAGATCCACAGCAGCTTACAGCAACGGTATTAACACGTTGAAAAGGAACAATCAAATTATTTTCGATATGGAAAGAAGACATAGCTAGATATATAATGGATAGATACCTGGGGGCGAATGATCGAATGAGCTATTGTATCGAAAAATAATTTCAATATCGAAATTATAATAAGTATGCAGTTTTACTCCTTATCGAATGTAATAATGATTCTTCTAGGTAGTGTAGAGAGTAAATTGATGGCTCGCCTATATAAGTATTAAAGTTTTGTACTTTAATTTCCTACAGGCCCCTAGTGAATTGAGCAGTATGAATTCATGTTTGGTGTTTATTTATAATCAAAGCTAACCTACTATTGAATCGAGACTGAAACATCAAAAGGGGATTTCGAATTTTAGAATAATGTCTGCAGAGATATGAAATTTAAACAAAGTCAAAGTGTCAACCAAAACTGTAACGCCTCTGACTTATATTTTTTTATTGTTTGAAAAGAGTCGTGACACTCTTGCATTAAACACCTTTATGTTTAATGTGTTATTTTCTTTGGAAAGGCCAATGTATTGCCTTTCCAAGAAATTAAGAAATTAAAATATGAAGAAGAAAGCATTAAATGATCACTTGGGTATGAGAAAGCTTTCAGAAAATTGCTGCCGCTATCGAAATAAGAGCAAATACCTATACTGCTATGCTACCGTTACCGAAATAACTGCAATTACCGTTAAAATACCGCTACCGAAATTATTCAACCGTTTCGAATATTTAGCCAATCTTGCTATTTAGCTATCCCCGACTGTACACATATTAAAAACTTCCTACCACAGCACAGGTAGGTAGTCAAACACCAAAATAAACAATGAAAAAGAAAATGTTTGAATTTCTATGTAAATGTTGCGGTTTGTTAATGCCGTTCTAATGTTATACGATTTGTATTTGTATATTGAATGAACGTTAGTTTGTATCCTTGAATACCTAAAATATAAAATTACCTCATTTTATTTTTGGTCAAATGCCACCAAAGAAACAAATATTTGCCATCGTTTGTGTATTTATTTACAATGACTAATAATTTATATTGTTGTTCAGAATGTATGTATAACAAATTTTGTTATTTTATTGTTTTTTTTTTTTTTAACAAGCATTCGTAGACACACTTGTGGTGCAATAAATGCATTCAAATGTTTAATGGGTTTTTCACATTATTTCAAACACTGTTGCAGAAAGTCATCCTTTTGAATATCCTTCTTAGACCACTTGAGTGTGGAAGGTAAGAAAAACAATAAATAAGTTTTGTTTTTCTAAAGGGACCACTTCTACATAAATACATACATACCTGTAGAATAACTTTTTTTTTTTTTGCTTTTTGCAGTCAAAGAAATAACTGTTTGTTTTTCAATCAATACTTATAATTCAAACAAACCATGCACAAAGTCAACCAGCCAACCATCCTATTAATCGTCTACACTTTTAGAGTCTTCTATTCTTTATTATAATGGCCACTTGAGATCTTTTTTAAAAGCTACAACTCTAGCTACATTTGCAATTTGTTATTCCCTTTTTTATATTTTTGCTCTCCCTGCCCACATTTCTGGCTATTTCATTGCAAAAAGTTTATAAAGTTTCGTTTTGTCTTACGTTGGTTTTTTTTTTTTTTTTTTTTTTGGTTTATTTGTATTAAGAAATTCATTTGAATTGTGAAAACATAAGTTTTTCTTTTTTCCGAAATTTAAAGTTAATTAGTAGTTGGTTAAATAAAAAAAAACACTCTTTTAGTGTTTAATACCTAATTAAGTTTAGAGAGTGAGTAAATACAAAGGCATACAACTTAGTAGCGATTATTTTATATAAATGATAATAAATATAAAACTTCAAGACCACTAAACAAATCATAGCTCAGTAGAAGATGGTAGGTTAAGCTCTTTTGGCAGTGATGGGAAGGTAAATATTTCTAGTGCATAAAAAATGTATGACAATGTGTTAGAAACTATCACATTTTTCATACATTTAAGTAAACTTGTTATATAATGTTTTTCATAATATGTTGTTCTCAGATTATGGTATCCATAAGCCGAGAGCAACATAATATGGTAAGTCCTTCATCATATAAATGGTTGTCACAAACATATACATGTTTACTGTAACCATATATATGGTTGATACAATCATGTGAATCGTAAATTAACCATATTATTGTTACCACAATCATATATATAGTTACTGTGACTATAATATTGTTAAAAATGTAGAAATGTTTACTGTAAACATACGCAAATGTTGAAATGATTACAGTAACCATGCACAACTATATTTTTTTCTGCGTGTATATATAAAAATAAGTGTACACTTTGATGTCACCACTAACGTTGGAGATGGCCTATAGATGGTTTATTCATGAAATCGGCCCAGTGGTTCCGGAGATATGGCATTTAGATTTTCCCATATACTCCTACACAAATATCAACAAAATGCCCTCCATTTTCCATATTATGATTTTTTATTGTCAGTTGAAAAGTTATCAAAGCATGCTTCGTAATATCTTATGTGTACAATGACATTCGGTCTTTCTAATTGGAATGTTGTGCTGAATCTTTTCAGTCATTGTTTCGATCGTCAATTAATTTGTGCCCTGACCATTTGATTTTTCACTTCCTATACACCAGCATTGTATCATAGGTATGAGTTATTATTGTTGTTGCTGTTAGAACAGTACAAGGCGCAAGGACAAACGCTTTAAGTATGCGGATTGAATTTGGAGGAGCCGTGCTTCTCTCATTGGCAGCTTGTTATACGTGGTTTGTTTAAGAGTTTTCATTCAAAATGCTCCAGATGGAAACACGAAAAATGTTGTGTATCCAAATGTATTACATTAAGAATTAAAATAATACCTCAAAAATAAAACAAATTCTTGAAATTTTCATATAAAAAATTATAGGACTTTTCATTCTTTTTAGTGTATAGACCCATATTACGTTTATAGTGCTAAATTTTGTTTTATAGGTGACACTACAAAAAGTTAAAGGCAAAACCCTCTTGAAGGCAAAAGTACGTTTACCGGGTCAGCTAATATATATAAGGACTGAGATCGAAAAAATCTTAACATACATATATGTTAATAAAAATCAAACCACTAAGCTTACAGTTTTGATTTTTTTTATTTGATTGAAATTATTATTTATTATAAGTAGTTTACAAAAAATATTATTCTATAGTTCTAATCAATAGTGATGAATTTATGAAACTTTTCCAGAAACACTTCCATTAATGTTTTTATAGTGCTTTCTGTCACTTTGTTCGAACAGGTTGTCCATCCCCGTTTAAAATCTACCACACTTTTGGACACCTTTTTTGTGCTCTTCAATTCTCTTTTAACAAGAGCCCAATATCTCTCCACTGTCCTTAGCTCCAGGCAGTTTGGAGAATTTGCCTCTCTTGGTACAAATACCACATTATTGTTCTTTTACCACTCAAGACCTTTCTTACCATAGTGACAGGGTGCCAAGTCAGTGGACACATTAAGAAGTCTTATGAATGGAAACATTCTTTTTTGTAAACATTCCTTGATGTAAACTTCGGTATTTATAGAGCTCTTTGCAACAAATGTTTGGCTTTTTTTCCGCAACTGCAAATTGCTTGCCATACCAAGAACTTTTTGGGAAATTTTGTCTGCTTTTGGGTCCTAAACTTTTCTTCAACATTCCCTCGAGCATCAGCAACATCAAAATTTTGACCCGGAAGATACTAGGAAATTGTGAAGTCTACACGAAAGGCAAGTTTTCTGTTTTAAATGACTTTTTTTGATATTCAGCTTTGAGCTCTTTTCTGATTGGTTGTTGATACGATTATATGCCAAAAAAAGGCAAGCATGGTTGGAAAAAAAGAATGGAGATTTTCGTAGGGGTTTTTAAAGAGAAACAAAAAAAGACATGACTTTAAATCAACGTGTAAATGTTGACTTAGTTTAATATCACTGAGTATAATGTGGCGTATAAGTGATTAAAATTCCTAATAATACCAAATTCATAATCATACGCCACCCTGTCCCAACTCTTAATAATAGAATAACCTAATTTCAGTAAACTGCTAGAATAAACTTTTACACAGTTTTTCTTAAAAAAAAAAAAAAATCTTATGCACATCTTCTTAAGAATTCAAACAGATTTAGTTTTGTAATGAAAAAGAATATAGATTTCAATAAGATTACTCGAAAATTAAAACTACAATTTCGTTTATATATTTCTTTAACAAACAAAAGAAAAGCGACCCAGTTCTATAAAAAAAAACTTGCATAAAAAGAACATTATTTACTTAGATTTGTAAGAAAAATAATTTCTTTTAACAAATATAAATTTCCTGTAATCAAAAGGAATGCGAATGAATGCATTACAGTCTGAGTAAATGCATGTACAGAAATGTGTATATAGAGGTATTTTAGTTAGTGTGTGTGTCCGTATTTACAGGTGTGCAATATGTTAATGCACTACATTTTAATAATAGACGTTTTGTGTTAAGAAATCGTATAAAAGCATAAAAAAGGTTTTTGAATTTTTTTTTTCTTTTTTGACGTTTTTTTACTAACTGCTTATGCATTTGTATGTATGTAGGTGTTTGTACTTAAATATATATGTATATGTAGTACCTGCTATTTATTTTATGGAGAACTTTATGAAGTCAACTTCATCTAATTACATTTTGTGTCAAAGGCATCATTTATAAATCTTTAACGTGAAGATGTCCTTTTTTACACAAATTATACCAAAAAGAGCAGAGTATAAAGAACTCCTTGTCACTCAAAGACAGTATATGAGTGGAGTTTCGTGTGAATATAATGTTTTAGTAATAAGATTTTAGTTTTTAATTGGTTGTTTAATGAACGTTTTTATGTAAGCCTTTTTAATAAAATAATTTAACATAAATTTAGTTAGTTAGTTATATTAGAGTTTCCAAAAAACCGAAGAATTTCCAAACCGCGGTTTCGGTTTTAAAAAATTGAAAACCGATCGGTTTCGGTTTTGTGATAATTTATTAAATATACAAATTTTAAGTTCAAACTGGTGTTCAAGAGGATAAAGGAAAATTGGTATTTTTTCTTTTAATGGTAGTTTACATACATTAAAATTGGCTAACACGCTTCTCAGTAAAGAAACAATCAAGAATAGGGTGCTCAATTGCATTATGATACCAAAAATGGAGAACTAAACTAAGGACTACTTTTTCGTTCTTCAAATAGTACTTTTTGAATTTTCTATAATATTGAACCTAGAATCAGGAAATTACTTTGAAATTAAAACATGACGGTCGTTCACGTGTGTAAAATTGCTAATTTTTCTTCTAATGGTACTTTTTATTATATTAAATTATTTTACTTGTTGTATATACATAATAAGTAGTTGGCTGATATGCTTCTGAGTAAAAAAAGAATTACGGATAGAGAGCTTAATGATATTGAGGTAATATAAACTATTAGTATTTTTTCGTTCTACAGTACTATTTCTTTCTTCTAATTGGGGTGTCGAAGTGCACAGGGTCAGCTAGTACTCCATACTTTTATCGGATATTTGAATGTAACAAAGTTTTTGTTATAAAAATGTTGCATTCTTTTTTTTAAATTAAATCATTGGAAGTTTGATTGTCAGGAAATACTCGTATGATCAATATATTTTTATACCCTTCACCATGAGTGGTAAGGGTATATATAAGTCTGTCATTCCGTTTGTAATTTCCACATTTTTCATTTGCGACCCCACAAAGTATATATATTCTGGATCGTTATATATAGCGAAGTCGATATAGCCATGTCCGTCTGTATGTTGAAATCAACTTTCCGTAGCCCCAAAATAACTTACAAACATAATTGATACTTCAATATATCGGGAATTCTTCCGGCTCGGTCGCTATTTAAAATCGAGAAAATCGGCCCACAAATGGCTGAGATATAAGGAAAAAACCGGCACAACCTCGATTTTTGGCCTATTTTTTATCTATATCTGGATTACTAAGTCATTAATATAGAAAATATGGATATCTATATATAATGATAGATATTTCAAAGTCCATTGCAACGATTTATATAACGAATTTGAACCTATATTGGGTCTAAATCGGGAAAATTATTTTTTAACCCGAATTTTTTTTTAACACAAACATTTTTTTTTAAAAAATTTAAAAAAAAAATTGGTAAAAGATTTTAAAAAAAAGTTGGAAGAAATTAAAAAAAAAATTCAAATAATTAAAAAAAAATGTTCTTAATTTTGAAAAACTATTTGAAAAAAAAAATTTTTTTTTTAAATTTTGAAAAAAAAATTTTAATTTTGTTTACCTAAAAATATTTAAAATTTTTATTTTAAAGTATAATTTGGTGCAGGGTATATAAGATTCGGCACAGCCGAATATAGCTCTCTTACTTGTTTTTAAATGAGTTTTTGTCATTCATGTCTAGCCTGCAAAAGGTAGCCTGCTGCATTCATTAAAAATTTTAAAGAAATCTTAAGATATTTTTACATCGATTTATTTTTAGAGAAATTGGCCAAAAACAGAGCACGGAAATTGAAGTTAAATTTTATACAAAAAATACACCTGCTGCATAATGCTGATGCTCGAGGGAATGTTGTAGAAAAGTTTAGGACCCAAAAGCAGAAAATTTTCCCAAAAAGTTGTTGGCATAGCAAGCAATATGCAGTTGCGGCAAAAAAAGCCAAATATTTGTTACAAAGGCTCTTTAAATACCGAAATTTACATCAAGGAATGTTTACAAAGGAGGATGCTTCCATTCATAAGACTTCATAATGTGTCCACTTACTTTTGGCCTGATTTGGCATCCTGTCACTATGGAAGGTATTGAGTGGTACAAGAACAGTATTTTGGTATTTGTACCAAGATAGGCAAATCCTTCAAACTGCCCGGAGCTAAGGCTAGTGGAGAGATATTGGGCTCTTGTTAAAAGAGAATTGAAGAGCACAAAACAGGTGTCCAAAAGTGTGGTAGATTTTAAACGGATATGGACTACCTGTTCGAGCAAAGTAACAGAAAGCACTATAAAAACGTTAATGGAAGGGTTTTTTGTAAATTGTAATAATAATTTCAATCAAAGTGCGTTCTATTCGAGAATTTTTAAACTTTCTACAATTTTAATCATATTTCGTCTGGTCGCCATCATACCATCTGTCCTAACTGCCTGACTTGTTGTCAAGTCTATTTAACTCCAGGCGGTATTTTCTACCAGTGTCAATTTTGTTCCTTATTCTCGTCAGTCATTTAAGATTGTTACGATCATTCTCGTTCTGGTTTTGTGTTGCTAATTTTTCAAAAAACTTTCCATTCCTTTCCAAGTGTGGAAGATTTGAAAGTCCATCTTGTCATAGCCCCCGACAAACAACCGATTTATAGAACTAGGGTTCTGTAAGTCGTTTGATCTAACCTGAACAAAACGGAATAATCGATAATGTTATCCCAAAAAAAAACGACTAATTCGAAAAAGTCGAAAAAAATTTATTTTTTTTACTATATTTTTTTGAGAACGATGATGGCCAGGCCAACACCAACTTCTTTTGGCCTGAATTGAATGATATGGTTTCAACAGGACGCGATACGAGCCACACAGCTCATGTCACATTGGACATTCAACACGAGTTACTTAAGGGCATGGTCATATCACATGGAGGTGATGTGATGGCATCAGTCAAATCAGTCAGAGTCATGAAAAATTGGTGCTGGGTTTTAGATGTCTTTTTTGTGCTAAATGAGTTTAAGGGCCATTATTAAAACTTGCCTTTAAGTTTATAATAGTAAAAGGTAACTTTAAGTAATAGAAAAAGGTTGCTTTAAAGTTAACTTCTACTATTGCGAACATAAAGGCAAGTTGTAATAATGGCCCCAAAAAGTGCTAGACGAAGCACTAAAAATGCTAAATTGCCAACACTGTGTAGGACTCTAAATTGTTATCTTCAAAAATAAAGCCCTTTTTGATTGAGATGTAGAAATTACAATTATATTGAAAATGGTCCAATTTCCAATTTTTATAATTAAATAACGATAAAATCTGAAAAGAACCACAACAATTTCCGATTGATATGAAACTTCCCCAACAAATGCAGGTGGAAGAAGGTATTCAACTATAACCTGCACAACAACAGCAGCAACAACAGAAAATCCAAAAGCAACAAAGGATGATGAAAATAAGAACCAGCAACAACAACAATAAAAAACTAACAACAATATGAATATGAACACCATTTGTGAAACACCATCATCATCATTTGCTGGTAAAAGAAATGAGCAACATGTAGAGCGGCCATTGAACTGTATGAATGAATGTGTGTGTGTATGTATGTTATTTGCAAGGAGTAATTGTTACTGTGTGTGTGTTTTATATAAAAAGGAGGATATACTTATATGCTGGTATGCAATTTATATTGTTGCTACTTCATCGTCTTATGTTGGTTGCTTTTGCTGAATGCTGACGCTGCTGCTGCTCCAGCAACAATAACAGCTTTTGATTTTGGTTGAAGTTGTTTTAATGTTGTGCCAGTATTTATTCCTGTTTATTTTTTGCTCATTGTTGTTGCTGTGTGTTCTTATTTCGGCTTTTGTTATTGTTGCATACATTTTCATCCTTTTCTATTCTAAGGAAACCAAAGTATTGGCAGGAAAATGTTGTTGCTGTAACAGCAAAAGAAGCAGATCCTTATTTATATAAAACAATTTATTATACCCTACACCACCATAGTGGTGTACGATTGCCCTATCAGAAAATAGTTAAAGGCCTAATTCAGAATCACGAAAGGAACACAATTTTCAAATGTTTGTATGAAAATCACTCAGTTTTTAAAAAATTGAATATTGTTTTCCTTTCGTGTTTCTGAATTATGCCCTTAACTATTTTCTGATAGGGCAATCGTACACCACTATGGTGGTGTAGGGTATAATAAATTATTTTATATAAATCAGGCCCTAAGCTCTCATAAATATCATAGTTATATAGATATCCAAACCAAATTCCACACAAATAAGATTTATATAATCCAAACTCGTAGCAACAAATTTTGTGACAATCGGTCCATAATCAGTCATAGCTCCCATAAAAGGCCCACTTCTGAAAATCACTTTAACTAGCATAAATCTCTTTAAAATTTGGGTATTCCAATGAAATTCAACACAAATAAGTTATATATACGGAAGACATGCCACCCAATTTTATGACGATTGGTTCATAATTAGTCATAGCTCCCATATAAATATTAAAAGAAAACTGTTTATAATCATCTACTCGGTGTAGGGTATCATATGGCCGGGCATGACCGATTATACTTTCTTACTTGTTTTTTTTGTGTTATTGTTGTTAATACGAGCAGGAGTTTTAAGTGGTGGTGGCGGTAGCGATGGTGGCATGTTAAACGTATTGTGTTGTTGTGGGTTTTGTTAATGTATTTTTGTTGCTTTTTCACATTTGTTGCTGCAATTGTTTGTTTATTTGCTGCTCTAAATGCCTGCAGCAGTTGTATGCATTCAATTTACTTGACGTGTGTTTGTTGAGTATTTCTTTAAACTTCCTTTTCATGCATTGACGAGGACGTTGATGAAAACGTTTAGGTATGATTTTATATTTGATTTAGAAGTGTGTAAATATACATACGTACATATATAAAAATGAGTTTGTTTTATTGATCCAATATGTTATTGTTTTTTTTTTTTTTGGAATCTCAACCAGGATGAAATCTGACACAAATTACATTTTAAAAAGTAATTTTTGTTTTTCTTGTAATTTATTATTTGTGTTTGAATTTAGTTATAGATGTGTTGTGTGCACAAAATTGTAAGGAAAAAATCCTAGTTTTTCTAAAATTGTTTTCTACGAAAAATTTGCATCGTATATTGTCAATTTATATTGTTAACCCAATTGCTTGTGTTGAAAATGGAAAAAGAAAAGAAAAAATAAAAATATTTAAATATTTTTTTAAAGAAACATTTTTAAAGTAATTATCAAAATCTTGTACATATGTGCTTCCAAAAACTATGAAGAAAAACTATAAAAATATTATTGTATCATAATATAATTAAAAATTTCAGTATTGAATTTTATTGATTTTGTTCAAACAAATGTTTATATCCTACACCACCATAGTGGGGAGGGAACAATGCGTTTGTGCTGATTTTTGCAACGCTCAAAAATTAGTCTAATACCCACCTAAAAGTACAACTATAGACTCAGAATCACTTTCTGAGTCGATTATATGATGTCCACCCATCCGTCTATCCGTCTGGCTGGCTAGCAGTCCATGTTAACTTTGCGCATTATTTCAGCTAGCCCCATATAAATGTAATCGAAATAGGGCTTTATCGGTCCTTACTGCATAATTTATATAGGTATCAACACAAATTTCGCTCCAAATAAATCACGTACTTTTATAATGATCGGTACGTAATTAGTCATAGTTCCCTTTAACGAGCATATATCTCTTAAAAATGTTGTTATCCACATAAAATTCAACAGAAATAAGTTAGCACAGGTTCGAAAGAATTAATTCTTTATTCCATTTTCGAAATCATAGTCAATTTTATCTCTTAATTAATGAATTCCTTATAAATTAATTCATAGGCTTAATTCCTTTGTACGTGAAATGTGTTGAATTCGTACATTTGAAAATTCATGAATTCAAATCCATTACAAAATAGCTTTAAACATGTTTTGAATGATTAAATTTTTCTTCAATTCAAATCTATTACAAAAAGGCTTAAGTCAATTTTTTTTCAATTCATTTTGTAATTGATTATTAGCAAAACAAAAAAATATATATTTTAATTCAATTTGTATTATTATTGATTTGAATTAAGACAAATTTAATCATTAATCAAAGGTTAAATGAATTCTGTTATGAATTAATTCCTTTTTGAATTAATTCAACGATGAATGAAGTCTATAAAAACATTTGAATGAAGCTAAAGAATTTGATGTTGGGAATTGATTTATGGTATGAATGGCTGACATTTATTAATTCCGAATTAAGATTTTAGTAAATTGAGCTCAAATTGAATTACAGTGAGACCTCGATTATCCGTGATTCGATTAACCGGCATGTTTTTGGATCGATTTAAATTTGTTTGCGTCGATTAACCGTAATTACCTCTATTATCCGGGATTATAATTTGTTTTCGATTATTTTTGAACAATCTAACACAATGTGAATAAAAGGGGAATTCCCTCGATCGATTTGTAAGGTCAACATTTTTTGATATTGTGCCATCGATTTTTCGATAGCCGGAAGAAACGATTTAATGGAACTCCAATTTCTGTATTAACAGTGAGGAAAGTCTAAAATATTCCACTCAAAATTAAAAAAAAAAAACGACATTATATTCACAAACTTAAAGCTGCAGGATAAAAATATTCAGCTGATTAGCAGCCACAATTTTTGTGGAAAAATTAAATGAATTCAAATCAATAAAAAAACTCACCAATGAGATAATGAAGAATGGAAAGTGTTTACTTGAGAGATGTTTGGCTTGGCATAATGAAAATATCATAGAATGACAAAAGGTCTCAAAGAAGAGACTAACCTCATTAGTTTGCGTTAATGCTGCTGGTACCCACAAGTGCAAAGCATTAGTTATTGAAAAAAGCTTTCCATGACAATGGTTTAACAATAATTTAGTACCAGAAGTGAGAGAGAATTTTAAGAAAATCGGTCTAAAAGATTATAGTAAAATCATTCGGCCATTGGACAACATCCAGACGTGCAGGATTTCAATGCTGAAAACGTTATTGTGAATTTTTTTCCACCAAATTGGACGACTTTAATCTCAGTGCATTATAGAGCTTTAAATTTCATTATCGAAAAAATGTCATTATTAAAAAACTACTAAAAATAAGTACTCAATTAACCGGGAAAATTGATTATCCAGAATGCTAGCGGTCCCGACCATTACGGATAATCGAGGTCTCACTGTAATTAATTTGAAGCTACATGTCTGAAACATTATTTTATATTTGAATATATGTATACTGAAGTAAATGGAAATCGAGGTCCTATATTCAAAACCCTCTATCTTTGATTTTCCCTAAAATGACTTGTTGATGGTAAAATGTTCAGTAAAACATATATACCTCATCTATGGGGTGAATTTCATAACAAAGTTATTGTTTTGCTGTTTTATTTGCATTTTTGTTGTTTCTCTATCTTATACAATTAATTTTTCTGAATGCAAAATCCTCTATCTTTTCAAATAATTAATTTTCAAATATTTTTTTTGGCATAATTTCTTCTTGCAATACATACTATTTTTCTTATTATTTTTTGTATGCTGTACATGAATTTGACATCTTTTAATCGTTTATCAAAATAGCAAAAGCCGATTCTTAATTGAATTACCATTTTTATTTTACCATTTTGTTTTTGGAAAATATCTGTGGACTTATGCGGAATTTGCAAATTTTTCAGGAGAGCGTAAAAACTGTTGAATTGATCGATAATTATTTTATTATTTGTCCTTGAAGAACTTTATTATTTGTCTCAAAGAATTATACAAAGCTTTCGAAATTCTTTAAGGACAAATAATAAAATAATTAACGATCAATCTCAATATGTAAGATTCAGTAGTTGCTTTAAAAAGATATTGTAGAATACTGAATTTTAATAACTCAAGTAATACGCTCTCGATTTATATCGAGCTTTCTTTCTCGATTTATATCGAACTTTCTCAGAGATCGCACTATACGAGTTGTTATAGATGGAAGCTCATCAAACGAGTTCAAGATCAATTCAGGCGTACCGCAAGGCTCCGGTCCTTTCTCCTACTCTATTTCTTATCTTTATAAACGACCTTCTACGTCAATCTTCCAAACCTATCTACACTTTTGCAGATGACAGCAACATTTGCCATTCATATGCATTCAATTATAGACCAAGCCTGTCGGAGATTTGGGCAATGAGGCAAAACATGAATGATACACTTTACCAAGATCTTGTGACAATCTCTTAATATGGTTGTGCGAATAGAAATGATTTCAATGCACGCAAGACTCAATGTTGTATTTTAACACACAAACACACAACAGATCATGTTGCTCCATCTGTTTTTATGGGTGGTGTAAATATTAAGGAATCAGAAACTCTTGATATTCTAGTCATGAGTATTCAGTGCAATGTCCGCTGGCCAAAACACATTTTTCGAGTGTCGAAAGAAGCATGTCTTGGTTTTCTAAAACGGTGTAAGACATACTTCACTCCATCTGATCTCCTTACTATTTACACCACTTATATCCGAACGAAAATGGAATACAACTCTCATGTGTGGGCCGGTGCTTCAAAGTCTATTTTGGAGTTACTCGACCGCGTACAGGAGAGGGCGAAGGTGTCAGTAGGGTATCTAGCTCTATTGACTCACTGGAACATCGTCGCAATGTGACTTGTGTTTCACTGTTCTACCGATACTACAATGGTATGTGCTCTGCTGAAATTAGATAACTTGTTCTCGAAACCCGTAGTTTTTTACGCAACACACGTTCTTCGACAAAGGCTCATCAATTCGTTGTCTACTGGACAGTGGATCGTACAACATATTACAGGGAATATTCGTTCTTTAGCCATACTGTCTGTATGTGGAATAAGCTTCCTCCTGAAGTCTTTCCTGTCACTTTCAATATAGGAAAATTCAAATCAAATGTTCACAAACACTACTCCCTCTAACCTTCCTCCCATAATCTATTTTCCTAGTTCCAATACAATGCTTTGCATGAGTAGGGTCCAAGAAAAAAAAATCGGAATAATCTTGTTTCAAATTTCTTATTTCAATGAAAATAACAATGATTCGAAATCAAAGGCTTTCTCAAATGTCAAACGTTTGAGAAAGACTTGATAAACATTTGAAAACTATCGGGTTCTCAACAAAACTCTCAAGTTATTAATACGTATGGAATTTTAATATGTATACAGAGAAAACAGATTCGTGATAGCAACCGAATTTGTTGTCAATCGAATGATTCTACCTTAGTGACCGAATTTTACAGTTGTGGCTACAAAATTTTAGAAAGGTAACACAATTTTGGTTGCTTCAACCGAAATTCTTCTTTATCAACTGACTTTCTGTTGATAGAACCGAAAAATTCTATGTTTGCAACCGAATCATTCGATTGGCAACAAATTCGGTTGGTATCACGAATCTGTTTTCTCTGTGTATATACTGTATAAATATGTTTCCCGAAAGCTTATAACTAAAACTTAACAAGTTTAACACAATCGTATAAACAAAATCTAAACATAAGTAAGTGTGAGAAATGTAATAAAAAAATCTAATAAGCGTTTAAAATTGTATACCAGAATATTAAATACTCACTCAAACAACAAATTAAACTACAATAATTATATTACAATAGCTACAAAAATATAACTATTTGAATTGTAGAAAAATGTTATACTCACTCACATTAAATATTATGATTATTAAATTATTACACGCACAGCGATGAATGTCCTTTCACTCTCTATCTCGCTCTTTCTATATCCGTTCCAGTTGCCGTTTATAATATAAACATTTATTTATTTATACACACGCATACCTCCAAAAACGTTCAATATAAATTGGCGCGAGTCCTTGAAAATAAACCACCAAAATATTGTATGTATTTATGAAGAAACAAGCTGATGAAGATGATGACGACCACGACCACGACCACTACCAAGACCACAATGATGCAGAGAGTCAGGTGAAGGAAAAAACGGTGAAATATTTGAAGGCTCCTTGGATTATTTTGGGGTTTTCTTTAAGAGAAATATGGTGGGTTTGGTTGATTTCTTTGGTTACACTGAAACAATGTTAATGAGAAACAATATTTTACTATGTATTTATATATCTACCTTAGGGTGGGTCAAAATGTAGGAGACAGTAAAAATGTACAAAGGCGCATTGCGATTCTTGCTCCATGGGTCATTCCAAGACACTTTGTCGAAGAAACCATAGTTTCTTGGAATGACCCGTAGAACAGGAATCGCGATGCGCCTTTTTCACAAAAACTTTGTCCCACCCTAATGTATATATGTATATAATTATTATTAAATTTAATTTTGTTTTTATTGTATCGCTTTTTAGTAAATCATAGCACGTCAGAATTTATTTTTAGTACAATGAAAAAAAAATCAACATTTTGTATGTCCTTTTTTATTATTTTTTTTTTATATTTTGTCATGTAAATATGTGTGTGTCGGAGTTAAATATGAGAAAAGGGTTTATACAATAGTTTTTTGTTTTTGTATTTTGTTATTTAAATATTTATAAACACTATGTTAATTATATACTACATGTTAGACAATTTTCAGGTTGTCCAGGAAATTGTAAACATTTTTGGAAAAAAAAAACCTGACTCGAATCTATGTTTTCAATTGACACTTCACTACCGCTATTTTATTTATTAGAGGGTGAATTGACTCCTTATGCTCACTTTTTAAAATTAGTCGGGAATTTCATTATAAGTTTTCTTCTTAATATTACTATATTCAGATTCGTTGTGGTGGGCAAATTTGTTGCTAATTGAATGTATTCATTATAACCATAGATTTTTTCGGTTATAGCAACAGATATTGTATTGGCAAAGAAGCATTACTCTTTTTCCACTCAACCACAATTTGTCGTTATGAAGTTGTATGGTCTTAAAGGAATTATTAACTACTACTTCTATGGATATTCAATTCCTGGGCAATTACACACTGATCAACCTCGTTGAGGTAGCTGGGTATAAACTCAATGACCCACTGAGATATCTCACGGCTATTAGTTGGGTCTAACAATCTTTGACAATCGAGTATACATTACGATGTAAATGACACTACATCTGACGAGTGGTGTGGTCTTATCAAGACCTTTCGAATCTACTTGACTGTTCGCTTGATGTGAATTATTATGTAAACCAACGAATCCAAAGATATTCATATTTAGAAAAAATTATAAGAACTATAGTGGAACTACGCATGTTTTCCTGATTATACGTAGTCGGAATTTTTAAGAATTTTAATAAAACAATAGAATTTATTGATTCTATACCGATTAAATTAAATTAGAAACCCAAATGATTGAGTATAAATCATCGAATTTTTCTGTTATGTCTGAAAAATTTTAGTTGGGATGACAAAAATTCTGTGTCAACAAATTTTCTGTTGCTACTATCGAAAATATCTATGGATATATTAGAATCATTCGATTTTTAGTTTTGATAAGTTTTTTTTTTTATTATAAGGGTTATAATGTTCAGAAATTGTATTAAAACTAATATAACTAAATAAGAAAACTAATATTTGTACAAAAACCGAAAATTTGTTTGTTTATAAGCTTGATTGGTTAATCAACTTAATGCAATAGGTAATATTTAATTCCTCCATGAGGATAGAAAAGTGAGTAGAAGAAATTTGTTTAGAAATCAATCGAAACTATTTTTAAAAAGTCATTCTTTATCATTCGATTGAAAATTATTCGAATAATCAAGGAAAAATATATTTCTTATTCGAATTAACATTTTTCAGTTAAGAATAAATAAAAATATGCGATCAATAATTGTCGATTAATCGAAGAGTCATATAAATTTATTTTCAAATTAAAATTTTAAATCTATGAAACCAAAATTTATTATTACTAACACTAAGAGCTAGTTTATTTACTTGTCAGTTAAACGTAGCTTAACACGCTGTTACATTAAACCTGCAACATATTTAGCCGGGATTTAACCAATGATTGTGTTTCTCACTAATGGATTAATTTTGTTAGCATTGCCATACTTTTCAGTCAAATCACATGTGCATTCCTCAATACTTTTCATATAAATATGGCAATATTTTAAATTTTATAAGAAAAAGCAACCGCGTACATAACTTTTTTTTGTAAATTTTAACTTTGTAAAAGAAAAAGTGACAATAAAGTATATAAAATGTATATTAAATGTTATATTGATGTTAATAAAGCAAATCAAAACAAAGAGCTGCTATGTTGTATTGTTTATATTATTTTTCAGCTGTTTGTGCTTTGGCATTTTGTACAATGGTTTAACTCACCAATGATGCTCAGTTAAACCTAGATTATATACTAAATAAACAATAAGTGAGAAACACAATTTTTAGTTTAATCTAGGTTTAAGCGAAGAATGTAGATTATCTTTATCCCAGAAACTAGCTCTAAGTGAGAAACACGATTTTTTGTTTAATCTAGGTTTAAACGCAGAATCCCAGCAAAAATTATTCTTGATTTGGAAGCAATAAAAATGACTACTGCATCTTTAACAGCTTCCTTTATTGCTTCTTCAATTATTGCCTTACGATACCGATTTTTGGAAGGCATACATTCAGCAAATATTGTATGTGGTGCAGAAATTAGAAAAAGGCAGCACTATTTGTCAAGCAATTACTACTTTTATTGCTGGATTTTTTACAAAATCAGCCTAAAGTATGAACCTCGGACGCATGATATTATCAATTCTTCCATGTGCTCGTAAATGCACATTCCGGATTTCTTAAGCAGAGCTTCTACGCGAGGAATCCCATACAAAAATCATGTAATCTTTCATAACAAGTGGAAGCAGTAGCAACTGCTCTCTGCCTTACATTTCTGCTTCCGAGGAAGCACCATGTTTTGCTGGGATGTAGATTATCTTTATCCCAGAAACTAGCTCTAACAAGAGTTTTTTTTTCCACAAATTTATACACGGTATTAATTACACTGTGCTCGAAATTTACACTTTTTTTCAGCGTACAGAGCTAGCCACTTTTCTATGTTAGCTGTTGTTTTTGAGATATACCGTTATTTCGAAAATGGACATATATTCGCGTAACTCTAAAATAGTTTACCTTATTGAATAAACTAAAAAAATTAAATTCCGCAATAAAAGAAACTTTTTTTAATCTGTGTAGTCGTTTTAGAAATATAAATTTTTTTTGGTAAAAAAAATAATTTTTTAGGTAAATTTCGAAATGTTTGTTTTTTAAAACGGCATAAAAAATTGCAAAATGCAGCTATGCTGTTAATTTTTTCTAAGTGCATAGAAAAAAAAAACTAATTGCTAAATTTTATCAGGATTGCCGCATAACCAACATATTTATGACTGCTCAAACAGTAATCCGGGAAGATATTTGTATGGGAGCTAGATTAAATCATGGACCGACATTGCCCATTTTCAAAAGAGAGTACTTGTGGAAAATTTCAGGCAGCTAGCTGCTTTCATACAGGCGGTCTGACATAGCTAGTTCGTCTTAAAATCTTATGAGGACCCAGAATATATATATAATATTTGGTTCCACGACCGATATTTCAAAAACGGAATGACAAAATCAAAAAACCCCAATAGTTTATAATGTTATTCCATGTGGGTTTCATTGAACATTTTATTAGAAACGACTTTCTACATTCATTATCCAAACGATTTTGAATAACTTAAAAACAAAAACCTTTTGGCTTAACTTAAGACCTAGGAAAGGTAGTAAAGTTAGAATGGGTTTCTAATTAATAATGAACAATATAGATATAATTTATAATCTAATTTAGTTAAACGCCTTAAACATTTATTGAAAACATGTTTCGAATTCCGAAATACTTTGGAATCTAGTCTTTTAAACAACAATTATTTCATAAAATATTTAACGAGACTTTATATAATTAAAATTCTAATTATATTACTAATTTTGCATTTTTAACCATATAATTTATAAATTATTCGAATAATATTTTTATACGTTATTCGTTTGAATAAACCAGGAAATTTTTAAAATTAATTGTTCACTCACATAATAAAAAAAATTATAAACTATTATTCGATTTAAATAAAACTAGAATTATCGACAACCCTAACTCTAATCACATCTAAGTCTTATACCACTATTAACTTCCAAAAAATAGGAAGTTATTCCGATTATACCAGTTCTAAAACTAATTGAAATTATTCTAAAATAAAAAGGAATTTAATTCTTTATATTGAAGAAATCCTTCTTTCTGAACACCCTGCATTACAATACACACGTATACATTTATATGACAAATATAAAAAAGGTGCAAAATTAGTTTTTTTTATAAACGAAGGCAGATTTTGTGTAGAGATTTTTATTTTATTTTCAAACACTTACAAACACTCACAGCAACAAGGGACACACAGAATTAATAAATTTTGTATGTAGATACTCGTAAATAAAACTGCGTAGCACTATTAAGTTTCAGGATATTTTTCCTTTGGTTATTGTTTTCAGGAAAGTAATGATTTTTGGTGTTTATTTGTTTATTTAATTATTGTGTTGACTTTTGTTTTAAGTTTAATAATGCATTTTGCATAAATATTTTTGTTGTGTTGGGCTTTTTATATTTTGTAAATTAATTATTTAAATAAAATTAAAGGCGCACACACTTAAAAGGCTTATAATATAAACGAAAAACTAACACAGGATATGTTGATTTGCAATAAAAACTTTAATACACACTAAATATTATTTATAAATATTTCAGGTTTTTTTTTTATATTTTTCAAAGAGAGAAAAACTGTATTTTAAGTTAACAAAAATATTTTTTTTTTTTAAATTTCTTTTAAAAACTTTTTCTTTTTTTAATGGTAATTAAATTTCTATTTTCTTTCAGAACAAAAATAAAATTATTTTGTTTTAAGTTAAGCAAAATATAACAACCGTTTAGCACAAAGGATGTACTCTTTCTAAAAGCCTGAAAATATGCAATGGGATTCAACTGCAAGGAGAGTAAAACAAAAAAATACCAACCAAAAGTAGTTGTGGAAAATCTTAGCAACAAAAAAATCCTTAATATTTCTAGATGTACTCTCGCGAATATGAATGTGTAAGAATTTCGCTTATAAAAAATATATCATCATCACCATAGAATTTCCAACAGTTACACTCATTTGTTTAGCTCTTTGTTCTCTTTAACTCTTAAGGATAATTGAAATCTCTCTTTTATAAATCAAATACCACAAATACTATACTCTTTGTCTGTTTACAGTTTTTCTGTCTGTTGTATCAAAATCTCTGCTACAAAAACCACCCAATTTTAACAACCTTCCCCCATCATCTCCACTGCGGCTTGCCACCCTGCATCCATCCTTGTTGTTTTTCCTGTTTTGTTTTTAAAACACTGTATTTTTGTTTTTTTTTTTTTTTTTTCTAACCCAAAAATTTGTTTTTTTTTCTAGTTTTGTTTATCTAAATATCATCATGTTTTGCTTTTTTTTTATTTTTTTTATTTTTTAGTAGAACATTAGAATATTTTCACCCTCTTCTTACCCCATTGAGTTTCGACGCATTCATTTTTGTTGACTTTTCATGTTATTTTCATGTAGGTTGCGAAAATCTTAAAAGTTTTTTAATGTTTCTTGTTAGCTTTCGTAGTTTTGAAAGAAAGAGGGTGAGTTTGTTTTTAAAAAGATTCTGATTCTATGGGTTTCTTTAAAATCACTCGAAATTAAATTTTAATCAAAATACCCTTCCTGTTTGTTGTCTTGTGTTTAGCCAAACATGTTTTGTTATTGTTATAATTTTTGTTTTGTTTTTTTGTTATTTGCTTAAAATGTACCAATCCAACAACCCTCATCTTACTGTGATATTTTGTACAAAAATATAGACCAACAGAAGTAATAATGTTGACAACAGTTTAACAGGTACAATATTTCCACAAGTTTATCAACCGATGTGAGATCTTTAAAAGGAAGCGGTGTGAGTTTATTAAATTATTTTTCGAAAGGGTTATTCGTTTGAAAGGTCTATCGATGCCATTGGCGCGCATCCGGAATATCAAATTTTCCATGACATACACATAAATCAGACTGAATTTGACCGGTGGCTTGGGCTATATTGGCTTTGAGAGCCGCGGTGGTTTTTAGATTATTCGCATAGAACTGCGACTTAAGAAAAACTGAGAAGAAAAACTCTAAAGGGGTCAAATCGCACAATATCGGTGGCCAGTTCACATCACCTCCACGTGAGACGACCATGCCCTCAAATTGGTCGTGAAGAAATGTGTGGCATGTAACGCCGTTATGTTAAACCACATGTCGTTGGTGACCATATCATCCATATGATGGCCTTGACAACGTCGTTCTCAATGAAATATGGATCGATGACGCCGCCAAATCCACATTTACCATTCACCATTATCGTGGTTGGCGTAAGCGTTTTACGTCTACAACAGTTTCGTACTAGATTAAAGATAAAATGCAAACTGTTTCTTTAATCTAGTACTAAATTGTCATAGGCGTAAAACGTTTACGCCAACCACGATAAGTGTGATTGAATTTTTCGGGATGCATTGGATGTTCTTCAATCTCATGTGGATTGTTATAGTCCCAAGTTCGACAATTTTTTTGTTGACGTACCCATTCATCCGGAAATAGGCTTGAACATAAAATGGGAACATTGCCCGAACTGGATATTCCGTTTTAGAAAACTATTTTATGATTTCACTTGTTGTTGAACGCAATATCCGACAATGGCGATTTGGGAAAACAAACTGAATAAATGACAACCAATTATCATAAACTATACTTATAAAAACAAAAATTTGAAACAGTGTTTACCAGATTGACCATCTGAAACTATTTCTTAAATCGAGTAAATTTTTAAAAACTAAAAAAAGGCCACTAGACTAAAGATAATTTGGGAAACCAAGGTTTATTTGGAGGTAGGTAACAAAAGCACTTTTACTGTGAGTCGCTCTAATACATACGAGTTTTTTAACCAAAATATATAATTAAATTTTATACATAGTTACTTATGCAAGCAAAATCTCTTCCTGTTAATAACACAGTGATACAAAAGTGAACGAACAAAATATGCAGGGTTTCTCATGTAGCAATTCTGTTTTGTCGGCGTCCATAGAGTACGGATATACTTATAATGTTTCCCGACCGCTTTGTTTTACTGTATTCTTAAAGTTAAAGCTTCAAAACCATAGAGAAACATATAACGGAAACTAGAAAAACTCAAACAAAAAAATCGGGTTGAAAATGGCTGAGTTACGGTAGTTTAAAGGCAGAATGCTCCCCAACTAAAGCAAATTGATGTCAGCATTTGTATGAGAAAACCGAACAAGTCGAAAAACATATCACAAAAATTAGCATAACTCATCTATTATACCCTTCACCATGAGTGGCAAGGGTATAAATAAGTTTGTCATTCTGTTTGTAATTTCTATATTTTTCGTTTGCGACCCTACAAAATATATTTATTCTGGATCGTTATAGATAGTGAAGTCGATATAGCCATGTCCGTCTGTCTGTCTGTATGTTGAAATCAACTTTCCGTAGCCACCAAATAACTTACAAACATAATTGATACATCAATATATCGAGAATTCTTCCGGCTCGGTCGCTATTTAAAATCAAGAAAATCGACCCACAAATGGCTGAGAAACGGGAACAACCTCGATTTTTGGCCTATTTTTTATCTATATCTGGATAACTAAGTCATTACAATAAACAATATGGATATCTAATGATAGATATTTCAAAGTCCATTGCAACGATGTATATAAAGCCATAGTAATATGGACCTACAATGGGTCAAAATCGGGAAAAATATTTTTTAACCCGAATTTTTTTTTTAACCCGAATTTTTTTTTTAACAAAAATATTTTTTTTTCATAAATTTTTTCATTAATAAATTTACAAAAAAAAAATTTGAAAAAATTAAAAAAAAAATTGAAAAATTAAAAAAATAATCAAAGAAGAAAATTAAAATTTTTTGAAAAAGTGTATTTTTTGAAATTTAAACGACCGTAACACAACCATTTCTCTCGCTTGGTAATGAGCATTATCAGATTTAAAAATCGGGTCGCTGTGAATTAAATCGATCATGCCGTGACCTTCGCTTACTAAAGATTTTCTACAAAATAACTGGAAATTTCTTAGTTCTAGATTTTTCGAGTAAGACCCCTTTCACATTAGGCAATTAGTTGCGCAAGTCTTTGGCGCAATTTTTGTGTTTGTTGATGGCAGAGGTAAGGTCGGGTTAAGGAGAAAAAAGTTGTTCAAATTTGAGTACAGACTTGCTTGAACACGGCAAGTTGGTTTGTTCTTTCATTCTTATTTTTGAAAATTAAAAACAGACTTGCGCAACTAAATATCCAAATGTATATATTTCAATATTAAACGAATATTTTTAACTGTCTCTCAATGGGTTAATTTATTCCTACCATGTATGTATATGTCAATTGAAAGTATTTTCCACGTGCTTTCTAATGATAGCCATACCGACCATAGCGGATAACTAACATTCAATAGATGCTAAATTATATATTCAAGATTTATAGGACCTTAAGTCGGAAAGTATTTGCCGCCGACAAAAATATAAATGTTCGTAAAACTCAGAGCAAAAACTTTTATTAGTTCTGAAATTATGGAATTTATACTTCCAGCTTGGATAAACTAGGGTTAAGCCAAAAACAGATCATTCCTAACAAAAGGAGGCAAAAATCTAAATTCAAAATCTGTATTCACTGCATCTAACTAATGGACAAAAGTAAGTTGTAAAATACATAAATGTGTACTTAAATTTGGCAATTCCTTTTTTAATGTTGGCAATATTAATGAGTTAATATTTAACTTATTGTTAAATATTATTGGTAACCATAGGACTCTACTTTAGCTTTTTTTTTTTTTTTTGAATCCTTTATACGATATGTAAGATTATTAATTAAATTTCTAAATTAGTATTTACGTATTTACTTAATTAATCTTAATGACTGTTTCAGGAACATATTCATGATCAAAGTTTTGCGAACAACAATAAAATATACTACTTTATGCAAACATGGCATCATGGGTGCGGTTAAAGTTCCACCATTTTTTAATTAATGTTTCATTATTTTTGAAAGATTATATTTTAATTATTTTACATCTATCTTCAAATATAAGGTATAATCGCTTCATTAGGTGTTAAAAAATGTCTCTGAGAAGATTAATTAGAAAATGTTGAAATTCAAATAAAAACATGTAGATAGCCCAATTTTTATTCGAAATAATAGCCCAATTTTGTTCAAAATTTATACCTGCATATATCTCTTTTTGAATAAAAGCCCTCGATATGCAATGCAAACTTTTCCAAACATTGAATTAATAGGTCAAATTTAAAAAAAAAATTATTATTTTCTTCCCTAACGCAGCTTATTTCTTAGCAATAATTGCTCAAGCAATCAGCAGAGCAATTATTGAGCAATGGATTGCTACATATCCCAATTGCCATCTACACATCGCAAATTTTATGGACGCAATCAAATTTGACAACTGCCGCAATAAATATTGCTACGTGGAGACCTAGGGTGATAATAGAAATCATAGATTACACAGATATGAATCAGCTGATTTTAGTAATATGGCAATATAAAACAAACAAATGAAAATGTCAAAATGGTTGTGGTTTGGAAAGAGGGATAAATATATATCACAATCGCTGCCTATTGAAAATTGTATATTTTGTAAACCACTAGCATTGAAAAGTGGTTGTATAACACCGGGTCTACAACAGGCATGAAATGCTGTTAAAACATGGATATGTAGTTTGACGTTCAATTTTTGGGAGAGACTTCAAACTACATATAAAAAAAATATGTTTCGAACAAAAAATGTTTAAGAAACACATGGGTGAATTCAGCTTTAGTCAATTGGTCGATTCACAAGGTATCCTATAATGTTTTAATATTTCACGACTCATCGGCTTTCGAAGCATGTCTCCGCCGGTTGGTTACGATAACACAATAAACATAGCATACAGCATAGTACTATTTTAGGAAATTTTTTGCTTGAAAGGCAATAAAAACATTTTCAAACCATTGTGATATATTAGAACATTATGACATGATAGGAGGGAAACCTTAGCTTTAAATTTCCACAAACATAAAAAGCAATATATCGTAATATTTCATAAAAAATTTACCTTTGACCTCGGTATGAAGCTAATCTGTATACCTATATAACATGCCGATGAGCTACATATCGTATTCATCCGCATACTTACATATGTTGGTAACTAGAAAATACAGCAAATTCGGAATTTGAATTTGATTTACTAAATATGCTACTTTTTCACAAAAAAAAAAAAAAGTTTTAAATTTAAATAATTTTCTTAGGATTTTTTTATTGCTAATATGTAAATAAAACCAAACATGATTTAAGAGTAATGTAAAAAAATGTAGTTCTATTTTAGATTTAAGGAAACACGAGCAACGCAACAAAAAGGAAAGAAAATAAATTACTTAAAAAATAAACTGTAATTCACAAGAAAAATGGCACAGAAAAAAAAACTTAAAGAAAGATAAAACGAATGAAATGAAATGAGAAAGAATTACTGGTTATTATAAATTTGTGAAATATTAAATTAAAAATCATTTTATTGACTACAATTAAACAAACATAATTAGTTTTTAATACGCAAATCAATTGCTTCTCCACCTTCTAAATCAAGATCCGTAGGAGTATCGTTCAGTTCTAATAACTCTCCATCAAAACTGTAAAAGTGTTATTAATGTTTGTTGTTGTTTTGTTAATTTAAAAAATTATATATTTACCTTAATTTCAATTGATCTAGACCAACCTTCAATTCTTCCGCACATTTTATATATAAAATGCGAAATTTGTCAGTTTTCATAATGTCTATTTGCAAGGGACGCTTCCATTGATCCGACTGGATTTTAAGAGTGATTTTGTTAGCATCACGTCTTTTTGCGACTGCCCCTACAGCCCTTGGTGAATTAAAGCAATTCGATAGCACTCGACCATCTACAAAATAGTTGATTATTTAGTTTTTTATTAGTCTGATTATACATCTGGTTTCTGTATTCACTGTTTATCAACCAATTTCACAAAAAAACACTAATTTCACAAACAAATTATAAATTCTTAAAAAAATAAACGAAATTTCACAAAAACACGGACGCTAGTTTTACAAAAATTACACTTATGTTAAAAACATTGCAAGTTAAATAAAAGCTTGTAAAAAATCGACGTAGTTTGCTTATATCTAAGACATTTTTGGGTAGATTTTCTCGTTTTAAAATAGCAACTGAGGCCGGACTTTACCAGACCTATTGATGTATTTAGTTATAAGGGGATCTTCGTAAATTTGAATACAACACAGACGAACATGGCTATATCGACACCGCTATCTTAAACAACCCACAATATATGTATATACATTATGGCGTCGCAAATGAAAAAAAAATTTAAATTATAAATGGAAAGATAAACTTATGCACCACTATAAAAACTAACTTTCAATAAATGCAGAAAAAATTAACAAAATTTATAATTTCACAACAAACTATTTTAGTTATTAAATTATTTTTCAGAAACGACAATTTCAATAACAAACGATGATTTTAAAACAAGTTTTCCAGATAAGATTTTTCTCAAAATTTAAACATTTTTCGATTACAGCTGAATATAATACAAAAACATTTAACATTAAGAAAAACTACTCACCAATAAACTGAAAAATTTTGTAATTAATCGAATCGGGCGTATCATCTGCCATTATAATGCGATCATCGAGATTGAAAACTATACTCTCAGTACTGATATTTTCACGTTCCGCAAGTTGTTTGAAAATAATAGAAAACTTTTGATATTTGCGTAACTTAAACGGCTCTGGTTTGCCCTTCCAATTAACCTTGATATTGAGCTCAGGATTGTCTTCATCAAATGATATGTCCAATGAAGCATTTGTGGAGCCCTTGTTTTCACTTGAATTAATAGTAAATTTTTCTTGATTTTTCTTTTTACTACGAGTTGTCCGTGTAGTTTCTTCTGTGTCCGAGTCTAATTCAATAAAGCCTTCAACACGGGGCATAGGACTGGAAACTAAGTCTATGAAACCAACTTGAGTACTGCGAGCTGCAAGTTCGGCCACATACTGACGTCTGGCACGCATGACACGTGAACGTCCACGACCCTGTTGTAGAAAACGTTCCATTATGTTTAATGTGGAGCTGGCTGCATCGGAATCCTGTTCATTTATGGACACTTCATTTGAACTTTCTGAGAAATTTGAAGAGTTATTTTGTAGATCTTGTGTTATGTTGGCAGACAAATTTTTACTAGATCGCCCCCTGCCACGACCGCGACCTCTGCCTCGACCACTTCCTTTGCCTCGTCCTCTGCCTTTGGATGAATTTGGTTCAATATTTTCTAATATTGTGTCTGTTTCTGCGACTTTTGTAGACATTTCCAAAGACCTCCTCGTTCTTCGACCAACCGGCTCACTTGCCTTTTTGCACAAATTATCTAACAATGGCATTGTAGGCGATATGGAACCATCTGTCGAAGTAGAACTTCTTCGAGATTTTGCATTTTTCTTATATTTCTTCTCTGGTGTTGCAGTTTTTCCTTTGATACCCTGTCTTTTCGAAGGACTCTTTTTAACAGTATTGTTATTTACTAGTGATTCAAAATCGAAGTCATCATTATCTAAACCCTGACTGTCATTGAGATCAACACTTTTGGCAGACTCCAGAGATTTGAGTTGATCCAACAAATTTGCTAAAGTAAAAAATATTCAAATTACAAATATTAATTTTATTTTATGGGATTTTGCAAAATGCTCACTTTTTCTCAACTCGTCAAAATTTTTAAATATATCGAACTCTTCAGTCATTTTAGATAGTTTTACAAGAAAATCATTAATTTTTATAAATTTTTTTACACAAAATAAATTAGCGCAATGTTTTAAATAGTCACAACAACAATGACATGCTCAAGCTTGCTCAAAACACAGGGTTGCAAAAATAATGCAAAAAAGGGATGACAATGTTAGTACAGTTGTACTTTATTGGTACAATAAGGGCCGACTTTTTGATCGGGAAAAAGTCGAACAAACGATTAGTTATCTCAGAAGTAGAATATTCGATAACAGTCGAAAAGGACAACTTTTATGATGGATAAACATATATTTAATTGCAAAGTTATACTAAAACTAAATATGCACACAATAAGATGAGTAAATATCATGGTACAATCAGTTACCAGGTACAATTATTAGAGAGAGTTTCCAATGTTCACCCCTAAAACGTCAAACTATGTATTTAATCACTTAACTCTTTTTTAATTTGTTACCGCGATATTTTATAAATTTGTCATGGTTTAACTGAAATTATATAACTTATTTAAAAACAAATATATTTTTTCTTCAATTGTTGTAAATTGATGTTTGTAATTGAATTTTTTTGTAACAAAAATTTAAATTCAATTATTTTTTTTAGACATTTCCTTTTTATATTTTTTCATTTTCTTTTGTTTGACGTTGTAGGGAATGTATAATTGAGAACATACTTTTTAATAATTGTACCTTGCTAGTTCTGCCATGAGTAAATATAATAGCCAACAAAAAAAACTTTATTTAAAAAAAAAATTTATTGGAACTACCTTCTATATTTTTATCATGGTATATACTCGAATTGAAGAAACTTTTTGATAATAAACGTCAAATTAGTAATGTAAATTTGTTAACTATGTTAAACTATTAGAAACAAAAGTGAAAATATTATTTAATACATTTAATTTTTATTGCTAAACATTACAAAAGGCATCATTAAATGCAGAAACCATATATTTTTTACAAGAAAAGGTAAAAAGTTGAAAAAAGTTGTAAAAGTCAAAAGTTCGAAAAGTCGACTTTTCATAATTTACCAAAAGTCGACCTTTTTAAAATCGTAAAGGTCCAAAAGTCGACTTTTTGTTTTAATTCAAGTTTTTTATACATAATACTGCTTATGAAAATTCATTTTAATTGATATTCATTTTAATTCTCTCAAAACTGCCTTTTGTTTATAATTTTGTTTAGTACAACTTGTAAACTTTACAATATTTGCCATCTCCGATTCAACCTAGTACCAAATGTTTGATACAAATCGCTAGAAATTTCAAATATAATTTTTTCTGCCTAATTAATCTTCATAATTACTTTTGTTCTGTTTTGTATAGAAAACCCCGATAAATGTCAAATAAATCGAAAAATGTTTCTTTTTGCCATAGAGAAAATATACATAGTGCGGAAACTCACCTGTCAAACCCTTACTCAGTTGTCAAAAATCAAAGTGGTGAGAATGTATTAGTAAAAAAACTATGTGAAAACAAAAACAACACTCGTATGTGAAACTTTTTTGAGTCATTTTTTTGTTTGAGTGTTTTCTAGTTTCCGCTCTATGTATATTTTCTCTATGGTTTTTTACTTTAAAAACGCATAAGTATACAAAAATAGGGATTATAGTATAATAAATAAAATTAAATATTTTCATATTTAAAATCATGGTAAAATCACCTCCATGGTGATCAGAATATCTGAATTATTGAAACAAATAATCAAAACAATTATGTAATTAACAAAATTTTTTAAATTTAAAACATTTAAGTTTCATAAACCAAATGCGATTAACAGTTTTTTAGATTTGTTTTAAAAATCCGTTATTTGAGACGTATATCATTGTTTTTGTTGTTGTACCTAAAATTATCAACTTTGGTTGTATTGTAATGTTGCAAATTAAGTTTTTGTATAAAAAATTTAGAATTTAATCGCTAGATTTACAAGAAAGTCGCTAAACTACCATCACTGACCACGGAAAAAGTTTTTATTTTATTGTTTTTTACAGCTGCGACTTTCATCGAAAAGTCGCAATTTTTTTGGAAAATTTCTTGTGAAAAAATGATGAAAATCTAAAGAAAAAGTTAATAACTAAAGAAAATGTGTTGAAACAATAATATGAAGTGTTAATTATTACGAAATTAGTGCAGAGAATACATTTTGCAAAAGGCTTGTGACGTTTAATAAAAGCGAAATTAATGCTGCCTTTGGACGGACTGCACTAACACGCATACAATACGGCCAAGAAGAAAAGTCATTGCACGTCGTCTAGTGTTTTTCTTCTTTTTTTCGACGACAGCACGAAATTTATACATACAGCATACATATACTTATGTATTAAATATATAAGCAAATAATTAACGTGTTGTAATTAAACATATTATTAAATTAACAACCAATTCCGGAGTGTATTAATTAATTGAAGATATAATGACCTCTATAGTTGAAGTTATACAACATTATCAACGTAGCATTGATAGCAGTCAAGACAATGAGGCCAGGGTAAGTTAAACTTTTTTAAATAAAAATCCAACAAAATTCCAGACCACTGCCATTCCAAACCACTAAAACGTATTGATAAAGAAACAGTGGGTTTTTTGTTTTTAGGAAGTAATAGAAATCCATATTAGAGCATTTATTTGTATGTACATAAAGTTTCATAAATGTTGTTTTTTCTATGCAATTTTTGTTTTATTTATTAAATTATGCCAAATTTAAAGGTGCAGGCCGATATCTATTTGTGTCGTCCATAAATAAAATATAAAAGAGAATAGATAAATAATAACCAATCACTCAAAACAACAATAGCAACAGCAACACAGGTATAAATAACATGCATACAACAACAATGATTTTGTTGTATGTCATATACTAACATATGTTATTCTTTTGTTGTTGTTCTTGTTACTTTTCAATAATTTTGAAAAGTACAGAGCGGAGAAAAATAGTAGCAAGAATTTTTAAATATAAAAAATAAGACTATTTTTTTTTTAATATGTATTACTACTTTTTTCTGTTTTGCTTTTCAAATTAAAAACACTTTAAAAATAATGAAAAAACAAATTTGACAGCTTATGTTATAACACTACTGCCCAGCCACTATTATTAACCATTATTGTCAAATAAATGTTCAAACATAAACACATACGGTCTCCATGTAACATTTATGTATGCAATAGAATTTGACAGTTGCGTAAATAGAATTTTCCAAAGTTTTTTTACATGGAGCCGGAGGATAATGTTGAGGATTAAGCCGAATTTGGTAGGCTCATTATTCGTGCAAATGTCAAATATATTGGTACAGAATTAACATTCTATTTTAATTTTTAACTATTACCCCGATTAGCACGATGTCTGCTTATGTGTTAACTAATAGTTATACTGACAGTTTTCATACAAAAATAATTTTAACCGACAGTACAGCTATTAGCTAACACATAAGCAGACTTCGTGTTAAGGCGGGTTAGTATAATTTTGTGTGTGTTTTCGTTTAGTTCAGGAGTTAAAGGACAACATAAATATACATTCCTCCTTCCTGAAGAAGTTAACATTTTCTTTGCGGAAAGTTTTTATGAGAAGCCTTTTTTGCAAGGATGGCTACCAATTCGAAACGATTAACAGCCTGAATACAATTGTAACCGTTGTCGACAATACATTTTCTGACGATTAACGAAAATAAAATTAAGTATCATTACTTTTTGACTTCCATGACAGCACTACATCAGGAAAATATGGGAAAAATAGAGAAATCTCAAAACATAGGTAAAAATAAAAGAAAAACTATTCCGGCAACAACCCGATATTTTGCATCCCATACAAAACACATGGAAACTCATTGTCGACAGAGGTTATGGTTTCAATTTTAATCAAGTTAAAAGGTAACGCTAATTTGGCTTATTTCGGTAATGACATTGCTGTTATTGCGGTAACAGTATTTAAATGATAACGATAATAACATGATTAATCATGCTACATAATTTGAAATGCAATTAATACCACATCTATCTATTAATTTCATTTAAAATGCTGTAGCATTCTGGTAACAGTATTTAAACGGTAATTGCAGTTATTTCAATAACGATAGCTTATCTGTGACGGTAGTCGAGCTGAAAGGGTATTTTAGGAGAAACGGTAGTCAATCTTGTGATTTTGACAATTGCCATAAATTAAAAAACCGTCCATGTAAACTTGTTTTACATTACATTAAAATGAACCCTAAACTAAGTCTCCTTATTTTCAATCTATAAATGCATGTTATTCACAATTTTTATTTCAGTTACTTCACTGCATCAACAAACTCAACAAATTGCCCATTAAAGTTGAACACCTTCAAGAAACTGGTGTGGGTAAAACTGTAAATTCTTTACGAAAGTTCAATGGTGAAATAGGTGTAGCTGCTAAAACTTTGGTTACAAAATGGAAGGCAATGGTAGCGGCCGAAGAAGAGCCCATGGACACAACATCTCAAACAAATGACAGGGAAAATCAAAACGATTCCAATGGTGATGACGCTGGCACACCACATGAGGATGAAGAGGATGAAAATCATAACCGAAATAATTCAAGCCAGCAGCTGGAGCAAAGCAAGCATCGCAGTGAAGACAAAAAAGACAGACATAAAGAAAGACACAAGGATCACAGTAGTAGCAGTAATGGACATAAAGATCACAACAAACAGTCGACATCATCGTCATCCCATCACCACAATACTGAGAAGACATCATCAAAACACACAAATGAAAAACATAATAAATCTTCATCATCGTCTTCGAAAGACAAAGAGAGTCACCATAAAGGCACCAGTGCCAACCTTAAGGACAATGAGAGAGAAAAAGAGAAGACCGACCATAAAAGTAGTAGAGATAAGCATAAAGAGCGAGACCATGATAAAGGAAAAGAACGTAGTGATAAAAAGCGAGATGAGAAATCTAAATCGGATAAAGAACCCAAACTGGGATCGGCCAACAACAGCACTCAATTATCTCATCACAAAAGTAGTAGTCATACGAGCAGCTCTAAATCTAAGCATGAAGATAAACACAGCCATTCATCCTCGAAGGAAAAAGAGCGCTCGGATAAACATAAAAGCTCATCAAAAGATAAAGAACGAACAAAAAATGTAAGATTTTCATATTCGTTTTTAATTTGAACGTATTACATTTTATTTAAACTAATTTTAGGAAAAATCTTCAACTCACTCATCATCTTCAAAAGATATTCCTGAACATAAATCTTCTTCAACATCATCTACCTCTAAATCCTCAACCAAAGACACCGAGAGTGCCGAACGTAAAAGACGTTACAATTCCGACAATGATTCCAACGACTTTAAATCCCCACAACCTAAAGTGGCTAAAGTACATAAATCCTCTTCCTCAACACCTGTCTCCAAAGCGGAATCTTCGCCACCCCAGGAGACAGCAGAAGAAGATGTAGTCGATGATAGTTTTGATTCGTCAATGGGTGCCAATTTTGATGATGTCTTGGGCATGTTGAATGTACCTGTTAAGAAAGGCAAAAAATCATCGAAATCTCCCTCCACTCCCGCTAGCAGCAGTAGTACAATTAAAAATGATACAACACCCCATAGGCCATCAGCAAGTAGCAGTAGTAGTAGCAGCAGTTCTGCTAACAAAGTAAATGGTACAAGAATAGCATTTACCTCCAATTATCCCTCAACATCATACTCAACGCCAAGTACTTCAAAAGCCAGCACCATGGTGAGTTAAGAAAATACAAAAAAAAAAAAACTAAAAACAAATTAATCATAAGCTTAAACTATTCCCTAAAGAAACCTGACTTATTGGCGCCAACAGCCAAATTGGAACCTTTAGATCCCAGCATTGCTTTAGAATTACCCACAATATCCACCAATTACAAGCCAATGCCTCTCAATCAAACAGTTATGGATTGTGTGTTTAATAACTCGGGCGCTTCGTCCAGACCTGCACGCACTCTCACTGATTTTGAAGCTATAACTCATGGTATTTCATCAAAAACAATGAGGTATATTATACGATTAATATAGCATATTATATCATATTACATGATTACCATTTTTTTATTTTACCTTTTTTTTATTTAAGAACTAAAATTTATTCTGGCGTTCGAACTGGACAAACATTTCAAGTACCCAGTTTATTTGACATGTGCATAAGAATATTGCAAAAGAATATTGATGGTAATTTGGCTTTTTCTGCGTTTTATGGGTAAATTATTTTTAATGAAATTAATTTATATTTTATAACAACAGCATTGGAATACACGGGAGGCGTGCCATTTGAAGTTCTAAAGCCGGTCTTGGAACGTGCTACACCTCATCAGTTGTATGTTTTCGAAGAATATAATCCCTATCTAATGGAAGACAGTGATGTTTTGTGGCAGCAACATGTCTCGCGTAACTATCGCACGAAGAAACGTCTTGAAAATGAATCGTGGAGAGAAATGTTTATTGTAAGTACCGAACAAATTTATTTTCTTTTTGATACAACTTCTGTAAAGTGAATATGATTATATAGAGCCATAACCGCAAAAAAAGCTCAAGTGACATATTTTTCATATAGCATTTTTTTTAAATAAATGAATTTATTGTCGCCATTTGCATCATCTATAAAAATTTGACGGTCATACTGGTACCGTTATGAATTTATAACAAAAACAATTTTAGTTCAGTTTGAATTTTTTTTTTTTTTTTTTTGTTTTTTGTTTTTTGTCGCTTAAGCTAAAATGTCTTAATAAAAAAAACTGAAAAATATATTGAAAAATATATCGAAAACACGCATTTAGTTAAGAGCGTACATATGAACCATTTTTGTTCATAGTTCAATACTGAATACTAAGTGGGCAAACGATTTGAACTAGTTCATTTAGTTTAAATAATGGAATCGTTTAATTGAACTAGTTCGTTCGAGTCTAATAATAATGCTAAAACATTTTAATATGCCTAAAATAAATGAACTACATGTGAAAGTGTCAAGAGCATAATAAAGAGAAGTCAAAGGAAAATTTTTTAGAGGACCAGAAGAATATCAAAGTTGATTCTTCATTTCTGTGTGTTAGTTTCGATCTGTAAACGGTACTTAATACACCACACGGAAACGCTATAACATTGTTTTACTCTAGAAAGTAGGCATTTTAAAACGAAAGCTTTTACGAAAGTGGCACCAGAAACGGGTATTGTTTTATGACTCGATATTTAGCATAAGTGATTTACAGTAAAATTCTTGTAAAGTTTTTTACAAATTTCTGTATGAATTTTCGCATTTTTATTGACCAGTAAGTATCCCACAACAAATTGGGGTGAAGTTATCGCATTCATTATCTTAAAGTCAGCGTGTTAAGACGAATTTATTTTAAATAATAATTTTATATAAACATTTCAAAGTAGTTCAAATGAAATTCCATTTTCACTTCTTAACCAATAGTACATTTCAATTAATTATAATTCATTATGTACTCTAAAATATAAATCTTGGGAAAATTTAAATTTTTTCATAACTCAGACATTTATCGTTAAATCGACTCTCCTATAAGTATACAGAATATATATTAAGGGTCTTCCAATATTCCTTTGAGAACGACGTAGGCCAGGTCATCACCATCAACGACGAGCGCTATAGGTCAATGAAATGTAGTTTAAACAGGACGGCGCTACGTGGGACACAACTCATGCCACATTGGAGGGCAGGGTCATCTCAAGTGGAGGTGATGTGAACTGGCCACTGAGATCGTTCGATTTGACCCCGTTAGATTTTTTCTTGTGGGGTTTTCTTAAGTTACAGGTCTATGTGAATAAGCCACAAAGTAAACATAACCCATGTTATCGGTTAGTTAGTTAGTTTGGAAGGGGTGTGCAACTATGTGCACTTCCACTCGGAGACCATATGGTCCATTGTGATTCCCTTCACATCCGCATGGGAAAGAATAAGAAAGAAAGATTTTGTTAGGGATTTGGAATCAACCTATTCCCCTAATAAAACCCAGTATGTTACTTAGATTACAGCAAGCAACACTACTGAGTTCATCCAGAAACCTGTTTCCTAGCCATTTAAATCTATGACCCTGTAGCCCAGATGCACATAATATGCTTTACTGTCTCTAGCTCATCTACATCCCCACACACCCTACATAATTCCTGTGTGCCGTTATCCCATTTACCTTTGAAGGCCCCAATTGAGCAATGACCGGTTATCACTCCTACTAGAATCCTGAGACTATACCTATCCAACTCTATCAGTGTATTTGCATTCAGTTTTGGCCAAAAGGCCCTGGACACTTTGCAGTCCGTCCTACTGCTCCAGGATTGGTTGGTGGGGTCGCATTCTTTCAAATATTAACCCACCGTTCCCTAGTATCATGATCTAAATCCGAACCATGTCTGGCCAGTTCATCTGCTACCTCATTTCCCTATATATCACAGTGCCCCGGTACCCAACACAATCTAATTGAGTAGTGTACCAATAACTCTTCGAGAGCTCTCCTACAATCTTCCACTAAGTTGGAATGTACTAAATGACATTCCAGAGCCTTTAGTACCGCCTGACTGTCCACGTATATAGTCACTGCACTTGACGTTTGCCTTTATCAACTCTGTGGCTTTCCAGATCGCGAAGATCTCTGCCTGGTTGACGCTGCACTCGTTAGAGAGTCTGTATGAGCGTTTGATATCCTTTTCGACCAGATAAACTCCGGTCCCTGTACCAGAGTCCAACTTGGATCCACACCCATCGAACACTTGATCGGATCCAACCCAATTATCCCTACTGGGGGTGATGCACCGAAGTTGAAGGTCGCGACCCTATAGTCAGAAATTCCAGATGTAATGATGTCCTTACCGATAAGACCTGCCTCATACAGTATCCTAGTGTGACCTATCCGCAAAGGTCTTACTAAAGAAGACTCAAATAGCCTAAGTAAGTACCTTGCTGCCACACTCTCAACATAATTCTCAATGGGTAGTAGGTTTAGGATTGTAGCCAAGGCCGCCTGCGGGGTGCTGCCAATGGCAGCTGTTATACCCAGACATGCACACTAGGTATATAACTAATTTTGGCCACTACGTGATGGCCAATGTTGTATAAGTAATGAAAATCCTTTTTTTTAGGTCATCTGGAATCAAAAACATCACGCACCAAAACCAATTTCTAAGATAAACCAAAATTTTTTTTTTCTCTGAAAAATTAGTGAGGGATACTTCCCGTATTTAAAAATTATCTTTTGAAGTATGTCCGCAATTATTATTAAAATAAAATATATTGTATTTCAAAATAATTGAAAATATTTAATGAAAAACTTTATTGCGTTTGGTGCGTGAACTTTTTTAACAACCGCGAAAAAATAATACCGTGGTTTTTCATATTTTTAATGCCCTATTCGACTATGTTATGCCAATTTGTATATTTGCAAAAAATGTCAATAGTTATATCCCTAATGCACACCTTTGAGCTTTGTTGAGTATAACCCTATAGCTACGTTTCCTCATTGCCTCTCACCACATCGTACAACCATAAGTAATAATAGGCCTAACAATAGATGTGTAGATCCAGCGAACCATACTTGGTCGCAAAAACCCAATTTTTGCCAATTGATTTCCCGCATTAAGGCCTACTATACATGTATGATTTTTGTGCCAGAGTCGTAAAAAATTTGACATTTCGGATGCACGCCACTCAACGAAGCCGCGGTAGACATTTGCACGATGTTATATTGCAAACATAATGGCATCGATAGGCCTTTCAAACGAATGAAACATTTGATGATATCTCACACACACTTTGTTTTGTTTAAATATAAATATAGGAATCGTTTAATGAAAGACTTTAAGTACTTTATAGCTTCGCAAAAGAATGAAAAACATTAAGTTAATTTTTTAGCACATCTAGAGAAGAAAAAAAAAAAAAAAACCAATTAATTTTGTTGCCTAAATCTTATTTCCAGCGTTGCCAAGAGGATGAAGAACGTAGACTAAGTGTCCTAAAAGATTCTATAAAAGCCTCGCAAAAAATTGCCGCCGCTCCTGTGCGAAAAACACAATTAGCCTTTGTGGATTCGATGGTCAAGCCGCCGCGTAATGTTCTAAAGAAACAAGAGCAATACGGAACAAAAGCTAAAATGGTGGCCACACCAGCTGCACGTGTAGCCTCGCTATCTAGTGTAACACCGAACGCAGCTAGAACAGGAGATCAAAGGCTTAGAGTAGCAGCCACAGTTCGCGATCATGCTCAAGTCTGTAAGTATTAAAAAAAATCTAAATTCTATCGATATTAATGATTAAATTATTTTTTTTTTTGTTCATCATAATACAGCCAATTCATCGATTCGTAACAAAAAGGCGCCTCTTATGCAAAAGACTCTACAATTTATACGGGGTCGTCATAAGCGTTAAATAATGGAGATTTTTAAATAAGTTTTACTTAAGTCTCCTTTTTAGATCATTATTATAGAAATTTTTAAAACAAAGCAAGTTAGCAACTTGTTAATTTATTATAATTATTTAAAATATTTATAGCGTGATAATTGCCTACTTTTCAAAAAACAAAATCCTTTTAAAATCTCTCAAATCCTACTAAATTGACACTTGTTTGTAATGAAAACTGTTCGAATTCGTAAACATATTTAGATTATATATTTTGTTCCTTTTTATTAAACTAAAACTCGGTAAAGATTATTTTCTTTTATTACTCTTAGTTAATAAAACAAATTTATTTATTAAATTTTATTTAATTTCATTTCTTATTTTTCCCCTAGAAACCACAATCAAACATCACTTTTTTCTTATAGGTTTGTGTGTTGAATTAGTTAATAAGGAAAATAAATCTAATCTTTAGTTATATGATAGATGCTCTTTATGTTTTAATGCCTAAAATTCTTAAAAATGTTATTAAACGTTTTACATATAACAGTTTTAAATGGGCTGTGCATAACAATAGAATTTATAAACATACATGATATTTTTCCATCATTTTCGATTTCATTGTCGTTAAGTATCATTCAAGTAGGTGGTGGAAATCGTTCGATTTGAAATAATGTGATGAATATCGTTTGATTTCAAGTATGATTTTCTTGCAAAATACAGCCAAGAAATATCAAGCAATTTAAAAAAAAAAAAAAAAACAATTTGATATTTTCCATTAATTTATTCACATTTATTAATGGAAATTATCAAATTGGTATATATTTTAAACAACACAAAATGAGATTAGAAATGCATCACAACATTTTTCGGTTTTAAAATGATTCGACTTCAAAATCGATTTTCATCACATACCTGATTGTTGTTTTTTTTTTTAATCATAAACTTTGTAAATGCAATAGATTTTATTAAATTTCAGAATTTGTGTAAAAAAGATAATGTAGAAATCATCCACACTTACAATAAGTTCAAATAAAGTTAAAGTCTCAATCGTTTAGAATTGTGCAACAAAGAAATTCAAAATAAAAATCAAATAATTTAAATATAAAACAAATAACAATTTTATATGCATTCTTATTCTGTTTAATAGCAAATTATTTGCTAAAGGTTTGTAATCGAAAAATATTTGTTAAACAATTACATAGGTCTAAATTTTTTTTCCTATAACAATAAATAAACCCACTTAATAATTTTTTATATTAGGCAAGCTGAACAAAACTGAAAACATTTTAAATTTTCATTTTGTTTAATTTATTTAAATTGCAATAATCACAAAAACAAACAACTTTAAGACACATTATTATTATATTAATTTACATTTCTAAGAATCCAACACATTACCGCTAATATTTTTTTCGGGAGAATTTTCCTCAACTTCTAAGCCATTCAGCATATCTAATAATTCGGCATCGGTGATTTCCACCTTCTGCGGCATACTAACACTGATGTTATTATTCTCGGCCGCTGGCTTAGTTGGTGTGTTTGTGGACAATGATGATTCACCCATAAGTTCCTTAAGTTCTTGTTCCAATTCATCTTCATCGACTTGAGATCCCAAAGAATCATTGAAATTGGCATTAGATAAACTATCTTGGATATCCTTATAGGAATCCATAGTTTCGCGTACATCTGCTACAATTTCATCGACATTATCGTATTTGAGATTAGAAACTTGAAGAGCATTCTGTAAAGCCTTCGAACCGAATTTGTAGGCGTCCAATATAACACCATTTAGCTTGGCTTCGTGAACATTTGACAACAGAGTCTCAATGTTATGTAAAGCTAAACTGCGACGCTCTAAGAATATTAATACGATTAAAGAATATGTAAAAATAATTGAGCTATCAAGTTTAAAAAATTACCATGATTTTGTTCCAATAAATGTTTTTTGCGTAAATAGGTTTTAGCCAATAGCCTTTTGTTATCTTTAATATATTGCCGAGCCTTACGTTCGTTGTCCTTAATATCCAACTCTATGTCTTCAATTTGTTTTACTAAATTCGTTTTTGTTACATGTAAATTATGAATGGCGTGATCGTTTTCCGTAATATTTACATCATTGTCTTCTTTCGCTGTAATTGGAAATAAAATTTACCATTAAAATGGACGAATATTGAGGAAGTATAAACCAAGGTTGGTTACCGATTCGAAACGGTTATAAGTAAGCAGTAACTCTAATTTGGTAACGGTATTTTAACTATAACGGTAATTCGGTAATGTGAAGTAAAAATTAAATTTCCAAAAAATTTTTTAACTCAGCTTTCTTAAGCAGGAGAAATCGATAAAAAAAACAAGTAAGAGAGCAATTTTCGGCTGTGCCGAATTTTATAAACCTTCACCAAAGAAGGTAAAGATAAAAAAATAATTTGGTAAAATCAATTTTTTTTGGTGAATTAAATTGCTCAAAAAAATTTTAACTGGCTGTGTGACTTGAGAAAATATTAAATTTAAACAAAAAATCAATTAAAATAATATATTTTCAAGTCTCTTTAATCTTCTTAATCTACACAAATATATATATATTACTTATACCTATATATATATATTTTTAATGTAAACTTTTTTTAAGTAGAAATTTGTAACCGGTTATGGCCAATAGGCAAGGTTATTGAAAATAAATAAATTAAAAAAAAAAATATTATTTCATCAGCTGTTTGTACTTTTGGATTTATTGCAGATTCTAACCCACTTGTAATGGCCGCTTAAAGCAGCAAACAAAACAAAGTAATCGACGACCCAAGAACAGACAACCTTCGTAGATAAAACTTAATTTAATCTCCTATCTTCAACTCAAAAACCCACCCTTGGGCTAGTTTTTTACTTGTTAGTTAAACGTAGCTTAAACTAATGGATTACGAACTGTCAATTTTGATACTCTTCAGTTTATTTAGTCAAATCGCTTATGGTCACAGAAAAAATTTAATTTTTATGATGTTTCCCAGAATATTTTGGGTCTAGTCATAACCGTTCGTGGGCTGAACCATTTAAAAAAAAAAACCTTTTTCTTTCAGATTTTTTTTAAATATTTCCATTTTCTGTCCAGACAACTTATACAATATGTGGTATCATTTGAAAGGGCTTTTCAAGTCACATCTAACGGTAACACGCGATGTTTTGTGACTTTAACATGAATCTGGTTCCTTAAAGTATAAAACTCAGCAAATATTTTTCCATTAATAGCTTTTTTCACAATGATGATAGTGATGTAAACATTTTTAAGTGCACTCTAATATTTTAGAAGTACCCATTGTAATGTCGTTTTTCGATATAGCCCAATGGTTTTTTGATTATATCTCAGCTATTTGTGGGCCAATATTCCTGAATTTTAAATTAAATGTGTCAACCAAGTATGCAAGTTATTTTTATTGTAAAAGTTTATTTTCGAATGAATATTAATTTAAAAACAGTTCTCAAATATAAAACAAGGTTCTACAAATTATAAGTACAAAAAGGGTGTTAACTAAATCTTAACAAAAATACATTATTAACATCAATACTTTCCCTTGTTAAGATAATTTGTTAACATTTGAAAGTCCCAAATTACTTATTAAATATTTCAACCTTGTTGCTTGTAGTGGTTTCGTCATCAAATCAGCTAGTTGGTCTTCAGTTGATATTCGTGTAACACAAATTTCATTTTCAGATACCTTTTCACGAATGAAGAAATGTTTCAACGCAATGTGTTTAGTACGACGATGAAACTCTGGATTCTGAGCTAATCTTATTGCAGCATTATTGTCCACTTGCAATACAGGAACATCCTTGTATCCAATTAACTCGGAATATAGCCTTTTTAACCATATAATTTCTTTGGTAGCTTCAGTAGCAGCAACAATTTCAGCTTCTGTTGTAGAAGTTGCTACTATCGGCTGTCTTTGACTCATCCATGAAATTACAGCACCAGCGTATTTTATTATAATTCCTGATGTCGATCTACCAGTCTTTAAGCATCCTCCAAAGTCAGCATCACTGTAGCATTCGAACTTTAAGTTATTGTCAGCAGTATAAGTAATTCCATATTCTTTTGTACCAGCAATATATCTAAATACTCTTTTTACTCTGGCTATATCTTCTTTTGAGGGATTATCTAAAGTTCTAGACAAGTATCCAACACTGTATGCAAGATCTGGTCTAGTACCAAGCATTAAATACATAATTCCTCCCACTGCTTGTCGATAGGGAAATTTAGATAAGTCCTCAGCTTTCCCTGTTTCGGAATCTTCTACTATTTTGGTCATTGGAGTTGATACTGGTCTGCATTCATCAAAATTGAACCTCTCAAGTATTTTCTTAACATACGCTGTTTGAGATATTCGTATTACACCATTTTCTTTCTTTATCTCCAAACCCAAAAAATAATTCGCTTCTTTAGATGTAATTTTAAATTCAGCTCGTAACTCTTTTAATAAATTTTGAACTTCAATTTCGTCTGTTCCTGCAACCAAACCGTCATCTACATATAATACCAAAATAAGTTTCTTTCCATTTTTGATTCTTATGAAAAGACACGGATCAGCTTCACAAACGTTAAATCCAATCTTTAATAAATATTTTACTAATCTTTTATTCCAGCAACGAGGAGCTTGTTTTAAACCATACAAACTTTTCTTTAATTTACACACTCTTTTTGTACCATCGCTATAGCCCTCAGGTTGTTTCATAAATATTTCTTCTTCTAATTCGCCGTAAAGAAAAGCTGTTGCAACATCAAATTGAAATAGGTGCATATTATTGCTAGCTACTATACTCAACACTGCACGTATTGTTGCTAATCTTGCTACTGGGCTAAAGGTTTCTGTGTAATCTATGCCTTCTCTCTGTGTAAATCCTTTTATAACTAATCTGGCTTTAAACTTCTCTATGGAACCATCTGGATTCATCTTTACACGGAAAACCCACCTTGACGGTAAAGCTTTTACGCCTTTTGGAAGATCTGATAATTCCCATGTTTTGTTTTCTTTTAGGGAATTAATTTCAGAATCCATAGCTTTTATCCACTGTTTACTTTCTTTAGCATTTATAGCTTCTTTATAGCTCATAGGGGTTTCAATTTTATTTATAAAATCTTCAATTTCCATAACAAAGTCATCATATCTAGGATTTGATATCAAAGTACGATCTCTTAATCGTTTTGATAATATTAAATTAGAATTGTCATCAGTAATAACTTCTTGAACATCATCATCTGATATGACGATTTCATCTAAATAGTCATCTTCTATAGCATCATCAAAAAGTTCTTCTTCACTTTGCTGTTCTTCTTCTATCAGTTCTTCGTTTTGTTGTTCTTCATCTATCAATTCAGGTTCTTCATTGGCGTTATTATTAGTATTTTGACTTCTGTAATCTTCAAACTTAAGCTTAACTTCATTATCATCTTCAGCATTTACGTTTTTGTTGTCATCTTCTTCATCATTTTGATTATCAGACAGGCATGATTTAACTTTTTCAACAAATTTGACATCTCTGGAAAGTATAACTTCTTGTTTCTCTTTGATGTAAACTCGGTAACGCTCATCATCGTCATAACCAATAAGAAAGCCTTTTGTAGCTTTAGCATCCATCTTCTTTCTCTTTTGCTTAGGAATATGAACATAACATTCGCATGATATGATTCTTAAATGATGCACTCTAGGTTTCTTCCCCATCCATAATTCATAAGGACTTTTATTTTCTACTGATGATTTGCCAGTTCTGTTTAGTACATATATTGCTGTTCTTACTAATTCAGCCCATATGGCGTCCGGAAACTTTGCTTCTGTATTGGAATATTTGAATGTACGAGCCATCTCTACAACTGTACGATTTTCTCTTTCACTAGCACAATTCTGTTGTGGCGTATAAGGGGCTGTTAGTCTTTGTATGACACCATTCTTCTTTAGAATTGACTTTACTTCATGGTTGTCAAACTCACCACCATTGTCGCTTAACAATTCTTTTATATGATGACCACGATTATTTGCTAACATTAAAACTTCTTCTAAGCAGTCTTTAACTTCAGACTTTTGTTTTACAACAAACCCAAAACGATACTTCGTATATGCATCTTTAAAAATCACCAGGTACCTCTTTTTAGAAAATGACTCACTAAATGGTCCACAGACATCAGCTGTCACGAGTTCACCGGGACATGTAGCTTTATTTCTATGACCAAACGGTAACCGATGAGCTTTTCCATAGATACACGGCTCACATACAGTTTTATCATCTTTAACAGTAATACCCATTTCTAATTTAAGCATCTTCTGTATGTGTCGTTTGTCTTGGTGACCCCATCTTTCATGATAAAGTTGAAGTAAATCGGAATCTTGAACTTCATTGACTTGTTCCATACCATACTGCTTTATCGCTTTTATATTGGCTTTATAAAGTGAACCACCTACTGATCTTGAACCACATAAAACTATTTCATTATCAATAAATAGTTTACAGCTGGTAGCTGTCGATATAAATCTGCTATTTTGTTGTTTATCCTGAGCTGATAACACTGAGAATAAATTCCTTGTGATGTTAGGTACATACCAAACGTCTGTTAAACACAGTCTCTCTGTTTTGTTTTTGACTTTCGATTCAATTTCTATTGTACCTTTACCAATGGCTTGTAGTACTTCTTTACCTGCTGCTCTTATAAAATTTGGACTTGAAAACGACTCAAAATCTTTAAAATTGTCTTGACTATTAGTTATATGACGTGTTGCTCCATTGTCAATCCACCAACATGTGGTATCGGCATCTTGCACCACATTTGCTTCCTCACAAAAAACAGGCAAACACTTTTGACTCACAGCTTTGGCTTCATTTGCTTCTTTACTAGGCTTACCATCTGCTGCCCACTTACGACAATCACGTACCCAATGTCCTTTCTTCTTACAATAGTTGCAAACATCACTATTCTTCTTGTTAACTTTGTTAGAGTTTTCTAATTTCTTAAATTTATAGTTTGCAACAAGTGCTTCTTCAGTGGTGGTAATGTCGCCTTTTCCAAAGTTCCTTTGATACATAGTTATTTGCATACATAACTCTTCAAAAGTTTTGTCTTCATTTTTGCTTAACATCATCCAACTTGATTTGAATGTGTCGAATTTTGATGGTAGTATGTGCAAAATCTTACCCACTAGCAATAGATCTGGTAATTCGTTTAAATTCTTTTCTTTTAGTCCATTGTTGAATTCGAACCATAATCCTTTTAATTTGGCAATATGCATTGTGACATCTTGATTGTCATCCCAAACGAACGAGAAAAAATCTGCACATATCTTGAACAATTGATCTTTTGCTGTTGCTTCGAAAAGATTTTTAAGAGCATCCCACACATCTGCAGCACTTTCTTTATCCATAACTTTTTGGTAAATATCATCACTTATTGAACTGCACAAAACCGATTTTGCATAACTGTTGGCTTTTCTGTACAAACCGCTTTGTTCTTGATACAATTTCTTTTGTTCTGCTGTGGCTGTTGGTTCTAGAGGAGTTGGCTTATGTAATATTCTATCAATTACATCCAAAGTTCCTTCATGATAATCCAAAAGATCTCTAATCTTTCTTTTCCACATTGGCCATTCAGTTTCACCTTTAAGAGTCTTGATGTTCTTGCTAAAATCCATATTCGGTTTTGTATTTCCTTCTTGTCTTGAACAAATTTTTCTTCTATCTTGAAAAATTTTTTTTTATTTTGACTTGAAAAAAATTTTCACTTCAGAAAATATTTTTAATTATTTTTCAAGAGCTTCCTGGGCTCATAACCTTTTATTGTAAAAGTTTATTTTCGAATGAATATTAATTTAAAAACAGTTCTCAAATATAAAACAAGGTTCTACAAATTATAAGTACAAAAAGGGTGTTAACTAAATCTTAACAAAAATACATTATTAACATCAATAGTTATTTGGGGGCTTCGGAAACGTGATTTCAACATACAGACGGACATTGCAATATCGATTCGTATATCTATAACGGTCCAGAATATATACAATTTAATGAAAAATGTGGAAAGAATGACAAACTTAAACCAGTCATGTTGGATGTTATAAAAATAACTTTTCTAACTTACATGGTATCTTAACTAAATGTATTTGCAGATCATTTGTGTTTGACTTGTATTCCAAACCAATTTTTCTTTGAACATATGAGGTGTACAGACAAATACGCAAACATTCCTCAGAAATATTCAAGGCAGTGCAAAGTTCTTGCTTCAGCACTTCATAGTGATGAAGCGTACCCAAGTAGGGAGGCTGCAACAATAGATCCTGCAATTCTGAGCAAAATTTCTAAAAATATAAAATAAATAAACTTTGTTTTCTTTGTACTATTTACAACTTCTCATCCTTGCAAATCTTACCCTTATAACTTCCATGTGTATAAACTGTATTAAGCCCAATTGTGTTCCGTCCGAAGCACCAAGTTTAAGTTTAATTTTTTCAAATCCCCAAGACAGTGGTTTCTTCACAAAGCTATTAACTGCCCAGCCAGACCAGCTATTTTCCGGATCGTATTCGTAGTCTTTGCGTAAACGTATAAGTTTTTGTCTCTGCATTTCATCCAATACGTTGTCTAAGCAACATGGCACTCGTTGACCTTTGGTGAAATTGTACTGCAATTCCTGTTTACAGAAGTTGGCTTTACCTTTAAAAAGACAATACTCTCGAATTGTGTCTTGCCAAAATTTCATTTTTGAGTCGTAATTTTCCGGATTGACACTGCGGTCACGGAATGGTGCCGATAATACTTGGACACGGGCATCATCTTGCCAGCAGTTTGGATAAGGATATGGTTCACATGATTTTGTATTTTTTGTAGGAGTTGTTTGAGTAGACATGTTAAAAATGTTTGTATTTTAAAAATACTATTTTTGTTCGTGCTGCTTTTGTTAAAAATATTTTTTTTTTTTGTTTTGTTTTGATTTTTTCTGTGTGTAATATTAGAGATGACACAAATTTGATAGTTGTTTACATTTACAATGACAACGAAGAGCGACAGGCGACACTACGTATTTAAGCCCATATCTATACCTGACAAATTTTTGCCATGATATACTTACTAAAAAATTTTTGTCAAGAGAAACCAATATAATACGGGCGCCGATTGTTGTGCATTTTGTATGAAAACAATTATCAGGCAATTTACTCACAATATAGATATTTACAAGAGTTTCATTGTTGTAGTTTTTATAGAAAGGGGATAATATATGGGAACTATGGCCAATTATGGACCGATATTCACAAAATCCAGCAGTTTGATTTAATCATACATATTACTTATCTGTGAAAAATTTTGGTTCGAAATCGATATTTATATGATGTTCATGTAGGTTAAATTGTTTTTTGAAAGGTATGAGCCTATTATCATAAAATTTGACAATAGGCAAGGTTGTGGAAAATAAATAACAAAAAAATAATCAGGGCTTGTTCTTTTATCATAGAAAAAAGCTATGCAAAATTTTATCAAATAAAATAGTAAAACATAAATTTTTATAGAAAATTTTATCCTAAGTCCTTTCCTTGAGGCCCGGAAATACCAAGATGGGCTTAGAATTTTAGAAACATCTTGAATATAGTATGTATATACTTGTTGATTCTACGACCAATATTTCAATATGTAACAAACGGAATGACAAAATCATAAACATCTTTTTGTGGGTGGGAAGAAAAATTATCAAATACAATCTCCATTTATTAGTGTTATTGCATATACATATATACCCCACTCGCATCTCACTAAGAGAACAAATAGGTTTTCAAGGAAAATATCTAAGCTCTCTTTTGAGCAAAAAAATAAAATAAAAAATTTTGGATGCACCTAAGCTTTTTTTTGAGCAAAAAAAATTAAAAAAAAGGGTCCATTTTGAAAAAAAGTCAACAAAGTTTTTTTATGTAAAATTGTATGTTTTGAGTTACAATACATTTATTTTGAAAGATATCCAACTCGCATTCCACTAAGCGACCAAATAGGCCTTCAAGGAAAATATCTACGCTTTCTTTTGAGAAAAAAAGTGTCCATTTTGAAAAAAAAAGTCAAAAAAGTTTTTGATTTCGAAAAAAAATGTCAAAATTTGTATATTATTTAAATTTTTTTTTTTTCGAAAGATTGAAGAAATAGCTATCTAAACTATTTGGGACACATTTTGCTAAGAACAATAGTTAATAAGTTACATAGATGAAAAAAAAGCACCTGCTTTGCCAAAATGTCAAATTTTGACACCCTCTAACTCAGAAAGTTCTCGACCGATCTTGTTGAAAAATTGCGTCTGAATTACAATCCAATAGAACTAACTATGATGCAAATTTCATCCCAATCGGAAAACATCGATTTCAAAAGTTTGTTCACTTGACATGAAATGCCCCAAATATGTATTTTAAAAATCTTTCCAATTTCAGGAAACTTCTCAATATTTTTTTTATGATTTTATCAACAATACAGTATCAACTCCTCAAAATACAACAAAATTTAAAAAAAAAACAATTTGATTATTTTTAACTTGTATAAAGGCTCAAATCAAAATAATATCTTTTTTATTATAATATACGATGTATTTCTATTTAAACTTTTCGAGATGAAAGAGTAATCGGAATACGTTGAAATTTTTACTGTGGATAGATATTGATGTTGTTTATTTCTTGCAAAAAGAAATCATGAAATGATGTTGATTTAATACAGTATTGTTGAACGAGTGCGATATAAAAAATACATCAAATTTCAAAAATCCAAAATTTGGAGTAACATAACTCGAGAACTATGAAATGCAATTTCCGGAAAAAAATGTACCTTGGATAAAATTTTGTTATGATCGGGAGTGCCTCATATACTAGCCTCTTGATGTTTAATTTTTATGATTTTATAATACTTATCATATAATTAATTGTAAATTGAATATCGTTTCACCCTGTACAAACTTGTCATTCAAATTAAAAAAAAAAAATCATTTAATTTCATTAATTTTTTTGGTAATTTATTTATTTAAAAGAAAAATATTAAATAAGTAGTCTTCATAAAATTATGGCTGATTCCCATGGTATTTAAGCTTCACACTTGGTTTTAAAACTTACCTTTACCGGTATAAATAAAGCTTAAATATTTTAAAAAATAGGTTCCGGTTCCTTTCTCTCACACCATAACGCAAGTCGCTACTCCATTATTGTACCAGCCTGTGAAAAATGCCGCTCACCCGGACCTGCTTTATATGGCGCAAGCAATATTTCCTTGGTAAAATCGTCTAGTCCGCAATACACCATTGGTTCGCGCATGAAGATTCGTATTCCAAGTGTACCGGGAGCGAATGTATATGATCGCAGCCACTATAGACCGGGTAAAAGAGCACCGTCGTATTCGTTTGGTAGACGTTACTGCAATCGTTCACCACCTTTAATTATGGCAGATTACATAAAGCGTTAAAGATGATAAGAAGCTTAAATTTAATTACTCTTACATATTTTTTAAAATTTGCCCTCATATTTAATTATAGAGTTAAAATGAACCAAATAACATATTTGATAATAATTGTTGGAATCAAGTGAAAATGTCCTATTAAATTGGTTAAATTTACACTCCAGTACAAGAATTTAGGCTAATTATTTCAAAAGTATTAATATTAAATGTTAACATTGAAAAAAACTGAAATAAATACATCACATCATTTTACGTTTTTGAAATCGACTTTTATTATACCTGACATAGTTGGGGGCAGTGCACTAAATGTTGATTGAAATCAGCATTGCAATATCACTCAATAAAATTGCAAAAAATTTAGTTTACGCTATTTTTCCTCAACTTTAGTGATAATGGTTATTTCTTCACTAGCACTAAAAAAAATAGTGATAGTGATAATTTTTTCACTATCACTGAACGAAGATTTAGTGCAAAAATCTGCACTACAATAAATTAGTGCAACATTTTAACTTGCAATCAACAAAAATCTGCTGTCACTTAATTTTAAAAAATTAATGGTCATGAATTATTGTATCCAAATTAGAAAAATAAAAATTTTAAATATTTTTTGTTATTTTTAATGAAGTATTAGTTTTAAATTAGTGCACAAAAATAAACATAAACCATTTTGAACTTAAAAATGAAGTTGCACTCAAATTAGTGAAGAAAAAAAGTTGCAATAAACTGATGATTGCTTTTTTTTAAATCAAATAATTTAATATTGAGTGCAACATTTTTTAATTCACTCAGCACTAAACATCAACAAAATTATTGCACTAATTTTGCACTAACACTAAGTATTAGTGCAAACTGCAAAATTAGTGCACTACCCCAATCTATGATACCTGATAATCAAACATTTTGAACAGTTGTTTGTGTCCTTTGACCTATAATATTTTAAACTAGTTATTTCTATGGAATTTGTAACTACTTGATTAGAACGTATAAAGATCTATAACAACTGTTCATTGTCTTCCAAGCTCTATCGAAAACGGAAAAGAATATGATGTATTTATTATTTTCATTTTGTAAGTTGTGATTAGAGATGCTAATCGGGACTGATTTTTGAAAATCCCGACCCGGGGTTTCGGGAATTTTTAAATCCCGAAAATTGTAAGAAAGAAACGTATATATATACATTTATAGAAAAAAATTGTTTGCGTTTTTTTTTGTATAAAAATAATAAAAAAAATTTATCTACAAACTTTACCGCGTTTTGTAGAAATACCATTTTTTTAATAACTTTCAATGGTCTATTCGACTATGCTAGGTCCATTTTGATATTTGCAAAATATAGCAAAATATAGATACTGGTAAAAAACAGTACCTTAGTAAAAAATTTGTGTTTATTTTAAATAGCTATTTAAGAATACTATTGCATCTATGGTCATTGTGAAACAAATTTTGTTTCCGACATATGCTGCTGCCGAAAAACATCTTTCACATTCCATCTTTCCATATACATATACAAATTTGCAAATATTTTCCTTTAGTTCCTTCAGAAATTTTCTTTTGCAAGTTGCAAATCTACATTATAATTTGGTTTCGGTTATTGTTGGGGGCTTTTAAATTTATTAATAATATCTTTTAGCCTTTAAGAAATGGAAATATTTTCATTTTGTTCGAGCTCCTGATCTGAGATAAAGGATTTTAATTAAGTTCTGTTAGATAACTTATGAAAAAAAATTATGAAAAACTGATTTTCCAAAATTACCGCATTCCTTTATTAACTATGTTGTAGCAGGCGTTTAGATTAACAACTTTGCTGAACATCACTTTGCGATATTCGGGATGTCAAAATGCATGAAAAAGACACACAAAAATTACAATTTCCCCTATTTATTTATGAAAAACGGGATTAAAATTAAAACATCCCAGGCATCGGGATTTAGGAAATCCCGAAAATACCGGGATTTTCGGAAACGGGATTCCCCGTTTGGCATCTCTAGTTGTGATACTATGAATGAATTAATTTGAATCAAATTTCTTGTCTAAATTCTGTCTGAATTAGTCTGCCAAAAACCTGTTGTCAAAAACCTAATTCATGAGAATGTATTGCATGTATTATGTTTTTGTATCACCCGTATGTGTGAAAAGAGAGTAATTTTTTCCATTTTATTGCTCTCTCCTTCCGTTCTATGCTTTTATTCTATGGTTTTGATTTCGATCGATTTGCATCACATACCTGATCTTTTCTTAATTTGTCATAATTGAAAAATATGTATTTCAATTAAAATATTTATTTATACACTTACATCACTTCCATTTTTCGACTTCTATTTTGGCATACATTTTTGGAACAAAATTATCTAAATTAATTTCATAATTAATCCGCTAATATAACAGGCACATAATGGGTTCAATAGGTAATAAAAATTATAACATTTCTGCAAATTAAACAAAAATATTTGAACTTATTTAAACAAGGTCCGGGGCCAGCTTATACCCTGCCATCTACAATCGGTTATGAAAAACATGATCAACGCAAAGTGCGTAGTCCACAATATACAATGGGTGGAAGGTTAAAAGATCGAAATGCTAGTATAACACCGGGACCTGGTATAAATACGCAGGATTTAACGCGTTATGGACGAGCTACAAGCAAAGCTTATAGCATGGCGCCTAGAACGTTTGTTAACGGTATATAAATGAAAAAGATTTTATAAAATAAAATCTAATGACTTCATAAAAAAAAATAGATGCAAAAAATATTGGTCCAGGCCCAGCGAATTATAATTTATCGGAAAGGCCTTATGTAAATTTCACAGCACCGCCCTCATATTCTCTGGGTCGTCGCAATAAAATTAATTTCAAAAATCTGTGTCCCGGGCCGAACGCATATGGTATTAAAGATGGCATGGTTAAAACATCAGCTCCAGCTTATAGCATGTATGAAAAAAAGTTGTTTTACATTATTTACTTGTTATCTAGTTATTTATAATTTCAGAGGCATAAAAACCGATTTAAAACCTAAGACAGGCTCTCCAGGACCCGCTAATTACCCAGCTGCTAATTTAAAAACAACAATGCCTAAAGCACCAGAATATTCAATGTATGCTCGTGCAAATCTGAATAATAAATCAATTGTGCCTGGTGCTAATGCATACGATCGCACGAACTATAAGCCTGGCAAATCATCACCGGCATATTCGTTTGGTATTCGGCATTCTTCGAAAGCACCACCCATGATAGTGCCATGTGATAAAGTATGAATTATGAATTAAATTGGATGAAACAATCAATTGCAGCACTAAATGCATTGACATACATATGTAACTGGTTGAAATCTTACTACTATTCAATTTTTTCATTTATTAAAAAATGGGATAATAGCAATTAAACAAACAGATAGAAAGAACAAAATTATGATGTTATTTTGTTCTTTCTGTCTGTTTGTTTTTTTGTTTTATTTATAAATTAAAAATTTGAATAGTATTAAGATTTCAACCAGATACATATGTATCATTGCATTGATTTATTAATTAACTGTATATATTACTAGATTTTAAGAAATCGTATTTAAACCTTTTAAAGTAAATAGTAAAGAACAAAATACAAAGTATTTATGATAAATTAAGACAAATTTAAATATTTTATCCATAATCAAGTTGTTAGAAATATTGTAGCTTACTAAAAATGGTTGGGTACTGTTCTTAATTAATTATTCATTTAATTCAATGGATTGAAAATAAATAAATCTATATATATAAAAATGTATAGTAATGGCATCACGTGAGAACGGCTGGAGCGAATTAGTTGATTTTTTATTATTCGATTCGAAATTTAAAATTTTAATATATTGTCTTCTTTTCACTTCTCATTTTTCTTAATAAGAAAAATTTTTGGGGGAAACTTGAAGAACTAACATTAGTACATAGCTACCGAGCGAAGCTCAAAAACATTTTTGAAAAAACGCTTTTACTAATTTCTCTAAAAATATAAAAATAAACTTTAAATTAAATCAAACTATTATTTATTACATTATATATTTTAGATGATATAAAAGCTTGTCTCGATAAACCTAGAATCAAGAAAATATCGCTACAAGCTTTTACATCATATACATTTTATAAAAACAAGTAAGAAAGTATGGTCGGTCAAACCCTACACTAAGTAAATGAGCAAAAACATTTTTCTTTCAAAATTTCAATAATTTATATTCGTGAGTGATTTTCAGAAGTGGGCCTTATATGGGAGCTATGACAGATTATGGACCGATCACCAAGAAATTTGGTCATGTGATTAATGTATATATGGAAGTTATTTGTGTCGATTTTCTTCTTTTTAGAGAATTTAAATAAAACCTTTTTTTTAAAAAAAGGGTTTTTTATTACTAACTAATATATTTTCTTCTTTTTAGAGCATCTTGAATATTTCGAATTTAAATTCGAGTTTTGAAGCTTATATTTTAATACTACATTGAAAATACTTTAAAATTCATGAAATTTAGATTTTTTCAAAATTTTTAGATCAAAATTGGAAAATGTAAGACATCGGCCTCAAATAAAATTAAAAATATTTTTTAAGAATCCTCATGATTTAGATATTCAGGCTTGTCACACATTTTGTTTGGAATGGTTTCAATTCCGTAGTTTTATTCCGATCTATTTCGTTTTAGGTTCTTCAGATTCCGTGTAATTTATTAATTCCAAAAATATTTAATAATTCTGTATTTCTGATTTTAATTTGATATCAATTTTTATATTAAAACAAACGTGAAGTTTATGGTACAGAAATTGATTAAAACTTTTAGAAAAACAAATAATTACAAAGAAATATCAATTCTACTTTGAAAACTGAAAGTGGTTTCATTCCGAAAGAAATGTTCGTTTTACCTTTTCTGAAGAAAGTAAATACGAAATTAATTCCACTTTCGATCGGAATGGAATTCTGTGACAGGCCTGATTATTTAAACTGCTTTAAAATTTTTTCAAACTTAATATTTCTTTGTCATCAGGTTTATGTTCGAATGCCAACCTATTCGAACAACGAGAACTAGTTCAATATTCAGTTACAAATTTTGAAATAAACTAACATAGGAAATAAACGCTTTTAAACAACCTATGTCTGCTAATGCTGAGTCGAAATACAAAAGGACGGTTCAAATGTAATTTTTTGTCAATGAATCGGTTAACAAAGCTAACATTTAGGTTGACCAAACACATATATAAAGTATTTTGTAGACATCGATTTGGAACATCGTAGCAAAGTGTTTCACTGTTTTATTGATATTATTATCATATGAAATGTGTTCTGAGGTACGTTTGGCTTTTCTTTCCTGTCTCCTACTATATAAATACATTTTAATAGAAAGAAACCGTACTCTATCAGTAACTCATTTCATAACCTATTGTCTACACACCAAAAAACAAAATCAAACGTTTGAAAAATTCATTCTCATCATTTCAGATACTATTTGAGAAATTTTAAATTTCGAGTATTTTCCCCAAAATTTAGTGGATTTGTTTTGATTTAGTCGTATTTTTAGGATTTAAATATTTGACAGGGAACAATTTGGGGTCTTCAAAATGTTATTCGTGGTATTAGATTGAAATAAATACTTTTCATACTCATTTTAATGTATATGAAAAACAGTTGTCTTATTCGTGAAAACTGTCAGAGAAAAATAGAAAATATGGTATAACCTTGTAATTTATTATATCATGGACAATATTGTATCCAACATTAGGATGGCCCCGTTTGTGTGGAGGTAAAAAAAATAAGATGTCAGTGTTCCCAACTAAAATGAAAGTTTAGTTTTTTTGAGAAGACCATTTCTTAAAATGTTTGTCCTGGCGTCAGTATTTGGTGAGCTGGATCAGAAGATAAAAATATCCTTTTTTAAGGTTTGTACGATTTCCTTAATATTTCTCACAAAGTAAACATATGAAATATTGGCATTAAGTGAAAGGTCTTTGAAATTAGCTTTCAATTCTGTATTTGATATTTTTGTCTTAGTTCAAAATTATTTGCACTCTGTAATTTTTGCCAAACATATTACATAGTTTTCACCCCTATCGTGAAAAACATGTGAAATTTATGTGCCCATGAAATATCCATTTCCCTCGAAGGGAAAATTGCTATCGTGCTATTCCTATTAACTTTTCATTCACAATAGTTGATTTTGTTCGTAACAGCTGTTTATTGTTTACAAAATTCCATCTAAAAATTTTACAACATGGGGAATTTTTTCACGTGAACGAAAAATGGGAAAATATTTCACAATTAGTTTTAATGTTGAAGAATTATTTTAAATAATTAGTTTAAATTAATACGTTACAAACCTCATATAAACTCACCGAAAAGGGTTTTTCCGTATTTCGAAATTCAATCTAGTTGGAACATCAGAACGGGAAGAAAAGAGGTTTCAAAAAACTCAAATATAATTCAAACTAGATAAAATTTCCCAAAAAAAAAAAAACGGAAAACCCCGTTTCGGTAAAATTATATAAGATTTGTAATGTATTAATTTAAACTAATTATCTATCTACATATATAAATGTCTTTGTAAGTTTGTTTGTTTGAGCATCACGCCTAAATGGCTGAATCGATTTTATTGAAATTTGGAACGTAGATAGATCCTTACTTGAAAGCGTCAATATTATATTTTTTTTACTACGGCAGGGGTAGCGAAGCGCACCGGGTCAAGCTAGTATCTATATAAATATATAAATGTCTTTGTAAGTTTGTTTGTTTGTTTGAGCATCACGCCTAAACAGCTGAACTGATTTTATTGAAATTTGGAACGTAGATAGATCCTTACCTGAAAGCGTCAATAGGATATAACTTTTTTTCAATACTTGGACCAGAAAGGGATAAACTGGTGGAAAACCGATTTTTTTAAATAAAATCCTTACATATTTTTCTTACTACGACAGGGGTAGCGAAGCGCACCGGGTCAGGCTAGTAAATATATAAATGTCTTTGTAAGTTTGTTTATTTGTTTGTTTGTTTGTTTGAGCATCACGCCTAAACGGCTGATCTGATTTTATTGAAATTTGGAACGTAGGTAGATCCTTACTTGGAAGCGTCAATAGGCTATAACTTTTTTTCAATACTTGGACCAGAAAGGGATAACAGTGGGAAAACCGATTTTTTTTAATAAAATCCTTACATATTTTTCTTACTACGACAGGGGTAGCGAAGCGCACCGGGTCAAGCTAGTTTAAAATAATTCTTCAACATTAAGACTAATTGTGAATGCTCCAAAGTTTGTTTCAAATCAAAACTATACAGAATGACCTAAACTTACCAAAAGTCAAGGATGAAATAAAGAAATATAGCGAAAACTATCCTAATAGATTGAGTAACCACTGTAACCCACTAGCGATATCTATACTAAATGATACTTAAAAAGAGAGATGACTGAAGCTATATCATATACTTAACTTACCATTTCGATAAGTATTATTATTATTATTTAATTTTTGTCATTTGTGTAACATGTAGAGTTTCGAACAAGGTAATAGCAGTAGCACTGAATTGTTAAATATTTTAACTATTTTCACAGTGTACTGTGTTTGACAAGCAGAAGAATATAAACAAGTTTAGACCCTCCAGTCGGCTTTCAGCGTATTCCAAACGAAAACCATTATGGCTTTTTCCTTGAACATCGTCCTGCGAAGTTTGCATCTAGAAATCTTTTCTTTACAGTCATATTACTAATTTCTAAATTTCATTGTTTTTATTTGAGATTAAATTTGATGATTCTGACGATATTTCGATCGTCCTGAGGTGCAGTTTTCCGTTTGCAGTCCCTATTTTCTATTTTTTCTTTATATTCAACAGCATTTAATATAGAGTTGAATATCTGGAAAAGATTTTCTCTATTTTCTTAACTTTAAAATTAATTTTCGTTAAGCAATGGTGCAATGTATTTCGCGACCCACTAAACCGGAAATTATCGAAAAAAGAATTTAATTTTACATCAAATCCATATAAATATATAAATGTCTTTGTAAGTTTGTTTGTTTGAGCATCACGCCTAAACGGGTAAATCGATTTTATTGAAATTTGGAACGTATATAGATCCTTATATATAGAAAGGGATAATTAGGGGAAAAAACTGGTCAAATTGGTACCTTTAGTTCTTAAAAAATAACTACTAAACGCCTGAACCGATTTTTCTACGACAGGGGTAGCGAAGCGCACCGGGTCAAGCTAGTATACAATAAATTAAACATATTTAACTAAATTGTACTTTGTTCTTGAAAAATATTTGATTTCTTTAAACAAAATACAAGCAGTGAAATCCAGCACTGCTATTTCAATGTTGAACAAAAAAATACATATTGTCATTTATAAGAGCCTTTATTTCCGAAGTAATCATTATTTTTACAAAAAGATTACCTCACAAAAAATTAACAGACTTGACAGATTATTGGTATAAACAAAATTTTAAGACGTTGTACGCCGTTTCAAAAAATGTCTTAGTGGTACTGCTATTTATATTGAGTGTTGTATGTTTTGAATTTTTCTTTAATCTAATTTTATAATTACTGAGTTATTTTTGGTATAATTTGGGACTTTTGTAGTTGACACAAATACTGATAAATTGTTTTTATTCTCAACCATATTTTACTGAAACTCATGATATTTCTGAATCTATCACTTGATATTTAAAATGTTTGTATACATTTTTCACTTCTTTAATTTTTAGATTTAATAATTTTGTTTTTCCATTTTGATGTTTTGTATAATAAAACAAGACAAGTATTTAGTAAATAAATTAACAATTTTAGAAAAACAAATAAATACACAGCAACATTAATTCCACTTTAAAAAAGTGGTTTCATTCCGAAAACAGTTTTTGAAGAGTAAAACATATGGAATTAATTTCACTTTATATCGGAATGGAATTCAGTGACAGGGGTAGAAAAAAAAAAACAAATAAAATTTGTTTTTTTTTTGTTCTTTCTTTATAAAATTTATTTTTAAATATTTCAATTCAATTCACGACGCAAAAAGAAACAGACAATAAAAAAAAAAATAAATTTAATTCAATTAAAATAAATTCGTAAACGAATTCTACTTCGCATTCCTTACATTTAAGTATCTCTAGCGAGATTTATTTATAAAATTCGCGAAATAAAAAAAATCGTAAAAATTTGTAAAATTAAATTCGCTCTTACGAAAAAAATTCAATTCAAGAATTCAATTCGGTATCGTGATATATACTATATGGGGTTGCAAATTATTAACAGATTGACAAAGTTATGATAAGGAAAAATGTTCACCAAAAAAAACCTTGTTTTTTCAAAATTTAAAATAAATAATCTCCTTATCTTTTACTGTTTTCTTAATTTGAAATGAATTCTAAATTGTAAAATTAATAATAATTTGCAATTGCCGTTTTCTGAATTACTGGTCTGTAAAAAATAGAGTTTGAAGGACCTAAAATATTAATACATATTTATTATTGGTATTAAACCTTTGTTTGTTTTAAAATAAAATTTTGTTAAGTCCTCATCCAGAATGATTATTTTAGTATGTACTATTTTTGCAAAGCAAATTTTCTAAATAGATCAATAATATAATTCAAACCTGTTACATATTCATTCAAACTCTGTAACAATCTCCGGTAAACCTCTCTCGATTTCTCCACACCTATTTAAATGAGAAAAATAAACGTTTTAATTAAAAAATATGCAACAAGTTTAATAAAACTTTAGCGACTTACGACATTTTAATACCATATTACTATTAAAAACACTTTTAACAAAACTCTCTCTGAAAAGTCTCACACACATTTAAAATACGGCAATCAAATTTCTGTAAATTCGAAAAAAGAGAAAAAAACAACAAACACTTTAGTGAATGTGTAATAAATAGAATATTTAGCAATACAATAAGAATTTTTTTGCCAAAGAATCATTTAATTGTTTTGTTTGGGTAGTGTTTGAAAATAATTAAATAATTCTTGAGTTACAAATAAACAAAACTATATAGAGAGTGTTAGATATTGCCCATATTATTACCAGAGTTGTACTCTTTCTCAAAAATATTTTTGTAAACTTGTATTTAGTTTGGAAGAGAGTTTAATCCTCTGCTGATTGGTAAGTACTAAGGCAGCAACTTTACGATTTTGTTATTATTTTGAGACTCCATTCTGAAAAAGTAAAAAGATTAGTGAAACAAGCCAACTTTTGTATGCAAAAATAAAATAATCAACATGATGAAAAAGAATAAAATACAATACATGCTGGTTTTTTTTTGGTTTCATTTCTTGGTCATATTAGACAATAATTAAAATCTTTACTAAACAAATATCTCTTAATAGGCTTAATTAATTAAATATGTTATGTAGTTTAAAAGAAAAACACTACAATTTCAATATGAATATATGTGAGTACATATGTTTAATATAAGTTGTATGTAAGTAAGTACGTTTGTATGTAGTTTATCATCTTCTGTTAACTAATAGCTGAACTGAACAGCATGCTTTATTTGAGAATAGTTAATAAATTGATTTATTTTATTTGTTTGTTACTCTCTATAATTTGCTTTAAAATTTTTTTGTTTTTGCTGTTTGCATATTTCAGAAGAGCAGGAGTATCTACTTAAAACACACTTTTGCTTTTTTTTTGTACGTTTAAATTTGATCAATTTCCCGAATTTATATTTCGAATTTTATGCTTTGTAAATGACTTTTTTATAAGTACTTATTTTGGAAAAAAAAAACTGAATTCTTTATATACTTAAATTTGAATATAAACGTATTTTTATAAAGAGGAATAAATTACATTTAACTTTGATTAACCAAGTTCTTGTCTGTCTTTGTGTTATACTAAGCCATTGTTCTCTCTAATGGCCAATTGTTGGTGGGTGCTGAGCCTGTTGTTGTGAGTTTACATCTTTTCCTGTATGAAGGGATGTGTAAGAGCCTGATTTAATGAAATACGTTTAGAGGGATCCAAAGCAAACATATTGTCCAGTAAATCTTTTAGTTGTGTCACTTTGCGATGCTGATCATCGGGTAGATTTTGATCAGCTATCAATTCTTGTTGCAAATTGCGGGAAGATTTCATGACCGGCATTACAACTATTTTTTCCTAAAGTAAACGAAATGGAAAGTAAAGTTAAAAATAAAATAAATTGTGTTAGTATTATATACAGTAGTGGTCAAAACATTTGCAACTGAGATCGCATTTTAACTTTTCATTGACCAATTTTCTCCAAATCACATTTCGATACAAACATTTATTTTTTTCATGTCATCATACATTGTTTTTGTTAAAAATATAAAAAAAAAAAACAAATTCCGTTAAAGTAAAACAACAAAAAATTATTTTAAAAGATGTATTCAAAATGCAGCTGTTCAAAACATTTGCAACTCTTATTACTCTTAAGGTAGGGTCACACATGACAAATATTTGCTCAAAAAAGCGTAACCACTTTTTTTAGCACAAATTTGTTTGACGTGTTTACTCTTACAATTGTTTTGTAAGATCAAACAGCATCAAATAAAATAAAACTAAATTGTTTGTTTTGAATCATCCTAAGTAAAATAAGTTTTTGAAATAAATAAAAGAATACAAATATATTTTATTTAGTGGTTACGTCTTTTTCGTCAAATATTTGTCATGTGTGACCCTACCTTTACTCTTAACTATGCTATTAACACTAACAAATGCTGGGAAATAACAGTAATCGCATTTGTTTTATTAATTCGTGATTTCGATCTTTGCATTTTATTAAAAAACTCATCATAATTATTTTACTATAAGAGTTTTAATAAGATATTGGAAGCACAACATCGTAAGAATTACTTTTGTGAAAAATGGCAGGAAACAAATACAATTCCGATTTCAAGGTCGAATTTTTAAATGACTTTAAAAGTTGACCTTCTCAAAAAGACATTTCCTTAAAATATTCCGTTCCAAAATCAACAATTTGTCGCATTGTTAATAGTGGTAACATCCATACTACTCACAAAGGAGGAAGACCCCGTATTACTACTGTAAGAGAAGACAGAAAAATTAAGAATTTTTTCACGAAATATCCTAAAGCAGTTCCTAGAGAAGTTAAAACCGAACTTTCCATAGATGCCAGTCTTTCCACAATTAAAAAAAGAGCACGAGAATATGGTCTTAAAAGTTTTAGATGCACTAAAAACCCGTTGTGTCGGAAAAATAGAAAATCTCGGCTTGAATTTGCCCGCAACCATTTAAATTGGACTCAACTGCAATGTAAAAACATACTATGGTCCGATGAGTCCAAATTCAATCTCCGGGGTTCAGATAAAAGAGCCTACATTCGACGACCAGGAGGCGAAAAGTTTAATCCCAGATACACAACCGCCACAGTGAAATACGGAGGTGGAAACATTATGGTGTGGGGGTGTTTTTAGGGAAATGGGATTGGCCCAGTTCTCCGGATTACTAATACAATGACGGCCACAATATATAGAGACCTTCTAAGCTCAGTTATGCTTCCATATGGAGAATGGGAAATGACACTTTCATGGACATTCCAGCACGATAACGACCCTAAACATACGGCAGGTGTTGTAAAAGTAAGGTTGGAGGAAAATAATATTAGTGTCATGTCGTGGCCGCCACAATCTCCCGATCTCAACCCGATTGAGAACATGTGAATGATTGCAAAACGGAATATTGGTAATAAAGTATTCCGAAATCGTGATGAACTTTTTGCAGAGTTGGAAAAGCAGTGGAATGAAATTCCCGAAGATTATATTAAAAAGCTAATAGCCTCAATGCCTAATAGATGTTCCGAGGTAATAATAAATAACGGCTCTGCTACAAAATACTGAATAATGAAATCGATTTTTGGATTTGTATAATATTTTCTTTAAGAGTTGCAAATGTTTTGAACACTTGTATTTAGACTAATTTTGTTAAACTTTATTTTTTTATTGTTGTAAATTTATGAAATTTTTTTTTTTGTTTTTGTAAAATAATATGCAATAACTGAATTTTATAAAAAGAAAATAAAAAACTTATGCTGAAAGTCTTTGTGAATAAAAATAAAGAATTAAGCAAAATGTGATTTCAGTTGCAAATGTTTTGAACACCACTGTATATGTCTCAAAATTAACGGCAAAATTTATCCGTTTTTATCCTAAGTTTGCCCTTAATTTGTGATATTCCATCATTTACATATACATATATTAAAAAGTAAATTATAATTTTGAAAAATTGAATTACTTAAAATATAATCTTTGTAATAAATAGTTCGTAAATGATTTGAGGGCTTTGGAAAATGTATTTCAACCAATAAACATGTATTTTGTGATTGTTGTCATTGTTTTCTGTGGTGTGGCCATTAATCATGAGTAGACTCACGCCGGTGCAATATTTGCAAATCGTTCAAATTTATTTTGAACAAGTAAGAGTGCAAAATATATACCCTTGGAGAAGGGTATATAAGAATCGGCACAGCCGAATTTCCACCTTCACTGGTATATATCGCACTCGTTCAACAATACTGTATTAACTCAAAATTTTTTATTTCATCTTTTTGGCAAATGCAGATAATGAACAAATAAAATGGATATGCGCTGAATTAGATTAAATTAAAGAAAACTTTCTAAGCTATAAGAATACAGTTTTTTATCGCTCCTGAACACTTTAAAGTTGTTGAGTTAATACAGTATTGTTGAACGAATGCGATATGTAATTGGGTGTGGCATAACCTCTATCAGTTTATAGAATTGTTATATTTAACTAGAATCTATATAATACATTTTTAAACCACAATAAATATATTTAATTTGATGAAACTTATTTTGTTATGATTTTACTCAAATTTTTTTTGTTTTGTGTTTTTATTTAGCACTTAAATAAACACACGAAAATGGAACATGCCAAAAATGTATTAACACATAAAAATGAAATTTAAATGTTTAGTTGTTTAGCAATATTACATTCTTCCCTCAACATTTCTTAGTATTAATAGGAATACCTCGACGATATTCAAATTGTGTACATGTTTCCATCTGAAAAAATTTCACAATACTTACACATTGCAACAAACATGCAATGCATATCCTGTGACCCCACCACACATTTAATATATCTTTTAATTCTTATAAATTTAAATTAGTTTTAATGTAAACTTACCCTTTCGGTAATCCTATCAATCTCATGATAAAGGAAATTACAACTTTGATCGAAATGTTGATCTTTAAATTGTCCTTTTCGTATAATGCGATTTGGAATTTTACCTTAAATTAAAAACAAGTTCAATGAGACCAATATAAAAAAAACCCCTTTTAAAAACCCACCTTTCAAGTCCATAAAGTATTTCAACATTTGATTATTACTCTTGCCACTAAAGAGTATTTTGCCCGTATACAATTCATAAATGGTACAACCCGCCGACCACATATCAATACCATAATCATAGGGTATGCCCAGAATAATTTCAGGTGCCCGATAAAATCTCGATATTAAATAGGGTGTTATTTCATTATCGTTAATGGTGGAGGCCGACCCAAAATCACATAATTTTAAGATTAAGTTATTTTCGTTTACCAAAATGTTGTCAGGTTTTATGTCAGCATGTAATATGCCAGTTTTCTTTAAAAGTTTTAAAGCTAAAAACAGTTGTTGGGTATAACTGCGCACAGCTTTGATGTGTAGTCCAACATTTTTGCCATATTTCTTAAGAACTTCACGCAAATTCATAGCCAATGGTTCAAAGACCATGCAAAGATGCTATAAAATGATAAAAAGCATTAAATGTTTAACTCCAAAGTCTAAATAAAAAATTATATGTTTCAAATACCTGTTTATGAAAAAAGTGTCGATATAATCGTAAACAATGGAAACGATCATCAGGATCGGCGTCATTTAGTTTCTTTAATATTTCCAATTCACGCAAGCCAGTCTTATGCCTTAAAGTACATAATTTAAATCCTTTTACAATAAAATACAAAATTTTTCAAACCTCTACTTACATTATTTCATTGTTACGTATAATTTTAACAGCAACATTTGCATTTCCTCTGGCTTGATCTCTGGCTCGAATAACATTACTGAAAACACCTTGACCAGTATAGCCGCATACAACATAACGAGTATCTAGAACTTCACCAATGCGTACACGATAATAACCCTCTGCATCATCCCAATTATCAGTGAGAGCTGGATTTTCAGCCATATTTTTATTTTGTACTATGGTACTGGGAGACTGGAAAAAAATTAAAAACATTTTTTTAAATTAATAATTAAACAAAATGTAGGTGTGAGTTGATTTAATTATAGATTTTAAAAATTCTATAAGTAAATGTTTCTCTCATTTCTGTAACTCTTAAATAATTTTTTGAATTAGTATGAAATTTACAAGCCAACGACTCACATCGAAATTCGAATCTACATCTTGATCAGCAAACATATCCCATTCTGGTCTCTTTTCCTTTTCCTTAATTGCATTATTGGATGTTTTATTGTTATTGTCTTGGTCTACTTTATCATCAGGCGTAACATCATTTTGTTCAGTGGGATGACGGGACGACGATTCCGATGTCAAAGGTGAACGTGTACGAGATCTACGTTGTTTTGTTGGTGGAGGTGTGGCCGAACGTTCTTTTTTGTCGGAATTATATGAATTTTTACGTTTACTGTCACTGTCATTATGTGAGTTGGTAGCCGAAGAAGATGATGAGATGGAGTGAGCAGGTGGTGGTGGTCTTGGTGCATCAGTTTGTTTTGAACCAGCTAATTTCTGAAAATATATAGTTTAAGAAATAAAATCAATTGATATCCCCATGATTATAGGATGTTCATTGACATCTTACCTTTAGCAATTCTTCACGTTGTTTACGTCTCATTTCAATTATTTTCTCTTCGTCATCGTCTTCTTCAATGTTTATATTGATATTAACCTCCTCATCACTGCTGGATTCTTTTTGATGAACCTTTTGTCCCTCGCTGAGCGAACCGCGATAACGATCTTTAGTATCACTACGCTCACTACGATCGTGTCCTGAACGTTGTCGCTCTCTTTCTCGCTCACGTTTACGATCTGATTCGGCTTTACTGCGACTATGCGATCTCTCACGCATCCATCTTTCTCGCTCTCTATTGCGATCACGACCTCTCTCCTGGCCTCGATTATTCGCTGCGCCACCACTACGATCGGCAGGACGAGTTGTTCTATCATCTCGTCCCTTATTATCGCGGTCACGGCTGGTGTCATTTTCACGTAATTTATCTCTATTAATTTCTTGTCGAAGATCTTCTTTTTGTCGATTTTGATCGTAATGATCCCTATGGCGCATACGATTACGATCTTCATCAACTTCTACATGATGTCGCCTATCGTGCGAATCAACTCTGCGGCCGGTAGAACGACTACGACTATTCCGAGAATGACGCTCCGAATGTGAGCGTCTTTGTTGATGGTCTCGAATCTCTCTTGAGGAACGTCGATCGCTTTTTTCTTTAATCATGTGTGCTGGTTGTGGTGTCACTGATTTATGTCCTTTGGCAGATCGACGATCACGGTCACTTGAATGCCTTACCTTACGTGATCGCTCCCTGTTTGCCAAATGTTGCTCCACCGGTGTATTATTACCACCGCTAGAATCATCCAATAATATAATATCGTTTTCATTTGTAATTTTATCTTTAGAAATGTTATTTAAATTATTTTTACTAGTTGCAAATGATGCTGAAATTTTTTGTTCAATCTTTATATTCTTATCATTTCCTGTTGTAGTGGGCGGAATAGGCAACATCTTCGAGATTAAGTCAGTCTCGGGCATGGGACGTTTCGCTAAAGAACCTGAACGACTGCCATCTCCTTCTGTGTCTGACATATAAGCACCTAAGCGAGCTTGTAAAAGAGCCTTTTGTTTCATCAATTCATCTAAATTGAGATCATCTTCTATAATGGCTAAATCCGGACTTGCTACATCAACAGGTCTACAAATTATAAACAATTTATATTTGTATAAGTATTTTATTAAACTTTAATTACTTACACTTCACTTTCACTCCCAGATGATACGACTTCCATAACTGGTAAAACTTTTGTCTGTATTGTCTTTGTAATTTCCTCAGCCAAACTACAGGGATCGGTAATTATGTTTGGTTTCGTTATTAGAAATTTATTTTTTTTAACATCGTGCTCCACCCTTAATCCGCAATTTTTATCTTTATTGGCTTTTTTCATGATTTCCGTAAATTTTTCATTAATAACACCACTCTTTTTTTTCTCGGCCGTTGACTCATCACCAGAGCCCAATTCCGAAGATGAATTGGAATGGTGACGATGTCTCTTTTTAGTTTTTTTGTGTTTCTTATGGGATTTGTCCGATTTATTGGATTTTTTATGCTTTTTGTGTTTTTTGGATTTCTTATGATGTGAGCCTGAAGAATATTTGGAACGTTTCTCCTCCGGACCATCATCATTATTTGAGTCATAACTGCAAAAGGATAGTACCAAAATTATGTATACGTTAATAAACGTAAACGAAATTAAAAAAGTACAGATAACATAACCTAAAAATGATTAAGACAACAGAAAACATCAAAATACTGACCTATTTTCATCACTAGACATTTTATTTATATTTCAATAATACCAGTTTATTTAGAACGCTTTTAAATATTTTCCACTATTAAAAAAAAGCAAGACTTAATTAGAATTAATAAATATATTTTTCACAAGTTATCTTCTCAATTATGACAGCTGCAAAATGTTTAGATTTTTTTCTGGCTTGACAAAAAAACTACACAGTTGCATTTCTGGTTATTTTTTAATACCTTTTTAAAGTAAACAAAAATACTACCAAATAAAAACACTTATGAAAAAAATTATTTACAAAGTTTTTCTTGAATTTTTAATTTAATTAAAGTATAAAAAATTTATGTAAAATATGGAAGAACACTACTCCGGTATATCGCCACCAGGCACCAACTGGAAAAATAATGAATAATAAAATTAGCAGATGTACTTATTCTCGCTTGCGTATTAATTTCTACCAACCATAGTTATATTGTTTCCATTCAAAAGAATTTGGTCTAATTTTGTTATACGCCTTCCTTCGGGAGTATTTTCATATTCAGTGACATCATCCAGTAGCATATTAACAAAATCGTCAAATCCCAACAATGTTCCCACCATTTCTTTATCATTCTTCATAATAATGTGTATGCGGGAACCAATGCATTTGTCCACCAATTCTGCAAAGAAATCCACATGATTTTTCACTTGGTTTTATTGTTGAGGTTGGTCTGTACTTACCTAATGGCAATAAAGTTGAAACATTTGTAGGTGGTGGAACAGCGGTCATTTTTAAGGGTTTTATTTAAAATTTTATTGAAAATCTTTAATATTTTTCGGTAAATGTGCAAAAACTAAATCAAGAAGTGTTTGTTTTGACAACAGAAGGTTCATTCATTTAGTATTGATAACATAAAGCAAAGGGTTGCCAAGGGCCTATTTATTTTACGTTTGGGAACGTCTCCCTATAGCTGAATGTTTTACATTAAAGTATGTATTTATGTTAAATGTTTTTATATCATATTTATAAAGTAAATTATATATTTATGGACGTGGAAATAATAAGTAATCATGATAAAAAATACTGGCATGTGAGGCTTCGTATAACGGTTCCTGTTCTACGTCGTTAAATTTGGATAAAACTCATTGATACTGGTGGAGTACCATTTATAATTCAAATCGTAAATTGATGGAGTACCATTTATAACTAGACGTATGAACTGGTGGAGTACCATATAAAGGTTAATACAAATACAATTCAAGGCTTGAATTACACTTGCTTTCAGCTTGAATTCCAGTAAAAATGCTTATTGGGGAGAATTTGCCAGTTTTCATGAAATTCTCTTAGATATTTACAAATGACTTGGCAACTCTAGCTGTCATTGTCCAATTTCTTTTTTCTGTTCTTTGCTTTTCAGTCTTCGTTTTTTTTTATTAAATTCTTGTTTGCAATCTATCGCCGAAAAAATTAATTCCGTTAACTTTTTGGCAAAGAAATATTTTATAAAAAATCGAAAAGTTACAAGTTAAAAAAAAAAAAAAAATTAATTTGTGAAAAAGGAAAAAAAAAACTGTTAATATTCAATAAGAAAAATTAAACAGAAAGTTAAAGTATAATTAGCATAAATATTTGCAAAATATCGATATAATGGAAACGGAAGTGACCTCCACAACGAATGAGGAGTCCAATAATTTAAAAAATAATGTCAACATCGTCCAATCAATAAATAAGGAATTTTCCAACTTAGAAAATATCGAGCTACATAATAATGAATCATCAGAAACTTCTCCGAATGAAACAAAAATAGTCAACAACAAATCAGGAGCCTCACCCAAATTGTTGTCAGAAGAAAATCACACAACGAATTCTCCCCATAAAAGTACAAATGCTGGACAAACGCGGGTAGATGAGTCGACGGCTGGTGATTGCCAATATTTTTTTGAAGATGAAATTTTTCGTATTGATAAGAAAGGTCGCGTTAAATTTGGTTTAGTCCTTGAAACACCTGGTACATATTCAGGTGACGAGGACGATGAATTTGATGAAATTTTGGATAAGGGTGAAATACGAGTTGTTTGGTATCCTGAGTTTAGAGATACCATACAATCTGAAAATTCGGTAAGTGAAAATTTAATTTAGTTTGTTTTTTAAATTGTCCATTTTTTGTATGTTTGTTTTGTTTTTGTGTTATACAGTTATGCAATTGTAGTGGTATTGTACAAGGATAACTGTAAATAAGCGCGTGTTAAGTTGTTTTTTCTGTTTTTTTTTGATATTCGTATTGAAATTCAAAGGAAGATAAAAAATATTTTGACATACATATTTAATTTGAGTTTTTAATTATAATCATAATTGCTTTTAAAGATCAAGTACCCATCATATTTTTGAAATACTATTCATAAGGACATCGTTTCAACTCGAATTAAAAGATGTTCAAAGTAATTATTAGGTTATATGATTTTGTATGAATATTAAATGTGGTTTTTATTGTTGGGTATCTATTTTATTTTTAACAGTGCAGTTCTATACAATTAAATAAATTGTTTTATGTTTTAAAACATTCATTATACATTAGGGTTCCCAATCGGGAACATTTTTATTGATATTTTTTTTAGAAATTCTCGAGAAATATTTAGAATTTCTTTAAAAGTTTTCTTTAACTTACATTATTATTTCGCGCTATATTTTCAAAATAACTTATTTTAAGATTTTGAATTCCTGTATCAGAATAAAAGAAAATGTATACTTTTTTTTTTAATTTTAAGACATGGAATTTCAGTATCCTGTCTAGTATAATTAAGTTGTCAATATGTCAACAAAAGTCGTATAATTAAATAATATGGTATATAACATTCCATATTATAAACTTTTCCTTTTATGTAAGAGAAATTAATATATATATATATATATATATGTATATCAAATGAAAGATTTGAAGCGTTACTGCTTTCCGTCTTTTGGGGCCATTATTATAACTTGCCTTTATGTTCGTAATAGTAAAAGTTAAGTTTAAGGGTACATTTTTATACTGCTTAAAGTTAACTTTTACTATTTTAAAATACAAACAAACCTCATTTGAAACATACTTCAAATGATATATAAATTGTTATGATGAGTTCACAAATCTTAGAGATATGTCTATATATATGTATATATCTGATCTTTAATGCTCTATAACTCCCAAACTAAAAGCCTCTTGTCGAAAATGGTGGTCAAAATTTAAATATCGGTGAATTATATTCTAATTTTTTAAGCCATTATTTCTGTACATATCGCTCATTTGCTGCAACAACGACATAACTCAAAATCCGTGTGTTTTGAACTGAGTAATACGAAATATGTGCCGTTCTATAGTCTTTCATATAGTTTTATCAGTTTTTAAAAAAGTCAATAATTTTTTCCGTGAGAATGTTTTTTGTTGTAAACGTCAAAATCAAAATTCATGTTTTCTAGTATATTTGACAAGAAAAAATGTGGGTCAAATACAGATTAGAAGGATATTAACATCTACTATTCGAATCAGGTTATATTTCTAAAATCTCATGATTTGTTGAAAATTTATATAAGAAATAGTCAAATGTCATAAAACATTCAAAGCCGTTTTTCTCGAAACGACTTTTTTTGAATTATGACGTTGTTGCAGCAAATGAGCGATATATGTACTTAATCGAATGATTTTATAACATCCTTTTAATTTGTTTAGTTTTTAACCAAAATATATATTTAACTTCTAGAGCTTGTTTAAAACTGTATTGAATGAATACAAAAATAGTCCTTTTAGGAGATTATGTTTGAAAAATATTGAATAGGTTTTAGATTTTGAAATATATACCATAAATTGTTTTTAGATTGGCTTAGCCGATCGTACTTTAATGCCTGGCGATGTGGTCAGACGTTTAGTGCCGGGAAAAGAAACCCAAAGAGGCTATTGTCGTGATATCAACATGAAGGCCGACGTAAAGGTGCTAGGAACCAAATTTGTTATTAAAAATGTAAACGCTGAGCGTTTAAGGGTTATTTCTAACTGGCAACGCGATGGTGCTGTATGTTTGGATTCATGGATGGGCAGTACAAAAGATGTGGAAGAAAAAGCCATACTAAGGTGAAATACAAATAAAAAAACTGATAGAACTTTAAAACATAACAAGTAATCAAATCGTTTTTCAACAGAACGGCTTCAGGATGTCGTATTGAAATTTCATCAAATGATTTTTATAATTTTCAAGATTTATATTCACGTCGTCAACGGGACATCTTTAATCCCAAAGTTTTTTATCCCGGCAATACGATTATAGGCAGTCTACCACCAATGGAGAATATAAAAATTCTAACACCCGATATACCGCTACACACAAATAAAAAGGGTAAACCCTTGACCAGAAAGGTAGGTTTAATTAATAATTTTAATACCTAACTTTTATTTAAAACATCAATTATTTCCCCAAGTTTACTATAGAAAATATTTACACCGATTGCGTTTGGGTTAATTGGCAATGTAAAGCTCTTTCGGATGATACAAATTTAGAAGACATTACCATGCAACCTAATCCCTGTGTAACGGGCGATGATCTCAAACGTTTGAAACGTTTAAATCTGTTCGAATCGTGTATGCTGCAAATCGTTGATCGTAATTATTTAACCTATTCTTCCTGTGATACACTAGTCAAGAAAGCCGACTGGGACAAGGAACAATCAGTGAAATTTAAACAAATTCTGCAACAACAAAAGGAGGAAAATCAAAAAATCTTTGTGCGCACCTCTTTTACCGGCTCAACGGGCACGACCGGCTCTCACCATCATTATGAGAAATTCAAGAAAAAGCTTAGTTTGAGTCTTGACGACAAAACGAGCAATAAATTGAAGAGAAACCTCTTTAAAGGTGATAAATTGGGTAAGAGGGAAACCTCACAAGAAATGGCCCCACAAGACAAACTCACACCGAAAAGTAATAAAGATACCGATGCCGAGTGGATTTCCACAGAAGATGAGGCCGAAATTGATGAAGATAAATGTGATATCAATGCCATGGATATTGATAATTTCGTTGAGAATCTCAAACAATATACAGAAGATTGTATTAGTACTACAACAACAATGTCAACGTGTTCAAGTCCCTCGCCCCACACGAGTCCCAAGCATTTGACCAAACGTCAGCTAAAGAAAAAGACTCGCAAAAATTTCAAAAAACCATTTTTAGCCGAACCTTGTGCGGATTTTAATCCCAAAGAAGGCGATGAACTTGTCACAGAAGCTTTGTTGGTTTATAGTACTGCTACGGTGGTGTGGCAAGATGGCACCATAGAATCGGATATACCTTCAACGCAATTGTATCCCATACATCATTTGGATAATCATGTGAGTTTTTGCAATGAGTTGTGATTGAGTTTTACTGTTTATAAATTGAACATTTTCAGGAATTTTTTCCGGGAGATTTTGTAATATCCGCCAAAGAAGATCTAGATTTTAGTCATCGTGATTATGGTGTCATACAAACCGTAGATCATCAGGGTAGAATAGCTCACGTTAAATGGTTCACCACTTATTCATCTGCCGATGAGCCAAAGTAATTATTTTATATTTTTTTCTAATCAAATTAGAAACAGTATTTTCGCTGGTGCCCAATTGTATAAACCCTTCACCATGTTATTGTAATATAGAGGAAATCCTGTAATATTAAAATTCATTTATTAGTGAAAATGGTGTGCGAATTATAATTATTGAAAAAAATAGTTTTGGTAAAAAATATTGATGAAATATTGTAGATAATCAATTTTTGATCAAACAATTTTTTTTTTTAAATCTTGAACAAATTTTGGTGAAACATTGTTATTGAAAAATTGTTAAACCAATTTTGTTGAAAATGGTTGATTTCAAAATTTGTTGAAAATTTTTTGGTTACAAAAATTTGTTGAAAATAATTTTTGGAGAAAAATATTTTTATTGAAACAAGTAAAATAAAAAAAAATCTGGTAAAAAAATATTTTTCCCGGTTTTGATCCATTGTCGAATTTCTATGTGGTTATATATGTCGTTGGAAAGGTCCGAGTGGAATTTGAATCATATTTGGCCCTTAGGGCTTGATTCTGAATAAATAATAACTTAGTAATTCAGATAAAGATCAAAAATATGAGAAAATCTAGGTAGTCGTGTTTTTTTTTTTGACTATTTCTCAGCCATTTGTGGGCCGATTTCCCGAATTTAAATATGTATCTATCTAAGCGGAACTTAGCGGTTATATTGTTATATAAGATCGTGGTGATGGGTATATATAAAGAATTAAATAAAAAACATTTATATTATTTTTCCATTCTGATTTTTCCATTGCCAGACCCTCGTACAAAGGTGAAACGGAATGTAGTGTTTACGATCTAAAAGATCAGCCAGATTTTCAATATCGTCCTGGCACCATGGTTATACGTGTGGCCAATTTCGTTGGCGAAGATGCCAATTGTACAGCTGGTCAAGTTATTGATAATTATATTGATGGTCGTGTTAAGGTGTGGTGGGTTGATGGTCACATTAGCCTGTGTTGGCCACAGGATCTTTTCGAAATGGGACAATTAGATCAAGTCGATTTGAGCCATGCATCAGAGGATTCATGGGAAACGGAATCCGAAAATAGCGAAGTGGGTTGTGGTGGTGGCAGTAGTCTTAAATTGTCCATAGCTGAGTCACATATTTTAACGAATATCGAAAAAGCTCGTGTGGCTCTTGCTCGTTTGCAGGAGATTTTCAATATAAGTCCAAATTTACAAAATCCAGAGGTAAATTGAAAAGTGTTGGTTAGAGAATCTACTTTTTAAATATTTTTTCTGGTTTTGTTAAATTATTTTTAGGTAATGCGTAAATTGTTGACGGTTTATAAAAGTTGTCGCTTTTTAGATCGTCTTTTGAATACAAACTTCTTCCATGAAGATCATTTTATGGTGAGTTTATTTTATATGATTTAAAACGAAACTGTTTATTAATTTTTTCATCTTCACCTTTGATTTTGTTTTGCTTTTTATCAATATAAATATTTTTATTTGTTCTCTACCTCTAAGGGTCTTATTGAACGTGTTCGCAAAGTTGGCTCTCAGTCGATGCACGAACGCGTACAAGATCAAAAAAATCGTTTATTCAGTGACACTTTACAAGCCACTTCCCCAAGTCCCAATAAACATCAGCAACCGCAACAGCACCAACATCAATATAATGCTATAGTGTTAAGAATAGCTGGGGTTGGTAAAAACAGCCATAATGGAGGTGGTGCTGGCGTTGGTGGTCCAAGTACTAATGAACACAAATGTCATCAATCACTATCACAACAACTGGAAAACGTATCGGCAGCAAGTTCGACGACTGCACCAAAGGAATTTGCTCCTCGATTACTTTTAACTATATCATCAACGCCTTTTAAATGTCCCAACAGTCATAATCATAACACTAGCTCGAGTGCTCAATTAACCTCTTCGTCATCGCTAAAAAGGCGCTGTTCTGCAGCAGCAGTCAAAGAACCTCAAACTAAAAAGACGGAAGAAGATGTGCCAACCGCCGCTGCAACTACTGATAATGAGAAACATAATAGTCCTTCTAACGTAGAGAAAAATCTGTCGCCTCAATTAGAAATTTCACCCAATAAAAATAAACAATACAATGCCGAAAAGAATCAACTTTTAAATTCGGTAATGATGAATATCGAGAAGGCCTTTGAGAAAACAAGTCATTTGACTGCAACGTCCCAGGATGACTCTGGCAATTATTCTCGTAATGAAAATTGCGATGGTAGTTCTACCAGTTACACTAGCTCCTCGGATTTAACCAATGTAGATACGAATACTTCTCTCACAAAGGTAAACGATTATCCCAAATCAATTAATCAGTCAAGTAGTAGTATAGAATTGATTGAGGAAGTTCCGGAATTGGTATGTGTACGTTTGTGCTCATTGCTCAATGAACAATTGGTCAAGTGTCTCAATGAAATATGTGAGAAATATTATAAAGATGATCAACAGAATTTGAATGAGGCCTTTAAGATTGATTTAATTAGCAATGATGATGAGACCATAGAAACTTTAATTGATATTGAGGTCAATAAAGTGACAGTAGAAACTCATAAGAATGAGGAGAAGGTTGTTCAAACAGAAGAAGTTGTAACAGCAGCCAAAGAGATTGCTGAAAACAGCACTACTGCAGCAACTCCAAATCCCTTAGAATCTGCCACGGATTCGTCTAAGTTATCTCCAACAACGACAGTTAATGCTACATTGGAAGCTGGTCTTAATGTATTAAATGTCAATCAGGAATGTTTTCAAGTTCTCTCCAATGCTCCTAAAAATCATAAATATCAATTAACCATTTTCCATCCAAATAATACTCACCAATACTACAAGGCTGTGCAACGAGAACATCGTATGTTGAAAACGTCCTTACCTCCTGGTGTATATGTAAAGTAAGGGGAAATATTATTTTTAAAAATTAATTAAGGACTTAAGGACATATTTTTAATTTTAAACAATAGGGTTTATGAAGATCGTATGGATTTGCTAAGTGTCATGATTGAGGGTCCTAAATATACGCCCTATGAGGATGGCATGTTTTTCTTTGACATCCAGCTGGGCCGTGATTATCCCAAAACTCCACCACTGTGTCACTACATTAGCTACTGTTCCGATCGTCTTAATCCCAATCTTTATGAAGATGGCAAAGTGTGTGTTTCATTGTTGGGCACTTGGATGGGCAAGGACACTGAAGTTTGGGGTCCCAACAGCACACTACTACAAGTGATTGTTTCCATACAAGGTCTTATATTAGTACCAGAACCATACTTCAATGAAGCTGGCTATGAAAAACAAAAAGGTAATAACCAAATCAAATACGTTTTGTTGATTATATGTTAATTATGAATAATTTCATAAAGCTACTCAACAAGGCAAAGAAAATTCTCGCATGTACAATGAAATGGTCATTATTAAAATGGTACAGGCTACTACGAAGTTAATACAAAATCCTCCTGAAATATTCCGTGATGAAATACAAAGTCATTACAAACAGAACGGCCTTAAAATGTATGAACGTATAAAGGGTTGGATGGAATTGTCGAAACAGAAAAATGCGAGTACCATCGGAAATGTTAAGGACGATCAAGGTAAGTAAATTTTAATGAAATTCTGTAATGTACATAAACGGTAAGGGCAACTACATACATATATCTTTGTAATGTATTAATGTATGCATTTGCGATCTTATAAATTATTCATACATATATCAGTTGTCATATGGAAGAGTAGCTTAAGTCGACATAAGGACGAATTGATAACGAAAAAGCTTTTAAGTAGAAAATATGTCAACACTTCTCTATTTATCAATACTTTTTTAAAACTTGTAAATTTGATGTATAATAAATATATTACCAATATGTTAAGTTACAGATTTTTAGTAATAAAAACAAACAGATATTTTAGAAAACTATATTCCTTAATTTCAGCTTTCAAAAAAATTATCTTTTACCAAATATACATATATATTTCGAAGATAAATGAATATAGGTATAGTCGTTTAGTTGTTTCCGATATATTAACAACAAACTTGGTATCCCGAACGAGACAAAAGCTGCCTCTATAAAAATGCAAAAATCAATGAATTGGAACATAATTTATTAGACAAAATTGAGAATTTTTTTTGTTGAAATGTTTTCATTGGATTTTGTTTTACTACTATTAGTATGATTTGTCACGCGACATTCTTAAAGCGATATATTTTTCCGTCATGTTGTATGTCAATGTTGGAGACATCTCTGTAATTATGTTATGTGCCGTCGTGTGTAGTTGAAGAATGAAAATCCATAGTTTAAAATAATATATTTTATTCTGATTATTACCAACATTTTTCCTAAAGTAATTCCAGAGATAATTTCTGAAACATTTTCTGTCGAATCAGCATGCAGTACTTCAATAACTTTAACATTTCCCGATACTGCTTTTGCCAATATTTGTTTGCTCAAACTTATTGTTTTATTTAGCATATTTCTTTATTTTATTTCAGCAGTTTACTCTTATTTTTGGCAATTTTAAAAGCCTTTACGCCGTATTCTCAGCCGCTTTATCGAAATATTCCTTATACCTTAGTGTTTTATCTGTTTTAATTAGTCCTTAGTACTGTCTCCCTCCCTTCTTCTATTGGCATACATTTTACCCAAGTTTAGCTGAAAGGGTATTTTAGGGAAAACTAAAGGTAGCTTAGCGGTAACTTTAGATTTTCTGAAAGGGTATTTTAGGGATAACGATAGCTCTTTTTTGAGAGTTTTTTTGTTAATAATTTAAATAAAAGAATATCATGAGATAAGTGAATGATATTATTTTCAACAACCAATGACCTATTCCATAAACTCTTAATTGAATCCCAATTTTATAAGATTTTTTTTATGGGGCTTTTGACCTCATAATTTATTATTTGAAAAAATTGATTAAAATACGTTTTGCGAATCCCCTTGTTCTGTAAACCCAAACTGAGAAACGTTTACGTTTTCGAAGCGAATTTACTTACAAATTTCGGTGTTCTGTAAATCTAATCCACATGATTTACCTCGTTTCTATCTTCTTGTTAAACACAGGACGAATAAGAAAAAATCTTTTACTGGGTCTATACTTTCAATGTATTCAGTTTGCTAATTCGAATTTTTAAAAATTGTTCGATTCGAAAACTTCTCACAAGTTGTAGAAACGGTTTTAATGGACAAAATTGTGCGAGTTGTTTTTGAAATCACACCATACAGGGACAAAGTAAAACAGTACGTTTTCTTGAAAAGTGTTTGAATTCATAACTGATTATCTAAAAAGCATACATTTGAATAAAATATGGAAATCAGCAATCACAGATTACTACAGATATGGGCATTTACTGCGAAAAGTCCAACCAGACCGAAAAATTAAAAGTTTATCAATTCAAATCAAATTTCGCTCCAAATAACTTTTATATATAAGGTAATCATGGCACCTAATTTTATGATGATCGGCCCACAATTAGTCATAATTACGCCCGCTTCCAAAAATCATTTTAACGAGCATAAATCTCTTAAAAATGTTGGTATCTACATAAAATTCAAAAGAAATAAGTTTCATATAGACATAAATTACGAGACCTAATTTCATGACGATCGGTCCATAATTGGTCATAGCTCCCATATAACAGCAACTTCCGAAAATAATTTACGAAAATAAATTATTGAAACTAAAAAAAAAAAAAAAAATGTTTCTCAGTGTAGGGTATATGGTCATGCTTTCTTACTTGTTTTCTTTTTCTTATTCCTTAACCAAAAAATATATCAAATGGAAATTTAAATAACGTAACGTCACGTCAGATACTAAGGCTAACAAATAAAAAACGAGGAAAGATTTTTAAATTTTATAACTTGGGAAATGAATTTATATTATTCCAAATCCTACTACCAACGGTTTTATACAAAACGTTTTGCCCAATTCGCAGAGTTATGTAATTTTGCAATGCAAGTCAAACAGCACTTCTGTTTTTGGCAACGTCACGCAATCGCATATTTTTGCTAATATCTTCAACACCTTAGGGTCAATTGCTGCAATATTTTTTCTGAATAAAGTGGTACTTAATTACTTCGCAAATATAAAAAAAAACTTTTTACAAATTTGACTTTTTCATTATTTTTTTTTAACATTTTGTCGTACAAATGTCACGTCACGCCATAATGAAAATGCCCATATGCAACAAATGACAGTTGGCAAAAAGTAATATCAAATCGTATGGTTATTTCGACGTTCTACAAACACTTTTCAATGGTTGTGGTTTGCAGAGCGAGAGAAAAACAAAATACAATTTTCAATATTACAGAAACCAACTGATTAATATCTGTATAATATATAACAGCAACTGAATAAAATTTTGGTCAGTTTTTATTAAATTAAAATAAACACAATTATTGTTAAAAACAGGCAGTTATTTAAAAAACTTTTTTTATTACACATTTTTCTTTTAGATACCAGCGATCATGTAGAACAGACCAACAAACTATACCCTTTGCCTGATTTTCCTTTGGTACCAGCAAGTCGTGGTTTTTGTTTAACTTTGGCTGGACTTTTAGAAAGTTTTAAACAAAGAATTAACTATTTAAATGAAACTACAACAGCAACACCTAAAACGGAAACTACAACTAAACCAACAACAACAAATAAAAATACATTTGAATAGCCTTATTTCATTAAAATAGAAACAACTTAGTCGAATTCAATTTCAATTATAGGCCTTTAGAAAAAGAAAAAAAATAAAAATAAAAGAAAAAATAAACGAAACAAAAACTATGGTGCTAACGCCTTGGCAGCAACTAATAGCACTTATTAAAAGTATTATGAAAAATTTAATTTAAAAAAATAAAAAATGTTGTGTATTTTCTATTATTAAAGTAAAATTTTCACTTTAAAACATAATAATAATATAATATTGTATATTTTAGTAAATTTATAATATTATACTCTACTATATTTTATTAGCTATTCCAAATAATATTATCTTATCAAAGAAAAAAATAATCTCATAAAAAAATTACTCTATAAAAAAAATTTAAAATTACAAATTGAAAAAAATAAATAAATAATAAAAATATTCTCGCTTTTTATGATATTTAAAAATGCTTTATTAAAAACACTAATAAAACATATTTACAAAATATTTTTTATTAATATTGTAATTTTTAAGAAACAATTTTTGTTTGTTCTTTATGTTCTTTTCGTTTTTAATTTTTCATTTGTAAACTCATAAAATTTATAATAAAACTTTTTTGAAAATCGTTTTGCGTCCATTAAAAGAAAAGAAATGCCTAAATGAAAAGTATATAAATTGTCATAAGTATTTATTTTTTGAAGCAGTATTAAATTAATATTTTTGTATTCACTTTTATATTTATTTATTTATAAAATGTTCTCATATCGTTAGCTTAGTGTGCAAACGTGCTAACTTCACATACATATTTTTAAATCTTTTTTGTTATTAATTATTGTTATTATTATTGTTTTATTTAATTTTCATATTTTTTTTTTTTTTTTGTATTACATTATATTTTGTTTTTAGATATTAATCAAAATCCATCAAAATCATACGTTTTTTAAATATATTCCCATTTAAAATATTGTTTCTTTTTTGTATTAACAAGGAATTATTTAAACAAATAATCATGGCATGCCAAATATATGTTAAACTATTATAAACTTTGTTAAACTATTTGTAATTTTGTGTAGTCTACACAAGCTTTGAAACTCGTTATTAATAATAATCTTGATCACTGACTCCTTTTCGTATATTCCAGAAAAGCATGACCACTCTAACAGAGAGATAGAGAGAGTGAAAAAATGAGAACGTGATCTCATAATTGCTTTACATACTTTTAAAATTATATTTAAAAACGCGAGTTTTATTCCACAAGGTAACAACACAATCTTAAACTTTTAAAAACACAATTATACTCAAATGAAATCCAAATGTCGGTAGATTTGATAGCGATACGAATTTAGTAAAATTTTGAAATGTGTTTGTTTTCCAATGAAAAGCTATATATCATTAGGAGATCCTTTTGGTTGCCGAGTAGTGAGTGTAATAAATGAAAATCGTTGATTTTCGTTAAAAATTGTTACGAGTCTCAACAGTGTTAATATCAAAACTTTTATAGTTTTGTGGAATTGTGGAGGAAATCATATCTCAAATCCTACACTAATACGTTATTTAAAATGTCTATGAGAACCAAAATATATTTAAAATCCACACAGAAAAACTCTTAATTTTGAAATATGGCTTAATACATTTACCCACCTAATAGTACGTTGATAAAACTATAAGCAGTGTTGATATCTGTTCTAAAGTAAGTACATACCTATATATTAAACAATCCGTTAAAGCACACAAATGTGTAACATTTCTTTTATGAAATCACAGTTTTTTTTTTTTTTTAAATTCTAAATTTGTTAATTTCACACAATATCATTTATTATAATCTATTATTTTATACACATTAGGGCAATAAATTATTTACAATCCAATCGCTATAATTTCCAACTCTGGCATACACACCCGGATAATCCTTAATACCACACGGATCCGGACCATACGATACAATACCAATGACGAAATAAACATCTCTATTCTTTACACGTTGAGTCACCATTAGCGGGCCACCAGAGTCACCGCGGCACGTATCAATGCCACTCTCGCCACCAGCACACAATTGATATTGATCATTAATAGTAATTTTGAGTTTTCGATACGTATCCTGACAAACCGTTGTATTCCAAACATCGACCATAACTTTCAATTTGACTGTACTTTCCACGTCATTTTCGGTTACACCCCAGCCGGCAACGTCCATGGATGTTGATGTAAATCTTTTATTGCGTAAATTTGGCGTCAAAGGCAAACAAATTGGTATTATAAAATATGTCGATTTAACACTTTCAACCATACGTATCAGAGCAATGTCGTGGAATTGATCTTTAGATGTGCGCACATAAAATGGATGAGCTATCGCATAATCTATGAGCACATCTCTGTGAGGATCCACACAATCTTTGCGACCACGGGTATCGATCTCACAATCAGGATTTGAAGTAATATTCCATTCGCCTAAACGTACACTGTGTAATTCTAAAGTATCTGGATACTTGAGACAATGAGCAGCGGTTAAAACATAACGAGAATTTATTAAACTTCCGCCACAGTAGAAACCATACAGTTCGGGTCCTGTAAAGAGGTACGTACAAAATGTAATGTAGGCATAAATAGAACATTTTATATATAAGAAATCTCATTTCACACATACTGGTGATACAATAATTACACAATACATTGCAATTATGTTTTTCGTTACTAATTGCCATCTATGATTTGAAAGCAGTAGTCGGTCTGTTAGGATATTGTGGCAATAATCACATGAGTTTATTATCAAATAAAAAACAAATACTTATAATAAATAGCTGATCAGATCACAACAGAGAAAAAGTGCATAGCATGTTATTATAATCCATGTTCTCTTTATGCCCATTACTGTTTTAAATGATAACATACAACTGGGACTGTATTACATTAGTGATCACTGATGTGTTACAAGTGCTTTAATGGGTCGATTATGGATTGCAACCGAACTTCAGTTGCGTTGCCAGAGGGCAACTGGTTGCCAGTTTTTCAACAGAAATGATAGCTGCCAGTTGCCATCTGTAATACCATTTAGGCAACTGACAACGCAACTGAAGTTCGGTTGTCATCCATAATCGACCCATAAGATTTTTTTTATAAAATACAAGAGGATCGTAATAACGTCTACTTTATGTTGTTTTGAATTTATTAGATTTGTACATGAAATCCAAAAAAAAATTGTTTAGACGAAATTTTTGTTCATAACTCCTAACCTAGCGTTTACACATGCAAGTAACAGTTCGAAAAACTCAACACAATCATAATTTTGCACTAACACAATCACACATGCGTGTGTAAATTTACACATGCAAATTCATGTGTGTCAACGCTAGGTAAGCTCCTGCCTAAATAAGAGTTTTGTTATATCCGCTAACTCTTTTAAGAAATTTGAAGTTTGTAAGTATTGTGTGGGGGAAATTGTAATTTCCGAATATAGCAAAGTGATGTTCAGCAAAGTTAGTCAATAAAGATTTTTGGTTTTCCTTGAGTGTACCCTGGAAAATCAGTTTTTTCATAATTTTTTTCAATAAAAATCATCTAATACTACATTTAGACTAGACAAAAATTTATTAGAGTTTGCCTATTTTTAGTTTTGGAGCAAAAAACTAAAAACAAAACAAGTAAGGGAGCTATATTCTGCTGTGCCGAATCTTATATACCCTTCACCAAATAATACTTTAAAATAAAAATTTTAAATATTTTTTTAAATTTTTTTTTCTCAAAATTGTTATTGAAAATTAAATTTTTTTTTTTTCAAATTTAAAAAATAATTTTTTTTCAAAATTGTTTAAAAAATTTTTTTTTTCGAATTTTTTTTAATTTTTTTTTAAATTTACTAGTGAAAAAATTTTTTTTGGTAAAAAAGAAAAAAAAAATCGGGTTAAAAATAGTTTTCCCGATTTTGACCCATTGTAGGTCCAAATTACTATAGCCTTATATAGATCGTTACAATGGACTTTGAAATATCTATCATTAGATATCCATATTGTCTATATTAATGACTTAGTAATCCAGATATAGATCCAAAATAGGCCAAAAATCGATGTTGGCCCGGTTTTTTCCTTATATCTCAGCCAATTGTGGGCCGATTTTCTCGATTTTACATAGAAACCGAGCCGCAAGAATTCCTGATATATTGATATGAATCAAGTTTGTAAGTTATTTGGGGTCTTCAGAAAATTGATTTCAACAGACAGACAGAGGGACATGGCTTAATCGACTCCGCTATCTATAAGGATCCAGAATATATATACTTTATAGGGTCGGAAAATTATATTGTGGAAATTACAAACGGAATGACAAACTCATATATACCCTTCTCACGAAGGTGATGGGTATAATAAGCTAGCACACAATTACACGCTCTTGTGATTAAGAAAATTGAAGTGAACATGTCTCTCAAAATTCACTTCTTGCTTCATCATCTCGAATACTTCAGCAAGCAGCTAGCCTCAAAGTCGGGTGAACATGGCGAGCGCTTCCATTAAGTGACCATGCCCATGGAAACGCGATATAAAGGCAAAAGGCTGACTGAAATTTGTCGGTAATAGCTAAAGTCGTACGATCCCGAAAATGAAAATTCAATGGGAGTTTCCTCCGAGAGTATGTCTGAACTGAATTGACTAATTAAAAACAATTGATTTTTCAGATGAAGACACATCCTCATCTGACACAGACTCCGAACAAGAAGGCTCACCATCACGCAAGAATGTAAAAACACCAAAGAAACAAATGGAGTCAGGTGCTTTTAATTGAATATTTTGTTGATGATTTAAATTGAGATTTGTTAGATAACATAAGAAAAAAGGAAAACCAAAAATGCCGCTTTCATTATTTGGCACAAAAGGCACAAACAAATTACAATTTTGCTTATACGATAAGTACTAACTTAAAATCGATATATCTTGATTACTAGACTTGACCCAGTGGAACGCCGGGACTATATAACATTTTTTTTGACCGATATAACTTTTCCCGTTAAGCAGAACCCCCTTCGATCACTGACCCCTATCATTTGTCGGATAGTGTAATATGTATTTAGTCTGCAAAATAGGGGCAATGTAAGAAATTGGGTTTTTTTTTTTTAAATAAAATTCTAAATTGTAAATATTCTTTATTTTATTTATAAGACATTATGGCGATAAACTATTTAAAATCCAATCGGTGTAATTTCCAACTCTGGCATATACACCCGGCCAACCCTCAAGACCACACGGCCTTGGACCATACGATACAATACCAATGGCAAAGTAAACATCTTTATTTTTTATACGTTGAGTAACCATTAGCGCACCACCAGAATCACCGCGACATGTATCAATACCATTCTCGCCACCAGCACACAATTGATAGTGATCATTAATGGGCATATTGAAGGTATTATACGTATTCTGGCATCTTGTTGTATTCCAAACATTGACCATAATTTTCAGTTTAATTTTACTGGCCACATCATTTTCAGTTACACCCCAGCCGGCAACATCCATGGCCGTTGCTGTGAATCGTTTATTGCGTAAATTTGGCGTCAAAGGCAAACAAATTGGTATTATAAAATCGGTCGATTTAACACTTTCGGCCATACGGATCAGAGCAATATCGTTATATTGGTCTTTAGATGTAGGCACATAAAGAGGATGAGCCATTGCATAGTCGATGAGCACATCTCTGTGGGGATCCACACAATCTTTGCGACCACGTACATCGATCTCACAATCAGGATTAGAAGTGAGATCCCATTCACCTAAACGTACACTGTGCAATTCCCAAGTCGCAGGTATATCGGGATGTTTGAGACAATGAGCAGCGGTTAAAATATAACGAGAATTTATCAAACTTCCGCCACAGTAGAAACCATAACGTTCGGGTCCTGAAAAGAGTTACGTACTAAATGGATATAATACTTTTAGGCATAAAACATACATACATATATAGAATGGAAGCATATTACACAAACACGTATTATACATACACATGCGGCCCTTGAATATTTTATGGATGTTATAAAATTAAGACATTACTACTATTCCCATTGGTTTTGTACATTCTTTAAGGTTTTTTTTAGTTCTATCTTTTTATATCAAAAAGAAAACGATTATTTTTGTAAAGGAATTGATAAAAAAAATTGAGAAAATAAAAAAAATCCAAACAGAAGCTAAATACGGAATTAATTGCACTTTCGATCGGAAAGAACTTAAGTTTTTTAGTTTTTTTTATTCTACATAGTCTTTTAACAAACCTGTTTTATACTGCAATAATGCCATCCATGGAAATTCATCGATTTTCGTTATATTTCCACCCAATATGCGATTCGATAAAATGTTACCACACACACCAGGTTCGGGTAACACATTGCCGGGCTCTGTTTTTTCCGTAACTGAGTTTCGCGTAGTAAATGAGTTGCGATAACTGTTGGGACAGCATACCTATTTCAAATAAATTTAAGAATAAACATAGAGTTATTAATTTTCGTTTTTAATGATAAAAGTTATTATGTATCTTACCAACACTTGCTTAGCTACTGAATCCTGTGAATTATCATGGCCACATTGACTTTCTCTCAGAAATTTGGCATCTGCAGGACTAAGACCTGTACTGGACGTATTATTTAGAATATTCAAAAAATAATCACAATCTTTAATCTGTATACAGATGCCCGATTCTTTACGAGTATTGACACAGACTCCATAAGCAAGAATAGCTAAATTAAAAAGATAAATCATTAGCAGAGTTCACTATGAAATGCAATTTGTATTGCAATATTGTAAATGCAAAAGTTTGTAGCATTTTTTAATGTTGTAAGACCATTTGCACTTGAATACTGAATTTATTAGTTAAATAAAAAAACGTTAAAACTGGTACAAGTTGTTTAGCAATATGATTAGTAAATGAATGTCATTGTAAAAAAAAAAAAACTTAACTATAGGTAAATATTAATAAACTTGTATTTTAAAAATATCTGAAAAACAGTTAAAATGATTGATTATATTAACACCGTTTCCAAATTTATTTGCAAAATCTTAATCATTTCTTCTTGGTGATTGCAATTCAAATGCCTTTAAGGAATCTATTAAAAAAAATACAAGAGTAGATTGCAATGTTTTAAGGCTTATGTAATATCTATTGCAAACAATCCCCATGTTTGAAAACGGAAATATGTAATGCCAAGGGTTTGCTTGCATTGAATTAATATAAAGACGTTTTTGGCAAATTTTGATTGCAGATGAAACGTTTATTTAGCTAATAAGAAGAGTGTTCAAAAAATGTAAGAAGCTTCTAATCTTTAAGTTACTGGCCATAATGCCCCCTTTAGTTGTTACTTTGATTGTAGGATCCATATCTCAAAATATTCGGATTATTGGATTTCATTCACTTTGTGGAATTTTCTACTGTAACCAAAAAGATGGGGGTATATTGATTTTGTTAATCCTTTTGTAACACATCGAAATATTGGTCGTTGACCCACAAAAATATAAGTGGATACTTATAAAATTCTAGGACAATCTATTTATGTCCATATTTGAACGTACGGAATGCTATTTTCTCCAAATATTCTCTGTTGATCAGAAATGTTTGGTATTGAAAATGGACAAACAAATTAAAACAAAATGTCCGTTCGACATTTAAAAACTATTAAACGATGAGACACAATTTGGCACAAATAGTTATTGGCCATAAGTATTTTTTTTGGCGCAAAAACAGCATTCGAAATCGGGTGTATTATCGAATTACTGCTACAAAATGAATGAAAACAATTGTTTAAAGCTTATTTTAATAGATTTGAATTATAGGAAAATTTAATGATTCAATCAGGAATTAATTCTATTGAGAATTAATACAAAAAGAACTTAATTCAATACGCTTGTACTAAGACATTTTGCTAGGCTTCCTAATTTCCAGAATTTTTTCTATAAAAAATCTGTTCGTTCTCGGCATTTGTTTAATACTAAATTAATGGAAAATCGAGTGATTTCAAAAACGAATAAATAAAAAATTGTTGTTCTGCTAATCGCACGATTTGTACCTTGAAACAGATTTTTTTATTATTAAATACATTGTAATTCGAAAAGATTTCCTTTCGAATCGAATTAGGGAGTAATCTCCCTGAAGAACAATGTTGTGATTCTTAAGAAATTCTATAGAGTTTAAAAGGAACTAGTTACACATCGTTTCTAGTCTAGTACTATAGAACACAAACTACTTCCGAAAGAATTTCATGGAACCATTAAATTTGAATATTGTATACATTGAAAAAAAATTTTAATTGATTCGTTTTCAACATATTTTTCTAAAGAATTCATCGTGGGCATTTTAAAAACGAACACAATATGTTAAATAAATCCAAAAATCAATAAAGCGCCCACACACGAGATGATTTGTGCGTGTGATTTGTGATTGATTTGGTGCCCGAAAAGCCCCATCAACAAGTAACAAGACGTGGAACACGATCAAATCAATCGTGTATGTGCAGATTAAGCCAACATTTTAAAATACTGTTACGCTTTTACCTTTTAAAAACGTGGGTTTATTTCCTTTATATAAACCGGATATATAAAAGCAAATAAAAGCTGTTTTAGTAGTTTAAAATTGTAACAACTCTTTATTTATTTAGAATGTACAACAACAGAATTAAATAGTCACCCAGTGTCTTTATACACGTATATCAATTCGCAGAAATACACACACACATTTTATAATATACAAGTGTACACGTACAAGACAGTTGATGTTAACTCTAACAGCGCCTATGATCAACTCACTCACGACTGCCATCTATCGGGAATCTTCTACAATTCTCTTAACGGACATACTAGTAGTACATTCGAATTCTAGAGCTTTCGATGTTAATGTTAGCAGCTTAAACACGCAGTGTTGCCATACTTACAAACAATGCTAATAACCGCATGCTATCAAAATTGTTGATAAGTAGAAGCTGATGGACGTGTTTATAAACATGATGAATGTTGCAGGCAGTCGTTGCGGACCGTTAAATTCAAATCGCTATTGCACATTCGTAACAATACTTTTTGTAACCTACTGCCAAAATATTTTTTATTAAATTGTTCCCAGAACTAGTTCCAAGATGGAAGAACTAGTTCTAGAACCGTTGTTAAAAAGTTCCGAGGGTGACGATTTTAAACAAAAACAAGTAAGAGAGATATATTCGGCTGGGCCGAATCTTATATACCCTTCACCAAACTATACTTCAAAATAAAAATTTTAAATATTTTTAGGTGAACAAAACGTATTTTTTTCCAGTTGTTTTTTTTTCATTTTTTGGAAAAAACATTTTTTCGAATTTTTTTTTTTAAATTTTTTATGTAAAATTTTTTTTATTTTTTTAAAATTTAAAAATTTTTTTTAATGTTTAGGGGAAAAAAATGTTGGTGAAAAAAAAAATCTGGTTAAAATTTTTTTCCCGGTTTTGACCCATTGTAGGTCCAACTTACTATGGTCTTATATACGTCGTTGCAAAGGTCTTTGAAATATCTATCATTAGATATCCATATTGTCTATATTAATGACTTAGTAATCCAGATATAGGTAAAAAAATAGGTAAAAAATCGAGGTTGCCCTGGTTTTTTCCTTATATCTCAGCCATTTGTGGACCGATTTTGCTGATTTTAAATAGCAAACTTCTCGAAAGCATGTCTGACAGAATCACTGAAGATTTGGATCCCGAAGATATCTGGGGTCTTCAGAAAACTGATTTCAACAGACGGACAGACAGACAGACGGACATGGCTTAATCGACTCCGCTAAGTATCCAGAATATATATACTTTATAGGGTCGGAAAATTATATTGTGGAAATTACAAACGGAATGACAAATTTATATATACCCTTCTCACGAAGGTGAAGGGTATAAACATTGATTAGAGAACTTGTTCCATTCACAGGAAAGGGTAAATGCTTGGTAACGATTCCATAGCACTAGTTCCGAAGATGACAATTTCAAACAAAATCATTAGTCGCAACGCCAAACTACAATGAGTACTGGATATATGTATGCGTTCTAGAACTCATAGAGGAACTGATACAGTTTGTCCTGGGTATGTACATTTATGAAATAAAATGTTAATGTTTTAAATGTGAAACAAAAATTCCGATAAATCCTAGTATCCCGGGATTTACATTTATAAAATTCAGAATCCTAGGATTTAAAAATCCAGTTATATATCTTATACTTAACCCGGTGTAAATGAGGAAGATTTATACGCAGATTATTTAAAATTAAAACACTTTGTAATTTCAAAACAATATTTTTTTTAATTAATTGAAACATTTGATTTACTAATCCTCCTTAGGGGATGCTATTATTAATATATGTATATCCCAATAAAAAATTCTTATTACACAATTATTATTCACTCCCGGTTAATAAAACCATTTAGAGAATTGAATTATTTCGGCAGTTGGTAGTACATACATTTAAAACATTTAGATTCTCTTTGGATTAACCTTTTTTGACCCTACGTGATAAGGTAAACGTTTATCTACCTAGACAAAATAAAAAAAAAAAATATCTGGCATTAGAAATTTTCTCATATTAACGTTTTGTTGCATTTCTAATACAATAATAAACATTAAAACAAGTTTGAATAAGTTTTGCGTTATTTTACAAAAATAAATAAATCTGTTTGTGTAGTAATGTGTAAAACATGTTCTGTTCAACTGTACACTTACATATGTATGTATGTATATTTTCATCATATACCAACTAAAACCTGGATTTAAAATTCTATTTTTAAAAGAACTTCAAACTTTTTAAAGAAAATAAATAAACAAAATGTAGATGTGACTTAAACAATAAAATTGTTCTCTGAAAAGCAAGCATCTGTATGTTTGATCAGTTCATTAATTTCTTATCAGTTTAATTTCTTTCTTTCTTTAATTTTTTTTTTTTTTTTGTGTTAAAACATTGATAATTTCAGACTTTCATTGATATTTTCTCTGACTTGGGAATTTTTAATTACAAAAACTTAGAACCTAATTATTTTAAATCGTTTCTCTCCATCATACATTTGAATTATATTATCATGTTAGTTATAGTATTTTTTTTACGAATTAATTAATACTTTTAATTAACTTTTATTACTTGGTTTAATAACAAATTAAAATAATTTATATAATATGTACGTTTTCTTTTGTTAAAACTTTATTTAAGCTATATATGATGTTTAAATTTTATAGGCAAACATTGTTTACTATTTTAAGTAAATTTGTTTTTCTTTTTTGTTTGTTTATTTATTTATTTAATTAATTACCCGCATTAGCGACAAGACTTAATGTAATCAATAGAAATACATTTCTAAGGAGAATCCCATACATATTCTCTGCACTTTTGATGTGTTTATTGTTTGGGTATCGTACAAAAGTTTGAGTTCTTAAACGTGAAAACAACGACTTAACTTGTTGCGACTTGACCAGTGACTAAAAAAGCTAAATCTTTTAACAAGAATATTATTGTACATATTTAGTTGCTCGTTCGTAATATTTAATCTCTACAATTGAAATGTAAAAATCTGAGACTAATTTTAAATATAAGCTTAAGTTTATTCGTCTTGGGTAAAACGTTTGTGTTTTCCATCATACATACATTTTGATTGAGTACATAATATACGTACATATACTCTTAGTTCAAATATGCAAGCTCTAAGATACGAATGAATATTTAATAGATGTTAAAGTTTAAATAAATTATTACTGAATTTCTTAAATGACTGAAAGTTTTGTATCTATGTGGTGTGTTTGTTTGTTAGGTACTTTTTTTGTTTTAACATCTTTTGATACTTTTGTGTTGGCTATTGAGAAATGTTACTAGATTTAACTCCATTATTACAAAGTATAGTTATGTTTTAACCTAAAGTTATGCTGACAGTTTTCATACAAAAATTATTTTAACAGACAGTTTAACCATAAGTTAACATATAGACAGACTTCGTGTTAATGAAGATTACAAGCATAGAGAAATATACATAGAGCGCAAACTCTCCTGTCAAAGACCTAACTCAGTTGTCAAAAACCTAAGTGCTGAGAATGTATTAGTGAAAAAAACTATGTGAAAACAAAAACAACACTCGTATGTGTAATTATTTTGAGTAAAATTTTTGTTAGAGTTTTTTTCTAGTTTCCGCTCTTGTTGTTTCTCTATGATTACAAGCATAGAGAGCGGAAACTAGAAAAAAAAAACTCAAACAAAAAATTACTCAAAATAATTACTAATACATTTACATCACTTAGGTTTTTGACAACTGAGTTAGGTTTTTGACAGGAGAGTTTCTGATCTGTGTATTTATCTATGATACAAACATTTGAAAATTATTTTCTCTTCTACCTTGTGTGTTCAATTTTCATTGCTTCAAACATTTTATTTATATTGATAAAGAGCTTTTTGCTTGTTTGCAGATACACCCAGAGTCTCTGTTGGGAATCGAACCCGCAACCCTCAGATTGATAGCCCAGCACACTATCGTCTATGTAGTCTATCGGGGCACATTTTTGTGGGAATTTTTTTAATGTTTCTTTAATCTCAGATTCATTATAGGGAGGAAGGGTGTTGGTTATTGGGACTGGCACTCTTAGTATTGTCATTACCATCTGCTATCTCATTCTTATGTTTTTTAATGTTCTTTTTCTTTGTTCCTAGTCATGTGTCATTTGCTTTCTTGTAATTTATATGGCTTGTTTTCTTTTCCCTCAGGTTGTTATTCTGTTATTTTTGCTCCTAATATGTTGTTATGGTATACTTTGCTTGTTATATTCTGAAGATGTTGACTCTAATTTGGCAATGATATCAATTTTGGTTATTACTGGTTCTCTTAAGCATTTTGACTGCTATAAAATTTTCCAAATATTTTTTTCCTGGCACTAGTGGACACAAGTTTTTCTTATCAAGTTGCTAATTGAAATCATTTTCTATTAATGTTTTGAAATACGATATGGTGGAGTTTAATTTTATTTTTAATAATTTAAATAATAATTATTTCATAAAAAATTTATTTTATATTTTTTATGTAAACTATTTTTAAGTAGTAAATCATAACCGGTTATGGCCAATAAGCTAGGTTGTTGAAAAAAAAATAAAAAAAAAAATAACTTATTTTTCCTTAAAAATTTTCGTTTTCAAAAACTAGAAGACCTTTTCAAGGATCTTCTTCCATATACCGCCTCACAGAACTCCGATAAAAATTGGAATTAATTCTGTATTTTTCTTCTTTAGATAAAGGAAAACGAAACATTTTTTTCGGAATGAAACCACTTTCAGTTTTCTAAGTGGATTTCATATTTGTTTTGTTTTAATATAAAAAAACGATATGAAATAAAATCAGACAAACAGAATTAATAAATATTTTGGTCCTGATCTGTTATTTGAAATAAAAAACACACATTACTTTCCTTAGTTGCTTTAACATACAGATGCATGTTTTCTTTTTTATTATTTAATAATTTTGTATTAAAGCAACACATTTTATAAAGTAGATTATTTAAAGGGAATATTGTTGTTGTTGTTTTCATATAATATTAATGAATGTATTATAAAATAACTGATACAAAAAGTAGTTGTAGTAGTAGTGATTGATTTAAACAAAAAATTTATAAAATATAACTAAAAGAAAAATTACAATTTATAAAAAAATGCTTATAAATCTTAATTGTTGCTGACTTTTTTCCTCAGTTTAATAGGGTTTGTTTGTTTTATGTTGTTTTTTTTTTTTTTGTGTTCGCTCTCGAACATACACGACGACGTTCACACTCTCACAGTAAAATTGTATGTAAATAATTCTTAATTAACTTATTTATTACCACCGCCATAAGCGTAAACAGGTTGGAAACCTTCACCATCATCACCCTCACCATCGTCGGAATCATCACTGTCGAAGGTGTTGTCGGGAATATCGTACAAACGAATCATGGGCTTGTTGGGATCCTTCATGATCAAATATTTACCATCCTTTTGCTTCATAACAATATCGATGATGCAACGCAAAACACCCCAAGCATTGTCCATGCTCAAATTGATTTGTGTGGCAAATTCGTGGGGCTTGAATTGTTGGGTGCCCAAGATGACGTGTCGTGAGGGATCGCGGGGATTGATACGTGATACATAACCTAGCTTAAGTTGATCTGAACCGGCCAGCACAGCTTGCACAGTCCATTTGGCCAATTTGCATGCATTATTACGTAATTCATTGGCCAAGACAGCACCACGTTGTGTATCCAACTTTTGACGCCATTCAACACCATTTGCCAATTTCGAATCCCATTCGTTCAGAGCCTTAATGGACAAGAATTGTGGTTCATTGTTGGGTGTTTGTAAGACACCATCGTGTTCACAACGTGCTACCAACACAATATCACTACCCAAATTCCATTTCTTGTAACGATAGCCAACGCTGGCCACTTCAATGTCTTCGCCTTCGGTAATAAACGGATTGGGCTCTTCAAATTTGTATTTCGCTTCATTGGGTCCTGTCTTTAACACTTGCTGACTGAAGTTATGATTAATGAATGTAGCTTCGATGGCCAGATTACGGGGAGAATTGGGAGAGCTATCGTCATCGGTTGGGGGTTCGACCGAAGACTCATTGACAGTCAATAAATCGAATTCAGTATTGTCACGCTTGTCCATGAAGATTTTGTCGCCTGAAAAGAGAAAATATTTACAATTATTGTTAAATTACTAATAATAAACAGTTTTAAAAGTATAAATGAGGAGCTACATAACAAAATGCAATAATTCTACTTTAAAGTTTTTCGTTTTTTTATATCACATTTTTTTATGTTTTATTTTTAAATAAGTAATTGTTAACTTTGTATTTATTATATATTATTACTTTTTTGCAATAATTTATTTTGAATAAAATGAAATTTATACAAAACAAAAAAATCTATGTAACCTTACTTAAAAACCATACCAAAGGTGAATAATTTTACTCTAAAAGGTTGAGACCAAAATTAAATATTTACAATATACAAAAAAAAAAAAAAAAAACTGTTAGGGGAATTATTGCATTTTGTTATTTAACTCATAAAGTTGTCAAATTGAAGTAAAAAACGCAAGTATTTTGACTCTAGTGTTTTTAGCTGTCCCGATAGAAAATTTGTTTAAATAGCGTTTTATTACTAACACCAACAAATTTTTGGAATTTTTCAATTTATTTGCTTAATTACCGTAATTAAAATTTCTAAAATAATAAAATACTTTTTATTAAATTAATAAGTTATTTGTGAGCGAAATTTTTACCCCGAAAACATAAACCGAAACAATAGAAAATTATCTGAATTTAAAAAAATAATGGCTGAATTTACAAACTTGTTTTTTTTCAATGTTCTTCTGATGACTTTACATTACATATTTTCTTTACAATAACATTTGACGAATAAAAAGGTAAAATTAAATTAATAACACTTGTATAAAATACTCACCAAATTTCTCAATCACAATATCCCATGAGTAATTTGAACGAGTCGAGCACATAATGGTGGCCAAAATAGCATCAGTGGCGAAAACATTACCCACAGTCTTGGACAAACGACGAATGACGGGATCATCGATGGTGGTAACAGTGTGGACAATACGGTCAATCTTTTGCAAAGATTTCTCATTCTTCACATTGATACGATCGTAAGTTTTATCATAATATTCCAAAACACCGCAAGTAGCGATATCCTCACCCTCCTTGATGTTGGGCAAAGACAATTTCATCAAACGTGGAAAGTCCATTTCTTCAATTGAAGTCCAGTCGGCACGTACAGCCACCGATGATTCACGCATCTTGGGAGGAGCATTGCGAGAGCCAAACTTCTTGTTGACACCACGACGAGCATCACGAGTTTTATTGTTTTTGCCACCCAAAGTGGTCATTGCATTGTTAAGACCACCGCGGTTGCTGCGGCCACGTGAGTTTCTATTGAAATTTCTTTAAAGTATTAGTATTTTGAAAGATAATTGAGAAATCATGTGCAAAAACAAACCTTGATCCACGCATATTACGGAAACGACCACGTTGGTGAGGTGGTTTCTGAATACGAGCGGTGTCCACCAAATGGAAGGTAGTTTCATCTTCTTCGTGATAATAGGCATATTGATTGCCAGTACCAAAGGAAGAGGCATACTTGTCTAAAAAAAATTAAATAAAAGGGAAAAAATTTAGTTAAAAATTTTCTTATAAACAGCTGTCTTTTGTTTATTTTTTCAGTTTGTTTTGTTAATAGTATTCTTCAAAACGCCTTTGCCAAATTTCCCTTTTTGTTAAATGTCAAATTAAAAAAAAATTGCATAAGGGAATTTTTTTGTTTTTGCACACACAGCCATTCGCTCCAAAAAAATGGCTGCCACATATTTTGTTGTGTGCACATAACCACACTTTTTCGTATGCCGAATTTTAATTTCACTTTTAAATTAATTAACATTTTTGCAAAACACTCACTTTGATATTTTTTATCATTATTGGAGGTATTGGTCCAATCGCAAATCTTGCCTAGTCGATCGCTTTTACTGAATGGCTGATATGGCACATCTTTAAAATTGTCGGGCAACTCGCATGGTCCCCAGCCATTTTCATTGAACTGCACCGATGGCTTCTCAAAGTGCAATATCGTCGCTGCTGCATTTGGTTCAGTCATTGCTTAATGAGTTTTTTCAACAATTTTCACTAGTATTTTGTTTAATTTTCCACAAATTCAAAGAAAATTTAATTTTTCTTATTGACCGGACCCAATTGACGTGACAAACGTGAATACGATTTACGAAAGAAAAGAAACATGAAAAAACGTAGCATTGCCAGATGGGATATTTTTGTATATATTGATAATGTGAAGAAGGAACAGCCAAAGAGAAAAAAGAAACTAGCTGAGGGAATTTATTTTTGTTGGTAATTTTTTATTTTAATAATTTTGTAAATAAAGAAAGTAACTAAAAATAATTAATAAATAACATTTTTATTTTAAGGTTGGTTACCTTTTATTTTTTTTTGTAAAATAATAAAAAACAAAAAAAAAAAAAATAAGCATTTCCAGAGTGACTGACTAAAAAAAACATGGAAAAAAAATCAGGGAAATTTTCTGACAGATAGGAAGGAAATTTTTTGTGTTCAAGAGCGACACGAGCGCAACAAAATAATAAAAAAATATTATTTTTTTATTTTTTATTTGTTTATTCTGTGGAAGTGTAGTGGTGTAAATAAATAAAGCAAGTAAGTGTAGTTGTTGTGTTGTAGTGTGATCGCAAAAAGTATAAAAAAAACCCCCAACTTGCAAATTTTTTTTTTACTTTTTGAAAACTCAACAAACATACATACATGCATACATACAACAACAACAAACCCCATACACTTACAAACAACCAAATCATATTATTTTTTATTTTTTCTACTGACAACATCTTGTCCCATCCCTGGCTCTTTTAAGTGTAGTTGGTTGGCAACACTAAATATATAAGAAGACATCATTGCCAGGTTGAAATTTTTAACATTTCATTCAGGGTTGGGAAATTTTTTTTTCCATTTTAAAAATCCCGAATTCTTTTTATTTTAAAAATTCGTTTAAATAGCACGAACCGGATTTTCTAAGAAATTTGGCGTCGCAGCAGAAAAACCAAGAGCAGCGCAGCAAGCGGCTGGCAGCAGAGAAAGGAGACGACGACGACGAAGAAAGAGAGAGAGGCGCCGACGCAGCGGCCAACCACAGCAAAAACAAAAAAAAAAAAAAAAACAGTGAGAGAGAAGAGAGGAAGAGCGAGGACGGATGGATAAAAAAAGTCGGACGGGGTGGGTGGTCCGCCCGCCCAAAAATTTTTTTTTTTAAATTTTTGGGATGTGGTGAATAAAAAGAGTGGTGAATAAAAATCGTGGTGAGTATAAATTTTGTGGTGAATAAAAAGAAATTCACCACAAATACCGTTATGTCAAATTTTTCAAGGTCACGCCAAATTGTCACCCCTAAAGTATGCAATGGATTTTGGTAAGTGCGTTTTCTTCATCCTAAAAGTATGTTGTATATTTATGCAGGTAGGTGTGTTTGGTGAAAATACATACTTAATTCAGTTTTAAAATTTTAAATAAAAAAAAACATTTACTTACAGTGAACTCGAGGTAATGCAATTATAATTAATGAACACTCAGTTTTTTATATGGCGCTCTAAATAGTGAAAAAAGAATTAACAATAATAATAATTACATTTTGGGAATTCTTCGAATTGCTGAAATACCATCATGTAGGGCTTTTAATGCTAGGTAGAGGTAGGGTTCGTTTTTGTGTTTATATAAAAGTTTGTCATTCCTTTTGTAATTTCTACAAAAAAATAAATGTTTGTTTACCTAAAAATATTTAAAATTTGTATTTTAAATTATAATTTGGTTTGGTTCACATATGGCAAATATTTGACGAAAAAAATTAGTGGTTACGTCTTTTTTAAATGAATAAAATGATTAATTGTATTCATTTAAACGACTTTTTTTATTTAGGATGATTCAAAGCAAATATTTAGTTTTATTTCTATTTGATGCTGTTTGACCTCATAAAAAAACACTTGTAAAACAACTTCAAAAAAATTTGTGCTAAAAAAGTTTTTTGGGAAAATATTTGCCATGTGTGACCGACCCTACACTCTAATAAATATTCCTGTAAATTTACTCCATTTATAGTAGGTAACTTTTCTCCTACTATAATTAGGGTAAAAATACATGCTGTGTCTAAATTCAAAAATTTTAAGCACATTGTATGTAAAAAAAATAAACAAAAAGTGTGTAAATTTACATACATATTTATGTAATTAAAAATATGTAGCAACATGCCAATTTCATGTATATTCAAAATATTTCATATTAAATAAACCATACGATTGCACTTTTTATTAAATGCTATAAAATTAAGACATTTATTGAATAATGTAGTGTTAAACAGCTTACTGCAATCTCCAAAAGGCCAGAAATATTGTACATATCCTCCAATTATGGGAGATATCTTTTACTGAATCTAATTTATACTCACGATTTGATAATCGTTGAATCTTACATGCTGCAGTATTTGATTTTCCTTTCTTGTACTAACTGCACTATTGATATAATTTGTTAAACAATTTTAATTCGTTTCTGTATAAATTTCTTTATTTTAAATGTTTTTAATAATAAATAAAAATTTTGACAATGTCAATAGCACGATTACAATATTTGTGTTTAAAACATAAATTTTACGCACAATATATGTAATTATAAACTTAAAATATTTATTTTATTATAAACATGTTTACCAATATTCAAAATACTACATTTTGAATGTATTTTTGCAGGCAAAAGTACGTAATTAACTTTTATAAGCATATTGTGTTTATATTTACGCACTTTTTGTAATTTTACATGAAATCTTACTTACTTTATAGTAGTAAATTTACATGCATTTTTTAGAGTGTACCTTTAGTATGATTTTTGTTTGTTTTTTGAATCAACTTTACTTATAAAATAAATCTTTAAGTAATAGGTAAATCTAATAATCCTCGCAGTTTTAAAAATTATATCTGTCTGCTTGAACGACTTCTTCCATTTTTAAAGAATGTTTCACAACTGTTAGAGGGTAAGTAAACATATAAAAATAGTTTAATTGGGATTGTTACTGTTTTATTTTTACAATAAGATTACAGATTTTTTAACGAAAAAAGGATTACCAGTAAAAGCTCTACTCTTAATAGATAATGCCCCATCCCTTAGGTTCTATAGAAGCTAAGATCTTGCCTTCAAATGTATGTAACTACTCTGATCCAGCTAATGGATCAAAATGCAATTATAATCAACAAACTTCATTATAGGAACTGTCTTCTGGCAAAAATTATTGCAAAAGTGTGGGATTTGATTGAATCGATGATAAAAATCACCCTTAAAGACACCGTTTCTATTCTAGAGGTATCCTGGAACCGAGTTGGTAAAGAAACTTTATCCAATTGTTGGAAAAATATTTTGACTTTAGTAAATGATGAAGACGATCGGGAATATAATGTTCCTTTGAGCGTTTTAAAAGAGAGGTACTAATCGGAGGTTAGATATTTGGAACTTACTGCAGCAGATCTTCTACAGACATTGTAGAAGTATATTATACTGCAGCAAACATTGGAGTTTGGAACAATAATCCTTGTGAGGATGTCACGCCATTTGATGAAAAGGATTTATATGAAGAGTCAAACGATGATGACGACTGTATTATTTTGAAGCAACTGAAAACAACATTAAAGTTGTCGAAATCTTTAACAAAGCTGTGCAAATGGGCTGAATTTCAAATGATCGATCAAACTGAAATTAAAGTATTAAAAAGTCAGGGAAGTGGCGGAAAATAAGTTGGTTGAACAAAAGAAAAAACAGATAATAATAACCAACTATTTTCATATTTATTTATATACCCATGTTACTAACATTGTAAATTTTATTTAATATTTATATTTTATTTGTTTTTTAATGTACATACTACAAGGTGGCGCAAGAGTAATCCTCCTGTCAGAAAATGCTATAAATTTTGCCGATTATTGGTCAAATAAATAGTCAGCAATATTCCGCGTTCTGGAGCAGTGTAGCGTAACATTGTTTATTAACGTGTATTTCGCACGTGTTTACTACACAAATGTCAAAACAGAACTGACATTAGGGGCCAATCGCAAAATTTATAGCATTTTCTGATAGGAGGATTACTTTTGCGCCACCTTGTATATGTATATACTTTTTATAAAAGTGGAGTTTTTAAAAAAAACTTTTTATGTTCCAAATAAATTACAAAGTGTTGTTTTACTACTAAAGCCTTTGCGTTTTTATTCCTTGTAGAAAGCAATTGTTTTTAGACAGAATAAAAATTCACAATCGAAAATGTGAATAAATTCAAAAATATCAACTACCCCGACATATATTAAATTTTAATTATTATTTTTTATTTACATTTCACTTAAATTAAAAAATCGTAATAAAATCGATATAAAAAATTTAATAAAAATTTCAAACTGATGAACATTTATTTTAAAAAATTTGTTTAACTTTTTTAACATTTTTCTAAAGTAATGCCAAATTTTTCTTTATATTTACGACAAAATACTCTAGAGAAATTATGTAAAATGGCACGTTGCTTCCAGGGATCAAATACCTAAAAAAATAAATACAAAACTAAAATAAATACAACAGAAGCGGTATGGAAAAAAGAAAGAGGGAAAAGGAATAGAGTGAGTGAGTGGTTGATTGAAAACCAATAACAAACAACAAACCATTCCAAACAACACTTACCCCTCCCAAGCCAATTGAGGGTACAAATGAAATTTCTATTGCATCCGTTTTATCGCCATATTTTTTTAAAATGTCATTTATGTTGCGTGTATTTTTACAGTTTTTAGCAGCGCTTACATCAATATCCAAACGTTTGGAGCACTAAAAATAGAATAAGAAATAAATATATTTTTGTTAAGGGACTTTATTACTCCTTTTAAAATATTAATATTTTTATGAAAAATGTAAAGTATTACATAAAAATGGGATATTTTTTGTATGTTCCTACGCCTAAAATCTCTTAGGAAGAATTAATGATTTAGGTTAGAAAGAACCATGTCCTTTTTTCTATACTTTCTATATTGAACAGTGTTGCCAGGGGTAGTTTGGAAAAAGTTACAACTTTTCTCATTAAAAGTTAAATTTTTTCATAAAAAGTTACATTTACGAATTATGTTCAATAACATATAACTACAATAATAATTTTTTCCGTATTCAACAGGTTACTATAATCAGAGTCCGAATTACCGCATTCGATATGGAGTAAAACTGATCTCAATTTTCTTATTCGAAATTTTGGCATTCGATATCGAGCACGAATACAGTATATTTTATTATAATTTTGATATATAAATCTATTTTCTATACGATAGCTCATTCGATCTCGAATGCGGTAATTCAGACCGTTTTTATAAGTTTTATTTTCCAACGGTAAAAAGTAATTTTAATTTTAAAATTAGACGTTGTTTTTATATCATTAAATTCTGAATAGTTGCTTGCGATTATTATTACAAATTTTTTAACTCTGGTTTGCGAAACAAGTAGCAGTTGCTATTTTGTTTTTGTTTAAATCATTTAAAAGTTTTAGAGTGTATGAAAGGAACTCCAAATATATATTTGTTGTTGTTTAAACAATCAATTCTCCGGGACATTAGTAGGGGATTGAAAATTTCTAAACGAAAATATTCCTTTAAAGCTATGTGTTGCTCTAGAGTTCCGTCTACACTTGATTTAAATGAAAGCTATTTTGTTACTGTTTGACTTAAAATTTAATGGTTGTCTAATTAAAAGAAATGTTGGTATGTATTTTGAAATTTATATAACCTTTTGAAGTTTCAACAAAAATATACCGCGATATTTCTCATCATGTCCTCAATTGAATTTTTCTAACTTCTAGCATGTTTTAATGCCACTAGGTGTATGAAATGACAGCTACATTAATTACATACGATATATTTAAATGTCTAAAAGCAGAGTAATGTGATCCAGCCATACATAACATTTGTTGTATCTGACGAAATCTTCCAGCTCAAAAGTACATTACTAAAATCATTCGCATTTAAAGAGTATGTCTCAAAATGATATAGACCTAGGTGGTAATAAATTTCAAATAAGTCATACTATTGTTTAATAGAAACATCCGCGGCATGAATGAATTTAAAGTACTAAAAATGTGTACTACTTTTTCATATTGTAAATGATTTAGATCCAGGGCTTAAAAGTTACGAAAATAAGGTCAAAACCAAGAAAATTGTACATGTTACGTAGAGGGTTGAAAAGTTACGAAAAATTTAACAAATGTAACCAAACGGCATCACTGATATTGAAAAGCAAAATATTGTTTTTTCTTACAACTTTAGTCAGTCTATTCAGCAATTCGTAATATTTTAGCTTCATTCTTCAAATGCGAGAAGATATGTTTAAATCTAGACATTGTGTTTGTCGTACATTGTAACTCTATATAACTGACCCCCATTATCGCGATGCTTATAGTTATTTTGTCGGTTAAAATAAGTTTTGTATGAAAACTGTCAGTATAACATTATGTTAATATATTATTATACATTGACATTATTAATCATGAAAATTACTATATGGGCTGGCTGCAGGAAATTCTCAGGATTTCTTTGTAGAAGCCTGATAATTTTAATTCCGATGATAGAATTAATTAATGATGACATTCTATGCATATATATGACAAATTAGATTAGAAATTAAGTCCGACGATAATTAAGGTACTCTTTACAATTCAAAAATGAAGATGCCTAAGAAGTAGTAGTGATGATGGTTTGGTTAAAATCCGAATACAAATTATTTGCAAACATGTTTTACATGTCTCCAAAGTGTGATATTTGTTTGTACTCTAGAAGCATTTATGGGTAATAGTTGGCAGCATATTTTTGCCCAACACTACCTGAACACATAATCAAATGGAATGGAGGAAATCTTGCTTCTTTGGAGTTTTTAAATTTGGATGGAAAGTCTCTAATTTAAATCGAATGTAAAAGTATTGACAGAAAATTATGACACACAGTGAAATCTAGTCATGCTGAATGTGGATCTATCATAATGGAGAGAGAGAGCATTATTAATCATTATGAAGCACCCACAGTCAATTCGGAAGGGTAAAAGGAATCTCCAACCATTTCTTCCTAGAACACAGATTATTTTAATTCCGATGATACATTTGATAATGAAAAATAAAACTACAACAATACTATAAACAAGTTGATTATATACATATTGTTACGAATTTGCAATAGCGATTTGAATTTAACAGTCTGTAATGACTGCCTGCAGCATTCATCATGTTTATAAACATGTCCATCAGTAGAAGTAGTACTTATCAACAATGTTGATAGCATGCGGTTATTAGCATTGTTTGTAAGTATGGCAACACTAGATGTTTAAGCTGCTGACATTAACATCGAAAGCTCTAGAATTCGAATGTTCTAGTTTGTCCGTTAAGATCATTGTAGAAGATTAACGAAAGATGGTGTGTGTATAAATAGTGGCAGAGGTTGCAGTCGTGAGTTGAGTTTATCATAGGCGTTGTTAGAGTTAACATCAACTGTCTGGTACAATTTCTGTCTGCGAATTGATAAACGTGTATAAAGACACTGAGTGACTATTTAGACTGTTGTTGTTGTACATTTGAATAAATAATGAGTTGTTACAAATTTTAAACTACTAAAACTGCTTTTATTTGCAATCAAAAGTATCCTGTTTATTTAAAGGAAATAAACCCCGTTTTTAAAAGGTAAAAACGTAACAATATGTATATGTTTAGCATTTCCGTAACCATAGGATTACAAATTGCCTCCCTTGAGTCATGCCGAAAGCAACATCTCACTATTAATGTAAAAATCGGGGAAGAGATGTCTCTTTAAACAAAAAATTGGTTTAAAGGAGCATGCAAATTATTGTAGAACAAACTTTATTCTCCAATGACGGCTTAATTCGGCCAAAACCGAAACAAATACTATATTCCTTACTAATATTTTTGGGAGATTCATTGGCATGACTGGTATGGGATGAGATGAGTGTGATCGCTTAAGACTTGTGGAACATCTGTAGTCTCGAGTCGTAGATACTGGAATTGTTTTATTCCTTGTAAAACAATGTGATCTTTAATGGTTTCATTGTTAGAGAAATTGCATTGCAAGAAATTTGAAATGGTGATTAAGGTCTTTTCAATCTCCTCAAATATATCTTAAGATGAAAGATTTAATTTAGAAATATGTTCTGCAGTTTCGTATTCTATGAAAGAAGCTAGGAATGCAAAATAGTATCGTAAGCTTCAAGAAATAATATCGTGGATCATCCGGAAATTTACCAAAATATGTTTACCAAAATATGTTCGTAATCTGTGAAGATAAACTTCCTTTAATCCACAGTATATCCGCAAATGAACCTAAAGAAGCTTGGAAAGCGAAATAGTATCGTAAGTTCCATGCAATAATAAAGTGGATCATCCGGAAATTTACCAAAATATGTTCTGCAGTTTCGTAATCTGTGAAGATGAACTTCCTTTAATCCGCTGTATATCAGCAAATAAACCTAAAGAAGCTAGGAATGCGAAATAGTATCGTAAGGAGCAAGCAATAATATCGTGTATCATTAAATTCTGGATACTTTGCAATTAATTATTAAGTTATGAATGAGAAGTATACTCGCCGTGTTCCTCAACTTTATCATTTACTCGGAAATTCCACAAATTATATTAAATAACGTTAAATGTTCTTTCTAATTATTTATACTTATACAGATTTTTCAAACTTATTAATGATCTCTATAACTTTGTGAAATTGCGCACTCTTTGATTTTTTAGTGACAGGTAAGTAGTAATTATAATTTATTTTAATTAATAATTATACATAAGTGAATATAATACGAGATTTCTTCACTTTTCAGGCATATTGGGACACATTTGACCTATTTAATTTAGTACATACCACATCAACATCAGTAGAATAACCATTTAGCAAACAATTAAACATTTCCAATTGTTCTTCGATTGTATTGTGCTCCACAACACAGGCATGCAAAGCATTCAATTCACACTCCCGTTGACCATGTTGACAATAGAGATTGGTTATATTTGTAGCAGGATCTGTCCAAACCTTAAAAAAGGAGTTTTAAAATAAATTTTGATTGGATTCTTGTGTTGTTTACAATAAACTTACACCAACTTTTCCATAGGGTATGAATTCCAAGTCCGTATAAGGCAGCCATTCGTTTGTTTTCATTGACGTATAGATTTGATTGCGTATAAAACGCATACTATCCGGACATAGGGTTTCATAGAATATTTCCACTTGCAGCTTTTTAGATTCTTCCGCAGTTGTGGCCTTAAATATTGTTTAATTTATTGAATATTTTGTTTTATTAATTTATGTAGATTGTATAATAATAACATTAGGTTAACATAATTTATAATCTCAAAAGGAATTGTTTTTCTTTGATATGTTTAACAATACATTATAGACCAATGAATAAAGTATCGATTGCTTATGTTTCGGGACAGATGAATTCGGTGGAGAATAATTTTAGGCTGTGGTCCAATGTTGTCATTTTTTAGACTGAAAACTAATCATTCCTCCATTAAAACACTATTTATTATTCCACGATTAAGAAAGTAGTGTTATGAATAATCATCCTTTAATGTACGGTGTGATAGCATGAACAAATTGGCAAATTCAACCACCGTGTGTCCTTTGAAAGAATCTTACGGACCCCTAAAACTTTTGACTAAAAACATTTCTCTCAACACAGCTATGAGACTTAATATTATGATACTGGTGTATGAGACCGGAGGAACTTTAATCTGTCTCGGTGGACTCTTGGACAATATTGACTGATCCCTACAATCATGGATGTATGGATGGACTAGGTGGATACGATCTCTCCAAGGCAATTTATTTGAGATCTTCACTGATACCTCAAAGTTTATCCTTGGTAATTTTAAAGTCCATTTAAAAGAACAACTGGTGTTAATTAAGGTTCTTCTAGGAAAATAGGTTGTAGAAATGTTGCAATACATCAGAATAGATTTTGCATTATATTATAATTGTTTGAAATACATATCTCTTAAATACAATAAGAGATCAATTTCATTAAGTTCGTTTGTTTTTCTAATTAATAAGAAAATAATTAATTTCTTTTGTTCAATTTAATTTAATTTTTTCTGTTTAAACTCACATTGACACAATTAATAATATTAATCACCAGCGCACAGTAATAAACAAACGATAATAAAACAATGGATTTCATTTTTGCGAAAACGAAAAGCACCAAAAAGATCTTGAGAATTTAATCTAAATACGATTAAAAAACAATAACAAAATATAAAAAAAAAATTTATTAAAATACTTTTATTTTGATTTTTTATATTTTTTTGTGTTCTATGCTACAAAAACGTCTCGTCAAAGCGAGACTTAAGCTAAAACTAAATCCCAGAAAATTTTGTTTTGAAAAGAATCTTTTTTTCCCCACATTAATCTTCGGTTTAGCAGTGATATATATATTTTTTTTGTTATTATTGTAGTGAAATAGAAATTTATTTTAATCTATTCTACAACAAACACATTGTTACTAATAAATATTTAATCTACACTCATATAACATACATACATATGTATGTTCTCAAATTCATATCGAAATTCCAAATTACACACACATGTAGTAAATAAGTATTTAAGAAAAGTACTTAATATTTGGCAATTAAATTTGTACTGTTACTTTTTCTTAAAATTATAATCCACAGTGGGTTTAATGGATATATATATATATATTATAGGACTTTTTTGAAATTTAGCTTTCTAATTATCAATTTATTTTATATCCGTGTAACCCAGAAGAATTTCCTAAGAATTTAGAGGAAAATATCAAACAACACATCTAACTAAAATTGTGTACATTTCAAATTGATGCTCACAATTTCAATAAGGGTTTAAGGCATAGATATTACACATCAGAATCAAAATTTGTTTGAAATAAATCTGGCATTTCTAAACGGCTGGTGCAATCGGGATATTCGAGTTTAAGTTATTGAAATGGACCCTACAAATGCTTCAGGCGTGGCGCTATGGGATCTCAAAGTAGGGTACCTTCGACATTTAAAATTTTTAAACACGTGCCATTTTTTTGTTTACTATCCGATTTCAAAGATTTTTATATCGGCTAGGTCTTGAAAAAACATGCTTACTTGTGCTATTTATCTCTTATAATTTCCGAGTTATAGGCATTTCAAAATTTATATTTTAAAATTTTGCCATACCTTGGTCCGCTTTTTATAAATATAGGTCGTACTTTTGGGCCGAATGGAAAAATAGTAGATTTTTGTTGTTTTTTTTTTTGGGCGAAAAGATGACTTAACTCTTTTTATTATTAAAAAAAAGAAACTTTCTTTAAGAACATATAACAATTTTATGTTTTTCTGTAAGATATCTTTACGGAAAACATTTTTCGCTCCAATTTTTAGGAATTGCGGGATTCCCTTTGACCTTTTGACAAGTCATTTTAAAATTCCGTCCTTTAAAAATATTGCACTTTTTCAAAACAAGTTTCCATGGTATTGTCACTCACTGTGTGTATGTATATGTATCTATTGATCCCACTATGTTGCGTTTTGATTTAATTTACTAAACATCGTAGTTGTAGTACTTATATGTAATTCAGAGTACAATATAATACAATTACACTCAAATTTAATGAATTAATGAGTAAATATTGATTACGACATATGGACATACATATACTTATGATTTATTTTATTTAAACAGATTGTGGAGTGTCAATAAAAAAAATAAATAAAAATAAACGGTTCTGCAAATACAAATATCTTTTCTTAAACACAAATGATAAGGACTTTATCGATAACGGCAGATGTATACAATACAAGTAAAATTTGAATAAATCGACAAAAACAAATTCTATGTCACAGTGTTTTTTGTTTTGTTGGTGGGGCGGTCAAAAACAACTACCTAAATATACAAATAGCCCGTAAGATTGGAATCTTAGAAACTAAAAATTGTCAACATCATTGGTCATAAATAAAAAACTAGTAAATTTATTAAAATTTTTAGATTTTTGAATGTCGCAAGATCTAACATTTTTCTCCGTAATCTAAAAAACCAAATGCTGAAAATTTAAAAAAATCGGACAAAGTTTAATTAAAAATTGTATTTGTATTTAATTAACACATACAATTTTATAATTACCTATCTCAAATTACTAATACGTATACATCCTAATATATATAGATATGAATATGGGCGGGTTCGCCGACTGTACTTTCTTACTTGTTTAACCCTCTAATGCTTAAGCATGCCTCAAGGCACTCATCGCAAAAAGCCAATAAATGCAAATATAACTGATATTTCATTTCGAAAACTTTGAAAGCTTTTTAAAATAATTTAAGTGCGTTTTTTATTAAGTAGTGATCATAAATATTCATAGTACTAAGGACTGAGATCGAAAAAATCTTAACATACATATATGCTAATAAAAATGAAACCACTAAACTTACAGTTTTGATTTTTTTTTATTTGATTAAAATTATTATTACAATTTACAAAAAAAAAAAAAAATGTTTATAGTTCTAATCAATAGTGATGAATTTATGTACCTTTTCCGGAAACCCTTCCATTAAGGTTTTTATTGAGCTTTCTGTCACTTTGAACAGGTAGTCCATTTTCGTTTAAAATCGGCCATACTTTTGACACCTTTTTTGAGCTTTTCAATTATCTTTTAACAAGATCCCAATATCTCTGGCCTTAGCTCCAGGCAGTTTGGAGGATTTGCCTCTCTTGGTACAAATAACACATTATTATTCTTGCATCACTCAAGACCTTGCTTGCCATAGTGACAGGATGCCAGACCTTTGATTGTTTGGCCAACTATTTGTAGGACCAAGTTGGGTTTTGTTGAAAATATTAAATAATTTTAGTACGCACTTTTTTCTCGTCACTCATTTTAATCAGATTAACAACAAATGGACATAATTGACATTAAACATAATAACTGATATGCATTACAAAGGTAATTTGATAAAAAAAAATCAAATAATACTAGGATTAATGTGCTGTTTTTCTATAGCGAACGAGTGCTTTGAGTGAAAATTTTACATGTATTTTGTTTTTCTTACAATAACAAAACACATGTTAAATTTCCACTCAAAGTACTCGTTTGGATTAGAAAAACAGCACATAAAAGTTTTAATGGAAAACTTGTGTTAAGGTTTTTCGATCTCAGTCCTTATGATTTATTTTTTTTTTAGATTTTATGTAGTAATCTGATTTATTTTATAAAAATTATCTATATTTTACTTTAAAGTCATTTATTTGCATTTAAAATTATTTGTTTTGTAATTTCTTTTAATAAATCTACATATTGGTAAAAAAGTAGCAGCAAATCTGTAAAAATATCAACACTGCATAATTGCATTACAAAAAATACATACATACATTAACTAAAATAACGGTGTTTATTGTTGTGTTGCTTTTTTCCCCCCCTGCACTTTAAGCTCGTTTATTCTGTCATTAAAGGCTTTGTTTACTTTTTATTTACTCTTTCACTTCAAATTCTTCATTTGTTTCCTTCTTTTCTTGTTGCCTTTTAGTTTATTGTTTCATTTTAAGTGGTACGCGCCGGTTAATGTCGAGAGTGTTAGAATAAAATTGTTAAAAAATTAATACAAATAGTGTTAAATAAATATTGTTTGTTTATTGTTTAGAAATGTATATGTTTAATGGTGAAACTAAACAGTGAAAGGAAATAAACAAACATTTTATCAAATTACAATTGCTTTTTTAATATCGTTCGCCAACTTGTTATAGGTTGCTGTAGTTGTTGTAATAAAGAATGATGTATGGATGAAAAAATAGTGTTTTAAATAAGAAAAGCTCCGAAAATAAGAAATACATAAATATGTGTATGTTTGTTTTACCACAAATAAAATATGAAGGAGTGCAATGATGAAAGATGAATGTGCGAATTATTTAAAAGTGTAAAACGAAGCTTGTTCTAAGCGTTGCATGAATGTGTTGTTTGTTTTCCTAATTTTACTAAAAAAATACCTTAATAAAAAAAAATTTCAGTAATTATTAAATCGAAGTGTTTAAAATAATAATTGTCAGTATTTTCTGAATTTTATTTTGTTGTTAACAAAAAAGTATAATAAAAAATGGACTTTTTATTGTAAAATTAATTGTGACCCGTATTAGTAGGTTATTATAACTGATATAAATATTCATAGAATTGGCATGCCGGAAAATTTTAATCGCAAAATGTAAGTATTACAACAAATTTATTAATATTGTATTTAATAAAATGTGGCCCTTATTTGGCACTTTTGAGAGTTTCGATGTGTTCCCAAGGACTAAAATTGTTCTTCGTCAGCTAAAAATGATATGCTGATAATTTGATCAAAATCGGATAACGTTAAAAGTTTAGCAGGGTGACCGATTTGAAATTGGCGGATTTCGTCGAAATTTGGTTTTTGGTCAGAAATTTGTTATAGGTAATTAATATTTAAAACAAACATTTCTTAGCATATTTTCTAATATATAATTTCAGAATACTTCTTTAGATTGCTGCTAATTTACGATTTTGTAATTTTAAATTTTGTAGGACATTGTTAACCGTTTATAAATTGTCCAAGACATCAAAGTTAGTTCTTTGCATTAAAAAGTATGAAAAATAGCAAATAGGTAGGTGAAATTTATTTATTTGGATACATTTAAATGTGCAACCTCTAAACGTTATCCGGTTTTGCTAAAATTTTTCGACGACTGAGAACAATTTTAGATCCTGGCACCATCGAAAACCGCAAAAGTGCACAATAAGAAGGGCCACCCTAATGTAAATGTAACTAAATTAAAACTTGAATTTGAAAGGCCGTACTAACATAACATTGCAAATATAGCCTATAATAACACTGTGCTACAAAATAAAACAATTGGTCTTTATTATTATTTAAGTAAATAACCTAATTTTTGTCGTCAAGTGTAAAATAAATTTCAAATCGCCTTAAAATGCTTCTAAATGGGAAATAAGTTGTCACTTCGATAAATTTTAAGTATTTTAAAATAGAAAAAACGCTAATTGTTACATACCTACAATTTCATCCAGTTTAAATGACTTAACAATAAATAAATCAAGTTCACTGCACTTTCGACATTAACAACTCAATCAGTTAAAAAAGATAAAAAAAAAACATATAACTTTTTCTTTATTATTAACTTTTTTGCTACAAGCTTGTTAAATAAGACAGAAAGCCAGCTATTGATTGCTAGACGAAAATACTTATAATTATATATTATGTGACATGATGTAATTGACAGTTGTAGTGAAGACAACAGTGAATAAAACAAAAACAACAATTGTCTATACAAAATATAATTTTCCAATCGAACACTTTTTTACGCTCACATTCAGGCACATACTTCATGCTGACATTCCTTAAAAGTAACTCTAGTAAAAACCAACAAACAAAACAAACTTACAAAGAAAAAAAGAGAGTTTGACATTAAATATACACATAAAAATGCATCATACCCTTACACAAAATACATACATATTCATACATTACATGCATGTATTTACTTATTTACAGTAAATACCCACGATTACTTATCTGGCCGTTAGCCATTTATTTTCAACAACAATCAAACAACAACCTGCTTTTTGTATGTATGAATTTTAACTGGTTCAACTTTAAATTGTTTCGAGTCATAGATAAATACACATAGATCGGAAACTCTGCTGTCAAAGACCTAACTCAATTGTCAAAAACCTAAGTGGTGAGCATGTATTAGTAGAAAAAACTATGTGAAAACAAAAACAACACTCGTATGTGTGATTATTTTGAGTAATTTTTTTGTTTGAGTTTTTTTCTAGTTTCCTCTCTATGTTTCTCTATGTTTCGAGTAGCAAGTCATTCTTTGTAAGACAAGCAAACAATTTTTCAACCTGTTTAACGGGGATTTAAAATAAATACAATATTTTTTTTTCTTAATACACACATGTAATCACATAACACATAAGGAGGTATAAAACAATTTTCAATGACACAAGTGTGGCTTTTAGTTATGTCTGTCATGTTTTTCGTTTTGTTTTCCTTATGTTGCGTGCGACATTGACCAGTTTTTCATTTACCAGTCTACATTTTGAGTGTGTTAAGAAAAAAAAAAAAAAAAAAATAATAAATAAAAACCACACAGTTTGTATGAATTTAACAACCGGTTACCGGTATTTTTGAAAATTATGTACTGTTAAAATGCTACAAGAAATAAACAAAAAAAGAAAAATACACACGAAATAAATAAACAAACATATTTTTTCAATTGGTTAATTTCTATAATTTTGAGCAAATTTTAATCTGGTTTTCATTGTCAAGGTGATTACCAAACGCCGCCACTGCCACGCACATAGTTGCCAGACTAAGTGTTTGATGTTTATGCTCAGTTTTGTAAGTGGTAAATACCCAGTAATTAGTATATGAGGAAATAATTGAAATATATTGCATTTGAAAAATGAAAAATTATTATTCAGCGTCCTTCAAGGCATCTCTCTCGGCCAAAGAATCCGCCAGAGACGGACAAAATAATTGCTAACCATTGTTGCTCAGATTAAATTGACATTCTTCCTTCTTCTCTTTGGATTTGGCCTGTTGAGTGATTCCTTCTTAAGCTAGTTTGAAAAAATAGTAACAAATATAAGTAAGGGCCATTATTACAACTTGCCTTTATGTTCCCAATAATAGTAAAAGTTAACTTTAAAGCAACCTTTTTCTATTACTTAAAGTCGCCTTTTACTATTACGAACTTAAAGGCAAGTTGTAATAAGTGTTGAATTGTTTCTTTAACATCAGCTTTAACCTCAGCACGAAGTTTCTCGTTGTCGGCAAGAAGTTTCTCGTTGTTGATTCTAGAAGCCTCTTGAACTTCAACTAGATGTTTATCGTAGTTTACTCTGGACGTTTCTTTTACTACAGCTAACAGCTTCTCGTTGTTTACTTTACAAATTTCACGAACTTCAGCTAGAAATTTCTCGTTGACTCTAAATGTTTCTTGAAGTTCAGCTTTAACTTCAGCAAGAAGTTTCTCGTTGTTGACCTTAGAAGTTTCGTTCACTTCTTGGAATTTTACTTAAATTTTTTTCATCATAGCCGCAAACATTGTGCTCAAATCCATGCTGCTCGTTGTTGCACGTGTACATACCTCCATTTCCTCTTTATACTCAAATTCATAAGATCCAATGTCAATGTCACGCCGCTTGAATTCATCAATCAGCCTCCTCTGCAATTCTGCTTTGTTACCTGCTGTTGGTAGCTCCAACTTACTCAATTATTTTTTGAGTTGTTCAACTTTCAACAAATCATGCTTATTATTTTGGAATCCCACTTCTGACACCAATTGTTACGTTTTTACCTTAAGAAAACGTAACAAAAAAACGAATGTTGTACATTCTAAATAAATAAAAAGTTGTTACAATTTTAAACTACTAAAACTGCTTTTATTTGCAATCAAAAGTATCTGGTTTATTTAAAGGAAATAAACCCACGTTTTTAAAAGGTAAAAACGTAACAATATTGAGATTAAAATTACAGTATTAATAAGTAGTATTCAAGTTCATAGGCGGGCCACTTAGGACAGACCTAAATGGGATTTCGACATGGTGGGTGAAAGCTGGGGGCCAGTAGATGTGAAAACTATATAGGGTATATCCACTTGTTTCTCAGGGAGGGCGCTACGAGGGGTGTAATTTGTTCCAAAATTGTTTTAACGTTAATGTTCAAAGTGCTATAGGAGCCATTTAGGACATACCTGAATGGGGTTTCGACATGGTTGGTGAAAGCTGGGAGGGAGTATATGTCAAAACTATATAGGGTATATCCAGTTGTTTCTCAGGGAGCACTCTACAATGGGTGGAATTTGTTCAATTATTTTTTTAACATTTATGTTCATAAGTGTTATTTAGGACAGACCTGAATAGGGTTTCGACATTGTGGGAGAAAGCTGTTAGGGACTAGATGTCAATACTATATAGGGTATATCCAGTTGTTTCTCTGGGAGGGCGCTACAAGGGGTGGAATTTGTTCAATTACTTTTTTAACATTTATGTTCAAAGTGTTATAGGAGCCATTTAGGACAGACCTGAATGGGGATTCGACATGGTGGGTGAAAGCTGAGAGGGAGTAGATATCAAAACTATATAGGGTATATCCAGTTGTTTCTCAGGGAGGGCGCTACGTAGTCAGTTATGTAATATCTTTTCATTATCATCCTTAATTCATTTATATGAAAATACTATAAAAAGTCACAGCAAAGCTTACACAGCTAAACGTTTAGCGTAGATATAGAAATTATCAACAGGGTCTGTCGTGCAAATCTCGCCGAAGTTCCAAGAACTCCATTATGGCATATGATCTAAATAATAATCTGAAAATTTTGTGGGTAAAACTATGAGAGAACAGTCTGTCCGAGAAAATCTTTTAGAGGTTTTCCCTGACAGCTTAAAGTCGAAACTAGGTGGAAGGCATCTTTTCGTACAAATGTGTCTTTCACGCAATTCTGGTAGAGTTTTTATATTATATCCTATATAATGACTTCTGTAGAAGTTGTATTGATAAAGGAGATGAAGAAACGATTAGACACATTTTCAGATTCTGTGAGCAGGGGGCAAATTCTCGCACTCGTAATCGAAATAATTTTCGAACGCTTATTAGCGTTCGAGTAAAAACTCGTTCGTTATCGAGCACAAGCATTACAATTTTCTATAGATTTTATTCGATATCCTATAAAAGAATCCCAAAAATAAAATAAACTCACACGTTCGAATAAAAATTCGATCGTGTTCGACTGCGGTAATTATCCCCCAGCTCTGGCTAACTGTTGATTCAAAAACTTCTACTTGCATGACTTGCAGGAGGATGAATGCCTTCACTCATCCATCGAAATAGTTTGGTAAATGCCTAGGAATGGTCGGATGAAATGCTGATATGGTTCTGCCTTTAATCTTATCGTTTGATCTCAAGTATCTTAAATGAAACTACGGTGAGATCCCGAAATCTCTAATCTAATATGGATGACTGCGTCTGTGACTTACATTAGTTGGGAAGTATGTTAAATTACTGAACCTACGTATGTAAGTGTAATACTTAAAGAAGGTCTAATAAATTAGAGACCATGGTTTAGTGATTTAAGATTAAAGTACTCTGTCGGGTAATTAACCTGTAAAGGGCACCATACACTATCAAAATACTCATCAAGCACTGTGGTAGTATTAGTGAAACTGTTTTTGTATGTGTGACACCGACAACGCTTGATGGAAAAACAAAAACATTTTGATTTTTAGCACGCTTGATGTCACTTTTTGATAGTGTATGGTGTTTTCTCATCAATCACGAAGGCATTTACAAAAATATTTCAAGGCGTGAGGTTGATAAGTGTGTCGGATGAAGACAATAATTTTTTTTATTATATATTTCTTTTATTATTTTTGTTTTTTCTTTTGTCTAAGCATGCTGCCGTTATTGCAATACAATTTTCATCCGATATTGACATTTTTAAATAAACTTTTAGTGAAAATAAAAATGGATTATAATTCCCGCTATTGGTGTGAACACCACAAAATCAAAAATAAAATGCTGATTGACGAGTCATCAATCAAGTGTACATCAAAGCATCAAATTACACGTACACGAAAGTGACATCAAGCATTTTGATAGTGTATGGTGCCCTTAAGGGAAAAGACGCTGATCTAAACTACTATTAATACTTATGTTCAATTCCTGTTGTTTTCCCCGCATAGTGGCAACATCCACCCACCCAATCAATCAACCATGTTCATAATCGGTGCATTAACTATAATATAATTTGCAATATTGGAATTTGAACAATGATTACAAAATTGCAGATTACCAGCCAGCAAAAAATGAAATTACAATCAACGATATAATTTTATACCTGTCTAATAACGTCAATTTCTATTTAAATCGAATTTGATATTAAAATCAAATTATTAACAAAAAAATGCATATTATGTATTTCAAATACCTAGGAGAAAAAAAAAAAAATTTTTAATCATATAAAGATATTTGAATAGTTAGTTATCTTTTATCATGAAAAAGTAATGCTTGTATATATTTTCTTTAATGGATCTGTAAACGAACTATGAAAATTTCCCATTAACCCTTAGACATACACATTAGGTCGGGCCAGACTTTTTTGGATTTTTTTGCAATTTAAATGTCTTTGGGGTATCGCTAAAGACTTGATTTTTCTGGTACCCTCAGGTACCCAAGTATTTTTATACCCTTCACCTTCGTGAGAAGGGTATATATAAATTTGTCATTCCGTTTGTAATTTCCACAATATAATTTTCCGACCCTATAAAGTATATATATTCTGAATCCTTATAGATAGCGGAGTCGAATTAGCCATGTCCGTCTGTCTGTCTGTTGAAATCAATTTTCTGAAGACCCCAGATATCTTCGGGATCCAAATCTTCAATAATTCTGTCAGACATGCTTTCGAAAAGTTTCCTATTTAAAATCAGCAAAATCCGTCCATAAATAACGAAGATATGAGCAAAAATCGGAGACAACCTCTATTTTTGGCCTATTTTTTTTAATCTATATCTCGCTTACTAAGTCATAAATATAGACAATATGGATATCTAATGATAGATATTTCAAAGTCCATTGCAACCATGTTTATAAGGCTATACAAAGTTGGACCTACAACGGGTCAAAAACGGGAAAATATTTTTAACCCGAATTTTTTTTTTTCACAAAAAACATTCTTTTGTCATAAATATTTTTTTTCACTAATAAATTTAATTTTTTTTTTTTTTTTTAAAATTGGAAAAAACTTTTAAAAAACAATTTTGAAAAAAATATTTAAAATTTTTTTTTTTCAATTTTATTTTAAAATATAATTTGGTGAAGGGTATATAAGATTCGACACAGCCGAATATAGCTCTCTTACTTGTTTAACTTATATATCACATTAGTAACACATGAGACCCGTGTATATTTTTCGTAAAAAATTGTATTTAATTCTATTTATTTTTTTGCAAAATGCGTAAACAAAATTTTTTTTGCCAATTCACAAAAAAGTTTTCAGTAACAAAATCAGCTTTTTAAGGTAAAATAAAACTAAGTTCTCATCACGTTTTTGCCGTTATATTTTTTCGTTGAAATAGTCTTTGTGTGTTCTTTTTTAGTTTGTTACAAACTTTGAAAGTGTTTACGGGAGTTTTTTGGTAAATAGTTGACAAATTAAATAACATTTTTTTTTATATTTTTTTATAGCTTTTAGATTTGAGAGATATAAGCTATTTTTATAATTATTTGTTTGAAAAAACGATATTTTTTATGTAATTATACTGATATTATGGCCAATAGGCTAGTTATTGAAAATAAATAAATAAATATTATTATGGGGTCTAAAACATGTGTATCACGGAGGGTTAACTTTGAATAGTTCATACTTAGAACATTATTAAATAATGTTACTTAACTCTTTATAAATTAACATGTAAGAATTACACATAGACTGTACTTTTTACAATTCCATTCTTTAAAATTATACAACTCCACAACCTATTGTGTGTAACCTATTAATATTTCACTGAAAAAACATAATCCCGCTTTTGTGAAATCAAAAACCCCTTATATCGACTTTTTATACAGCCTATTTTATTAAATACTGTCTTTTTTGTCAGGTGGTTTAACAAGAAACATACATTTTTACACGTACTTTACTTGTCGTGAACGCCCAAACCAACAAATGTATTCATGCCAACCAGTTATCCTCTGATAAATAATATAATTCTCATGCATACATAAATACATGCATCCACAATGTGAAATGCCACATTCATACATGCATTTAAACGGAATATTGGTTGAAAGCGGATTAAATGCCAAAAAAAGAAAAATAATATTTAAAAAAAATCAAGTCAAACGTTAAAAAAATGATGTTAAATCGATTGACCACATGTTAACTGCAAAATATACTAAAATCTCTTGTTTTTATGATATTTTTTTTTTTTTGGATTGACTGATAAACCGATTTGGCCTGTTTTATGTTTGTAAACCAATAACTGAAATTTTGCTTTTTTACATGTTACGTTTTTTCAGCCACGGTTTACCCTCGTTTTTTTTTTTTTGTCTTTTTTTGGCTAATGCAATATAATGCATTTACGATACGAGATTCTCTTGTTTATATGATCGACTTTGGTAAAGGAATTTATTTAATACATGCATAACTTTATGACTTAAATTTCAATGTACTCGTCACAGTTTTATGTTAGATAAGGGAATATAATTTTATTTTTAAATAACACAATGCAACAGCCATTCTGGGGGTGAGAAATTCCAATTTTCAAGAACGATGTTAACATTCTTGCGACAGAAACGATGCTTTCCCAACCAGCCTTTCCCAATACTTCTTTGATTGCTTTCCAAGCATCCAATTCAGCATCAATCAAAATATTGTTGAATACGTCACTTTTAGTTAGCTGGACCATTTAGTACTCCTGATGGAAAAAATTAATGTTGCTATAGAATATCATGAGAAATATGTTTTAAAAATTTGGAGTTATCCACGAAATTGAAAAAAAAGTTATTTTACCTTTACTGAGTCTCAGGTAAGTTAATTTTAAACTCAACAAAACTGTACTCTTTTAGCGAAAGTTTTGATGAAATTCTTAACAAATCCAATAATATGCAGTGGAGAGAGTTATATCTTCTCTTTCGGCACCAGAGGTTCGAATAATATTGGCCATTTCTAACTTGCTGTGATCTCGGTGTTTCCATTCGTGACATACATATGTAAATTGTGTGTCCCAATCGCACAAAAATCATATTGTTACGTTTTTACCTTTTAAAAATGGGGTTTATTTCCTTTAAATAAACCGGATACTCTTGATTGCAAATAAAAAACAGTTTTAGTAGTTTAAAATCGTAACAACTCTTTATTTATTTAGAATGTACAACAACATAATTAAATAGTCACTCCGTGTCTTTATACACGTTTATCAATTCGCAGAAATTCACACACACGTACAACCTTAAATGTACAAGACAGTTGATATTAACTCTAACAGCGCCTATGATCAACTCCACTCACGACTGCCAGCTCTGCCACTATTTATACACGCGCCATCTATCGGGAATCTACTACAATGCTCTTAACGGACATACTAGTACATTTGAATTCTAGAGCTTTCGTTGTTAATGTTAGCAGCTTTAACATGCAGTGTTGCCATACTCACAAACAATGCTAATAACCGCATGCTATCAACATTGTTTATAAGTAGAAGCTTCTACTGATGGACGTGTTTATAAACATGATGAATGTTGCAGGCAGTCGTTGTGGACCGTTAAATTCAAATCGCTATTGCACATTCGTAACAATATATATTTTATATTATAGTCGCTTCGAATACAGCAAATCATTGCTACAATGCATTACAGTATTATACGCAATGGGAACCAGAGGTTTTTCGTTGATCTTATACAGCAAAGACGCTTTCGAGCTGTGTTCAGAACTGTCAATAAATAATCTCCAGTCATCTGCTTCGTATTGCGTTCATTAATTTTCTGACGTCCCACCTTTGTCCGGCCAAAAGTCGAAAAATACACAAAATTATCCACAAATTGGTATATGTGGGTTTTTGGGGTCGCTGATTATGAATCCGTTATCAGAATTAGCAAATTCAAAATGACCGACCTAATATGGCGTCATTTCATACGAAAAAACTTGTAAACAAATTAAATGAATTTGCTAATTGATTAAAAGTTTTTGTTTTGATATTATTAGGGTATATAATTGAAAATTTATTAAAAATTAACAAATTTACAATGGTGAAATGCAATAAGGCGATGATACATACTAAAACAAATCCAAAAAATTTTAGTAAAATATATTTTTATTAAACATGAGCGAATAGGTTAGGTTCCATGGGCAGCCGCTCCTCAAGCAGCTCACTTGGGTCCATTCGAATCTGATCCCGTTGTGATACCCAAGGGGTAGTCATCAGGGTATTTGCAGTACTTCCGTTGACTCTAAATTAAACCAACCAGATTCCCGGATGAAGGAATAGATTCGTCTCAGATTCATCCTTGATAGCTCGTCCAAACATGATAGGAATGGAGATCCGAGGATACGTTCCCTCAGGTTTGTCTCTTCCTCTTCTTCATTATGGCAGCTTCTACAGTAATCATTGTACCGTAGGCCCATTCTTCTAGCATGTGTCCCGATTAAACAGTGGCCTGTAATAAAGGAGACAATTAGCCTTATTTGCTCACGACGGTAATCTATAAGTAGATTCGTCCTGCTGGCATCATATACGGGCCAAGTCGACCTCGCTGTAGCACAGGAAGGTTCATTAGTCCACCTGTTTTGTGCAGTCTCATATAGTTTCTGCTGAACAACCATCTTGCATTTAACAAGGGAAATACCAGAAAAGGGGTCGATGGCCTCCTCACTCATCATCGCACCCCTTTTGGCCAAACCATCTGCTATACAAATACCCTGATTTCCATCGTGTTCAGGGACCCATATTAGCGTTATCCTAGAATGTCTCGCTATCTCATTTAGGTATATTCGCCATTCCTCGGTTAACCTAGATGTCGTAAAGACACCCGCTGTTCTGTTAACGGCAGCCTTGCAGTCAGTAAATATACATATATCACCAAATATTCGATAATACCTCAGCCAGTTGGATGCACGTTTAATGCACGTTTAATGAGGCAGAGTTGAGAGCCATTTGTATCACCATCAAATCAACTGGTAACCAGTTAAGAATAGTAAAAAGTGCCTTAGAGGAGATAGACCTTATAGCGCCTGTAATCAGTATTGCGATAGTCTCGTTCAACGGCCTTCCGGTGAGTAGCATTATCCAGAGCCTGCCACCACACCAATACTCCATAGAACAAAATGGGTTTAACCACTGCTTCGAAGATCCAATTGATACCTTTCGGCATAATACCCCAGTTAGTACCAATTGCCTTTATACGATGCACCTTCATACCTGATTTTTCTGATTTATGCTGTGTCAGTTCCAATTCGGCAGCAAATAATTTAAGCTGATTTTGATTCATTAAAATAGGCTGATTGGATGCTGATGGTTTGGGATTAATTTACGATTCACATGAATATTTCAACCATATATATGGTTACAGTAACCATGTATATGTTTGTGACAACCCTTTATATACTATTACACGCTTCTGGTAGAAACTTAAGATAACGTTATCAGCTTAAAAACTTATAGTGTCTCTTCTTACTACTTAGATATAGGAAGTAAGGAAAATATATCATCGGTGAGAATATTTCATTCAGAAGAACGTAAATTTGTATATTGTCTCTGAACACATTTAACATTTTTCTACAAATGAAAATCCTGTATGAGACAATTTTCGCAAGAACCTAAAGTTCTGAGATGAAATAGATTAAAAGAGTTTTATGATAATAACGACTGCCTTGCTGTAGGGTAGATTGCAAATATTTTCCTGTTGTATGGTAGATTACAAATGTTTTACTGTTTTCCATTTTGAATACTAAAATACTCCTAACATTTTCTTTATCTTCGTCTAAATATTCACCGTTTTTTTTGGCTATTGCCAAAACCTACTTATAGGCTTAACGCAAAAGTTCCATTTTACAAACAAACACAGCACTAACACGAAGACTGACTGCCTGTCTGATTGGTTGCTTTTTATGTAGCAACAACTCAAAAAATACTGCTAAAACTAGCAGCTAATGTTTGAGTGCATGAAAGAGTTTATACTGACGTTGCGCTTTTTTTACGTTTATAAACACTGTTTTTTTTTTGTATTTTGCGGATGTGTTTTTAGCACTCTTATCTTTACTTGTCAATTAGTTTTGTTTGGTACATTTAGAGTTTTTGTGTTTTTTTTTTGAATACAAAACCATTTGGTTGAGATTTTTTTGTTCTGAATTTATTCATGTTTTGGGTTTTTTTGTAAATCCATTTAATATCCTAGCCTTAAACAAAAATGCTACAATTTTAAATTTTTTAACAAAATAAATCCTGCTGTTAACATATGTTGGGGCATGATTAGTTTATGTGTAATGCAAACTACATGCTTTTATGATCAAAAACAGTATTAAAACTCATATATCGCTTTAGTTTTGATAGTGGCAAAGTACACATCTTGAATAGTACTTTTCACAAACATTTAGTTACTTGACAGACTCCAATATATATATTATTGAGTTATTATTGAGTTATATGTAATGTAAAGAGAGGCTAATTTGCACCTCCCGGGTAATCCAGCGTTGTTTAGTCAATTGTCTCTTTAGTGTTTCTAAGTAATATAAAGTGTAGCCTGTTTAAACTTTTTGCTCATAATTTGATTGTTATATTGGTGAAATCGAGTTACACCAAATATAATTGCTAGCGCTTCCTTTTCTATCTGGGAATAATTGCATTGGCTACTATTTAAAGTTTTTGATGCAAATGATATTGGTTTTTCTGTACCATCTGGATATCGATGCGATAAAACTGCTCCTATTCCATTTTTTGAAGCATCTGTCGCCAAAATTATTGGTAAGTTTTCATCATAATGAACTAAATTTGCTACTTGAATTATATCATTCTTCATTGTTTGAAATGCTTCTTCCTGTTTTGGCCCCCATACAAACTTAACATTATTTTTTCGTAGCTCATTTAAGGGCGCAGCTTTCATTGAAAAATTTTGTATAAACTTATTATAATAGTTTAACTTACCAATGAAAGCCTCTACTTCTTTGAGGTTTTTTGGATGGGGCATGAGACGAATTGCATCCAATCTTTTTTCTGATGGCATTATACCGTTAGAATCTATTACATGTCCAACATATTCAATTTTTGCCTGAGCAAAAGTACATTTTTCTTTTTTACATCTAAGACCATGGTACTCTAACCTTTGAAATAAAACTTTTAAGTTTTCAATATGTTCGTCATTATTACGACCAGTTACTATAATGTCGTCTAGGTACACTGCACAACCAGGTATACCAGCAACAACTTCTTCCATAAATCTTTGGAAAATTCCTGGTGCGCTTGATATTCCAAATGGCATTCTTTGATATTGGAATAAACCAAATGGTGTATTGATAACCATTACTTTTCTTGACGAATCAGATAATACAATTTGAAGATAAGCATCACTTAAATCTACTTTACTAAACAGTTTACCGCCATGCAGTTTATGGAACAAATCCTCTATTCTAGGAATTGGATACCTATCCACTTCAATTTGTGAATTTAATGTTACCTTAAAATCTGCGCAAATTCTCAGGCGACCATCAGGTTTCTTTATTACCACAATTGGAGAAGCCCATTAACTGGATTCAATAGGCTTTATAACATTTAAGGATACTAACTGATCCAATTCTGCTTTAACAGCTTCGTGTTGTCCAAAAGGAATATTATAAGGCTTGCAAAATTTAGCTTTTGTATCCGATTTCAATTTTATTTCGGCTTTAAATGTTGTACATTGACCAAGAGTTTGTGAAAAAAGATCACTATGTGAACTAGTAACATGATTTATAGCATCTGACAACTGCTTTTGAGATGATATTGGAGTAGCGATATTGCACAAATTTATATCGTTATCAGGAGAAATTTTAATTTCAAAATTTAACTTACGAAACCAATCCAATCCAATTAGTGGCTTTATCATTGTCAACTACATAGAGAGGTAAGTCTTGAGAACAATTATTCCAAACAACATGGACGTTAATATATCCTTTTAAAGGAAGAAAACTACCACCATAAGTTCTTAACATTTTGTCTGTTGGTATGCATTTTGGTTTTCCCAAATTATCATAAGTTGTCAAACCAATTAATGAACAAGTAGCACCTGTGTCAACTTGAAAAGAACAATTTGATTCGTTGACGTTAATAATAACAAATATATTATCCTCTTTTGACAAATTTGTATTATAAATTTCTAGTTGCGATGGCTCCAAAATTTCAGTAAAATCAATGGATTCGAAGGAATCATTTGCAATAGAAACTGAATTTACCTGATTACTGTGTTTATTACGAACGGTTTGACTTGAGTTTGATGCGCCAGATGAATTTGACTTAGTTTGACAAACACTGGAGATGTGTCCTAGTCTTGAACAAATGTTGCACACAGTTTTGTTTTTGTAGTGGAAACATTCGCTTCTTTGATGGGAAATTCCACAAGACGGGCATGATTTGAACTTGCTATCATTAACTTTTTTGTATGGTACCTTATTTTTGAAATGCTGGACGGCATAGACCTCGGATTTTTCCTCACCTTTAATTTCCAGACATGTATTGATTGTTGATTCATATATGTTAGCTATCTGACTAACTTCTTCCAACGAAGGATTAGGTTTTTGAAGCACTGCAGAACGAACTTTATCATGTGGAGTATGTATGACTATCATATCACGAATTTCATTATCCACATATGAGTGTGAACAGCCTTCTTTTTCACAGTAAAATCTACATTCCTTAGAAGCGCCTCGAAGATCTGCAATCCAATCTGCATACGTTTGATTCGGTTTCATTGTAGTTTTATAAAATTGAACTCTAGCAGCAAGGATATGCTGTTTTTTGATAAAATGGTCATTTAACTTTGAAATTATATCTTTGTAGCCTTGTACTTCCACTTTTCCGTCGAATAATTTCTGTAGAAGCTCGAGAGACTCGCTACCCACCCAACTTAGAACACATGCACGTTTTATTTCCTCATTTTGAACACCGTTTGCGACAAAATGTTGCTCTAATTGAAAAACATATGTAGACCAATTATCTGTGGCTTTTGAAAAATTACGAAAAATTGGCACAGACGATTGAGATTTTTCGGCTACCAACAGTCTTGATAATCTTTGCTGATTTTCATCCATCAGTTGATTTAAAAATTGTTGATTTGAATGCTGAAGATGTTGCAGAAATTGCGAAATAGCTTGAGCATCCATTTTACGTGGTTTCTTTAAATACTCGTCGCCAAATGAAATGAATCTTAAATTGACTTTTCAATAATAATTAATACTGTTTTTTTATAAAAAAACATACAACAATTTATTGATAAAATTAAAACAAGAATGAATTAAAATATGAAAAATTATTAATCAATTTGAAATATAAAAATGGGTTACTTGATTTTGAAAATGAATTACAACAAAGAGTGAGTAAAAAAACCTTATATTCCAACAAATTATTATTTATTTAATCAAGTTAACATTTAAAAATGTTTCAGATATTATCATTTTTAAATCATTGATTTATAACTGTTATTTCGGTCAATATGGTACGTGAAAAAACAATTAAATCTTTTCAAAACAATCGAAGATGGACTTTCAAAAAAAATAGCAAAATATTTGAAGGTTCATCGTCACACTGCTTCAAAAGCCATAAGGAAGACTTGAACATTGAAAGAAAACCTGAATCAGTTTCAAATATTAGTAAGGCAAAAGAAGTCGAACAACTCTTTCGAAGATCACCGAACACTTCTATAAGAAAAGCGGCTCGTAAAGTTAAATACTCTGAGTCCTTTGTGCACAGACTCAAAGCTAATGCAGGGTTCAAGTCGTATAAAGTTCAGAAAGTTCCAGAACGTAATGCGTTAAAGAACTTAGAAGCAAAAGGACCAGGTCAAATAATACAAGTAAGAGAGCTATATTCGGTTGTGCCGAATCTTATATACCCTTCACCAAATTATACTTCAAAATAAAATTAAAAATATATTTTTTTTTAATTTAAAATTTTTTTTTTCGATATTGTTTTTTAAAAGTTTTTTCCAATTTTTTAAAAAAACATTTTTTTAATTTAAAAATTTATTTTTTTTTAATTTATTAGTGAAAAAAATTCATTAGATATCCATATTGTCTATATTTATGACAGACAGACAGACTGCTGGATTTTGTGTATATCGGTCCATATTTGATCATAGCCTCCATATTATATATACATATTGTATTCTAACATTAAATTCGACATCAATTATCCTTATGCACACAAGAATCGCCGCATTTAATTTAAAAATCTTATAAATATCAATTGGTTTTTGTGACGATCAGTCCATAATTTGATACATAGATATTAGCTAACAAAATTGTACGTATGACAATCGTGATAGCTTCCACATAAGATCCACATCCCAAAATTTAAAACAAATTTGTTTCAAGTATATCTTACTACTGGATTTTATGATTATCGATCCAACCTCGGCACAGCTGATAAATGCTTTTGCCAAACATTTTTTTTCGAGGGTATGGTAATGCAAAACAGCAAATGCAACTGGTAATTTTTTGGGTACTTTTATTTATATATGTATAATTTCATATACTACAAACATATATATAAACATACTACATTTGTATGTATAAAAATGTATGTGATTTTAAGTTTAGTAGGTCACGGTATCGAGACCAGTTTTATAAATTTTAATAACGTTTTTATTTTGTATTCAGCCTTTAGTAATTTTTGTGTGTCTTAAAACTTTATTATGCACAATGTTGCAAGTACTATATGCACACACATATTTACGGATACGAACGCTTGTTGTATGCAACATGTTGAAAAATAACATAAATAATAAATATTATTGCTATTGCGAGTCAGTTTATAAAAAAGATTTTTGCGAAAAAAAAAATTTAAATATGTAGAGTTTACAAATAATTTATATTACTGGACATTTGTGTGTTAATTGAATTCTGTGAGGAATGATTAAATAGTAAAAATATAACATCCATTATGCCTGGGGAAAGTTTAAATATATTTATAATTACAATATGGATAGTTACAGTGATAAATAGTTTGTTCTATTAAAAATTTCACTACTTAAGTTGGACAATTTTTTGACATATTTGACAAATAAGAAAGCATTAAGTATTTATGTTTTATATTAAATTCATTTTGATTAAGTGGATAGTTACATTTGTTTGATTTTTGGAGGAATTTGCTTATTTTCTCCCTAACATTATTATGATTAAATTTATGAAGGCTTATTAAGAAAAATTAATGAGTGATTCACAGGCTTTAGCTTCTAACTTGTAATGTAAAAGTGTAAACGAGGAATATATAAATATATATCTAGTAAAGCGAAAATATCTTCGTTCACGAAAAAATCTCTTGTTATAAGAACCTCATTTTCCAGAACAAAACAAACATATCAAGAAAGATGAAATATCTTGGGATAGTACTGGCCGGGAGATGTGCTGGTGAAATCATATTAAAAGTAGCTAAACGAGTATGGCCTTTTTTGTAGAAGAGCTGTAGTCTCTAAATAGTTCATAATTGAAAAATTACCTATGTATAAGAAATTTTAAAGAAAAAGTCTAATATAAGCGTAAGTGGTCTGATGATAATGTTTAAAGAAGAAGTATGTGGTAGATCTCACTTCAACAATGGCTATAGAGATCTTCCTTAAAAAACATCTGATCGAAATTGAGCTGATCGAATAAAGGCAATGGAATAATTGATACTCAATATAGATAATTATACTATGCTATACCAAAAAATATGCAGCGGTTTTCATATGGCTATTCTGTTGTATTGGAGTTTATAGAGTTCGGAGATACTTATAGTTTTTTTCTATCACTTCGTCTAGTACTTTTTTTATTAACATAAGTATTGAAATAATGATATTCTTAAAGTTATAACCTCAAAAAATCAAAAGTATGTTGTTTTAAGATTGACTTATTGCTTTTACTTAAAAGACAAATGTTTTAATTTTAAGAAACTTTTTAAAAGTCGATTGTATAATGAGGTTTGAATTTTTTAAAAATCAGCTTTTTTCAAGAAATTTTAATTTTTTTCACGCTCTAAATTGATCGTTAGGCAGTAAAATATTTGTTTCTTATTTTAAAGAAAAACAAGTAAGAGAGCTATATTCCGCTGTGCCGAATCTTATATACCTTTCACCAAATTATACTTAAAAAAAAAATATTTTTTTAAAATTTTTTTTTAGTTTTTTCCAATTTTTAAAATTTTTTTTTTTTTTTTAATTTAAGAATTTATTTTTTTAATTTATTAGTGAAAAAAATTTATGACAAAAAAATGTTTTTTGTGAAAAAAATTCGGGTTAAAAAATATTTTTCCGGATTTTGGCCCACTGTAGGTCCAACTTACTACAGCCTTATATACATCGTTGCAATGGACTTTGAAATATCTATCATTAGATATCCATATTGTCTATATTTATGATTTAGTAATCGAGATCAAGGTAATCGAGGCTAAAAATAGAGGTTGTCTCGGATTTTTGCTCATACCTCCGTTATTTATGGACGGATTTTGCTGATTTTAAATAGGAAACTTCTCGAAAGCATGTCTGACAGAATTATTGAAGATTTGGATCCCGAAGATATCTGGGGTCTTCCGAAAATTGATTTCAACAGACAGACGGACATGGCTAAATCCACTCCGCTATCTATAAGGATCCAGAATTTATATACTTTAAAGGGTCGGAAAATTATATTGTGGAAATTATAAACGGAATGACAAACTTATATACATATACTCTTCTCACGAAGGTGAAGGGTATATAAAAAAAAAAAATACTAAAATAATGATAGAAGCGGGCCTCCTAGGTAAGTTTCGACTAAAAGTTTTGATATTCTATTGGAAACATGGGAGTAACTAATGAATAACCCAGAAAGAAAAATAACTGTAGCAGGTATCCAGAGGAAAGAAACGACCAAAAATAGTCAGAAACGGCATCGATAAATATCGAAATCTATGTATACAATAAATTCCTACGCTATATAGGGGAATTATGAGGTTCCAGCCACTGTGGCGGAGTTTTGAACGGGATGAAATTCTGAAGTTAAATCATCCAGACCTCAGTTGGTATATTTAGAGGGCATCTAAGATCACATCTAATAACAGTGGAGTACAAATATTGTTTAAGGGACACAACATTTGTTGTCACAACTGAATTTGTTACCAATCTAATGATTCAGGCCTAATCACCGAAATTGTTGATAATGGCTATAATTATCAACTTACTTTCTGTAGCTAGAATCGAAAAAATCGAAGAATAAAATAGAATTATTCTATTAACGAATCTGTAAAAACTGTGCGCGAATTATAAGGACAATTGTGACGCTCCGATTACTAAAATTAAATACATCCTACCAATATTTTGGAAAGAGAAAAATTAAAAGCTGATCAACAAGTCAGTGCCCTGATAACAATGCGATGATGAGTAACCAACTGGAAGAACAAGCTGAAGTCTACTTTCTTGCATCTTGCAGTGATCCCATCAATGCTCTAAGAATAATTGTGGAACATTCTGTTGTGTGGAGATACTATTATATGTCATAACGGTGGACCTCGAGCTATAAAATCATATGGAAAGCTAACGAGAGCAAATATGTTTCAACAAAATTTATTAGTCAAATCAGTTGTGCTTTAAACTCTGCATAGATGATAATGGAGGATTCAATGCGAAGCAGCAGAGGTTAACGCTGGTCGTCCCAGGCAATCGAAACAACATCGATTATCAAAACAATTATCAACTGAATTTTTACTGAATTTTTTTTGTAAGGGAAATGGAGATCTTCAGACGATTCAAGACCATTTCTTGCGTTGCCTTGCCTCAACTTATCACTTTCATCTAATGCTCTGCTAAAGGACACAACATATAAGCCTATCGAGCGAGCTTAAAATAAACAATAATTGGATTGGAAATGCATTGATGAGCCATTAAACTCACAAGTCAACTTCCAAAGTGGACGATATGGAAATTGATATATCACAGAAGACTTGGGGAGAAATCAAGTCTCTTGCTGAATATAGATATCAATGGAAATGTTGGAGACGAATAAGTTGTTATTCTCAATAAAGACATTATTAACACATCTGTACTAAGTAATTTTCTAAATTTCTCCAAGCCTGTCTAATTTAAATATGGCCTCATATTGAAGTTTTGTATTTCCACTTTTTTTCATTATTGCCGACACTATTTAAATGAAGTGATAACTATCTTCATAATAATTTTTCTAACAAAAGATGAACAAAAAATGAATTTCTTAAATCTAAGTATGAAGAATCATGTTGCATTAAATTCAAGCAAAAGTGTGAATTTTATTTCCCTACATGTCTTGCATAATAATGTTGCGATTAAAATCAGTTGGTTGTTTGTTCTCTTGTTGGGTTTGATTCATGATTCAGTAACACTTCTTTAACTTCTGTGGCGTCGCTTCTTTTTTTTTTTTTTTTTTTTTTTTCTTTTTCCATTGTTGTTCCTTCTAACAATATAAATTATGTTCGTTGTTGTTTTTATTGCAGTAGTTGTATGTCATTGTTGGTTCATGCATTCATTCATAGTGAAAATGTTGTAACTTCATTCATAAGTAAGTCTAATTCAAAGTCATTTTAGTTTTATTTTCTACCCTACTTCCTTTCATATAAATGGTTCTCCCAAACATATAATTGTTTACTGTAACTATATATATGGTTGATACAACCATTTGAATCGTAAATTAACCATATTTTAGTTACCACAATCATGTAAATAGTTACTGTAACTGTAATATTGTTAAAAAACTTATGAAAATGTTGAAATGGTTACAGTAAACATGCACAATTTCACAGATATGTCTTTGATATACCTATGATCTCTTTGTCCCAATGAATTTGAGATAATACGCGACCAAGCATTCTCGGACCTCTTCGCTATAGAATCATTGAGTTATAAAAGGGTAAAACTAGATATGTAAAATGTAAATAGTGGATTATCAAGCACAAAAGATGAAAATGGATCACAGATTAATTACACTTTGGCATAATCATTTTTGTGGTATATATGAACAGCTTGAATGCCATAATTTATAATTAAAAGTTTTTGATGATACATATCAAACAGCTTAAAGTAAAGTTTCCGAAAATGGAAAATATTCCAACTGAAGTCCCTAAGGTCGATTCAAAAAATAAGATATTTCCTAATGTAAATATTATAATTATTAAAATTTGGGAAAGGGATGAAATTTCTAATGTTTCTCTTGGTGTTGGATGATATTGAATTTTTCGTTGTATGAAATCAGAGGAATTGCCTGATATGCGCCTATACCAGAACTATAATCTTACACAGCTCTCTGTGAATATATCCATATCAATGTTGCCAATATGGAATTGCTGACAATATCAAACCGACAAATTCAGTTATCTGGGTAAACCAACGCAACCATAACATATACAAGGTCAGGAGACAATTTTCGCACCCATCAAATATGTGCAATCTAAACGTTTTATTGATGAGAACGAAATTCTGTTTCCAAAACTTCAACGAGAAGTCAATACTACAAAATGGATCCCTACACAGAGAAAACAGATTCGTGATTGCAACCGAATTTGTTGCCAATTGAATGATTCAACCTTAGTGACCGAATTTTACAGTTGTGGCTACAAAATTTTGGAAGAAGTAACAAAAATTTGGTTGCTTCAACCGAAATTCTTCTTTATCAACTGACTTTCTGTTGATAGAACCGAAAAATTTTATGTGTGCAACCGAATCATTCAATTGGCAATAAATTCGGTTGCTATCACGAATCTGTTTTCTCTGTGTAACAGTCAAACAGGCCAAACAACTCCAGTCTATGTATGGTGGTGGCCAATTGAAGAGCTGCTTGCAAAGTGATGTAAGTGGTGATCAATACGCCACACTTTTATAAACGATGTAAGGGTGATCTTCCAAAATACAATCCAGTGGAGCACTCATTATGTGGAACAACAAAAAGAACACGTCTAAAATGTGGACGAATATCGATGAACTGGACAGAATGCTGATGTTTTGAAAGGGCTCTTCCAAAATCATAAAAAACTAAATTCTGGTAAAATAATAATTCATCCAAAATAGAACACCCATGTTGATAAAACAATTTTATCATTTGCATGTGTTGTTGAACGCTTTATTCATCCATATAGCCAAGACGATGAACAGGACAGAATACAGATGTTTTGAGATGGCTCTACTCCACAAAAACATAAAAAAATAAATTCTAGTAAAATTACTTAATTTGTGTTATTTTTGAAATGTATCTGGCGGATCTACCCTGTGTATATTTCTTCAATTCAGTTAGGAAGAGTATTCGAAAATGTAACGTCTACTACTAATACAACATCACCAAAATCTTTTTGGTAATAGGATCCATAAAGTAGTACAACGTTAAATGCACAAGACAGTTGATGTTAACTCTAACGGCGCCTATGATCAACTCCACTCACGACTGCAGCCTCTGCCACTATTTATACACACGTCATCTTTCGGGAATCTTCTACAATGCTCTTAACGGACAAACTAGTATATTCAAATTCCAGAGCTTTCGATGTCAATGTTAGCAGCTTAAACATGCAGTGTTGCCATACTTAAAAACAATGCTAATAACCGCATGCTATCAACATTGTTGATAAGTAGAAGCTTCTACTGATGGACGTGTTTATAAACATGATGAATGTTGCAGGCAGTCGTTGCGGACCGTTAAATTCAAATCGCTATTGCAAATTCGTAACAATACTTATGTAATGTCACTTTTTTATCCATATAAAATTCTGAATGTTTGTCAAAATTATCATTTTACATACGATTCATAATTTTTGCTATCACACCTGCCTTTGTTTTTCCGTATGACATAAGTTATAAATGTAAACAACAGCTGGCTGGTTAATGTGTTTAAATTGCTAAAATTATAAAGCTGGCGAAATTATAAAGTTATTTAAAGTAAAATGACAGCATGTTCATTATTAATTTTCTTTAATTTTTTTTACATATTACTTTTTTCAAACAATTTTATTTCAATACAAAACAGCTGTTTTGTTTATGTTTGTCACAGGAAAATAGAGCATGCTCTAATCGAAAAATGTTAGGTTAGGTTCCATGGGCAGCCGCTGCTCAAGCAGCTCACTTGGGTCCATTCAAATCTGATCCCATTGTGATACCCAAGGGGTAGTCATCAGTGTATTTACAGTACTTCCGTTGACTCCAAATTAAACCAACCAGATTTCCGGATGAAAGAATAGATTCGTCTCAGATTTATCCTTGATAGCTCGTCCAAACATAATAGGAATGGAAATCTGAGGATGCGTTCCCTCAGGTTTGTCAGAGCCGGACATTGGCAGAAAAGGTGATACACAGTCTCTTCCTCTTCTTCATTATGGTAGCTTCTACAGTAATTATTGTACCGTAGGCCCATTCTTCTAGCATGTGTCCCGATTAAAAAGTGTCCTGTAATAAAGGAGACAATTAGCCTTATTTGCTCACGACGGTATTCTATAAGTAGATTCGTCCTGCTGGCATCATATACGGGCCAAGTCAATCTCGCTGTAGCACAGGAAGGTTCATTAGTCCACCTGTTTTGTGCAGTCTCATATAGTTTCTGCTGAACAGCCATCTTGCGTTTAACAAGGGAAATACCAGAAAAGGGGTCGATCGCTTCCTCACTCATCAGCGCACCCCTTTTGGTCAAATCATCTGCTATACAATTACCCTGATTTCCATCGTGTCCAGGGACCCATATAAGCGTTATCCTAGAATGTCTCGCTATCTCATTTAGGGATATCCGGCATTCCTCGGTTAACCTAGATGTCGTAAAGACACCCGCTATTCCGTTAACGGCAGCCTTGCTGTCAGTAAATATACATATATCACCAGATATTCGATAATACCTCAGCCAGTTGGATGCACGTTTAATGGCAGTAATTTCCGCCTGAAGAACAGCACAGAAGTTAGGTAGCCTGAAATAGGATCTTATTCCAAAGTTTTCAATATAAAAACCTCCAACGACCCTGTTACCCCTGCTAGAGCCATCAGTGTGTATCCGTATGACATCAACTGGGGGGAAGAGTCCGCGTTGCCATAAATCCCTATTCGGGATCATAATATGGAAATGCCTATCGAAAAAAGGTTTTGCGATGCATTAATGGACATTACCATGTAAGTGCCCATAGTAATTCAATATCCTAGAGTGTCCAAGGTCCTTACCAGACCACGAACAACCAGAATTTAGTCTCACAGCAGAGTTGAGAGCCATTTGTATCACCATCAAATCCACTGGTAACCAGTTTAGGATAGTAAATAGTGCCTTAGAGGAAGTAGACCTTATAACGCCTGTAATCAGTATCGCGATAGTCCTTAGAACTCGTTCAACGGCCTTCCGGTGAGTAGCATTATCCAAAAATGTTCATATGTACATATTTCCACATGTATTTTACACATGCAATGTTTCATATGTATCAGACGATGTGTACAACTTTTATATATGGAAAATTTGACAGTACATATGTAAAATACATGTACTCTGATAGCACCTTATGGTGGCGATGGCCTCTTTAAGTAACAATTACTCTATGAATGTATCAGCTGAATTACTATTAGAACCAACAACTTAAACATTAGAACTCTTAGGGCATTTTAAGTTCGTTCTTAACACAAATTCTATTTTACGCGGCAAGCTTAGTTTTTGTCTTAATATTTATTTCATGGTTATTGTTTGTTATCTTTTTGAGCAGTAGTACAACTCTATACTTTTTAACTCCATGTTGAGCTTCTGTAAATCGCACACATTCACTCATCTTCTAATATACTACATGTGTGTTTGTGTGTGAAAATTAAGTACTTCCGCTGAAATGTCAGCAGAAATGTGTGAGAGTTGTGTGCATGAGAATTATGCATTGTCGTGTAATCATATGAATATCTATGGGAGTGTGTGTGTGTTGATTTTAGTAAGGGGGCAGACTGAAAAGTAACGTCAAAATCGGATCTTGAAGTTGTAAATAACGTCATCGTCAAGCAATTTAAAATCAGTAAACCAAGTACATAAACTACCACTTATTTGTAAACCCATAACCATAAAACTGGACGATATTTTTAGTTTGTCATTCCACTTCTAATACATCGAAATTTACATTCTGATCCTTGTACGTCATATGCTAAATAAAGTATTTTTGGCACAAATTAAGAAGACTTTTTTTTTGTAAAGTTTTGTTTTCATATTAAATTTAAGTATAATTACCTGGCCGCCTTCGTATTTCAGAATGATTCAAGAGCCAACATTTGAATTTGTATGCAAATGTGTTTGTTTTTATGAGCTGCTTTTTATGTGGCATTTGACTTTAAATCTTCATTGTTTTTGTACAATTGTATGCTTTATGGCCTTTTAATGTTCCTTTTGTTATATCCGTTTTAGATTTATATATTTCTCGTTTTTTTTGTTACTATTTGTTTTTGGTTTTATGTATTTCATTTGATTTATGTTTGTAGGACAGTGTTGAATTGTTGAATTTTCTGTTTTTCTTACAAATTTAATTTTATTTAAATAAACATAGCAATTGATTTAAAGACTAGAAAAAGATTTAATGAAACTTTGGTCTAACAAATTTAATTTTATTTAAATAAATATAGCAATTGATTTAAAGACTAGAAAAAGATTTAATGAAACTTTGGTCTAACAAATGGAGAGTGAATTATGTGTACTTTTAAAATAATTCGATTCATTGTGTTGTCATTTATTATGTATTTAGATATTATAATGTTTCCCCCGATGTATTCCACTGGAGATGTGAATACAATTTGTAAAATAATTTAAATAGTTTACATCTTTATTGATCTCAAGACAATTTGTATTGAAATTTATAAAAATTGGTCTAAGTCCTCATCTAGCTCTAAACATATAAATGAGTTCTGTATTAACAGAAAACAATACTGCTAATCCTTAAATCCTTTACCAGTTAAAACAGTTAAAACTATATAATATTCTAATCCGGGGGTTCTGCATCGAGGTCCAGGCAAAATAGTTGTTTAACTTATCTTGGATTATTCTATAAATACATTGGGCAAAGCGAAGTAGGGTTGGCTGGGCAATTGGGCGCTCAGTGGGGGATTTTCGGAAAAATTGGAAATAAATCTGTAACTTCAAAACGGATTCTCCAATCTTAATACAATTTACTATGTCTACCGAAGAGGTTTAGTTAAGTTTAAATTTTGAATTTAGACTTTGAGCATCAAGGGCCTTGGGTATAGGAAACATTAAAAATGCCAAAGTTTTGTTCTCTATCTGATATTAAAGATTTATATAAATGGAATCGGCTAGAAGATATCTACAAAAACTATATCTATGTCTCATAGTTTACAATTGGTCAATTCACAAGGTCTCTTATCAGTCATATTGTCATAATGTTCTAATATATCATGACTCTGCGGCTCGTCTTAACCGACTCTTAGGCATTGGGCCTAAACATAGCATAGAAAGTAGTATTATTTTAGGACATTTTTTGCTTGAAAAGTAATAAAAACCATTGTGAAATATTAGGACATTATGATAATATGACATTATAAGAGACCTTGTGAATTGACCAAATATATTTGCATTTGAATATTAAAATTTCAGTATTTCCAAAGCTTTATTTTGAAATATTTTTTAATTAATAATAAAATATAATTGTTTAAAACAAACTACTGAGTGAAAATTCATGTGCACTTTAAGTAAAAACATTTTAAAAGTTGTTTTTTGCCATTTTCCCCGTTTTTCGGTTAACCGGCTTAGAAACACTAGCATTTTTATCAAAAATATATAATTTAAAAAAAAAGCGCGTAAAGCACACCGATTGCTCACCAAAGCTTATGTTAAATGTGTTCCATCTGTTTTAACGTACGAGAGGTGGTGTGTGCGAGACACGGAATACAAAGACCGCCCAGGCTAGCCAAACAAGTTTAAAGACCATGAAGATTGTTGTAAAACTCAACTAGAGCATGCAAAATCATTGGGTGCTATTCTGAATTTCTTTTTTTTTGCCTCTGCTGCTGCTGTTGATTCTCTAACAACACACGACAATGCTGAGGAAGTGTCTTTGTGTGACACATTTCAACTGTTGCAACTGTGTATGACGAGAGCTCGTCGACGCCAACATAAGCGTCTTATTTTAATTTAGTTGTAGTGGTTGTATGTTTTTTCTTCATTAAGCTGCTTAATTTTTATTTAACTAAATAATCTTGACAAACATGTGAATAATATGCTGAGGAATCCGAAAATAAATATAATAAGTATTAAAGAAATAGTAAGGAATATATAAAGTATTGTATTATACAATTATAAAATTTATTTACATATTTTGTTTAATTAAAATAAACATTTGTTTGATTTTATTAACACTGTGCTATTACAACATTGTTGTTATGGGGGTGTTCTATATTAAGGCCCCTGGGATATTTAAAATGATATCAAAACTAAGAATAGAAAGGAAAGTAAGAAAAACAAGTGAGCTAGATTCGGCACAACCGAATCAAATTATTCTTTAAAATAAAAATTTTAAATATTTTTAGGTAAACAAAATTATTTTTTTTTTTTCAAAATTGTTTTCCAAACCGCCCAGGCTAGCCAAACAAGTTTAAAGACCATGAAGATTGTTGTAAAACTCAACTAGAGCATGCAAAATCATTGGGTGCTATTCAAGCAAAAATTTTAAAACGATTGCGAGCAGCAGGATTCATCCAAAAGCAGGGAAATTGGGAACCATACGAATTGAAGTCCAGAGATCTTGAAAAACGATTTTGCATGTCCGAAATGATGCTTGAACGGTATAAAAGAAAATAATCTTTGCACCGAATCATTGCAAGCGATGAAAAAGGGATCCATGATGATAACCCGAAGCATAAGGGTTGGAAAAGGGTCCTATCTATTATGAGCTGCTGAAATCTTATCAGACCACCATAGGGAATCTGTAACAAATGCAAACTGATTCGTTTGAAGAGAGCATTTGAAGACAAACGCCCAGAATATGCGGCAAAATAAAAAACCGTAATATTCCTTCATGCTCTCACGCTCTCCCAAATGTTGCAATATCTGTTAAAAAGTATTTAGAATGAAGTGGCTGGGAAGTTTTGCCTCACCCGTGACCCGTTTGACTACTATTTGTTTCGATCGATGTAGAACCCTCTCTCTTTGGAACGCTTTACTTTGGAACAGAGTATCCGATATTGGCTTGATTCGTTCTTGGCCTCAAAAGACGAACAGTTCATTTGGCTCGGAATCCATATGTTGCCAGAAAGATGGGAAAAAGTCATAGCTAACAATGGCCAATACTTTGGATACATTTTTATTATACAAATGTTTCAAACTAAAAGCTAAACATTTTAAAAAATCCCGCACTTTTAAGTCATACACCCAATATAATATGTACATCTTATCTTTTCCACTAGTCAAACTTATGCATTCAAAATCAACAACATACACGAAATTTATTGCCTCTGCATTGTCGACTACGGCATTACCAAACATGAGAGATAGCCACAAGATAAAGAAAATGACTGCAAGTTATGTATTTGAAAGCCATTAATGAGACTAGCTCAGACGCCTCTTGGTGCTTAAAGTCAAAATTCAAAACTTAAACCCAGCTACACCTTCTCGATAGCCATTTTTATTAAAATCGGACTATCCGTTTAGAAGTTACATATTTATTTCCACTTTTTTTGAAATTTCCCCACTGTATGAATGTCGATCAAAGCTGCTGTATGCGAATTCCGATCCAATGGATCCTGCACATAACTCGGGGGAGACTACAAGTGTGTGATATCGAAGCTAGGATGACTCCTCCGGTGACTGTCATAACGAAGGGTGTGAAGATAAATTCGTAAGTTAAATACGTCCCACATCTATGTTAACTACTTAACATAGCACTGTTAAATAAAGTGAATTTGAAAAACTTAGTTTTTTTTGACAAAAAATAAATAAAATTAATTATTTTTATTCATCAATCAAAGAAAATACTTTAAATTAAAACTTTTAGTAAAAAATAAAAAAAAACTTCTTCATATTAAGATTAAAATTACAGTAGAAATATGTAGTATTCAAGTTCATTGGCGGGCCACTTAGGACAGACCTGAATGGGGTTTCGATATACTGGGTGAAAGCTGGGAGGGAGTAGATGTCAAAACTATATAGGGTATATTCAGTTGTTTCTCAGGGAGGGCGCTAATTGAACGTTAATGTTCAAAGTGTTCAAAGTGTTATAGGGGCCATTTAGGACAGACCTGAATGGGGTTTCGATACACTGGGTGAAAGCTGGGAGGGAGTAGATGTCAAAACTATATAGGGTATATCCAGTTGTTTCTCAGGGAGGGCGCTACAAGGGGTGGAATTTGTTCCAAAATTGTTTTAACGTTAATGTTCAAAGTGTTATAGGGGCCATTTAGGACAGACCTGAATGGGGTTTGGATATACTGGGCGAAAGCTGGGAGGGAGTAGATGTCAAAACTATATAGGGTATATTCAGTTGTTTCTCAGGGAGGGCGCTACAAGGGGTGGAATTTGTTCAATCACTTTTTTAACGTAAATGTTCAAAGTGTTATAGGGGCCATTTAGGACAGACCTGAATGGGGTTTGGATATACTGGGTGAAAGCTGGGAGGGAGTAGATGTCAAAACTATATAGGGTATATCCAGTTGTTTCTCAGGGAGGGCGCTACAAGGGGTGGAATTTGTTCCAAAATTGTTTTAACGTTAATGTTCAAAGTGTTATAGGGGCCATTTAGGACAGACCTGAATGGGGTTTGGATATACTGGGCGAAAGCTGGGAGGGAGTAGATGTCAAAACTATATAGGGTATATTCAGTTGTTTCTCAGGGAGGGCGCTACAAGGGGTGGAATTTGTTCAATCACTTTTTTAACGTAAATGTTCAAAGTGTTATAGGGGCCATTTAGGACAGACCTGAATGGGGTTTGGATATACTGGGTGAAAGCTGGGAGGGAGTAGATGTCAAAACTATATAGGGTATATTCAGTTGTTTCTCAGGGAGGGCGCTACGAGGGGTGGAATTTGTTCCAAAATTGTTTTAACGTTAATGTTCAAAGTGTTATAGGGGCCATTTAGGACAGACCTGAATGGGGTTTGGATATACTGGGCGAAAGCTGGGAGGGAGTAGATGTCAAAACTATATAGGGTATATTCAGTTGTTTCTCAGGGAGGGCGCTACAAGGGGTGGAATTTGTTCAATCACTTTTTTAACGTAAATGTTCAAAGTGTTATAGGGGCCATTTAGGACAGACCTGAATGGGGTTTGGATATACTGGGTGAAAGCTGGGAGGGAGTAGATGTCGAAACTATATAGGGTATATCCAGTTGTTTCTCAGGGAGGGCGCTACAAGGGGTGGAATTTGTTCCAAAATTGTTTTAACGTTAATGTTCAAAGTGTTATAGGGGCCATTTAGGACAGACCTGAATGGGGTTTGGATACACTGGGTGAAAGCTATATAGGGTATATCCAGTTGTTTCTCAGGGAGGGCGCTACGAGGGGTGGAATTTGTCCAATTACTTTCTTGACGTAAATGTTCAAAGTGGGGTTTCGACATTTTTGGGCATTTATTTAAATATTTCCAAAATAAATACAATTCTTTTATTTTCTTCTTAAACCCTTTTTTTATTAAAAATGGAGAATGCATGTATCACAAACAATATTATATTAAATTATTTAGTGAAAATTACATATTTGAATAATACAATAAATTTTGCAAAATTCGATAAGGAGTAATACAAAAAATGGTTATTGTATATTTGTAGTTGTACTCTATTTGTACGAAAACATATAAAACACTTATTTGTTGAAATAGAAGGATTTTTGCTTCCTTACGATACGAATACCTATTTAAAAATAAAGCCCAAGCAAATTTTCTTGATTTTAAAAAAATTAAAAGCATGAATAAGTCGTTTTTTTTTATTTAAAAAAATTAATATCTTCAAACACACACCAGATGGTATGTGATTGCAGAATATGGTAAAAATCGGAAGACCCAAGGTTAAGAACTTGAGTTTTTTCTGTGCTCTTTGAAGAAACTCAAAATACATGCAAAAGGGTTCATTATGATAAATAAAAGGGCAATATCACAAAAAAACCTACCGTTTTAGAATTTTTCCAAAAATACCTGAGAATAACAGAATTTTCTTCTAAGTAAACGTAAACTAATTTGTAAATTAGAGTGCTTTAAAAAAATGAATTTGCGAATTGTGTGACCAAAAAAATTAAAAATTCTGTTTTTAAATTTTGTTAAGCATCCGTTTTAATTTGCGATTAGAATTCTGCGCATTTAGGGAATAAATTATTTGCTTGTAATATTTTGAAATTTCATTACTGTTATTCTTTTTAAATAAAACATTTTTTGCATATCACAATGCAAAATCCTTAAACCATAAAGCTAAAATTTTTATTTTCCGCTTAGACAATAGTTTGACAAATAAGTTTTTATGCACGGACTTTGGAGAAAAGATCGATCTTAAATTAAAACAAGTAAGAGAGATATATTCGGCTGGGCCGGATCTTATATACCCTTCACCGAACTATACTTTAAAATAAAAATTTTAAATATTTTTAGGTAAACAAAATTTATTTTTTTTCCAGTTGTTTTTTTCCATTTTTTGTAAAATTTTTTTTTTCGAATTTTTTTTTTAATTTTAATTTTTTTTAATATTTAGCAAAAAAAACTTTTTTTTCGAATTTTATTTTTTTTTAATATTTAGCAAAAAAAACTTTTGGTGAAAATAAAATTTGGTTAAAATTTTTTTCCCGATTTTGACCCATTGTAGGTCCAACTTACTATGGTCTTATATATGTCGTTGCAAAGGTCTTTGAAATATCTATCATTAGATATCCATATTGTCTATATTAATGACTTAGTAATCCAGATATAGGTCAAAAAATATGTAAAAAATCGAGGTTGTCCTGGTTTTTTCCTTATATCTCAGCCATTTGTGGACCGATTTTGCTGATTTTAAATAGCAAACTTCTCGAAAGCATGTCTGACAGAATTATTGAAGATTTGGATCCCGAAGATATCTGGGGACTTCAGAAAATTGATTTCAACAGACAGACGGACAGACAGATAGACGGACATAGCTTAATCGACTCCGCTATCTATAAGGATTCAGAGTATATATATTTATAGGGTCGGAAAATTATATTGTGGAAATTACAAACGAATTTTATTTTCTACATTTTTTTTTTCGAGCAAAATAAAAAAAATCACAAAAAACTGTTATTTTAAAGTAAAAAATAAAAGTCAAATAATAATTATAATTATTAAAAAGTATTTTTTAAATAAAACTTATAATCGATCATTTGCTATCCCTGCTAACTATTCTACATGTTCATAAATGCCACACTGTTGTTGTTTTATTTGTGTCTCAGATTCAATGTGCCACCCAGCAGTTTATCGAGTACTCAATGTATCCCTTTTAGACAGTAATTGTCGCTAATTTCTGATCACTTGGCTAACTCCAATTGATATATTTTAGATCATTTGACACGTATGTACTCTTTGTAGTGCAGAGAGAAGTAAATTGGTTACTCTGTAAATGATAGGTAAAATCATTAGTCCGGGACAGTCTCCTAAAACTGTTGGGTACTGCATTCTTGTTTACAACAACATAATAGTTATAAGAATAGAAGTGAGAAACAAATACTCAAAGCTAACGGTTCATTAACGAAATAAGTTACAGTGGATACTGAGTCTAAAATTAATAACAAATTACAGTGGTAACAGCGAACCACAATGAATTGATTTAAAACCTCTCAAAATAAAAACTTACTATATGCATGTTTCCTCTTATCTACTGTTTAAATTTTAGTATGATTACATTTTAAACAGCATTCTGATTTAAGTTAAATTGTAAGATCGCATATAATGATGATGTTTATAAAATAAAATTTTAATAAACATATTTTTTAATTGTAAGTTTAAAGCGGTCTTTATTGGATTTTAAAAGCTCCCACCTTTCACCCACCATGTCGAAACCCCATTCAGGTCTTTCCTAAATGGCCCCTATAACACTTTGAACATTAACGTTAAAACAATTTTGGAACAAATTCAACCCCTTGTAGCGCCCTCCCTGAGAAACAACTGAATATACCCTATATAGTTGTGACATCTACTCCCTCCCAGCTTTCACCCAGTGTATCCAAACCCCATTCAGGTCTGTCCTAAATGGCCCCTATAACACTTTGAACATTTACGTTAAAAAAGTAATTGAACAAATTCCACCCCTTGTAGCGCCCTCCCTGAGAAACAACTGAATATACCCTATATAGTTTTGACATCTACTCCCTCCCAGCATTCGCACAGTATTTCCAAACCCCATTCAGGTCTGTCCTAAATGGCCCCTATAACACTTTGAACATTAACGTTAAAACAATTTTGGAACAAATTCCACCCCTTGTAGCGCCCTCCCTGAGAAATAACTGGATATACCCTATATAGTTTTGACATCTACTCCCTCCCAGCTTTCGCCAAGTATATCCAAACCCCATTCAGGTCTGTCCTAAATGGCCCCTATAACACTTTGAACATTTACGTTAAAAAAGTGATTGAACAAATTCCACCCCTTGTAGCGCCCTCCCTGAGAAACAACTGAATATACCATATATAGTTTTGACATCTACTCCCTCCCAGCTTTCGCCCAGTATATCCAAACCCCATTCAGGTCTGTCCTAAATGGCCCCTATAACACTTTGAACATTAACGTTAAAACAATTTTGGAACAAATTCCACCCCTTGTAGCGCCCTCCCTGAGAAACAACTGGTTATACCCTATATAGTTTTGACATCTACTCCCTCCCAGCTTTCACCCAGTATATCCAAACCCCATTCAGGTCTGCCCTAAATGGCCCCTATAACACTTTGAACATTAACGTTAAAACAATTTTGGAACAAATTCCACCCCTTGTAGCGCCCTCCCTGAGAAACAACTGGATATGCCCTATATAGTTTTGACATCTACTCCCTCCCAGCTTTCGCCCAGTATATCCAATCCCCATTCAGGTCTGTCCTGCATGGCCCCTATAACACTTTGAACATTAACGTTAAAACAATTTTGGAACAAATTCCACCCCTTGTAGCGCCCTCCCTGAGAAACAACTGGATATACCCTATATAGTTTTGACATCTACTCCCTCCCAGCTTTCACCCAGTATATCCAAACCCCATTCAGGTCTGTCCTAAATGGCCCCTATAACACTTTGAACATTAACGTTAAAAAAGTAATTGAACAAATTCCACCCCTCGTAGCGCCCTCCCTGAGAAACAACTGAATATACCCTATATAGTTTTGACATCTACTCCCTCCCAGCTTTCACCCAGTATATCCAAACCCCATTCAGGTCTGTCCTAAATGGCCCCTATAACACTTTGAACATTTACGTTAAAAAAGTAATTGAACAAATTCCACCCCTTGTAGCGCCCTCCCTGAGAAACAACTGAATATACCCTATATAGTTTTGACATCTACTCCCTCCCAGCTTTCGCCCAGTATATCAAAACCCCATTCAGGTCTGTCCTAAATGGCCCCTATAACACTTTGAACATTTACGTTAAAAAAGTAATTGAACAAATTCCACCCCTTGTAGCGCCCTCCCTGAGAAACAACTGAATATACCCTATATAGTTTTGACATCTACTCCCTCCCAGCTTTCGCCCAGTATATCAAAACCCCATTCAGGTCTGTCCTAAATGGCCCCTATAACACTTTGAACATTAACGTTAAAAAAGTAATTGAACAAATTCCACCCCTCGTAGCGCCCTCCCTGAGAAACAACTGAATATACCCTATATAGTTTTGACATCTACTCCCTCCCAGCTTTCACCCAGTATATCCAAACCCCATTCAGGTCTGTCCTAAATGGCCCCTATAACACTTTGAACATTTACGTTAAAAAAGTAATTGAACAAATTCCACCCCTTGTAGCGCCCTCCCTGAGAAACAACTGAATATACCCTATATAGTTTTGACATCTACTCCCTCCCAGCTTTCGCCCAGTATATCAAAACCCCATTCAGGTCTGTCCTAAATGGCCCCTATAACACTTTGAACATTTACGTTAAAACAATTTTGGAACAAATTCAAACCCTCGTAGCGCCCTCCCTGAGAAACAACTGGATATACCCTATATAGTTTTGACATCTACTCCCTCCCAGCTTTCACCCAGTATATCCAAACCCCATTCAGGTCTGTCCTAAATGGCCCCTATAACACTTTGAACATTAACGTTAAAACAATTTTGGAAAAAATGCCACTCCCTCCCAGCTTTCACCCAGTGTATCCAAACCCCATTCAGGTCTGTCCTAAATGGCCCCTAAACAATTTTGGAACAAATTCAAACCCTCGTAGCGCCCTCCCTGAGAAACAACTGGATATACCCTATATAGTTTTGACATCTACTCCCTCCCAGCTTTCACCCAGTATATCCAAACCCCATTCAGGTCTGTCCTAAATGGCCCCTATAACACTTTGAACATTAACGTTAAAACAATTTTGGAACAAATGCCACCCCTTGTAGCGCCCTCCCTGAGAAACAACTGGATATACCCTATATAGTTTTGACATCTACTCCCTCCCAGCTTTCACCCAGTGTATCCAAACCCCATTCAGGTCTGCCCTAAATGGCCCCTATAACACTTTGAACATTAACGTTAAAACAATTTTGGAACAAATTCCACCCCTTGTAGCGCCCTCCCTGAGAAACAACTGGTTACACCCTATATAGTTTTGACATCTACTCCCTCCCAGCTTTCACCCAGTATATCCAAACCCCATTCAGGTCTGTCCTAAATGGCCCCTATAACACTTTGAACATTTACGTTAAAAAAGTAATTGAACAAATTCCACCCCTCGTAGCGCCCTCCCTGAGAAACAACTGAATATACCCTATATAGTTTTGACATCTACTCCCTCCCAGCTTTCACCCAGTATATCCAAACCCCATTCAGGTCTGTCCTAAATGGCCCCTATAACACTTTGAACATTTACGTTAAAAAAGTAATTGAACAAATTCCACCCCTTGTAGCGCCCTCCCTGAGAAACAACTGGATATACCCTATATAGTTTTGACATCTACTCCCTCCCAGCTTTCGCCCAGTATATCCAAACCCCATTCAGGTCTGTCCTAAATGGCCCCTATAACACTTTGAACATTAACGTTAAAACAATTTTGGAACAAATTCCACCCCTTGTAGCGCCCTCTCTGAGAAACAACTGGATATACCCTATATAGTTTTGACATCTACTCCCTCCCAGCTTTCACCCAGTGTATCGAAACCCCATTCAGGTCTGTCCTAAATGGCCCCTATAACACTTTGAACATTAACGTTAAAACAATTTTGGAACAAATTCAACCCCTCGTAGCGCCCTCCCTGAGAAACAACTGGATATACCCTATATAGTTTTGACATCTACTCCCTCCCAGCTTTCACCCAGTGTATCGAAACCCCATTCAGGTCTGTCCTAAATGGCCCCTATAACACTTTGAACATTAACGTTAAAACAATTTTGGAACAAATTCAACCCCTCGTAGCGCCCTCACTGAGAAACAACTGGATATACCCTATATAGTTTTGACATCTACTCCCTCCCAGCTTTCACCCAGTGTATCGAAACCCCATTCAGGTCTGTCCTAAATGGCCCCTATAACACTTTGAACATTAACGTTAAAACAGTTTTGGAACAAATTCCACCCCTTGTAGCGCCCTCCCTGAGAAACAACTGGATATACCCTATATAGTTTTGACATCTACTCCCTCCCAGCTTTCACCCAGTGTATCCAAACCCTATTCAGGTCTGTCCTAAATGGCCCCTATAACACTTTGAACATTTACGTTAAAAAAGTAATTGAACAAATTCCACCCCTTGTAGCGCCCTCCCTGAGAAACAACTGAATATACCCTATATAGTTTTGACATCTACTCCCTCCCAGCTTTCACCCAGTATATCCAAACCCCATTCAGGTCTGTCCTAAATGGCCCCTATAACACTTTGAACATTTACGTTAAAAAAGTAATTGAACAAATTCAACCCCTCGTAGCGCCCTCCCTGAGAAACAACTGAATATACCCTATATAGTTTTGACATCTACTCCCTCCCAGCTTTCACCCAGTATATCCAAACCCCATTCAGGTCTGTCCTAAATGGCCCCTATAACACTTTGAACATTAACGTTAAAACAATTTTGGAACAAATTCAAACCCTCGTAGCGCCCTCCCTGAGAAACAACTGAATATACCTTATATAGTTTTGACATCTACTCCCTCCCAGCTTTCGCCCAGTATATCCAAACCCCATTCAGGTCTGTCCTAAATGGCCCCTATAACACTTTGAACATTAACGTTAAAAAAGTAATTGAACAAATTCTACCCCTTGTAGCGCCCTCCCTGAGAAATAACTGGATATACCCTATATAGTTTTGACATCTACTCCCTCCCAGCTTTCGCCCAGTATATCCAAACCCCATTCAGGTCTGTCCTAAATGGCCCCTATAACACTTTGAACATTAACGTTAAAAAAGTAATTGAACAAATTCTACCCCTTGTAGCGCCCTCCCTGAGAAATAACTGGATACACCCTTTATAGTTTTGACATCTACTCTCTCCCAGCTTTCACCCAGTGTATCGAAACCCCATTCAGGTCTGTCCTAAATGGCCCCTATAACACTTTGAACATTAACGTTAAAACAATTTTGGAACAAATTCAAACCCTCGTAGCGCCCTCCCTGAGAAACAACTGAATATACCTTATATAGTTTTGACATCTACTCCCTCCCAGCTTTCGCCCAGTATATCCAAACCCCATTCAGGTCTGTCCTAAATGGCCCCTATAACACTTTGAACATTAACGTTAAAAAAGTAATTGAACAAATTCTACCCCTTGTAGCGCCCTCCCTGAGAAATAACTGGATATACCCTATATAGTTTTGACATCTACTCTCTCCCAGCTTTCACCCAGTGTATCGAAACCCCATTCAGGTCTGTCCTAAATGGCCCCTATAACACTTTGAACATTTACGTTAAAAAGGTAATTGAACAAATTCCACCCCTTGTAGCGCCCTCCCTGAGAAACAACTGAATATACCCTATATAGTTTTGACATCTACTTCCTCCAAGCTTTCGCCCAGTATATCCAAACCCCATTCAGGTCTGTTCTAAATGGCCCCTATAACACTTTGAACATTAACGTTAAAACTATTTTGGAACAAATTCCACCCCTTGTAGCGCCCTCCCTGAGAAACAACTGAATATACCCTATATAGTTTTGACATCTACTCCCTCCCAGCTTTCACCCAGTATATCCAAACCCCATTCAGGTCTGTCCTAAATGGCCCCTATAACACTTTGAACATTAACGTTAAAAAAGTAATTGAACAAATTCCACCCCTCATAGCGCCCTCCCTGAGAAACAACTGAATATACCCTATATAGTTTTGACATCTACTCCCTCTCAGCTTTCACCCAGTATATCCAAACCCCATTCAGGTCTGTCCTAAATGGCCCCTATAACACTTTGAACATTTACGTTAAAAAAGTAACTGAACAAATTCCACCCCTTGTAGCGCCCTCCCTGAGAAACAACTGAATATACCTTATATAGTTTTGACATCTACTCCCTCCCAGCTTTCGCCCAGTATATCAAAACCCCATTCAGGTCTGTCCTAAATGGCCCCTATAACACTTTGAACATTTACGTTAAAAAAGTAATTGAACAAATTCCACCCCTTGTAGCGCCCTCCCTGAGAAACAACTGAATATACCCTATATAGTTTTGACATCTACTCCCTCCCAGCTTTCACCCAGTATATCCAAACCCCATTCAGGTCTGTCCTAAATGGCCCCTATAACACTTTGAACATTTACGTTAAAAAAGTAATTGAACAAATTCCACCCCTTGTAGCGCCCTCCCTGAGAAACAACTGAATATACCCTATATAGTTTTGACATCTACTCCCTCCCAGCTTTCGCCCAGTATATCAAAACCCCATTCAGGTCTGTCCTAAATGGCCCCTATAACACTTTGAACATTTACGTTAAAAAAGTAATTGAACAAATTCCACCCCTTGTAGCGCCCTCCCTGAGAAACAACTGAATATACCCTATATAGTTTTGACATCTACTCCCTCCCAGCTTTCACCCAGTATATCCAAACCCCATTCAGGTCTGTCCTAAATGGCCCCTATAACACTTTGAACATTTACGTTAAAAAAGTAATTGAACAAATTCCACCCCTTGTAGCGCCCTCCCTGAGAAACAACTGAATATACCCTATATAGTTTTGACATCTACTCCCTCCCAGCTTTCGCCCAGTATATCCAAACCCCATTCAGGTCTGTCCTAAATGGCCCCTATAACACTTTGAACATTAACGTTAAAAAAGTAATTGAACAAATTCTACCCCTTGTAGCGCCCTCCCTGAGAAATAACTGGATATACCCTATATAGTTTTGACATCTACTCTCTCCCAGCTTTCACCCAGTGTATCGAAACCCCATTCAGGTCTGTCCTAAATGGCCCCTATAACACTTTGAACATTAACGTTAAAACAATTTTGGAACAAATTCAAACGCTCGTAGCGCCCTCCCTGAGAAACAACTGGATATACCCTATATAGTTTTGACATCTACTCCTTCCCAGCTTTCACCCAGTATATCCAAACCCCATTCAGGTCTGTCCTAAATGGCCCCTATAACACTTTGAACATTAACGTTCAAACATTTTTGAAACAAATTACACCCCTCGTAGCGCCCTCCCTGAGAAACAACTGGGTATACCCTATATAGTTTTGACATCTACTCCCTCCCAGCTTTCACCCAGTATATCGAAACCCCATTCAGGTCTGTCCTAAATGGCCCGCCAATGAACTTGAATACTACATATTTCTACTGTAATTTTAATCTAAATATGAAGAAGTTTTTTTTTATTTTTTACTAAAAGTTTTAATTTAAAGTATTTTCTTTAATTGATGAATAAAAATAATTAATTTTATTTATTTTTTGTCAAAAAAAACTAAGTTTTTCAAATTCACTTTATTTAACAGTGCTATGTTAAGTAGTTAACATAGATGTGGGACGTATTTAACTTACGAATTTATCTTCACACCCTTGTCATAACGTTGTGTTGCATTACTGGGAGAACTTTCGTTTCTGGCAGCTTCGAATATTACTCTACAGCGTATCACGCAACGAAGGTCGAACACATTGGATTAGCGTAATTGACCACTGACCGTACAATCGTCTTGAAGGTAGCCAACAAGCATTTGATTTATGCCTCATGTCGGCTAGCGAGCCATGTTGCTACTTCGCAATTTGTGCGAGATTGTAGTTAACAATCGAAATTTGGAATCAATCGACTACAACGCGAAGGTTTAGCTTTACCTACTTTGTCCAGGTTGCCGAAGACTGTCTTGGTGATGTAAAATACACCCATTGAAGAAGTATGTATTTCTCCATAGATCAAACAGCTGATGTTAAAAATCTAACAAAAATTTGTTTTTTAAACATTATTGGAGTGGTTGAAAAAGTGAGTTTTATAAAAATTTCAATTTCTAAATAACACCTACGAAACTCTCTGTATAACGCCTCAAAACTTAACCATCTTCTCATGCTGTTACTGTAATTAACTGTCAATTATTGATTAGCATCTCAGACACAGCTGATTAATAGTTTTGTGAATAAATAAAATACAAAGACTCATTCACTACACACTTCTAATCGTACAAAATGAAATCATTTAATTATTATATTCAGTTCCTTTGAGTATCTACCAGTATGCATAAGATATATCTTATAAATCTAAACCAGTTCTATTGTCTTTAAGATAATTGAGTAATTGATTTTTTTGTTTGCCTCTGCTGCTGCTGTTGATTCTCTAACAACACAAGACAATGCTGAGGAAGTGTATTTGTGTGACACATTTCAACTGTTGCAACTGTGTATGACGAGAGCTCGTCGACGCCAACATAAGCGTCTTATTTTAATTTAGTTGTAGTGGTTGTATGTTTTTTCTTCATTAAGCTGCTTAATTTTTATTTAACTAAATAATCTTGACAAACATGTGAATAATATGCTGAGGAATCCGAAAATAAATATAATAAGTATTAAAGAAATAGTAAGGAATATATAAAGTATTGTATTATACAATTATAAAATTTATTTACATATTTTGTTTAATTAAAATAAACATTTGTTTGATTTTATTAACACTGTGCTATTACAACATTGTTGTTATGGGGGTGTTCTATATTAAGGCCCCTGGGATATTTAAAATGATATCAAAACTAAGAATAGAAAGGAAAGTAAGAAAAACAAGTGAGCTAGATTCGGCACAACCGAATCAAATTATACTTTAAAATAAAAATTTTAAATATTTTTAGGTAAACAAAATTATTTTTTTTTTTCAAAATTGTTTTCCAAAATTTAAAAACAAAATTGTTTTTCAAAATTTTAAAAATATATATATATATTTTTTCTAAATTGTTTTCAAAAGTTTTTTTTTCGAAATTGTTTTTTTTTTTAAATTTGTTTCCAATTTTTTTTTTTAAATCATTGCAATGGACCTTGAAATTTCTATCATTAGATATCCATATAGTCTATAATAATGAGTTAGTAATCCGGATATAGATCAAAAATAGGCAAAAAATCGAGGTTGTCCCGGTTTTTTCTTTATATCTCAGCCATTTGTGGGCCGATTCTGACGATTTTAAATAGCTACAGAGCCGGAAGAATTCCCGAAATATTGCTGTATCAATTATGTTTGTAAGTTATTTGGGGGCTACGGAAAGTTGATTTTAACATACAGACGGACAGACGGACATGGCTATATCGACTTCGCTATCTATAACAATCCAGAATATACTTTTTGGGGTCGCAAACGAAAAATGTAGAAATTACAAACGGAATGACAAACTTATATATACCCTTGCCACTCATGGTGAAGGGTATACAAATTAAATTCGCAATGTACTGTTGACTGGTCGTTTTTCGGTCAATGCTCGCTTCAAATGAATCAGTTGCATTTGGTACAGGTTCCCTGTGATGGTCTGGTCAGATTTCAGCAGCTCATAATAGATAGGACCCTTTTGCTCCCACCAAATACAGAGCATTACCTTATCGCCATGAATATTTGGCTATGGTATCGATTCGGCTGGTTGGCCTGGCTTCACATACGATCTCTTTAGCTTCGGGTTATCGTAATGGATCCGTTTTCTTCGCAGGTATATGGTTCAGTGCAAAAATTATTTTCTTTAATAGCTGTATTTCAGACATACAAAATCGTCTTTCAAGGTCAGTTTCAATTCGTATGGTACCCAATTTCCCTGCTTTTGGATGAATCCTGCTTCTTGCAAACGTTTTGAAATTGCTGATTGAGTAGCTCCCTATGATTTTGAATGCTCTTGTTGAGTTTATCAACAATCTTTATGGAGTAATGCCTTCAATTCTTGGTCTTCAAACTTTTTTGGCTGGACTGGGCCATCTTCACCACTTCTGAACCGCACAAACCATCTCTCGTACGTTGAAACCGATGAAACACATTCTCCATAAGCTTTGGTGAACAATCGGTGTGCTTCAGCGACACTTTTTTTAAGTTAAAGAAATAAAGCTTTCTTTTTGCCATTCCCGCATATATGACTCATAAAAATTTGGTAGTGAGAATAAATGACAGAATAGTTCCCTTCAAAATGACATACATATAAGTTATTAAAAACAAAAACCGCGTTCAAAAGATACATCACCTATTTTAAATCCCATATGTTTAAGTCATACACCCAATATTTTTCGTGGCGGGGATAAAAACGAGTGCTTTTTGACACGACACAAATCTATATACAAGGTGGCGCAAAAGTAATAATCCTATTAGAAAATGCTATAAATTTTGCGATTGGCCCCTAATGTCAGATCTGTTTTGACATTTGTGTAGTAAACACATGCCAGGTGTGGCAGACCCCGGAGTTGCCGTTCTGCAGAGAATATTGCTGCTGTAGCCGAGGATGTCATGGAAGCGCCGTCGACATCGACCAGACGACGTGCCACGCAAATGGGTATCAGTCGACGGTCTTTACAGCGAATTTTGGTACAAGATTTGAAGATGTTTCGGTACAAAGTCCAGACGGTGCATCAGCTGTTAGCTGCTGACCGCCAATCGTGTCTAACATACGCTCAAGCCATCCTTAATCACCACCAAGAGGAAGATGATTTTTCATCAAAAATAATCATGAGTGATGAGGCCCATTTCCATCTTAGCGGGTATGTAAATAAGCAAAATTTACGCTTCTGGAGCACTGAAAATCTGCGTGTAACCCACGAAGAGCCATTACACCCGCTCAAAGTCACTGTATGGTGTGCTGTTTTCGCTGGAGGAGTCATCGGACCTTTTTTCTTCGAAGACGTCGCGGGCCAAACGGTTACTGTGAATGGTGAGCGCTACAGAGCAATGATCAACGAGTTCTTTTTGCCGCAACTTGATGAATTGGGATTGGAAAACATGTGGTTCCAACAGGACGGTGCAACGGCACACACTGCACGTGCCACAACCGATATGCTGAAGGATGCATTTCCCGCGCGCCTAATCCCCCGTTTTGTCGATTTGCACTGGCCAGCAAGATCGCCTGATTTGACCGCTCCAGACTTCTTTTGGTGGGGGTTTTTGAAGTCGCGGGTTTATGTCAACAAGCCTCAGGCTCTTGCAGCTCTTAAAGACAATATCCGTCAATAAGGTGAGGACCTATCGCCGGAAGTTTTGGCCAAAGTGATGGAAAATGCCATAAAAAGGACTCAAATGACAATCAACTGTGGCGGCGGCCATTTACATGACATCATATTCTCGACTTGATGTAAAAAAAATTAAAAGCCCAAATAAAAATAATCCACAAGAAGAATCAAAGTTTTTAATTTTTTTAATTACAGCCAAAAAACATCGGAAGTTTACTTTTGCGCCACCTTGTATATAAAAGAGAGTGACGTTAGTTACTACGCCTTTGACTCAAGAACGCCTGGACCGATTGCGATGATTCGCACTAATTCGGACTGGTCTCCAAACAAGAAGAAAATTTATTTTCCAATACAAGGCTTTCAAGGGCAGTGATTTTAAAAATTTTATTCACAGTGGTGTACTCTGAAGCGAATGATTTGGTATAAACGATGAAAGGAATACATTCCAGCACATGTCCAGTGTATACCAAGTTTTCATATCGTTCGATAAAACAAGTAGACCGCGGTTAATGCAACATTGCACTATAAAAGTTCTTTAATATTTTGAATCGATGATAAACAGTTGTATTTACTCTTGGATATTAGGTGAATCAATAAGAAATTTCCATGTGAAATCTATTCGCAAATTATTTATGAGTGAAAATTTACAAAAATTCCACCAAACGCGATTGCGAACCACGTCTTCAGGAAAATCGCTAACGGGCAGAAAGTAAACGTGAATCACTTCTTGGGGAAATCACGAAAGGGCATCAACGTCTATAGCAGCAGAAATGGAAAGAGAACGTGAATCACGGAAGAAGCCAATCGCTCGTGAATGGCACGTTCAAGAGAAAAAAATCGATTTAAAGTTGTCGGCATTTCATTACAATAAGAATGATGACTACAGTAACCACAAGGTCGTTCTGATTGGCACAATGAACAAACTTTTTCCAAGCTCTTCTTTCAATTGCTCCCGTCAATAAGCTGAATGAGCAAATTCAATTGAAACTGCCTGGCGAGACAATGAAATACAAATCGATTGACACATTAATAAACGAAGAACAAGTCGTCAATTGTCCTACTGAATTTTTGAATTAATTGCCACCAGCCGGAATGCCACCAGATATTTCAACATTGAAGGTTGTGCGATACTGTATATTAAAACCGAGATCGAGATGCAATATAAAACAGAAGTTCTTAATAAATCTGATTAATTTTGTTCAAACTACTTAAATGATAAACAAGTTTGGTTCACCCTGCACTTACAGCATATCTAAATAGACATTTAAATAGACATATTGTAAATGTCTTCGAAAATAAAATACAATACGAATACTTAATATGTAAATAGTGCGGGTATACAGTATTTTTGGTGTGCTAAGTTAGATGGATGTAGGTACTAGCAAATCAAATTTACACATCCGTACAAGTGGGTCTAGGTCGATGCTGCACATTGACAGCAAATATAGCAGCAAAACAGCAATAACTACAACTACAACAACTAAAACTAAATATATACTATAGTAGCACCATTTGATTGTTTAGTACGTTACGAGTACATAACAATACAATAAGATACAAAATAAGTAGTGCTTTGCTTGCCACTACATTTATCTTTTTCATCTTGGGTTCTTTATTTTTAGCATAGAAAACATCTGAACATTAGGTGGCTTCAGTAGCATCTGAGTTGTGTATTAATTTATGGATAGTAGGGTGGTACAGATTTAAAAAAGTTTCTTAAATGGATATTTTCATATCATGATAGGTTCACTGACACTTTATTTGTTACCCTAGACTTGTTGCAGATCAGTTTTTATTTAAACCTTTCTTTTGGCCATTAGATAAGTAGTACCTCCTTAATATTTTTATACATATACCAATTCTCTTATGTAGGATTGTATGTATGAATGAATGCAGTATTAATTCTAATGTTTGGTTGGCGTTGTGTTTGGTATATTGGGCGTTGGACGCAATGTGCACCCACCGTGAAAAATAAAACACAACACAAGAAGCCCAAAAACATCAGCCACTTTTAGTCATTTATGTACTTTTAGAAATATTTTAAAATCCATTACAAACATAATTTTCTTCTCTTCATTTTTTGCTTTGGCAGACGTCTGCTGCCATGCCATTATGACACAGATAAATAAATCCGGTAAACGGAAAATAATTTATGAAAAATTAAATGAAATTGTTATTTCGTTTGTTATCCAAAAGCGTGTGCTAAAGGCGGAAAAAATTAAGAAAATTAAGAAAAATCTTTAAGAGCGGTTATTGAACTTAGGGCGGCAAATCGAGGAGATGTGATTGAAGATATATGTAAATAGTTTGACATGAAAAAATAATTTTCTATAGAAAATGTTATGTAGCGTTTAGACAGTGCACAGTGGTTTAGAAACTTTTTTTTTTTGGAAATAATTCGGTATCTCGGGAACAATTTCAGATATTGTAACGAAATTTCACAAGGTTGGAGCTAATTTACAGTTGTTCAGGCGGCATGGGGTTCTGTGGGTGGTCCCTCAATATTGGTCATCTCGAGTCTCACATTTTTTTTTTTTAAAATCTCCAAAAATCCTTATATGATCCGAATGAGCTGAAATTTAAAATTTAAATAGTCCTTGAGAAGATATTTTAGTTCAAGAGATTTTTAGATTTAATATTGCTCGATATTTTTTTCGAGCTATATTTGCAATAAAATTCCGAATAAAATAACAAGCAAGAAAGCTATATTCGGCTGTGCCGAATCTTATATACCCTTCACCAAATTATACCTTAAAATAAAATTTAAAAAATTTTTTTTTTTAATTTTTTTTTTCAAAATAGTTTTCCAAAAGTTTTTTCCAATTTTTTAAATTTTTTTTTTTTAATTTATTAGTGAAAAAAATTTATGACAAAAGAAAGTTGTTTGTCATAAAAAATTCGGGTTAAAAAATACTTTTCCCGATTTTGACCCATTGTAGGTCCAACTTTGTATAGCCTTATATACATCGTTGCAATGGACTTTGAAATATCTATCATTAGATATCCATATTGTCTATATTTATGACTTAGTAATCAAGATATAGATATAGATGGAAAATAAAATTTTGCTCATTTTAGCGAACATAAGCTCCCCCAGCCCTATCCAAACTGGTTTAATTTGAAAAAAAGTTTAGATTTCAGTAAAAAATTCTAAAAACGCAAAGCACCCATTGTATGTCTTGAGTTACAAAATATTTATTTTAATAGATATCCCACTCGCATCTCACTAAGCGACCAAAAACCTCTTAAAGGAATGAACCTAAGCTTTCTTTTGAGCAAAATATAAAGAATATTATATTTAAAACCACAACGTATTAAAGTCAATAGTAAACATTTTAAACTCCAGAAGTTCAAAGAACTCATTTATAGATTTTTACATTTCTCAACATAGCCACTATTAAGTTGCATTCCAGTGACAAAAGACGAGATAACTTATTACCAAATTCTATTTGATGTTCAATTTGGCCACAGATTTTATATTCTAGCCTAGATTCCTCATACAGCTAACTCAACAAGCATTTGAGTTAAATAAAGGATATGTATTGTACAACTCTTACAAATAATGCTGAACCAGATCATAATAAAATATTAAAAGCCTTTCATTCAATCAAATAATCAATTTATAATATAATAAAATTTCTTATAAAAAAACGCAATAATGACATTAAACTTGAGGCAAATAAAAAGATAATTTTATTAAAATTTCGTTTAGTTGTTCTTACATTTTAATTAAAAATTATCAATTAATATAAAAAAATACTTAAATTTTCAAAAACTAGACTTCATTACCTATCCACTGATATATAATATGTTATATCTAACTATTTGTCATATGCTAAAATAACACAAGTAAATCATACCTAGTGAAAAATGTCCTCTATATTTACTTATATCACTATTAATGCTTACTATGCACTTCTCATTTTTACATGTACCATTTGTTTTATGTTGGAGACTGCTTTGTTGTTGTTGTTCTTTGTGGGTGCTTGTGCGTTTTCCTTAGTTTGGTCAAATGAATGTCTTAACAGAGCTTAAGTAAACTTTTGTTGACGAAAGATTCAACATTTTGAAAACGTTGATCATGTTCATCGATTTGAGACTCTTAGGTTCATACAAATTTATACAAACAAATTTTTTTTCAGAAAAAAAATATTTTTTATAAAAAAACAATTTTTTGCTAAAAATTTATTTTTCACTAAAAATTAAATTTTTTACTAAAAATTAAATTTTTTACTTAAAATTAAATTTTTTACTAAAAATTAAATTTTTTACTTAAAATTTAATTTTTTACTAAAAATTAAATTTTTCACTAAAAATCAAATTTTTTACTAAAAACTAAATTTTTTACTAAAAAAAACGTATTTTTTTAGTGAAAAAAACTTTTTTTTAGTGAACGAACGGTATTTTAATGAATGGTTTATTTTGATAGATATCCAACTCTTATACCACTAAGCGACCAAATAGGTCTTCAAGGAAAATATCTAAGTTATCTTTTAAAAAAACAAAAAAAAGGGTCATTTTGAAAAAAAAGTCAAAAAAGTTTTCGATTTCGAAAAAAAAATCAACATTTTTTAATATATTTTTTAAAATTTTTTTTCCGAAAGCTATCTAAACTACTTGGGACACATTTTGCTAAGAACAATAGGTAATAAGTTACATGAATGAGAAAAAACACCTGCTTGGCCAAAATGTAAATTTTTGACACAGAAAGTTCTCGACCGATCTTTTTGAAAAATTGTGTCTGAATTACTATCCAATAGAACTAACCATGGTGGAAGACAACGATTTCAGAAGTTGGTTCACTTGACATGAAATGCCCCATATATGTTATTTGAATACATACAAAGTTTTTTTGTTTTTATTATAACGCGGTGAATAACGTAACAGTGAGCACTTTTCTAAAAAAAAATTCAGTTGTTAGAATACATTTTCCCCATTTTAGGAATTTCAGTATTGAAAATAAAGACTGGCAACAATTATAATTTAGTTAGATATTTGAGTGATCACAGGGTTATTAAGGATTTTAGATTTTTGAAGGTTTTCATATGAAAAATCAATTTTTTTATCCGAAATATGAGTGATCACAAATCGAGCTCCTTTTCTCGATTAATCGCCTATATTCAAAGATATTAAGGATTTTAGATTTTTCTGTTTTTTTATATGAAAAATTTATTTTTGTCAGAAATATGAGTGATCACGCGTGTTTACAAAGTAATTAACGATTTTAGATTTATGAAATGTTTCATATGAAAAATCGATATTTGGTCCTTTTCTCGATAAAAGGCTTATTTACAAAGTTATTAAGGATTTTAGATTTTTGGGGTTTTTCATATGAAAAATCAATTTATTATCCGAAGTATGAGTGATCAAAGATCAATTTTCTTTTCTCGATTAAACGCTTGTTTACAAAGTTATTAAGGATTTTAAATTTATGAAGTTTTTCATATGAAAATTCGTTATTTGGTCAGAAATATGAGTGATTGCAAATCGACCTCCTTTTCTCGATTAAACGTTTATTTACAAAGATATTAAGGATTTTAAATTTGGGAATTTTTGATATGAAAAATTTATTTTTGGTCAAAAATATGCGTGAATACAGATCGATATCCTTTTCTCCATTAAACGCTTGTTTACAAAGTTATTAAGGATTTTAGATTTATGAAGTTTTTCATATGAAAAATCAATTTTTCTATTAAGTTCTTATTTAGAAAGTTATTAAGGATTTTAGATGTACATACACACACTTTATAATGTACAAGTATACACTGGTAATGCAGTTGATGTCTTTACTTAACGATGCACAGTGGGGGAAATGAAAAAAAAAGTGGAAGTAAATCTGTAACTTCTAAATGAATAGCCCGATTCTAATAAAATTTCCCATGGCTATAGAGGAGGTGTTTAAGTTTTGAAGCCATTATTGAGATTAGCGAAAAAGAGACGTGTGGAAGGTATGTCCTCTTTTCAAAAATGTTCAAAATTTTTAAAAATTAAAAAAAATTATAGAAGACTTGTTAATGAATCGTTTTTAATGAAATTTTACACTTATATAAAAACTTATGATCGAAATACAAAAGTGAAAAATAAATTAGTGAATTGTTTTCGACAATCCCACAATTCCAAAAAATAACTCCTATTGGCATATTTTAGAGGTTTTCTATTTTAAAACTATCCTTGTTGAGATGATACCTTTCACAAAAATATAAAAGCATTATAACTTTTACTCTAGGAAGCAAAGTTTAATAGCAAAAATTTTTTTTTTAATATTTTGATTCTTCTCCACTTTGCATAATAAAATATTAAAAGCCTTTCATTCTACTAACAATCAAATACTCAATTTATAATATAATAAATTTCTTATAAAAAAAAACGCAATAATGAAATTAAACTTTAGGCAAATAAAAATATAATTTTACTAAATTTCGTTTAGTTGTTGTTACTTTTTAATTAAAGATTACCAATTAATATAAAAAAATACTTAAATTTTCAAAAACTAGACTTCATTACCTATCCACTGATATATAATATGTTATATCTAACTATTAGTTATATGCTATAATAACACATGTAAATCACACCTAGTGAAAAATTTCCTTTATATTTACTTAAAACACTATTAATGCTTACTATGCACTTCTCATTTTTACATGTACCATTTGTTTTATGTTGGAGACTGCTTTGTTGTTGTTGGTTTTTGTGAGTGCTTGTGCGTTTACGTTAGTTTGGTCAAACGAATGAATGTCTTAACAGAGCTTAAGTAAACTTTTGTTGACGAAAGATTCAACATTTTGAAAACGTTGATCATGTTAATAAATTTGAAACTCTTAGGTTCATACAAATTTATATAAGCAAAAAATTTTTTTTTCACAAAAAAAATTTTTTTTTATAAAAAAACCGATTTTTTACAAAAAATTAAATTTTTTACAAAAAATACAATTTTTTACAAAAAATACAATTTTTTACTAAAAATTAAATTTTTTACTAAAAATTAAATTTTTTACTAAAAATTAAATTTTTTACTAAAAATCAAATTTTTTACAAAAAAAAAAATAAAATCGTTTGTTGACCAAAAACGGTTTTGTAGTGAAAAATTTATTTTTTAGTGAACGAACGGTATTTTAATGAATGGTTTATTTTGATAGATATCCAACTCTTATACCACTAAGCGACCAAATAGGTCTTCAAGGAAAATATCTAAGCTTTCTTTTGAGAAACAAAAAGAAAAGGGTAATTTTGAAAAAAAAGTCAAAAAAGTTTTCGATTTCGAAAAAAAAGTCAAAATTTTTTAATTTATTTTTTAAAATTTTTTTT